>OW121744.1:54019935-55219935 GCA_933228675.1 Stomorhina lunata
TTCCAAGATAATTAAGGTTTTATGTTTTCATATAAAAATTTTCAAAAAATTGAGTTTTAGTACGAATTTTGAAAATTTTTTTAGTGATCACAGATTATTGCCCAAATTGCTCTATCTCTGCTAGTTTCCAAGATAATTAAGGTTTTATGTTTTCATATAAAAATTTTCAAAAAATTGAGTTTTAGTACGAATTTTGAAAATTTTTTTAGTGATCACAGATTATTGCCCAAATTGCTCTATCTCTGCTAGTTTCCAAGATAATTAAGGTTTTATGTTTTCATATAAAAATTTTCAAAAAATTGAGTTTTAGTACGAATTTTGAAAATTTTTTTAGTGATCACAGATTATTGCCCCAAATTGCTCTATCTCTGCTAGTTTCCAAGATATTTAAGGTTTTATGTTTTCATATAAAAATTTTCAAAAAATTGGGTTTTAGTACGAATTTTGAAAATTTTTTTAGTGATCACAGATTATTGCCCAAATTGCTCTATCTCTGCTAGTTTCCAAGATAATTAAGGTTTATGTTTTCATATAAAAATTTTCAAAAAATTGAGTTTTAGTACGAATTTTGAAAATTTTTTTAGTGATCACAGATTATTGCCCAAATTGCTCTATCTCTGCTAGTTTCCAAGATAATTAAGGTTTTATGTTTTCATATAAAAATTTTCAAAAAATTGAGTTTTAGTACGAATTTTGAAAATTTTTTTAGTGATCACAGATTATTGCCCAAATTGCTCTATCTCTGCTAGTTTCCAAGATAATTAAGGTTTTATGTTTTCATATAAAAATTTTCAAAAAATTGAGTTTTAGTACGAATTTTGAAAATTTTTTTAGTGATCACAGATTATTGGCCAAATTGCTCTATCTCTACTAGTTTCCAAGATAATTAAGGTTTTATGTTTTCATATAAAAATTTTCAAAAAATTGAGTTTTAGTACGAATTTTGAAAATTTTTTTAGTGATCACAGATTATTGCCCAAATTGCTCTATCTCTGCTAGTTTCCAAGATAATTAAGGTTTTATGTTTTCATATAAAAATTTTCAAAAAATTGAGTTTTAGTACGAATTTTGAAAATTTTTTTAGTGATCACAGATTATTGCCCAAATTGCTCTATCTCTACTAGTTTCCAAGATAATTAAGGTTTTATGTTTTTCATATAAAATTTTCAAAAAATTGAGTTTTAGTACGAATTTTGAAATTTTTTTTAGTGATCACAGATTATTGCCCAAATTGCTCTATCTCTGCTAGTTTCCAAGATAATTAAGGTTTTATGTTTTCATATAAAAATTTTCAAAAAATTGAGTTTTAGTACGAATTTTGAAAATTTTTTTAGTGATCACAGATTATTGCCCAAATTGCTCTATCTCTGCTAGTTTCCAAGATAATTAAGGTTTTATGTTTTCATATAAAAATTTTCAAAAAATTGAGTTTTAGTACGAATTTTGAAAATTTTTTTAGTGATCACAGATTATTGCCCAAATTGCTCTATCTCTGCTAGTTTCCAAGATAATTAAGGTTTTATGTTTTCATATAAAAATTTTCAAAAAATTGAGTTTTAGTACGAATTTTGAAATTTTTTTAGTGATCACAGATTATTGCCCAAATTGCTCTATCTCTGCTAGTTTCCAAGATAATTAAGGTTTTATGTTTTCATATAAAAATTTTCAAAAAATTGAGTTTTAGTACGAATTTTGAAAATTTTTTTAGTGATCACAGATTATTGCCCAAATTGCTCTATCTCTGCTAGTTTCCAAGATAATTAAGGTTTTATGTTTTCATATAAAAATTTTCAAAAAATTGAGTTTTAGTACGAATTTTGAAAATTTTTTTAGTGATCACAGATTATTGCCCAAATTGCTCTATCTCTGCTAGTTTCCAAGATAATTAAGGTTTTATGTTTTCATATAAAAATTTTCAAAAAATTGAGTTTTAGTACGAATTTTGAAAATTTTTTTAGTGATCACAGATTATTGCCCAAATTGCTCTATCTCTGCTAGTTTCCAAGATAATTAAGGTTTTATGTTTTCATATAAAAAATTTTCAAAAAATTGAGTTTTTAGTACGAATTTTGAAAATTTTTTTAGTGATCACAGATTATTGGCCAAATTGCTCTATCTCTACTAGTTTCCAAGATAATTAAGGTTTTATGTTTTCATATAAAAATTTTCAAAAAATTGAGTTTTAGTACGAATTTTGAAAATTTTTTTAGTGATCACAGATTATTGCCCAAATTGCTCTATCTCTGCTAGTTTCCAAGATAATTAAGGTTTTATGTTTTCATATAAAAATTTTCAAAAAATTGAGTTTTAGTACGAATTTTGAAAATTTTTTTAGTGATCACAGATTATTGCCCAAATTGCTCTATCTCTGCTAGTTTCCAAGATAATTAAGGTTTTATGTTTTCATATAAAAATTTTCAAAAAATTGAGTTTTAGTACGAATTTTGAAAATTTTTTTAGTGATCACAGATTATTGCCCAAATTGCTCTATCTCTGCTAGTTTCCAAGATAATTAAGGTTTTATGTTTTCATATAAAAATTTTCAAAAAATTGAGTTTTAGTACGAATTTTGAATTTTTTTTAGTGATCACAGATTATTGCCCAAATTGCTCTATCTCTGCTAGTTTCCCAAGATAATTAAGGTTTTATGTTTTCATATAAAAATTTTCAAAAAATTGAGTTTTAGGTACGAATTTTGAAAATTTTTTTTAGTGATCACAGATTATTGCCCAAATTGCTCTATCTCTGCTAGTTTCCAAGATAATTAAGGTTTTATGTTTTCATATAAAAATTTTCAAAAAATTGAGTTTTAGTACGAATTTTGAAAATTTTTTAGTGATCACAGATTATTGCCCAAATTGCTCTATCTCTGCTAGTTTCCAAGATAATTAAGGTTTTATGTTTTCATATAAAAATTTTCAAAAAATTGAGTTTTAGTACGAATTTTGAAAATTTTTTTAGTGATCACAGATTATTGCCCAAATTGCTCTATCTCTGCTAGTTTCCAAGATAATTAAGGTTTTATGTTTTCATATAAAAATTTTCAAAAAATTGAGTTTTAGTACAAATTTTGAAAATTTTTTAGTGATCACAGATTATTGCCCAAATTGCTCTATCTCTGCTAGTTTCCAAGATATTTAAGGTTTTATGTTTTCATATAAAAATTTTCAAAAAATTGGGTTTTAGTACGAATTTTGAAAATTTTTTTAGTGATTACAGATTATTGCCCAAATTGCTCTATCTCTGCTAGTTTCCAAGATAATTAAGGTTTTATGTTTTCATATAAAAATTTTCAAAAAATTGAGTTTTAGTACGAATTTTGAAAATTTTTTTAGTGATCACAGATTATTGCCCAAATTGCTCTATCTCTGCTAGTTTCCAAGATAATTAAGGTTTATGTTTTCATATAAAAATTTTCAAAAAATTGAGTTTTAGTACGAATTTTGAAAATTTTTTTAGTGATCACAGATTATTGCCCAAATTGCTCTATCTCTACTAGTTTCCAAGATAATTAAGGTTTTATGTTTTCATATAAAAATTTTCAAAAAATTTAGTTTTAGTACGAATTTTGAAAATTTTTTTAGTGATCACAGATTATTGCCCAAATTGCTCTATCTTTGCTAGTTTCCAAGATAATTAAGGTTTTATGTTTTCATATAAAAATTTTCAAAAAATTGAGTTTTAGTACGAATTTTGTAAATTTTTTTAGTGATCACAGATTATTGCCCAAATTGCTCTATCTCTGCTAGTTTCCAAGATAATTAAGGTTTTATGTTTTTCATATAAAAATTTTCAAAAAATTGAGTTTTAGTACGAATTTTGAAAATTTCTTTAGTGATCACAGATTATTGCCCAAACTGCTCTATCTCTGCTAGTTTCCAAGATAATTAAGGTTTTATGTTTTCATATAAAAATTTTCAAAAAATTGAGTTTTAGTACGAATTTTGAAAATTTTTTTAGTGATCACAGATTATTGCCCAAATTGCCCTATCTCTGCTAGTTTCCAAGATATTTAAGGTTTTATGTTTTCATATAAAAATTTTCAAAAAATTGAGTTTTAGTACGAATTTTGAAAATTTTTTTAGTGATCACAGATTATTGCCCAAATTGCTCTATCTCTGCTAGTTTCCAAGATAATTAAGGTTTTATGTTTTCATATAAAATTTTTCAAAAAATTGATTTATAGTACGAATTTTGAAAATTTTTTTAGTGATCACAGATTATTGCCCAAATTGCCCTATCTCTGCTAGTTTCCAAGATATTTAAGGTTTTATGTTTTCATATAAAAATTTTCAAAAAATTGAGTTTTAGTACGAATTTTGAAAATTTTTTTAGTGATCACAGATTATTGCCCAAATTGCTCTATCTCTGCTAGTTTCCAAGATAATTAAGGTTTTATGTTTTCATATAAAATTTTTCAAAAAATTGATTTATAGTACGAATTTTGAAAATTTTTTTAGTGATCACAGATTATTGCCCAAATTGCCCTATCTCTGCTAGTTTCCAAGATATTTAAGGTTTTATGTTTTCATATAAAAATTTTCAAAAAATTGAGTTTTAGTACGAATTTTGAAAATTTTTTTAGTGATCACAGATTATTGCCCAAATTGCTCTATCTCTGCTAGTTTCCAAGATAATTAAGGTTTTATGTTTTCATATAAAAATTTTCAAAAAATTGAGTTTTAGTACGAATTTTGAAAATTTTTTTAGTGATCACAGATTATTGCCCAAATTGCTCTATCTCTGCTAGTTTCCAAGATATTTAAGGTTTTATGTTTTCATATAAAAATTTTCAAAAAAATGAGTTTTAGTACGAATTTTGAAAATTTTTTTAGTGATCACAGATTATTGCCCAAATTGCTCTATCTCTGCTAGTTTCCAAGATAATTAAGGTTTTATGTTTTCATATAAAAATTTTCAAAAAATTGAGTTTTAGTACGAATTTTGAAAATTTTTTTAGTGATCACAGATTATTGGCCAAATTGCTCTATCTCTGCTAGTTTCCAAGATAATTAAGGTTTTATGTTTTCATATAAAAATTTTCAAAAAAATGAGTTTTAGTACGAATTTTGAAAATTTTTTTAGTGATCACAGATTATTGCCCAAATTGCTCTATCTCTGCTAGTTTCCAAGATAATTAAGGTTTTATGTTTTCATATAAAAATTTTCAAAAAATTGAGTTTTAGTACGAATTTTGAAAATTTTTTTAGTGATCACAGATTATTGGCCAAATTGCTCTATCTCTGCTAGTTTCCAAGATAATTAAGGTTTTATGTTTTCATATAAAAATTTTCAAAAAAATGAGTTTTAGTACGAATTTTGAAAATTTTTTTAGTGATCACAGATTATTGCCCAAATTGCTCTATCTCTGCTAGTTTCCAAGATAATTAAGGTTTTATGTTTTCATATAAAAATTTTCAAAAAATTGAGTTTTAGTACGAATTTTGAAAATTTTTTTAGTGATCACAGATTATTGCCCAAATTGCTCTATCTCTGCTAGTTTCCAAGATAATTAAGGTTTTATGTTTTCATATAAAAATTTTCAAAAAAAAATGAGTTTTAGTACGAATTTTGAAAATTTTTTTAGTGATCACAGATTATTGCCCAAATTGCTCTATCTCTGCTAGTTTCCAAGATAATTAAGGTTTAATGTTTTCATATAAAAATTTTTAAAAAATTGAGTTTTAGTACGAATTTTGAAAATTTTTTTAGTGATCACAGATTATTGCCCAAATTGCTCTATCTCTGCTAGTTTCCAAGATAATTAAGGTTTTATGTTTTCATATAAAAATTTTCAAAAAATTGAGTTTTAGTACGAATTTTGAAAATTTTTTTAGTGATTACAGATTATTGCCCAAATTGCTCTATCTCTGCTAGTTTCCCAGATAATAAAGGTTTTATGTTTTCATATAAAAATTTTCAAAAAATTGAGTTTTAGTACGAAAAAAATTTTTTTAGTGATCACAGATTATTATATTTTCAAAAAATTGAGTTTTAGTACGAATTTTGAAAATTTTTTTAGTGATCACAGATTATTGCCCAAATTGCTCTATCTCTGCTAGTTTCCAAGATAATTAAGGTTTTATGTTTTCATATAAAAATTTTCAAAAAATTGAGTTTTAGTACGAATTTAGTGATCACAGATTATTGCCCAAATTGCTCTATCTCTGTTTCCAAGATAATTAAGGCTTTATGTTTTCATATAAAAATTTTCAAAAAATTGAGTTTTAGTACGAATTTTAAAAATTTTTTTAGTGATCACAGATTATTGCCCAAATTGCTCTATCTCTGCTAGTTTCCAAGATAATTAAGGTTTTATATTTTCATATAAAAATTTTCAAAAAATTGAGTTTTAGTACGAATTTTGAAAATTTTTTTAGTGATCACAGATTATTGCCCAAATTGCTCTATCTCTGCTAGTTTCCAAGATAATTAAGGTTTTATGTTTTCATATAAAAATTTTCAAAAAATTGAGTTTTAGAACGAATTTTGAAAATTTTTTTAGTGATCACAGATTATTGCCCAAATTGCTCTATCTCTGCTAGTTTCCAAGATAATTAAGGTTTTATGTTTTCATATAAAACTTTTCAAAAAATTGAGTTTTAGTACGAATTTTGAAAATTTTTTTAGTGATCACAGATTATTGCCCAAATTGCTCTATCTCTGCTAGTTTCCAAGATAATAAAGGTTGTATGTTTTCATATAAAAATTTTCAAAAAATTGAGTTTTAGTACGAATTTTGAAAATTTTTTTAGTGATCACAGATTATTGCCCAAATTGCTCTATCTCTGCTAGTTTCCAAGATAATTAAGGTTTTATGTTTTCATATAAAAATTTTCAAAAAATTGAGTTTTAGAACGAATTTTGAAAATTTTTTTTAGTGATCACAGATTTTTGCCCAAATTGCTCTATCTCTGCTGGTTTCCAAGATAATTAAGGTTTTATGTTTTCATATAAAAATTTTCAAAAAGTTGGGTTTTTGTACGAATTTTGAAAATTTTTTTAGTGATCACAGATTATTGCCCAAATTGCTCTATCTCTGCTAGTTTCCAAGATAATTAAGGTTTTATGTTTTCATATAAAAATTTTCAAAAAATTGAGTTTTAGTACGAATTTTGAAAATTTTTTTAGTGATCACAGATTATTGCCCAAATTGCTCTATCTCTGCTAGTTTCCAAGATAATTAAGGTTTTATGTTTTCATATAAAAATTTTCAAAAAATTGAGTTTTAGTACGAATTTTAAAAATTTTTTTAGTGATCACAGATTATTGCCCAAATTGCTCTATCTCTGCTTGTTTCCAAGATAATTAAGGTTTTATGTTTTCATATAAAACTTTTCAAAAAATTGAGTTTTAGTACGAATTTTGAAAATTTTTTTAGTGATCACAGATTATTGCACAAATTGCTCTATCTCTGCTAGTTTCCAAGATAATTAAGGTTTTATGTTTTCATATAAAAATTTTCAAAAAATTGAGTTTTAGTACGAATTTTGAAAATTTTTTTAGTGATCACAGATTATTGCCCAAATTGCTCTATCTCTGCTAGTTTCCAAGATAATTAAGGTTTTATGTTTTCATATAAAAATTTTCAAAAAATTGAGTTTTAGTACGAATTTTGAAAATTTTTTTAGTGATCACAGATTATTGCCCAAATTGCTCTATCTCTGCTAGTTTCCAAGATAATTAAGGTTTTATGTTTTCATATAAAAATTTTCAAAAAATTGAGTTTTAGTACGAATTTTGAAAATTTTTTTAGTGATCATAGATTATTGCCCAAATTGCTCTATCACTGCTAGTTTCCATGATAATTAAGGTTTTATGTTTTCATATAAAAATTTTCAAAAAATTGAGTTTTAGTACGAATTTTGAAAATTTTTTTAGTGATCACAGATTATTGCCCAAATTGCTCTATCTCTGCTAGTTTCCAAGATATTTAAGGTTTTATGTTTTCATATAAAAATTTTCAAAAAATTGAGTTTTAGAACGAATTTTAAAAATTTTTTTAGTGATCACAGATTATTGCCCAAATTGCTCTATCTCTGCTAGTTTCCAAGATAATTAAGGTTTTATGTTTTCATATAAAAATTTTCAAAAAATTGAGTTTTAGTACGAATTTTGAAAATTTTTTTAGTGATCACAGATTATTGCCCAAATTGCTCTATCTCTGCTAGTTTCCAAGATAATTAAGGTTTTATGTTTTCATATAAAACTTTTCAAAAAATTGAGTTTTAGTACGAATTTTGAAAATTTTTTTAGTGATCACAGATTATTGCCCAAATTGCTCTATCTCTGCTAGTTTCCAAGATAATTAAGGTTTTATGTTTTCATATAAAACTTTTCAAAAAATTGAGTTTTAGTACGAATTTTGAAAATTTTTTTAGTGATCACAGATTATTGCCCAAATTGCTCTATCTCTGCTAGTTTCCAAGATAATTAAGGTTTTATGTTTTCATATAAAAATTTTCAAAAAATTGAGTTTTAGTACGAATTTTGAAAATTTTTTTAGTGATCACAGATTATTGCCCAAATTGCTCTATCTCTGCTAGTTTCCAAGATAATTAAGGTTTTATGTTTTCATATAAAACTTTTCAAAAAATTGAGTTTTAGTACGAATTTTGAAAATTTTTTTAGTGATCACAGATTATTGCCCAAATTGCTCTATCTCTGCTAGTTTCCAAGATAATTAAGGTTTTATGTTTTCATATAAAAATTTTCAAAAAATTGAGTTTTAGAACGAATTTTGAAAATTTTTTTAGTGATCACAGATTATTGCCCAAATTGCTCTATCTCTGCTAGTTTCCAAGATATTTAAGGTTTTATGTTTTCATATAAAAATTTTCAAAAAATTGAGTTTTAGAACGAATTTTAAAAATTTTTTTAGTGATCACAGATTATTGCCCAAATTGCTCTATCTCTGCTAGTTTCCAAGATAATTAAGGTTTTATGTTTTCATATAAAAATTTTCAAAAAATTGAGTTTTAGTACGAATTTTGAAAATTTTTTTAGTGATCACAGATTATTGCCCAAATTGCTCTATCTCTGCTAGTTTCCAAGGTAATTAAGGTTTTATGTTTTCATATAAAAATTTTCAAAAAATTGAGTTTTAGTACGAATTTTGAAAATTTTTTTAGTGATCATAGATTATTGCCCAAATTGCTCTATCACTGCTAGTTTCCATGATAATTAAGGTTTTATGTTTTCATATAAAAATTTTCAAAAAATTGAGTTTTAGAACGAATTTTGAAAATTTTTTTAGTGATCACAGATTATTGCCCAAATTGCTCTATCTCTGCTAGTTTCCAAGATAATTAAGGTTTTATGTTTTCATATAAAAATTTTCAAAAAATTGAGTTTTAGTACGAATTTTGAAAATTTTTTTAGTGATCACAGATTATTGCCCAAATTGCTCGATCTCTGCTAGTTTCCAAGATAATTAAGGTTTTATGTTTTCAAAAAATTGAGTTTTAGTACGAATTTTGAAAATTTTTTTAGTGATCACAGATTATTGCCCAAATTGCTCTATCTCTGCTAGTTTCCAAGATAATTAAGGTTTTATGTTTTCACTAGCTTTATAACCCGCTACTTCGTTAGCGGCACCATTTGAATTGACAAAGTTACAAAATTTACCAAAATAACTTTTTCACTAATTTATCAATTCCGATATAAATTAAATTAAATACTTATTGGTTCTTAAGATACATATAGGACAAAATAAGTACCTACCCTCTACATTTTCAAAAAAGTACTACACACGCCTCCCTTATTTTTGTAGCTGACCCAATTTTGATTGCTAACCCAATTTAAATCTTGTTCTTGTCGCTTTTGATTTTGAATATTTTACAAAAGTTTCCTTTTTTTACCCGTTGGTTACCCCTGATCAGCCAAATTAAAAAAAAAATCCGGATACATGTCCTAATATTTTTATTGCTGATCTTAACTCCATTTTTGTTAATTGAAAAAAATACCAAACACCTGTCACATATTTCTTCAATGTCAATAGAACAGTCCATAAATCATTGATTTATTTATTATTTTATTGATTTAAACAACATGCACAGTTTAAAAGGAAAAAACCTATCTTTAAATTTTTTACCCGTTTTTGTTATTTTCGATTGCGGTATAAATTTTGTTTCTATAATAATTGATTCAAAAATTATATATGGGTCAAAAAAGTACCAAAATTTAGTTTTTATCCTTTTTATTCCCTATTTTTAGCTCATTTACGAAAAGTACCTACTAAAAACATGACTTTTTGCCCTTATTAGTGCCATTTCCAAAAAAAGTACAGAACACATGTCCCTTTCATTTTCTAGCCGATTATATGATTTATTCATTTTCTAGCCTGTTTTAACCATAAGCGGCCAAATTAAAAAAAAATACCGAACCCGTGTCCTTTAATTTTTAGTGCTGATCATAGACCAATTTAATCTTTGTTTCTATCACTTTTGATTTATGAGATATTACGTTACCTATTTTTCCCCCTTTTTACTCCAAACATTAAAAAAAGGAATCAATCGCGTGTCTTATACTTCTGCAATGTGAATAGACCTGTCTGTAAATTATACTTCTGGCTTTATTTGTTTAAATGATATTCATAGTTTTTACTCTTTTGTGCCTCATTTATCGTAAAAGCGCCAAGCACCTTCTTAATTTTTGTTAGTCCTTATCAATTGTGATGTAAATAGAGTATTTATGTTTATTAGTTCAAGAGATACTTATAGGGTTAATAAAGTACCAAAATATAGTTTTTTCCCTTTTTCTCCCTTATTAGTTCCATTTCCAAAAAAAGTACCAAACTCGTGTCCCCTTTTTTTGCAAGATGATCCAAATCCAATTTCAACTTTGTTTCTAACGATGTAAATTTCGGAGATATGATGTTACTAATTTATCCATTTTCTTTTTCAATTTTTTTCAATTTACTTTTTCAATATGAATCCACCCGTCTGTAAATTATAGTTCTGGCTTCATTAGTTAAAAACCTACCCTTGAATATTTTTTTTATCTTTTTTACCTCAATTATCGTAAAAGTACCAAATACGTGTCTAACAATTCTTTGTTACTTATCAATTGTGACGTTTACTGTTTCTCTATGTTTGTTATTTCAAAAGATACGTATGGGTTCAAAAAAGTACCAAAATATAGCTTTTGCCCTTTTTTACCCTTATTAGTACCATATTCAAAAAAGTACCAAATACGTTTCTCGTTTTTTTTCAGCCCATCCGAAGCAAATTTCAACTCTATTCCTATCGTTTTGAATTTCGGAGATATGACGTTACTAATATTTCCCATTTTTTCCCTGTTTTAACCCCAAAACGGCCGAATTAAAGAAAAAAGTACCGAATACATGTCCCTTAATTTAAAGTGCCGATTTTAGACCGATTTAGTTGTTGTTTCTATCACTTTTGGCTAAGAAGATATATTTTTACCGATTTTTACTTTTTTCAGTGTCAATTTACCAGCCAATAAATTATGCTTCTGGCTTCATTAGCCGAAAAGATATTCTTAGCTAAAAAGCAAAAAACCTACTCTTGAATATTTTCCCTTTTTTTTACCCTTTCATCCCACATTAATCGCAAAAGTACCAAATACGTGTTTAATAGTTTTTTAATGCCTATCAGTTGCGATATAAATTATGTTTCTATGTTTATTAGTTCAAAAAATATATATGTGTTAAAAAAGTACCAAAATATAGTTTTTACCCTTTTTTATTCTTATTAGTACCATTTTTGAAATAGTACCAAATACGTGGCCATTTATTTTTTTATCCGATTCAAATCCAATTTAAACTTCTTTTGCATCGGTGTTAGTTTCGGAGATATGATGTTACTAATTTCTCCCTTTTCTACCCTGTTTTACCCTTTAAAAGGTCGAATTTCAAAAAAGTACCGAATACTTGTCCCTTAATTTTTAGTGCTGATCTCAGACTAATTTAGTTTTTGTTTCTATCACTTTTGATTTAGAAGATATATTTTTACCCCCAAAATTAAAAAAAGTACCAAAAATGTATTTTATTTTTTCTTTGTCAATCGACCAGTCAATAAATTATACTTCTGGCTTCATTAGCCTAAAAGATATCCATAGCTAAAAACAAAACACCTACCCTTAAATATTTTCCCTTTTTTACCCTTTTGTATCCCATTAATCGCAAAAGTACCAAATACGTATTTAATTGTTTTTTAATATCTATCTGTTGCGATATAAATTATGTTTCTATGTTTATTAGTTCAAAAGATACATATTAGTTGAAAAAAGTACCAAAATATAGTTTTTACCCTTTTTCATTCTTATTGGTGCCATTTTCAAAAAAGTACCAAACACGTGTCCCATTATTTTTCTAGCCGATTTAAATCAAATTTCAACTTTGTTTCTATCTGTATTGGTTTCGGAGATATGATGTTACTGATTTCTTCCTTTTCTACCCTGTTTTACCTTCTAGGAGGTTGAATTTCATAAAAGTACCGAACACGTGTCCCTTGGTTTTAAGTGCCGATCTCAGACCAATTTAGTTTTTGTTTCTATCACTTTTGGTTTAGAAGATATACTTTACAGATTTTTACCCCCAAAATTAAAAAAAAGTACCAAACTCGTAGTTTATTTTTTTTAATGTCCATCGACCAGTCAATAAATTATACTTCTAGCTTCATTAGCCTTAAAGATATCCATGGCTAAAAACCAAAAAACCTATCCTTGAATATTTTCCCTTTTTTTACCCTTTTGTACCCCATTAATCGCAAAAGTACCATATACGTATTAAGTTCTTTTTTAATATCTATCGGTTTGGATATAAAATATGTTTCTATGTTTATTAGTTCAAAAGATACATATGGGTTAAAAAAAGTACCAAAATATAGTTTTTACCCTTTTTTATCCTTATTAGTGCCACTTTCAAAAAAAGTACCAAACACGTGTCCCCTTATTTTTCTAGGCGATTCAAATCCAATTTCAACTTTGTTTCTGTCTATGTTGGTTTCGGAGATATGATGTTACTAATTTCTCCCTTTTCTACCCTTTTTTGCCCGCTAGGCGGCCGATTTTCAAAAAAGTACCGAACACGTGTCCCTTAATTTTTAGTGCTAATCTCAAGCCAATTTAATTTTCGCTTCTATCGCTGTTGGTTAAGGAGATATAATGTTACCGATTTTTCCCTTTTTACCCTTTTAATTGAAAAAAGTACCAAACACATATTTAATATTTTGTACTGGGCAATCGACCTCCCTATAAATTTTATTGGTAGCTTTATTGGTTCAAGTCAAATACAAAGAAAAAGAAAAATGGACCTACCCTAAATTTTTTTCCCCGCTTTTCCCCCTTTTTGAACCCTGAATCAAAAAAGTACCAAACACGTGTCTAATATTTTTTTCCTGTTTACCGGCTCCGTTTTGAATTTTGTTACTCTGTTGATTGGTTCAAAAGATACACATGGGTTTAAAAAAGTACCAACATTTCATTTTTACCCTTTTTATCCCCTATTTGTCCCATCTGCTAAAAAGTACCAAACACGTGTCTACTTATTTTTGCAGCTGATCCCAACGCAATTTCAATTTTGGGCCTATGACGTTTACTTCCGGAGATACAGCATTACTAATTTTCCCCTTTTTTACCCCCTTAGAGGCCGAATTTCCAAAAATCCCGTCTTAGTGGATCTATACTTTGAAAAAGGTACCAGCTGTCAAAATTTCAGCTCTCTAGCTTTAGCCGTTTGGGCTGTGCGAAGATGAGTCAGTCAATCAGTCAGTCAGTCAGTCAGTCAGTCAGTCACGTTAGAGTTTTATATATATAGATAACCACTAAATTAAGCACAAGGAAATCTTATATCAATGCCAGTCAGTTTGCAAAATTGTATTACAATCGGTCAACATTTGACCATAGCTCCCATATAAAAAACTTAAGGAAACACAAAAATACAAAAAGAAAAGGGGGTTTATGTCCGTATGTCCGTCAGATAAAAGCGCGATAGCTCCTTAACTACAAGAGCTAGAGAGACAAAATTTTACAAAAGTATTTTTGATATGTTAAAAAAGTTACATTTAGTTACAGAACCGATATAACCCTGTCCCGGGAATCACATTTATGCTGATAAATTGAATACAATTGTAATACCTATGACAACTAAATTTAGAACAGAGAAGTTTTATGCAACGTTTGGTCAGTATGTCAAATTTTACAGGAATTGGTCCATATTTGACTATAGATTTCACATAAAAACCACTCCCGGAAACCACTAAAATGCCGCAAACGCCAGTTAGAAGCTATTAAATTTTAAACTGTGACAGCTATGGCCACTAAATTTTTGCACAACAAAACTTTATATAAATACCAGCCAGTATATAATTTTATGACAATCGGTCAACATTTGGCTGTAGTTCTTATATATATAACATCCCTTTTTTATCTACAATCAAATAGATTTGGAGGTACATTCAGTATATGTAACCCGGTCTATGAAAAGGGAAAAGATGGCTTATGACTCAAAAACCAAATTTCGAAAAATTAGCTAAAAATTTCGAAATTTCGAAGAACTTCAAAATTTTAGTCATTTAGTTAAGATTGAACCTATGAAATTAGATAGCTATTAGTTAATGTCCAGACTTATATACGGTAGATGCATTAGGAACTCTTAACAAAAAATATGAACCTGTCGTGTTACTATCAACATGTTTATCTTAAGTACATACTAAGCACAACAAAAAGTATTTAACAGCTTATTAATATTAAACTATACCCGGTAATGGGACAAAATTTTGTGCAAAGTAAATACTAGGGAAACCACTTAAGATACATTTAAATGTTGAACTATAAAGCTATTGCAAACGAATGTAGTCCAATTATTTTACCAACAATACAACATTTAGTCCACATTTTGAATTAGCTGATACCTCGTAGATATATGAGATATGTTTATAACTTTAACTCAACTTGATAGTGGGTATACAGGATTCGGCACAGCCAAATACAAGGGCGGCTCGGAAACTCCATAGCCTAGCACAAAAAGCGTGATACAAACAGAAAAAAGTTAAGTGTTTTGGAAACTTCCATCTCTGCTATAAACACATGTAAAATTTTGTTTCGATCTGGTAACTCCTTCCTTTAAGAATATAAGATGCAGGATGATTATTAATGTCATCCATTCGATAAATAAATAAATTCGTGTAGGCCCAAAATTGAAAAATTTTAGGTTCTTACAGTTTTATAACAGCTTTGTAATTGGCATATAAATTTATACTAAAACTAGAATAATTGTTATTTATTTGGTAACCATTTAATTTAAAATCTGCAAATTATTTAATTTTGTCTTCAGCCAAAGCATATAACAACTTTTGCTTAAATAAATCATTTATAAAATTTGCATAATTTTGACATACAATTTTCTACACATTCTTCCGCTTCTCCACTTTCCTAAACCTTTTGATATATTCTTGCCGCCGTAACATCGCCCACAGACAAAGTCGTCAACAGTACCGTATCATTATATTCTCGCACAATTGTTGTGTCTTTAGTTCCATATCCGTATTGCTTTTGTGTCAAAACATTCCCTTCTAACTCAAAAACTGTATTTACCTCACGATTATCCAAAGTTATTTCCTTGAACTCTCTACCCAATCGGAAGTATGTGGAGACGCATCGAAATGGTGAAGTCAAGGTGAATGTATAGATGTCATCCTTATCGCACTCTAAAAGGCATTGGGTAGTAACGGTATTGCCCATCTTGCGTAGGGTCAAACCAACGCCCAATGCTTTCATATAAGCATCGAAATTATTGCTGTGTGTTAGAATATAGTTTGATCCCAAAAACGTATTTTCCATTTTTTTTTTTTTTTGTTGAATTTGTTTTTAGCAGAAGATACAATTTATATGGCCGAAAATTAATTGTTTTAGTAAATTTGGTTTTTCTACTTCTAAACTTAAAACTGAAATTTTTTTTTAATGATTTTTACATGACATTTAAGTAATTTCCTTTTGTAAAATTTGTTTTCAGTAAAATCCATGAAATAAATATTAAAGGAAGTGCCACTTACTTTTCAGAAAGAATATCTGAAGTTTACTCAAAAAATGAGGCTACCTTACTTTTCAAAAAAAATCCCATTTAAGTATCAAAATTGTTTGGTAATTTTTAATATTTCTTAACTTTATTTCCCTATTATCCTTGACTCTCAGTGGAGCATAGGGCCTCAACCATTATTTTATATCGGAATGTTAAAGATTTTGTGGACATAAGGTCTGTAATACAGGTAGAGACTGGTTATTGAGTATTAAGTTATTTGCCATTAGGAGCCAGCGGCAAACTGTAGGTCTTCTTCAATTAGTCTAAAAATAGAATCTAGTACATGTCCTTGGCTGAAAGAAGTCCCCTCTATTTTACTTGTAGAGTTTGGGAAAACTTAGTAAGTAAAGTTTTTGAACTGAGATCCACAAAATTGCTCCTAGTGGGTGCTTTCATGTCAGTCATGTTTTCAAAGTCTATCGAGTCCTTCCCTAAACTTTTAGGAAAACAAGCTGTGAATATTATCTCAAACGCCGCAGCAGTTTGCCCGTAATTCGTTATTCGTTATACACACACGAAATATTTTTTTTAATTTAATGGTATAATTGAGATCTTATCTGTTTTAGCATCTACAAAGCTACAAACTACAAATTTTATTAGACTATTTATTGAAAATATTAGTTATTTTAAGTTTAATTTATTTTTTTTTTTCAATCTACACATTTTAGTTTACAAATTTCCATAAAATAATCTACGAGTGTGGCAACGATCTGTGTGATATTGACAAAATATACAAACTTCAAAGATATTCTTTATAGTCAAAAATTTTGAAGTGGCACTTCCTTTAGTATTTATTTCATGAGTAAAATCTGGGTATAGAAAGTCTTCTTTGACATCAGTCAGGTTTGGCTCATCAAAAAATTTATATTTATCGATTACTAAAATTTTCTATACAAATTTTCTTAAATTCTCTACAGTAAATTTTGTTACTTAATTTTTCAATAGAAAATATTTTTTGTTATTTATTTTTCGTTTTCATATACTTTTACATTTTTTTCTTGTGTTTCTTTAATTAAATTATTTTCTAAAAGGAAAGACCGAAGAAGGGCAATGCAATCTTATTTCCCTTCTCCTGTTTTTCTATGTTTATTTAATCCATTTGAGTTAATTTACATATCGTTCGTTTTTTGGAAGATTGAAATAACTAAAAATGTATATCTAGCGTTAATTTTATAAGTGACTAGCTGATTTTACCCGGCGTTGCCCGGGTTAGTAGTTAAAGTTATTAACACTTTCTTTAAAAATGAACAATTATGAAATATTTTTTATTAATTTTTTAACTGAATCCTTTATTAATGTATTTGCATATGTATTTAATTGACTTATCAAACACCAATCATGTTACCAATATTCGTACATCCGTTTTTCTATTTTAGATATATTAAAAAAAGAGGTCGTAAAAGTGGGCATGGTAAATTTTTTTAATGTATAATCCTAACTTGGACTAAAAAAAAACATCTACAAAGAAAAAATGTCTTCATTGGTCCAGCCGTTCTTAAGATATACAATTTTAAAGAAAAGGGTAATTTTATCCCCATTTTCCAATTCCCAGGTCCCCGTTGGTCCATTTTCAAAAAACTAAAAAGGCGAAAAACTATCCTATAGTATGAAAATATCCACACTTAAAACTTTAATTAATTAGGTTAAATCGTCATTTTAAATATATGACTTATATGGGAGGGATCACGCCCATTTGAGATTTCCAAAAAAAAAACATACCCACCGGTAGCTTTTTTTATAATGTAAAAATTAAAGAAAAATCGGTCACTCGGTCACCCATATTTGTCATTTTTAATATTTTACATATATGGGAGGGGTTACGCCCACTTGATATTTAAAAAAAGCCTGACCTAGTTTACCCACCGGTTACACCTTAACATACTGTAAAAATTTCAGAAAAATCGGTCCTCTCGGTCATCTACATTTGTCATTTTTAATATATGAGTTATATGGGAGGGGTCACGCCCACTTGAGATTTCTGAAAAACCCTGGCCTATTTTAAGCAGCGGTCACACCTTACCCCACTGTCTAAATTTCAGAAAAATCGATCGGTTTAATCATCCATATTCGAATGTTTTAAAATCTGACTTATATGGAGGGGGTCACGCCCACTTGAGATTTGAAAAAAAATCTGGTCTATTTTATCTATTGGTCACACCTTAACATACTGTCAAAATTTCAGAAATCGGGTCTCTCGGTCGCCTATATTTGTCATTTTTAATATATGAGTTTTATGGGAGGGGTCACGTCCACTTGAGATTTCTGCAAAAACTCCTCCCTATTTTAACCATCGGTCACACCTTGCCATAATGTCAAAATTTGAGAAAAAATGGCCATCTCGGTTATTCATATTTGTTATTTTTAATATACAAGTTATATGGGAGGGGTCACGCCCACTTGAGATTTCTGGAAAAGCCCTTGCCTATTTTAATTACCGGTCACACCTTGCCATAGTCATAATTTCAGAAAAATCGGCCATCTCAGTCATTCATATTTGTCATTTTTAATATATGAGTTATATGGAAGGGGTCACGCCCACTTGAGATTTCAGAAAAAACCCCAGGCTATTTTAACTACCGGTCACACCTTACTCCACTGTCTAAATTTCAGAAAAATCGGTCGGTTTGGTCATGCATATTTGTATGTTTTAAAATCTGACTTATATGGGAGGGGTCACGCCCACTTGAGATTTGAAAAAAAAATCTGGCCTATTTTGTCCATCGGTCCTTAACATACTGTCAAAATTTCAGAAAAATCGGGCCGCTCGGTCATTCATATTTGTCATTTTTAATATATGGGTTATATGGGAGGGGTCACACCCACTTGAGATTTCGAAAAAAAAAATTAGCCTATAGTCACCACCGGGCACACCATACTACACTGTCAATAAAATTAGTATTTGAATACTTACGAAAACCAAGAATTATAGAATATAGATTACGACTTCCCAAATACAAAACTTGAGTTTTCTGCGCATGTTGGACAAATGACGTCACGAAACAGTGGGACATTTTTTTATTTGTTTCTTTCAAATTTTTACTATTGAAAATTTAATAAGCAAATTTTCTTCCAAACTTTATTTGTTCCATAGTGTAAGAATGAAAGTGGTATCAAGAGCGAAGCTGATGAATTCGCCTGGAAATTTACCGAACAAAAATTTGACAAAATGTAAGCAAACCTACAAAAACAACATGGGGTTTCATTTTGTCATGTTGTATTTGTTGTATTCTTGCCACCACCTGTAATGAATTCGCCTTGATTTGTTCTTTATTTTTTTTTTTTTTTTGTTTGAAGGTGAAAGAAAGGATACGACTAAAGCAAGATCAAGTTATAAATAGTCACAAAATTGGTTTCATTTACAAATTTTCACTAGATTTTATTTTTAAAATTTTTGTTATATGGTTTTCCCCACTGCTCACTTACAAACATGAAATAAATACTAAAGGAAGTGGCACTTCAAATTTTTTGACTATAAATCATGGCAAAAAAATTGTAAGGTATAACCGTTCTCTCTTACAAAAAAAAAATTTTGAAGTAAATGCGAAATATTTGAAATATGTTTTTTGTAAACAATTATAAAAGTCGTTGCCACATGTGAGAAATAGGAATATTATTATCAGGAAATTTTGAACGTATAATGTGTAATGTGTTGTAAACATTTATCTTCAAATATGTTCTTATGGATAGATTTTGGTGTAATCTTTTATAGTATGATAATTATGGGCTTTTTAAATTTCAAAAATTATACGTCATAACTCTAGAAGTTTATATCCGATATAAACTGGTATATCAAACAAAAGCTACTGAAAGTATCATTCAAATGATATACATTCTTCCGATTTATAAAGATTAAGAGCTCATTTACTCAAAACTTATTTTTTCAACCGACTTTGTTTATAAATATCTTAAAATAATATAGACATAAGTATGGTCTTTTATGTGATGAATTTTATACAGGATATACTGGACTTTTATATATCATAAACTACTTAGCTCTAGCATATGTAGCGTGTTAGTTATAACAGCGTAAAATTTTACTTTTATTGAGTTAGAGTTATATAAATATACATTTTATATTATATATAAAATGTATATATTTTTTTGTCTACACTACAACGGTAGTCGTGTGGCTATGTCGACGCTTAAAAAAATGATTGAATGAATGTATTCTAATTTTAACAGGTTGTAGCCCGTAGCCTGCAGTCGTGATTGTGTTTATAGTATAATAGCAAACAGAAACTGGGATTTTCAAAAGAAGTATGGTAGCATAATTTGAGAAAAGAAAATAATAATTCGATCAAACGTCAGAAAGTTAATATGGCTGACTAAAGAGAGAACGGTTGTACCTTACTAATTTCTTTTATCATGCTATAAATAATATCTTTGAAGTTTGTAAATTTTTTCAATATTACACAGATCGTTGCCACACTCGTAGATTATTTTATGGAAATTTGTTAACTAAAATGTGTAGTTTGAAAAAAAACAAGTAAGAGTGTTATATTCGGCTGTGCCGAATCTTATATACCCACCATCATGTTGTGTTACATTTAGAAATATATCTCATATATCTAATGGGTGGTTAAATTTCAAGGGCCGATGTTGATTTTGAATAAAACACAAACTATTTAGGAAATTATTGTAATTTTATTTTATTATGATATATTGGTATTACTTAATTATGTATGGAACAAAATGTCGGCCAAATGGGCGACGCGACCACGGCGGCACACCTCCATCCGGTGGTCCAAATTTTCGATTACCCTGAGGCATAATGGAGGTTTTATGCCGTTAATGTGGCGAATTATCTCATCCTTTAGCTCTTGAATTGTTGCTGGCTTATCGACGTACACCTTTTCTTTCAAATAACCCCAAAGAAAAAAGTCCAACGGTATCAAATCACATGATCTTGGCGGCCAATTGACATCGCCATTACGTGAGATAACACGGCCATTGAATTTGTTGTGCAAAAGAGCCATTGTTTCGTTAGCTGTGTGGCAAGTGGCACCGTCCTGCTGAAACCACATATCGTCCACATCCATATCTTCCGATTCGGGCCATAAAAAGTTCGTTATCATCTCACGATAGCGAACACCATTCACAGTAACTGCCTGGCCGGCCTCATTTTGGAAAAAATACGGCCCGATGATGCCGCCAGCCCATAAACAGTACCAAACAGTCACTCTTTGTGGGTGCATTGGTTTTTCGACAATCACTCTTGGATTCTCATTCGCCCAAATGCGGCAATTCTGTTTATTGACGAATCCACTGAGGTGAAATGTGCCTCATCACTGAAGATGATTTTCTTCGAAAACTGATCATCCACTGTTGTCATTTCTTGCCACCATTCTGCCCATTCACGACGTTTGGAATGGTGAAGAGGCTTTAGTTCTTGAGCCAATTGCACCTTGTAAGCGTGTAAATGCAAGTCTTTATGCATAATGTTCATCAACAACGAGCGTGAGAGGTGCAATTATTGGGCACGACTACGAGTTGAGGTGGACGGGTCTTCAGCCACGCTATCGTGAACAGCAGCAATATTTTCTGCAGTACGAGCTGTACGAGCATGCACCGGTGTTCTCACATCTTCTACAGACCCGGTTTGCTCAAATTTTTCCACGATTTTTGCGATTGTACGCACATTTAGACGATCAAATTGACCAAAAAAATCACGAAGTGCACGATATGCATTTTGATTTGAACGCCCATTTTCATAATAAGTCTGGATAACTTTAGCACGTTCTTGGATTGCGTATCTCTCCATGGTTCAAATTGAGTAAGTCTGAAATAGAGAAATGTCAAATAAAAATCGGAAAAAACATGGCATTTAGGTGTGGTTCACATTCAACATCGGCCCTTACAATTTAACCACCCTTTACAAGGGTGCAGCTAATTCAAAATCTGGACCAAAACTGAAAAAATCGCAAAGCTAATTGGTATTGTTGGTAAAACATTTGGACAAAATTTGGTTGACGAGCTTTATAGTTCAACATTTAAAAATATATTTAGTCTCATAACCAGGTATAGTTTTACATTAATAAGTTGTTAAATACTTTTCGTTAATATGTAGTTAGGCTAAGCACGTTAATAGTAATACGGCAGGTCCATATATTTCGTTAGGAGTTCCTAATGCATTCATCATATATAAAGTCTGGGCTGAACATTGATTGATGCCAACCTAATTTCATAGGTGCAATCTTAATATAATGAATGTACCTCCAAATCTGTTTGATTGTAGATATAAAAAGGGGATGTTATATATATAAGAATTATAGCCAAATGTTGACCGATTGTAACAAAATTTTACAGACTGGCTGGTATATACATAGAGCTTATTCTTGCAAAATTTAGTGGCCATAGATATAATAATTTCTAATTTAATAGCTTTTAACTGGAGTTTGCTAAAATTTTTGGTTTCCGTGAGTGTTTTTTATATGAAAGCTAAAGTCAAATATGGACTGATTCCTATAAAATTTCATAAACTGATCAAAAATTGCATAAAACTTACCTATTTTAAATTTAATCGTCATAGCTATTACAATTGTATTCAATTTTTGTTTCCCGGGGCGGGGTTATATGGGAGCTCTAACTAAATTTGAACCCATTTTGTCCCTTTTCAACACACATCTTTTTCAAGACATCCAAAATACTTTTGTAAAATTTTGTTCCTCTAGCTCTTTTCGTTAAGGTGCTATCGTGCTTTTATCTGACGGACAGACGTACATAAACAACCTTTTCTTTATGTATTTTTGTGTTTCCATAAGTTTTCTATATGAGAGCTATGGTCAAATGGTGACCGATTGTGACAAAATTTTGCACACTGGCTGGCATTGACATAAGACTTTTTTCTGCCTAATTTAGTCTTACTAGCTCTTGTAGTTAAGGAGCTATCCCGATTTTATCTGACGGACAGACGGACATAAATCCCCTTTTCTTTTTGAATTTTTGTGTTTTCGTAAGTCAAATGGTGACCGATTGCGACAATGGCTGGCATTGATATAAGACTTTCTTGTGCAAAATTTAGTGGTTATATCTGTTAGACTTTTAGATTTATTGGCATTTAAGTGTACTTTAGGTGAGATTTAGGCTGTTTTCGTAAGTTTTTTGTATGGGAGCTATGGCTAAATGTGAACCGATTTTGATGAAATTTTATACGTTGTCTAGGGCTAATGTAAAACTTCTATATACCAAATTTCAGCATGGCTGCTATAATTTGTCATTTATTAACAAATAAGCGATTAGCCTAGGCGAGGTTATACGGGAGCTATGGTCAAAAATTGTAAAAAAAAAGGGTCAAAGCGTAATGGTGTCAAATCACATGATCTTGATGATATCGCCACGATGAGAAATTGCGCGGCCAGGAAATGTCTCTTGCAATAAAGCCATTTTCGCTAGAGTTGTATGGCATATACCACCGTCTTGTTGTAACCACATATTCTCCAAGTCGTATTCTTCAATAGCAGGTAAAGAAAAGCCGGTCATCAAATGACCATAACGCTCCGAATTCATATTCGGGTCATCGGCAACAATTTCACTTACAGCAGCGATATTTTTAGCGCTCCAGTCTCTTTAAATTTCTTCACAATTTTGCCAATTGCTTCCATAGTTGAACGAAATGGATAACACGATGTATATGTTTCTTAACAAGTTTTTTTTATATCTAAAAATTAATATTACTTTTTTGGCTAAAAAACGACAAAAAATTTACTTTTATTTTAATTTATACTTAAATACATAATGAATAATAATAGGGGAACTATTATTTCTAAGTCTCATATAACAAGATTTGATTTTATATATCAAGCCCTTTATGTGAGACGTGATTATAACTGATACTCAATTATAATCGTGGGAGAAAAAAAATCAAAAGGAATGGAATTAGTATGTTTCCTTTTAAATGTTAGAGTTTTAGAGAAAGCTAGCTCACCTATGAATTTGTCCAATTATAAATAATGAGAACTGTAAGTTTCAATTCAAATATACAATTTTATTTAACTTTTTGCTAGTTCCAAGGTTCAGAGATTAATGCAAGTTTTTTTAGATGTAAGGCTTAGAAGTTAGGAGTTTATACTTGAGGATCAAAGTGACGATTGGTAAGTGTCTGTTCTTTGCACAATTTTATTAAAACGATACTTCGGTTTGTGTATATAAATTGAGTGAAAAACTTGACAGCTACTGTTTGCAGTAGATTTACCAATGGTTACAGAGATGGCATGAATTTGTACTGTACAGATAGATTTCAAATGTAAATAATTCATTTTACATGTAAAAATTCATGCACTTATGTAAAGTAAATTCAATGTAATTATAAATTTGAGGTACATAATTGAAATTTTAAGTAAAAATAAAAATATAAAAATATAAAATTTATGTATTAATAAAAAGATTTTAAGGATGATTTTGTTCAAAGCAACTTTGAACATGCTGCCAACTTTGAATTAAGCAACTGCTGCCCCTTCCCCATTTACACAAAGCACTGTAGCTAAAGATTTTATAGCCTCAACAAGTATTTTAGTATTAGATGGTGTTGATCTGGTTACAAGTTGGTCAGTAATCGGTTGTGATTCTGGTTGACTTTGATGTTGGTGATTTGTTGTTCTGAGTACTCTGCGTCTATTATGCTGCGATCTTGGATGTAGAAGGGTGTGATGGTACTCTTCACATATACGACAGGTGTCGTCAGATGAACACCCTCTTATGTCATGGCTACGAGCCAAACAGTTGGTACAGTAATGGTACTTTTCAACGGTTTCTTGCCTCTTATCTGCCGACATCCTTAAGAAGCGTCTGCAGAACCGTATGGCATGGAATCCCTTACACAACAGGCACTGGTAGATTGCGGGATCAAGACGGGATGAGTTGGTGGTACGATTTCTACGGCGGTAGTGATTTTCTCGAGTTGCTGGATCACGACGAGACGATCTAGTGGTACGGTTTCTACGACGGTTATCCCTTACAGTGGTGACACTTCTTGGATGGCTGGGACGTGTTGCTATTAACCTTCGATTGGGCCTAAGGAAAAGAGAAGGTAATGAATGAAGGAATATGCAATATGAGAAATAAAATTAGAGTAATTTTTAGAAAAGCAGTGATAGAGCAGACTAACTACTGAGAAATATAATAGCATAAGAATAGTTAATTGTTATAGTTTTCATCATTCATAAGAGGTAGATAACACAATTTTACTATAGGACGAGTAATAATTCCTGACGAAATGCGAACATCAGCTGTGCGCACATTCTTATCTGGGCCGGGATATGTCCTCTCGATTCTTCCTAAACGCCACTCATAAGGTGGTTGAAGATCATCTATTACAACTACTAAATCTCCGACCTGCACATTGGGAACTGAGTTTCTCCATTTATATCTCTTATGAAGCGTTTTCAGATAATCTTCTTTCCATCGGATAGAGAACTGATGGTGTAGTGCTTTTAATTTTTCCCATCGGTTTATTAGAGACATATCCTGATAATTGATTTCTGGTAACGCCATTAACGGAGCCCCACGCAAAAAATGGCCGGGAGTTAATGCGGACAAATCTGATGGGTCTTCGGACAGAGCCGATATTGGTCGAGAGTTAAGAACTCCCTCAATTCGAACCAGAAGAGTAGTAAATTCTTCAAAGGTAAACTTTTGGGCACCTGCTACTCGTTTCAAATGAAACTTGAAACTTTTTACGGCTGCTTCCCATAAGCCGCCCATATGAGGAGCATGAGGTGGTATAAACTTCCACTCGAAGCCGTGAGATATGTATTTTTTAGAAATATCTTGGGCAGTGTTTTTTATGAATGAATCAAATTCTCGTTCAATTGCTCTACTGGCACCGAGAAAGTTTCTTCCATTATCTGTGATTACCCTTTGGGGGAGCCCCCGCCTCCCAACGAATCGAGCGAATGCGGCTTGGAATGCTGCTGATGACAGATCTGAGCAGAGTTCTAAATGGACAGCTTTTGTACTGAAACATACGAAGACGCTGACATATGCTTTAAGTGAGGTAGATTTTCTTAGCGCTGAAGTCTTAAGATCAAAGGGGCCGGCGAAATCAATGCCTGTGATCTGGAAGGGAAGTGATAAATTGCATCTTTCGGGCGGTAATGGAGCCATTATTTGTGAACATGGTTGCTGCCTTTGTATGATACAGGGTTTACAATGTCGTATTATCTTTTTAATTCTGGGTTTGAGCCGTGAGATATGAAACTCTGTTTGGACCATTCTACACATTAACCTACTTTCCGCATGCATGAGAGTATTGTGTAAGTGGTGCAGATATAATTGGCAAAAACGGGAGTTGCCTGGGATAACGCTCGTTGTATGGCAGAGATGCCAAGGATAATCGACCATTTACTCGAAGTTGTAAGTTTGAATCAAGAAATGGATTTAGAGGTTTGAGAGAGCTTTTAGGTAAAATTTCCTGTTTATTAGATAAACTTAGATATTCTTCTGAGTAGAACGTTTTTTGGGCCAGAATAATGAGTCTTGTCTTCACAAATCTTATTTCATTTTGAGATAGAGCATTTTGAAAGTTTGCATTTGCATTTCTTGAACAATTGTTGAAAAATCTGAAGATGTAACCAACAACTCTTAGAGCTCTGTCGTATGAAGAGAATCTTTTGAGAATATCATTATCTTCAACTTCAGTATGTAGCACTTGAGTTTCTATAGAGGTTTGATTTATTTTTAGAGGATTTTTCTTTGGCCACTCAGATAACGGTTTATGTAACCATGACGGCCCATGCCACCATAAAGAATTATGAGCAAGATCTTGTGGTTTGCAGCCACGGGTTCCAAGATCTGCGGGGTTGTCATTAGATGCAACATGACGCCATGTTGCATTTGGGACGAGTTTATGTATTTGTGCTATACGGTTTGCAACATAGGTTTCCCATGATGACGGGGGTTTTGATAACCAGCCTAGTACTATAGAAGAATCAGTCCATAAATATATCTCGGCACTAGAGAAGTTCAGGGAGTCTAAGACATATTTCACAAGATTCGCTAAAAGGACTGCTCCATTAAGTTCCAAACGTGGAAGGCATACAGTTTGTATGGGAGCTACTTTCGACTTGGCTAACAACAAATTTACGAAAATGTTATGGGATTCGTCTTGGCATCGAATATACACTGTTGCACAAAAAGCTGCCTTAGACGCATCAGCGAAACCATGTATTTGAATAGTGTTAGAGGGAGTATACTGTAGCCATCGGGGAATAGAAATAGTTTCAATATGAGTCAAGTCTGCAACAAGTGAATTCCATTTTTGTAAAGATTCTGATGAAATATCTTCATCCCATTCAAGCCCTTCCAACCATAGCTGCTGCATAAGAATTTTTGCTCTGATAACGATGGGTGCTAGCCAGCCTGCTGGATCGAAGAGTTTTGCCACTG
This sequence comes from Stomorhina lunata, assembly GCA_933228675.1. NCBI lineage: Eukaryota > Metazoa > Arthropoda > Insecta > Diptera > Rhiniidae > Stomorhina > Stomorhina lunata. Next base: position 54,047,360 of record OW121744.1, read on the forward strand.
ACGACAGAATTTGGCGCTTAGTAATCTTCACAGATTGATTCATTGGGACGAAACTGTAAGTAAAAGAGTCTGTGAGAGCATTCCACTTAATACCAAGGGTTTTAGTGGAACTTGCCTCATGGAAGCGGAGAAAATCCGAGTCATACAAATCATCTTTAGGTATGTTAGAAAGAAGTTTGGTATTGTTTGCTGTTATCTTCTTGAGAGGAAATCCAGCAGATTTGAGTGCATTAATGATTTGATTTTGAGCAGACAGTGCTTCTTCAATGGTAAAGCCACCAGACAAAATATCATCAACATACGTTTCATTACGTAGTATTGAAGCGGCTTTCGGATATTGAGTCTCAGAGTCTGAAGCAAGTTGGAGAAGAGTTCGTATTGCGAGATATGGGGCGCAATTCACTCCGAAGGTTACCGTCTTCAATTGGTAATCTTTCACAGGACCATCTTGCTCTTCTTGGAATAGAATTTTCTGAAAAGGTCTATCTGCGGGATGAACTAGAATCTGGCGATACATCTTTTCGATGTCGCCATTAAAAACGAACTTGTACTTCCTCCAGTTCAGAATTATAGTTGTTAAATCATTCTGGAGAGTTTGGCCAGTGTAAAGGACATCATTAAGAGAAAATTTTGACTTTGTTTTTCGCGAGGCATTAAATACAACTCGCACCTTTGTTGATTTGTGATCTGGTCGAACAACCGCATGGTGTGGTAAGTAAAAAGAGCTGTATTTACCTTGACGTATTATTTCTTGAGAAGACGTTTCTTCCATGTGGTCTAGAGTTATATATTCGTTCAACACTGCCCTATATTGTGCTTGAAGCTCTGAGTCTTTCGACAGTGTTTTTTCCATTCTGGAGTACTGGGCTAGAGCTACGAATCGAGATGATCCAAGAAACATTTCTTCGGGATATTTTTTCTTAAAAGGCAGTCTCACAACATATCTGCCATTTTCTTGGCGAGTTGTAGTTTGGGCATAGAAAGTTTCACAAACTTCATCTTCTTCCGAACTGGGTCGCGCTAGAGATACTTCTTCTTGTTCCCAAAACTTTTTTAAGAGATCATTAAGCTCGGAAATGTCAGATGTATGAACTGAGGTTGTAAATGTTTGGATAGTTTGGGCAGTCATAGGACCGCTAAGTACCCAGCCGAATACAGTGTTATAAGCCGAGGTGCGGCCACATATATTTTTCTTTATGCCATCTATATTTATGAAATGCTCATAATCATTGCCGAGAATCAAATCTATTTGAGAAGATTTGTTGAATGTAGGATCGGCGAGATCGAGCTCTTTAAGTTCAGGCGAGTGTGGGATTGCAAATGAGCTGGCTGGAAGTTGTTTAGTCACTTTGGGTAAAACTATGGCCTTGATTGGAATTCTGAGATTGTATCGTTTTGCATATAAAACGAATTCACATTCTTTGTTTGCCAACTGTTTTTGGCCACCAATTCCAACTATTTCGAAATGTGACCTTTGGAATGGCAATTGCAAGCGATTTCTTACTCTTTCAGTTAGAAAAGTTCGTTGAGAACCAGGATCTATTAAAGCTCGAATGGTATAAAGTTCTCCTTTATATTCTATCTGCATTAGACAAGTTCGCAGAAGAATATTTTCATTGCTTGTGGAGCAATTTGCTTGTACTTCACTCACACAGGGCTGTTCAACTTGAGGTTCACTTTGCGAAGCTTGTATAACATTTGAGACAGAATTTGAAGTAGCTGGAGTAGAGTTTTGCTGAGAACTTTGATTTGATTCAAGTGGATTTTGAGATCTTTTTGTCATGTGTAATAGCGAGTGATGCCTTTTTTTGCAGTGAAGACAAGTATTTTTACTTTTACAATTTGGCTTGAAGTGAGAAGGCGACAAGCAATTATTACAAAACTTATTCTTAAACACATAATCAGCTCTTTGCTGTACATTGAAGGCTCGAAACTTGGGACATGTGCGGATACTATGATTTTCGTCACATAGCTTGCAAGATGTATTCAAATTATCTTGAGATATATATGTCTGAATATTGGTTGTCTTTCCGTTATTCGTTAGATTAAACCCATCTTTTGAGATTCTAATACTTGATAGACGTTCCACGGCCTCATATCTATCCACCAGAAACTGTGACATTTGGGACCATTTAGGAAGATCTCGTGGAGACGTAAGTGATTGTTCCCAAAGGGAAAGTGTCGTTTCTGGTAATTTGGTTGAAATCAGGCGAATTAGGATAGGGTCCCAGCTTTCCACTTGAACTTCTAGAGTTCTGAGGGTGGCTAAGCAGTCATTTACCGAGGATTGTATCCTCCTTATCGACTCACTGTCTTCTGTGGGCGCTGAAGGGATGTCAAAAAGAATTTTTATTTGATTGTCTACTAATACTCGTTTATTTTCGTAACGAGTTTTGAGTGCACTCCAAGCCATTTCAAAATTGTCATCTGACAGGGTATACCTTTTGACAATAGCACCAGCTTCTCCCCTAGTTTTATTGCGAAGATGATACAATTTTGTAACGGGAGTAAGCTTTGTATGATTTATGTATACGGCAGTGAACATGTCACGAAATGAGGGCCATTGTTCGTAACTGCCGTGGAAAATTTCAGTGTCACAGGGTGGTAATTTAATGAGGTTATCATGAGTATAACTTTGATTCATAGCTTGGGGTGGGAGTGAATACCGAGCTCCTGGACTATAACTTTCTGGGGTACCTAGCCTAATGACTTTTATTAAATCCAGCATTTGTGATGTGCAAGCATAGTAAGATTCTACACATTTATCAAATTTTAACTTGGCTTCGTTTTTAACTTCGGTTTTGACCACATTGTCTTGAGCTAGCATAACTTTTTCATATGAATCCTCAACTTTGGCCCATCTTCTGTCTAAATCTTTCATTTTTACCTCTATGATCGACTCAGTTTGTTCTTCTACTGGACTTTTTTGAAAATTTTCACAGAAATTTGTTAGCTGGACACAGTCAAATATGAAACGCTCGTTTGGAGCTACGCTAGCATTGGGATTCATGTTAATAGAGAGAAGAAAAATGTGCTCCTGGGAATAACTTGGAGTGAATACAAATAAAATCTTAAAGACGAATAGCAACGTAAATAAAAGACCAATTGAAAAAAATTTAGAAGATAGTGAATTTCAATTAAATTAATAACTTTCAGAGCGAGGGGGCACTAGATACCTGTTATCTAGATACACTAAAAGAAGCTTATTAATTACAATATTAATTAGAGTTAATCGAGAAATAAAAACAAAGCCAAAGGCAGTTGGTTTCTAATCCAGTTTCAATTAATAGACTTCTATATTAGAATAGCACTAGATACCTTTCATCTAGTAAAATGATAAAAGCCTATTGATCAAAGGTTTAGTAAAATATTGTATATTTATTATTTTTCTTCAAGAGGGTTAGGTGGGTAAATACCTGTTAGTTAGTTGATACAAAAACAAGAGTAAATGTCTGAGTGAGATGAGAAAACTTTATTGATAGTTGATTGACCCAATTAAATTCAGAAAATAATGTAGTTTTCGATATAGATCTTCAGAAATATTTATTTGTTTAAAATTTTCTTTACAAAGTAGTTTTTAAAATTCCAATTAAAAAATGTTAAATATGTTATGATAAAATATTTACAACCAAAGAGATGCCACTGTAAATTTTGTAGGTGAGTGAAAATAACAATTTTCTAAAATACTTAACTTGTAGTTCCTAAACGTGGATTTCAACAAATTTTCTTAACCATGTGCAGAATAAATAGATCGTAATAATTTCTATTAACTAACGAAATTTATTTCGCATTAATTTACCCGAAATTTCCGTTCAAAATGTACGATGGCAACCCTTCAGCGTGTTATGTATAAAGCGAAAGAGAAAGTATTACTGTTTAATTTTAGATAGGAGTTAAGAGATAATTTTCTATTAAAGTGAGATTTTTTTTTATTTAAATAAACTAATTATTATTTTAATTTTTAGTAGTGCCTTGAATATTTTATTGTGCTTTCATTTAAACGACCTTAAAGCAGCTAATATTTCACTTTTTTATTGATTTTAAATTTTAAGAGATTTTGAAATTTCTTTTGTAAACAGTGCAACAAAATTATAAAATCTTTGAAGGAGCCCACGTTAATAGTAAGAGTGTTGATTTTTATTCTAGCTGTACTCTTTATTAGTACTAAATTTTATAGCACTATTCCATGAGAAGAGAATGAAAGATATCTTTTAGTTTTAGCACTGCGAGCACCTTTATCTCTTTGCATTTATTTATCTCTTGATTGAATTAACACTTTATAATAATGTACTCTTTATCTTCTTTTTTGGAGAGAAAAAATCGTTTCGAAAAAATGAAAAGGAAGAGTGAAAGGGAATTTTAGTTTTAATACTGTTACTTTAAACTTTTGATTTTGTTCTGATTGCAATACACAATTTGTAAATAATTTACTCTAACTTTTTTATGAAAACACAATTTTTTTTTTTTGCAACTGAAAAACGAAATTTCAATTTCATTTGTTAATAAAATCTCACTCCAACTTAATTAGGCTTTTCATATAAATATTGCTTTTTGATTAAATTTTCTTTTTAGAAAAGCTTTATTTTTTGCTTCTAAATTTACTTCACCACAAAGAGAAAATTTTTTGCAATAATGAGTAAACAAGAGATTTTTTTACAGAAAACAGAATTTTAGAACTAATTTTTTATCATTTTTGGTGACGTTTTTTTTTTTTTTTTTACCTTTCTTTCAATGCATATTTCGAAAAAAATTATACAACAATTTTTCTTTTCTACGTTTATTCCTTTTGATATATTTGATGTCTGCTAACGGTTTTTTTGAAATGGATGTATGTATGTAATAAAAATTAGGTAGAACTTTTTGGAACTTTGTGTAGGTATCAGAAATTTTTAATTAATAGGGCTCAAAAAAATTTTTTTTTTTTTTTTTTTTTTAACTTTATTTTCAATATGGCGGTATTACTGGTAGAAAAACAAAACTTTCTTTTTATACATAGCGGGATTTAATTATGCATATATGTATACATATTTGAGACCACACAACTTTTTCGCTATTTAATTTTTTGACAAAATGGCATAATTATATATAGAAACTTTTTGTTGTTGTTTTTTTTTTTATCACGGACAATCAGATTCTTAAATTCTGTACAAATGGCGGTGATTTTTTATATGAACTTTTTCAAACCAATTTCTTTTTTGTTGCTTCAATTTTTCACCAATTAGATTACGTTTGATTTTTTTACAATTTTGAGGGTAGCCTAACACTTTATGCTTTTTTTACTTGATTTTTTTTTTTTTTTTTCACTATTTGTTTTATATTTTAATACATTTCTAACATAGATCTTGTTAATTTTTTTTTACGTGTGAATATTTTCAAATAATTAATATTTCTATATTTTCACTTTTAATTTTTACTTATGTATTTTTAACTTTGTTGTATAATTTTTGTTTTTATTTTTGTTCCGTATGTATATGGGATAATAATGCGTTTACTTACGGCTTCCACGATCGCGTTATGACTGTTGAACTTGATTTTTTGCATTTACCTCATTCTATTTGATGTGCAAGAAATATGCGATGAGTAAAGATGATTTACCAAATTTTCCAACGCAGTTGTTGTAGAGTTTAAGAGACAATTTTACCAGGAGTAGTGCTCTGAAGGACCATGAATAATAATAGGGGAACTATTATTTCTAAGTCTCATATAACAAGATTTGATTTTATATATCAAGCCCTTTATGTGAGACGTGATTATAACTGATATTCAATTATAATCGTGGGAGAAAAAAAATCAAAAGGAATGGAATTAGTATGTTTCCTTTTAAATGTTAGAGTTTTAGAGAAAGCTAGCTCACCTATGAATTTGTCCAATTATAAATAATGAGAACTGTAAGTTTCAATTCAAATATACAATTTTATTTAACTTTTTGCTAGTTCCAAGGTTCAGAGATTAATGCAAGTTTTTTTAGATGTAAGGCTTAGAAGTTAGGAGTTTATACTTGAGGATCAAAGTGACGATTGGTAAGTGTCTGTTCTTTGCACAATTTTATTAAAACGATACTTCGGTTTGTGTATATAAATTGAGTGAAAAACTTGACAGCTACTGTTTGCAGTAGATTTACCAATGGTTACAGAGATGGCATGAATTTGTACTGTACAGATAGATTTCAAATGTAAATAATTCATTTTACATGTAAAAATTCATGCACTTATGTAAAGTAAATTCAATGTAATTATAAATTTGAGGTACATAATTGAAATTTTAAGTAAAAATAAAAATATAAAAATATAAAATTTATGTATTAATAAAAAGATTTTAAGGATGATTTTGTTCAAAGCAACTTTGAACACATAACATTTTTATTTGTCTTAAGACTTTTTATCAAATCTTTTTTTTTTTTTTTGTGAATATCTAATAAGCTATTGGAGATAAACCTCAGCTAGCAGATTTCACACATATAACACCCTTTTATATCTGATCAAAAATGTAACTTCTGGATCGCTTTTAATTTTCGAAAAACCCGAAATGCCCTACTTTGAGGGCATAAAGCTTCCCTCTTGTTAAGTCTACAGACCACAAATTCTAAAGTCTAAACTAATACTCCTCGTCAATAGTCATGTGAAATTTCATGATAATCGAGCTTACCATTTAAAAGTTCTTGAAGTATTTGCCGAATTTTATTTTCAACCCACTGTGCTATGAAGGTTTAGGGTTGGGTTCTACAACTTGTGAAATCTGCTTATTAAGTTTTGTATTTAGATTTAAGTTTAAAACATATTTTACCTATATTTTGAGTAATTGGGGAAATTTTGTTTGTGTTCTTAATCGAAGTAAGTCCATAGACAATATCGAGTTTTTATGTCACTTAAGCCCTTTTGCATTTTAGGTGACGATATATAAAAAAACTTAAAAAAAAGAAAGATTCTGTATGGAAATCTACAAGAAAGCTTATTTAAATTAATGGCCACGTGCTGTAAAACGTTTTACTCAGAAATTTACGTCCTATGAGTAAAAACATTTTTGTGGGGTTTATATAACTCAATCTGCTGACGATTGAGTGAAATTTACATGTATTTTGTTTTTGTTACAATAAGAAAACATATGTAAATTTCACTCAATCGTCAGCCGCTTGAGTTATATAAACCCCACATTTGTTTTGGGTTTTGTAAAGCGTATGTCATTTCTGAATGAGTGAAAACGTAAGAACTGAAAGCTTTGTATAATTTTTGCCATTCTGTAAGACAATTTCACTCGTCTGCTATGTCAAAGGTACACGATAAGAAAAAATCTATCGTATAGAACAAAAATTATTCCTTGGTATAGAATTTTGTTTTCTGACTCAAAATTTTTACAAATATTTACGACTTTTTTTGCGAAAAAAAGATTCTTTATTGATAAATAAATATTTTAATAAATAAATTAGAAATTTTGATCTTTATTTTATAAACTTGAATAAAGTATCTTTTAGAATAACATATAACTTAAATAACTGTTATTTAACTGACCCCAACTGAACTAGAACTGAATTATAACTGAACTAGAACTGAACTAGAACTGAACTAGAACTGAACTAGAACTGAACTAGAACTGAACTAGAACTGAACTAGAACTGAACTAGAACTGAACTAGAACTGAACTAGAACTGAACTAGAACTGAACTAGAACTGAACTAGAACTGAACTAGAACTGAACTAGAACTGAACTAGAACTGAACTAGAACTGAACTAGAACTGAACTAGAACTGAACTAGAACTGAACTAGAACTGAACTAGAACTGAACTAGAACTGAACTAGAACTGAACTAGAACTGAACTAGAACTGAACTAGAACTGAACTAGAACTGAACTAGAACTGAACTAGAACTGAACTAGAACTGAACTAGAACTGAACTAGAACTGAACTAGAACTGAACTAGAACTGAACTAGAACTGAACTAGAACTGAACTAGAACTGAACTAGAACTGAACTAGAACTGAACTAGAACTGAACTAGAACTGAACTAGAACTGAACTAGAACTGAACTAGAACTGAACTAGAACTGAACTAGAACTGAACTAGAACTGAACTAGAACTGAACTAGAACTGAACTAGAACTGAACTAGAACTGAACTAGAACTGAACTAGAACTGAACTAGAACTGAACTAGAACTGAACTAGAACTGAACTAGAACTGAACTAGAACTGAACTAGAACTGAACTAGAACTGAACTAGAACTGAACTAGAACTGAACTAGAACTGAACTAGAACTGAACTAGAACTGAACTAGAACTGAACTAGAACTGAACTAGAACTGAACTAGAACTGAACTAGAACTGAACTAGAACTGAACTAGAACTGAACTAGAACTGAACTAGAACTGAACTAGAACTGAACTAGAACTGAACTAGAACTGAACTAGAACTGAACTAGAACTGAACTAGAACTGAACTAGAACTGAACTAGAACTGAACTAGAACTGAACTAGAACTGAACTAGAACTGAACTAGAACTGAACTAGAACTGAACTAGAACTGAACTAGAACTGAACTAGAACTGAACTAGAACTGAACTAGAACTGAACTAGAACTGAACTAGAACTGAACTAGAACTGAACTAGAACTGAACTAGAACTGAACTAGAACTGAACTAGAACTGAACTAGAACTGAACTAGAACTGAACTAGAACTGAACTAGAACTGAACTAGAACTGAACTAGAACTGAACTAGAACTGAACTAGAACTGAACTAGAACTGAACTAGAACTGAACTAGAACTGAACTAGAACTGAACTAGAACTGAACTAGAACTGAACTAGAACTGAACTAGAACTGAACTAGAACTGAACTAGAACTGAACTAGAACTGAACTAGAACTGAACTAGAACTGAACTAGAACTGAACTAGAACTGAACTAGAACTGAACTAGAACTGAACTAGAACTGAACTAGAACTGAACTAGAACTGAACTAGAACTGAACTAGAACTGAACTAGAACTGAACTAGAACTGAACTAGAACTGAACTAGAACTGAACTAGAACTGAACTAGAACTGAACTAGAACTGAACTAGAACTGAACTAGAACTGAACTAGAACTGAACTGGAACTGAACTAGAACTGAACTAGAACTGAACTAGAACTGAACTAGAACTGAACTAGAACTGAACTAGAACTGAACTAGAACTGAACTAGAACTGAACTAGAACTGAACTAGAACTGAACTAGAACTGAACTAGAACTGAACTAGAACTGAACTAGAACTGAACTAGAACTGAACTAGAACTGAACTAGAACTGAACTAGAACTGAACTAGAACTGAACTAGAACTGAACTAGAACTGAACTAGAACTGAACTAGAACTGAACTAGAACTGAACTAGAACTGAACTAGAACTGAACTAGAACTGAACTAGGACTGAACTAGAACTGAACTTGATCTGTACTGGAACATAACTAGAAAATGTAAACATTGTATTATGGGAAAGTTTAGCATCACATCCTATTTTTATTGACTTCGCCATAAAACCTTGTGAGGAAGAACTGCTTCCAAACATTAACCATCAATTCATAGCATTTAATGCTAAAATAAATTGGTGTCGAAACGCCCAAGAGATCGAAGAATATTTTCGTTTTGGCGGAGACAATTTTTCTTTTTGGCTGCTTTTGGTGGATAAGGTAAGCCTAAAAAAAATACAATAATTGGTTGGTATTTCACTGAGTGAAAAGGTTACTTTATTTTGGCTCATAGATTAATCGCTTTGCAAGTCATAAACAGCTGCTTTTAAATTAATTTTAGCTAAGAAATCCTAATTAATTAAATAATTTGTCTTTTAACCGAAATTTACCAAAATTTTTATAAGAACTACGAAAAAAAATAATATTGTTATATTTTGAGTATTTTTTTGACAAACAGAAAAAAGGGTTTCCTTTTTCGCTTAGAATAAAAAATTTTATTTGAAAAAATAGAAAAGCTTTCGTATTGAGATATATTGGCAACCAAACAATTTGAAAATAGAAAAAGCACAACATAACATAACGTAAGCTAGACGAGTACCTTATAGAACCTCAATTCCTTACGAAATCATCGAGAATTAACTCAATCGTCAAGAACTTGCTTGTGTGATATATCTTACAATTTTAATTTCACATTTTTGAGTTATTTCTTTCTTCAACTAAACAACAAATGTGAGTAGGACCTTTTGAAATGTGTCTATAGGTCATTTAAAATTTTCACTTTTTTTGAACATATACATATTTCAGCAAATTACCCTGAACTTTTCTATCATTTTCATACATATACATTTAAATTGTTGAGAAAAAAAAAAGAATTTATTATTCTATTTTATCGCGTTAAAATGCAAATGAATTTTCACCTTATTTACGTTATAAACGTGATGATGCTGATGCTTTTGACGGTTTGAAATGTATGAACATTAAACCGTAACATATACGCAAACATACATAAGTAAAAGTTTTTAAAAAAAATTTACATATTTAAACACCTCAAAACGTCATAGAAAAATATAATCAATTTAAATATATTAGAGTTCATTCGTGTTGATAACATTGTTGTCTATCATTTGCAGAATCTCGTCCCATTCAACCACTGCAAAAAAAAGGCGTTCCTTTGTAATTGAGGTGGAACAAAATAATAATGCCTAAAACATACAGAAATAAAAGTCAAATATTTAAAAAAACGTAAGAGAAATTTTATATAACATATGTTTGACGTAAGCGCTATTACTTAAATACTGTATAGTAAAGCTATACCAAATTATTTAAAAAAATATTTTGTATGATAACAAATAATATTTTTTTGTTTTACTAAGGGGACGATATGTAAGTATACATAGTTATATCTAATAAACAAGAATTATGAATTAAAGTCTGTGCATGTGAGCGGCAAGAATTTCAATTCCGTGATATCTGTATGAAGTACACGAAATAATCACTTATTTCAGTGGAGATGGTCCCACTACCAAAAATAGGTCTGTTTCTTTACTTTCATAAAAATTTATCATTTACTCGTTTGTTCATTATAATGAAACTTCACTGTTTTTACAAATTTTAACAAAACAAATGTGAAAAAAAGAAATGTTATGTTTTTAAAAATTGTATGCATCATTTAACAATAAATTCTATAAATAAATTTTTAGAATACCTTAAATTACATGTTATCAATTACCAAGGATCTAACACATTAAATGAATGAATTCAGTCATCATTGATTTATGCCAACATATGAACAATAAACATTAAGGTGATGGTTCAAGATATGGACCTTAACGTTTTACGGTCTTATGCTAAAAAAAATCTTAAATATTGCTTAAAGAACACGTTAGTTACCAAATACTTTAAGGCTAACAAACGATTGTTAAAAATAGTTAAAAAAATAGTATCCAAAAACAGTTCTTTAACTAATGAATACGTCAAGTCAATTTTACATGTTAATGCTGGCAACATCATCATTCTCTCTTGTCTCTTTATAGTTAAATATACAAAACAACGAATTAATTATTCATTGTTTCCTCCGGGTAGTCGAATTTCTAAATAATGTTTTGTATGTTTTTTATATAAAATAACATTTTTCTTCTTTTCTTAATGTAAAATTACGTTTATGTTATATTATATATTATATAAGCATAAACTAAACGCATTTATAATACAGTAAAATAATAAATAGACAAGTTTTTATTGAGGGGTTAAACCGATTATTTAAAAATCGAGTTCTTTTAACTCATGTTGAGTGCTTATACATCACTATAATGTTTTTTTGTAAATTTCATTGACCGATGTCTGTTTATTGTTGAAAACACGAATTTTTGTTAAAAATTAGAATTTGTATTATCAATTTCTTTGAAAAGTTTGATTTTAGTATAAAATACATATATAAAATAGAGTATGAAATATAATGGAAATTAGATTTTATAAGTTAGCCACCCCCTGAAACCTTTTATATGATAAAAACAAGTAAGAAAGCGCTATAGTCGGTCAAGCCGACCATACGATACCCTTCACCACTAAGGTCAAAGGTGTTATTTTTCCTGTATAAAGACAAATATTTGCTAAATTTTGCCATCATACAAACATTTTCTCAAAACGTGGACCGATTATCTCGAAATTTGGCAAATTGATTACAGTTGTTACAAAAATTATGTATGCAAAAAATAAACTCAAAATTTTCATTATCTTTAGATTTACGAGCGTTTTAGTGATTTTTTGTCTCATTTAGTGCGTTTTTGAAGAAGAGTTTGTATGGGAGCTATGGTCAAATGTGGACCGATTTCAACGAAATTTGGTACAGTGATTTAAGTTTACACAAGCAGTTTTTAAATTTCATGAAAAAATATTGATATTTGTGGCCAATATAGCAATTCCGGGAAGTGGGGCCTATGGGAGGTACCATAAATAATGGACCGATTTTGACCAATTTCAATAGCCATGGTCCCATTATCAAAAAAATTATCTGTGCCAAATTTCATCAAATTATCTTTAGAATTGAGACTTGTAGTTTGATTACAAGGTTTACATGGGGGTCCAGCCAGCCGTCCAGCCAGCCAGACGGACGGACGGACATCGCTAAATCGACTCAGAAAGTGATTCTAAGTCTATTGGTATACTAAAAGGTGGGTCTAAGACAAATATTTCTATGCGTTACAAACATCAGCACAAACTTATAATACCTTTTCCACCTATGGTGGTGAAGGGTATAAAAATAGCAAATTACAAAATATAATAACGAAATTTAGCAAAAACATTATTTTTATTAGATAAGTCTGAAAACTTAAATATTTTCTTTAAAAGTTTTCACAAAATATTATTTGTCAAAACAGTAAAATATTTAACGTAGCTTTAAATTATGTAGACACCTACTTTAAATTATTTGATGTTAACAAAAGATTAACATCGGTTTGTTAAGCTAATAATCGTTTAAGGATAATACTTTAGGGAATTTTGCTTAACTTTAGTTTATCAATCGTTGTTTTTGCATAAGACCGTTAGAGTTTTATTTTTTTTGAACCTGACATCAGGTTCACACAAGTTACATATCGTTACTTTAATATAGAAAGGCCCTAAGTCGTTTTCCATTCAAATTGCTTTTTAAAGCTTTATCATATGTAATTTTATAAAAATATTTTAATTTCAAAAAGTATTATTATGGCATTAAATTCATTGAAGAATTTAGTAAAAAACTGCGTTTTAAAAATGTCTGTATCTTCAAAACTTAAGATTTTATTTAGTTTATTTTCCCTCTCCTGTAATGTAAGAAAAATATCAGTTAGGGCTTTTCTATATTAAAGTAACGATATGTAACAAAAAAAAAAACAAAAACACATAAATTTTGTTAATTTATTTTTTTAAAAATCAAATCGTCTTTATTGAAAGAAAGTTCTTATTAAACTAAAAAACGAAATGTAACAAATTGAAGGAAATAACGATAATAACCCAGCAAAACTTTTCATTACCAAATAATGAGTTAAACAGCTGAACTAATGAGCAGGAACTACTTACTCATTCGCTGTTTAAGTCATTACATTAACATGGGGATGTCAATGGAGGTAAGTACCCTACCAATTGCAAAAGTAAGCAATTGGAAAACAACAACAAAAAAATCATGTGACAATAACTTTGTTTTTATCTGCTCTTCTTTTTGCTTTGTTGTAATTTTTGGAAAAATATTTCTATATGATTTTTTGTAAATGTTTTATGCACTTAATAAACAATAAAGAAGTTTTTTTTACTTAGTTTTAAATTTAAACAATTTAAACTTTCCTTTTTGTATAAGATTTAATATACCATTGACTCTTACTTACTTAAATGGCCTATAGTTACAACCTGTTTAGGTCAAAGTCCGAGCATATTTTAAAATTCCATGGAATTCTCCAATTTTATAGGTCTTTCCATCGAAGTTTCGGACGTCTTTTTATACCCACCATCAAAAAGTAATTTCCTTAATATTGACTAAAAAAATTGAAATATTCAGAATCCTTATGAATCCTTATGTCTGTCTGTCTGTCTGTATATCTGTCTGTATATCTGTCTGTCTGTCTGTCTGTCTGTCTGTCTGTCTGTCTGTCTGTCTGTCTGTCTGTCTGTCTGTCTGTCTGTCTGTCTGTCTGTCTGTCTGTCTGTCTGTCTCTCTGTCTGTCTGTCTGTCTGTCTGTCTGTCTGTCTGTCTGTCTGTCTGTCTGTCTGTCTGTCTGTCTGTCTGTCTGTCTGTCTGTCTGTCTGTCTGTCTGTCTGTCTGTCTGTCTGTCTGTCTGTATGTCTGTCTGTATGTCTGTCTGTCTGTCTGTCTGTCTGTCTGTCTGTCTGTCTGTCTGTCTGTCTGTCTGTCTGTCTGTCTGTCTGTCTCTCTGTCTCTCTGTCTGTCTGTCTGTCTGTCTGTCTGTCTGTCTCTCTGTCTCTCTGTCTGTCTGTCTGTCTGTCTGTCTGTCTGTATGTGTGTATGTCTGTCTGTCTGTCTGTCTGTCTGTCTGTCTGTCTGTCTGTCTGTCTGTCTGTCTGTCTGTCTGTCTGTCTGTCTGTCTGTCTGTCTGTCTGTCTGTCTGTCTGTCTGTCTGTCTGTCTGTCTGTCTGTCTGTCTGTCTCTCTGTCTCTCTGTCTCTCTGTCTGTCTGTCTGTCTGTCTGTCTGTCTGTCTGTCTGTCTATCTGTATATCTGTCTGTCTGTCTGTCTGTCTGTCTGTCTGTCTGTCTGTCTGTATGTATGTATGTCTGTCTGTCTGTATGTCTGTATGTATGTCTGTCCGTCTGTCTATTGAAATCACGATAACCCCTAAACGAAAGGACCCAACAAACCAAACGATATCATAATGATATCATAACGATATCATTTACTCGGCAAGCAGTTCCGAGAATGATATCATAATAGACTCTAAAGTAATAGTAGTCTCCTACAAAAAGGTACACTCGATTATGATATCATAATTTTTGAAAATAATGATATCATTAACAATATCGAAAATAAAAATCAATACGATATTTTCTCGACATTTACCGAGATTTAGAAAAATAATGATATCGTAACGATATCATTTACTATTGTAATACATAATACTATAAAAATATGTATTTATAATAAGAAATAAACTGCATTTTAAGCTCTGTACTATTTGTCAGATTTATTTATGAAATATGTATTAAATAATTTACAGAGTGATTAAGACATACATTTTCATAGTGGCTATATATTCTCCGTTATGTTTATATGCCCTTGTGCCATACGGATTCCTTTACTTTAAACGAATTTGTGTTTTTAGCACGATAATGTTAACCTAAAAATATAAAATAGATATAAGTTTATAATAATATAATTTATAAATATTTATTACAAGCAAAATAATACTTAAATATGAGCCGCCGTGGTATAGCAGAGGTCCCAAGTTCGATCCCGGCTAGACCCACTTAAAAAAAACAAGTTTTCAAAAAAAGTGGTTTACCTCATAACTCAGCTAGGCGTTCAGAGCCGGATTTAAAACGTAGATCCTTTTCAATGAGTCTAAAAATAGAATCGGATGCAGCTCCTTGTCTGTGAGAAGTACCCGTTGTTATAATTAGAATATCGTGGGAATTATATATGAATGTACTACTTACATAAATTTTAATTTGGACAAGTTTGAATCAAAAACCGCCGCTCTTTAAATACATTTGAAATCTGTTATAAAGAAAAGATATTAATATAAATTTTTAAAGGAAATTCAAATCAATATTACAATTACTTACCAGTTCTATTTTTTAATTTTAAGACACGGTATTTTGATTAATAAGAACATATTTAATGAATACATATTGTAATCGTTTTCTTTAATTTTTTTATATTATTCAAAATTTTTTGATTTTTAATTCTAAGTTCAAAATTTCATAACCGGGATTTTATAATATTTTGAAAAAAATATTATAATATAACAATATCATTTAGTCAAATCATTTATGACTCTACAAATTTTAAAAATATTATATCATTAATGATACGGTATCGTTTTTTGGTTTGTTGGGGAGCTAGCTCACTAAATCTTAGTAAAAACATGCTTCATCTCTGAGAAAATTTTGGTATTGAAATTGAGCAAAATCGGTTAACATTTGACCATAGCTCCCGTATAACCTCGCCTACGCTAATCGCTTATTTGCTAATAAATATCAAACTATAATAGCTATGGTGATAAAATTTGGTATGTAGACGTTTTGCATAAGCCCTAGGCAGCATCAAAATCGGTTCACATTTAGTCATAGCTCCCATACAAAAAACTTACGGAAACAGCCAAAATTTCACCAAAAATACATTTAAATGCCAATAAATCTAAAACTATAACAGATATAACCACTAAATTTCGCACCAGTGTGCAAAATTAGATGGGCACTTTGCAGTACCAGTACTTTTTCAGTATTTTTTTTTTTATTTACTGATTACTGAAAAAAAAATTCAGTAATCAGTAAATTTTACTGTTTACTGAAAAAAAAATCAGTATTCAGTAAATTTTACTGATTACTGAAAAAAAAATCAGTAATCAGTAAATTTTACTGAATACTGAAAAAAAATCAGTAATACTGATTATCGAATGCAGTATCCGTAGGTTTTTACTATATAATTAAAAAAACAAGAATTACACTACACAACAAATAAACATCTTTTGAAAAGTGCAAGGTCGTGACGATATTGGTGCTATTCTACTATCAAATTGTAGTAAAACCTTATGCTCAGTTTGGCCAATTTAGCAACCATTTTATTTTTATGGGCCACCAAAGTTTCCCAATATTAGCATGATGCCTTAAAAAGGTATCATCAGTTTCCCAAATAGCTGGCAGCACTTAAAAATATCGAGTAACTATGTTGGGCAAATATGTAGCCAAGATTATTGCAAATATTTCTTGATAAAATTTTATGTTAAAAATGTATTTAACTTTGACTTTTTTTAAAAATGTTTATGAAAAATTTGTTGGCACAATGGAGTCTTTATGATCTATTTTTGGTTCAAATTATATTGGTGTGCTTAAAAAGTTGTTTAACTTTACCGTTTCTACAGTTTTCCCTAATATAGTGTAGGAAAAATTTGCATTACCAAAAAGTTATGATCAAAAAATTAAAAACAAAAAAAATTTTTTTCTTTAACTTTAAAAAAAAAATTCCTAGTTTTCTGCAATGTAAATGTAACGACATAAAGAGCTAATGAGTAAATAGTTCATCTTCAGTATTTTAGATGTTCATCTCATTACTTGGTAATCAAAAGTTTTGATGGGTTATTTTAATCATTATTTGTAATTCAATAAAGCAAGAACTATAGATGGGCTTTTTTAAGTACCATTACTTACTAAGTACTTGTCTACAATGACATTTTTGTGTTAAAATAAAAAAGTTTTTTTTTTTCATTTTTTTGTTGAAAATCTCTAGATACTGCAATCTAATCATTAAGCAGTAAAATTTACTGATTACTGAATTTTTTTCAGTAATCAGTAAAATTTACTGAATACTGAAATGTTTTTTCAGTAATCAGTAAATTTTACTGATTACTGAAATTTTTTTTCAGTAATTTACTGAATACTGATTTGTTTTTTCAGTAATCAGTAAAATTTACTGAATACTGAAAATTTTTTTCAGTAATCAGTAATCGTTAAGGCGCGATAGCGCCTTAACGAAAAGGGCTACAGCAACAAAATTTTACAAAAGGAAGTGTGAATGCTAGTCAGTGTGGAAAATTTTGTTACAATCGGTTACTATTTGACCATAGCTCCCATATAAAAAAACTTACGGAAACACAAAAATACAAAAAGAAAAGACGGGTTATGTACGTCTTTCCGTCAGAAAAAAGCGCGGTAGTTCCTTAACTACAAGAGCTAGAGAGACAAAATTAAGCAAAAGTATTTAAGATATGTTATAGAATTTGTGTGCTGAAAACGAGTAAAATCGGTTCACATTTAGTTGGAGCTCCCATATAACCCTGCCACGGGAATCACATTTATGCTGATAAATTGAATAAAATTGTAAAATCTAAATTTAGAACAGAGAAGTTTTATGCAACTTTCAGTCAGTATGTCAAATTTTATAGGAATCGGTCCATTTCTGACCATAGCTTTCATATAAAAATCGCTCCCGGTACCACTAAAATGAAAAAAAAACGCCAGTTAAAAGCTATTAAGTTATAAACTATTGCAGCTATGGCACAACTAAACTTTATATTAATACCAGCCAGTATATTAAATTTTGTAACAATCGGTCAACATTTGGCTATAGTTCTTATATATATATATATATATATCATCCCCTTTTTATACCCACCATCAAAAAGAATGGGGGGTATATTGAGATTGTCATTCCGTTTGTAATTTCCTTAATATTAGCTCAAAACTCAAAAACGATATATATTCTGAATCCTTATAAAATTCTAAGACGATTGAGCGATGTCCGTCTGTCTGTCTGTCCGTCTGTCTGTCCGTCTGTCTGTCTGTCTGTCTGTCTGTCTGTCTGTCTGTTGAAATCACGATAACGCCTAAACGAAAGGAGCTAGCTCACTGAAACTTAGCAAAAACATTCCTCATTTATGAGAAAATTTTGGTATTGAAATTGGGCAAAATCGGTTAACATTTGACCATAGCTCCCGTATAACCTCGTCTGGGCTAGTCGCTTATTTGCTAATAACTGACAAATTATAATAGCTATGATGACAAAATTTGGTATCTAGAAGTTTTCCATAAGCACTAGGCAGCATGTAAAATTTCATCGAAATCGGTTCACATTTAACCATAGCTCCCATATAAAAAACATACGGAAACAGCCTAAATTCCACCTGAAATTCACTTAAATGCCAATAAATGCTTAAATGTAATAGCTTTCGCCACCAAATTTAGCACTAATAAGTTTTATGTGAATACCAGCCAGTGTGCAAAATTTTGTCACAATCGGTCACCATTTGACCATAGCTCCCATGTAAAGAACTTACGGAAACACAAAAATACAAAAAGAAAAGGGGGTTTATGTCCGTCTGTCCGTTAGATAAAAGCGCGATAGCGCCTTAACTGAAAGGGCTATAGCAACAAAATTTTACAAAAGCAAGTCTTATGTGAATGCCAGCCAGTGTGCAAAATTTTGTTACAATCAGTCACCATTTGACCATAGCTCCCATATAAAAAACTTACAGAAACACAAAAATACAAAAAGGAAAGGAGATTTATGTCCGTCTGTCCGTCAGATAAAAGCACGACAGCTCCTTAACTATAAAAGCTAGAGAGACAAAATTTTACAAAAGTATTTCTGATATGTAACAAAAGTTGTATACTGAAAATGGGCAAAATCGGTTCACATTTAGTTAGAGCTCCCATATAACCCCGCCCCGGGAAACACATGAATGCTGATAAATTGAATACAATTGTAATAGCTATGATGACTAAATTTAGTATAGAGAAGTTTTATACAACTATTGGTCAGTATATCAAATTTTATAGGAATCGGTCCATATTTGACTATAACTCTCATATAAAATACACTCCCGGAAACCAAAAAATATTTAGCAAGGACCAGTTAAAAGCTATTAAATTAGAAACTGTGATAGCTATTGCCACTAAATTTTGCAAAAATAAGCTTTACATAAATACCAACCAGTGTGTAAAATTTTGTTACAATCGGTCAACATTTGGCTATAATTCTTATATATATATTACATCCCCTTTTTATATCTACAATTAAAAAGATTCGGAGGTACAAGCAGCATATTAAGATTTGTATATGGTAGATGCATTAGGACCTCCTTACAAAATATATGGACCAGTCGTATTACTACCAACTTCTTTATCCTAACTAAATGTTAAGCTTAAGGAAAAGTATTTAACAACTTATTAATGTAAAACCATACCCGGTTGTGATAACGAATTTTGTTCAAAGTAAATAAATACTAGGGAAACCACTTACATACTTTTGAATGTTGAACTATAAAGCTACTGCAACCGAAGTTATTCCAAATATTTTACCAACAATGACAACTAGCGTAACAACTTTTTTCCAATTTGGTCCACGTTTTGAATTTGCTGCACCCTCGTATATATATGAGATATGTTTCTAAATTTAACACAACTTGATGGTGGGTATATATGATTCGGCACAGCCGAATATAACACTCTTACTTGTTATATCTACAATCAAAAAAATTTGGAGGTAAATTCAGTATATTAAGATTGCATCTACGAAATTAGATATCAATCAATGTTAGGTCAAGACTTTATACACGGTAAATGCATTAGGAACTCCTAATAAAATACATGAATCTGTCGTGTTGCTATCAATATGTTTATGGCACAACGAAACATCTTATTAATGTAAAACTATATTCGGTTATGGAACAGCATTTTATCCAAGGTAAATACTTGGGAAACTACTTAGATACTTTTAAATTTTGAACTATAGTAACTATATCATTGCAACCGAATTTAGTCCAAATATATTACCAACAATACCACACTCGGTCAATATTTTGAATTTGCTGCACTCTCGTACACCTTGACGGTGGGTATATAATATTCGGCACAGCCGAATATAACATTTTATTTGTTTCTATTGAATTTGGTTGACTCTATCAAAACTCTCGTGCATTATTTATAGAACCTGACTTCTTATATTTACATTAATTTGTATTTTTAATTTAAATAAATAAATTAATCAGTAAAAATGTAATGTCTTGTTTACCTTTAACGTTTAATTTGTACATGTAGTGCAAATAAAACGTTTAATAGTCTACCATGTATTCAGAAAGAAATTATAAAAATTAAAATTCATATTAAACTTTTGCTGAAAAAGAGCAAATTGTTTACTGATAAATTTAATTTGTTTTTAAATTTCCTTTTGGTCCTTTGCTCATCCAGTGCGAGTAGTAATTACACTTAAATACACATGTGTCAGAGTTCATTTTTGCAATTATTTTTTGAGACTTCATATATCAAGAGACTTGACAATGTTGTCGGCTCGAAACATTTAAACGCACTCAGTTAAAGTGCGTTAACAGGCAGGGACAGGGACAGTAATCAACATCAATCGCAAAATACAAAACGCAATAAGAAGATTATTTTTGGACAAGGACGATTTTAGGTTTCACCGAAGCCATTTACTGCAGCATATTTCTTGTTTGATGTACATTCGGTTTAAATTCAGTTCAGATGATAATTCAAAAATGTTAAAAATTTAGTGAAAATCCTCTGTAATATAAATTTCCAAAATTTTACTTTCGGTAAGA
This sequence comes from Stomorhina lunata, assembly GCA_933228675.1. Taxonomy (NCBI): domain Eukaryota; kingdom Metazoa; phylum Arthropoda; class Insecta; order Diptera; family Rhiniidae; genus Stomorhina; species Stomorhina lunata. The sequence goes on from OW121744.1 coordinate 54,068,550, forward strand.
AGTCTGTTGGTTAATAACTTATTTATACATAAAAAAAAGCAGCAAAATAAAAATTTAATTTTTTTTAACAGGCTAAAAGTATGCTAAGAAAACATGTACAATAAAAATATACTTTAAATTTAGTTTGCTACAAAAAAAGCTTTTTAGAGTCCACAAGTAAATACAAAACATTAAAGTGTTATATTCGTCTGAACAAAATCTCGCACAATAAGTTGTAATCAATCTATATATCTGTCTAAAGGGCCAATGTCAATTTTTGAAAAATTTCCTATAAAAATAGGAAATTTTTGAAAAACTTCCTATAAAAATAGGAAATTTTTGAAAAATTTCCTATAAAAAAAGGAAATTTTTAAAAAATTTCCTATAAAAAAAGGAAATTTTTAAAAAATTTCCTATAAAAAAAGGAAATTTTTGAAAAATTTCCTATAAAAATAGGAAATTTTTGAAAAATTTCCTATAAAAATAGGAAATTTTTGAAAAAATTCCTATAAAAATAGGAAATTTTTGAAAAATTTTCTATAAAAATAGGAAATTTTTGAAAAATTTCCTATAAAAATAGGAAATTTTTGAAAAATTTCCTATAAAAATAGGAAATTTTTGAAAAATTTCCTATAAAAATAGGAAATTTTTGAAAAATTTCCTATAAAAATAGGAAATTTTTGAAAAATTTCCTATAAAAAAAGGAAATTTTTGAAAAATTTCCTATAAAAATAGGAAATTTTTGAAAAATTTCCTATAAAAATAGGAAATTTTTGAAAAATTTCCTATAAAAATAGGAAATTTTTGAAAATTTTCCTATAAAAATAGGAAATTTTTGAAAAATTTCCTATAAAAATAGGAAATTTTTGAAAAATTTCCTATAAAAATAGGAAATTTTTGAAAAATTTCCTATAAAAATAGGAAATTTTTGAAAAATTTCCTATAAAAATAGGAAATTTTTGAAAAATTTCCTATAAAAATAGGAAATTTTTGAAAAATTTCCTATAAAAATAGGAAATTTTTGAAAAATTTCCTATAAAAATAGGAAATTTTTGAAAAATTTCCTATAAAAATAGGAAATTTTTGAAAAATTTCCTATAAAAATAGGAAATTTTTGAAAAATTTCCTATAAAAAAATTTTTGAAAAATTTCCTATAAAAATAGGAAATTTTTGAAAAATTTCCTATAAAAATAGGAAATTTTTGAAAAATTTCCTATAAAAATAGGAAATTTTTGAAAAATTTCCTATAAAAATAGGAAATTTTTGAAAAATTTCCTATAAAAATAGGAAATTTTTGAAAAATTTCCTATAAAAATAGGAAATTTTTGAAAAATTTCCTATAAAAAATAGGAAATTTTTGAAAAATTTCCTATAAAAATAGGAAATTTTTGAAAAATTTCCTATAAAAATAGGAAATTTTTGAAAAATTTCCTATAAAAATAGGAAATTTTTGAAAAATTTCCTATAAAAATAGGAAATTTTTGAAAAATTTCCTATAAAAATAGGAAATTTTTGAAAAATTTCCTATAAAAATAGGAAATTTTTGAAAAATTTCCTATAAAAATAGGAAATTTTTGAAAAATTTCCTATAAAAATAGGAAATTTTTGAAAAATTTCCTATAAAAATAGGAAATTTTTGAAAAATTTCCTATAAAAATAGGAAATTTTTGAAAAATTTCCTATAAAAATAGGAAATTTTTGAAAAATTTCCTATAAAAATAGGAAATTTTTGAAAAATTTCCTATAAAAATAGGAAATTTTTGAAAAATTTCCTATAAAAATAGGAAATTTTTGAAAAATTTCCTATAAAAATAGGAAATTTTTGAAAAATTTCCTATAAAAATAGGAAATTTTTGAAAAATTTCCTATAAAAATAGGAAATTTTTGAAAAATTTCCTATAAAAATAGGAAATTTTTGAAAAATTTCCTATAAAAATAGGAAATTTTTGAAAAATTTCCTATAAAAATAGGAAATTTTTGAAAAATTTCCTATAAAAATAGGAAATTTTTGAAAAATTTCCTATAAAAATAGGAAATTTTTGAAAAATTTCCTATAAAAATAGGAAATTTTTGAAAAATTTCCTATAAAAATAGGAAATTTTTGAAAAATTTCCTATAAAAATAGGAAATTTTTGAAAAATTTCCTATAAAAATAGGAAATTTTTGAAAAATTTCCTATAAAAATAGGAAATTTTTGAAAAATTTCCTATAAAAATAGGAAATTTTTGAAAAATTTCCTATAAAAATAGGAAATTTTTGAAAAATTTCCTATAAAAATAGGAAATTTTTGAAAAATTTCCTATAAAAATAGGAAATTTTTGAAAAATTTCCTATAAAAATAGGAAATTTTTGAAAAATTTCCTATAAAAATAGGAAATTTTTGAAAAATTTCCTATAAAAATAGGAAATTTTTGAAAAATTTCCTATAAAAATAGGAAATTTTTGAAAAATTTCCTATAAAAATAGGAAATTTTTGAAAAATTTCCTATAAAAATAGGAAATTTTTGAAAAATTTCCTATAAAAATAGGAAATTTTTGAAAAATTTCCTATAAAAATAGGAAATTTTTGAAAAATTTCCTATAAAAATAGGAAATTTTTGAAAAATTTCCTATAAAAATAGGAAATTTTTGAAAAATTTCCTATAAAAATAGGAAATTTTTGAAAAATTTCCTATAAAAATAGGAAATTTTTGAAAAATTTCCTATAAAAATAGGAAATTTTTGAAAAATTTCCTATAAAAATAGGAAATTTTTGAAAAATTTCCTATAAAAATAGGAAATTTTTGAAAAATTTCCTATAAAAATAGGAAATTTTTGAAAAATTTCCTATAAAAATAGGAAATTTTTGAAAAATTTCCTATAAAAATAGGAAATTTTTGAAAAATTTCCTATAAAAATAGGAAATTTTTGAAAAATTTCCTATAAAAATAGGAAATTTTTGAAAAATTTCCTATAAAAATAGGAAATTTTTGAAAAATTTCCTATAAAAATAGGAAATTTTTGAAAAATTTCCTATAAAAATAGGAAATTTTTGAAAAATTTCCTATAAAAATAGGAAATTTTTGAAAAATTTCCTATAAAAATAGGAAATTTTTGAAAAATTTCCTATAAAAATAGGAAATTTTTGAAAAATTTCCTATAAAAATAGGAAATTTTTGAAAAATTTCCTATAAAAATAGGAAATTTTTGAAAAATTTCCTATAAAAATAGGAAATTTTTGAAAAATTTCCTATAAAAATAGGAAATTTTTGAAAAATTTCCTATAAAAATAGGAAATTTTTGAAAAATTTCCTATAAAAATAGGAAATTTTTGAAAAATTTCCTATAAAAATAGGAAATTTTTGAAAAATTTCCTATAAAAATAGGAAATTTTTGAAAAATTTCCTATAAAAATAGGAAATTTTTGAAAAATTTCCTATAAAAATAGGAAATTTTTGAAAAATTTCCTATAAAAATAGGAAATTTTTGAAAAATTTCCTATAAAAATAGGAAATTTTTGAAAAATTTCCTATAAAAATAGGAAATTTTTGAAAAATTTCCTATAAAAATAGGAAATTTTTGAAAAATTTCCTATAAAAATAGGAAATTTTTGAAAAATTTCCTATAAAAATAGGAAATTTTTGAAAAATTTCCTATAAAAATAGGAAATTTTTGAAAAATTTCCTATAAAAATAGGAAATTTTTGAAAAATTTCCTATAAAAATAGGAAATTTTTGAAAAATTTCCTATAAAAATAGGAAATTTTTGAAAAATTTCCTATAAAAATAGGAAATTTTTGAAAAATTTCCTATAAAAATAGGAAATTTTTGAAAAATTTCCTATAAAAATAGGAAATTTTTGAAAAATTTCCTATAAAAATAGGAAATTTTTGAAAAATTTCCTATAAAAATAGGAAATTTTTGAAAAATTTCCTATAAAAATAGGAAATTTTTGAAAAATTTCCTATAAAAATAGGAAATTTTTGAAAAATTTCCTATAAAAATAGGAAATTTTTGAAAAATTTCCTATAAAAATAGGAAATTTTTGAAAAATTTCCTATAAAAATAGGAAATTTTTGAAAAATTTCCTATAAAAATAGGAAATTTTTGAAAAATTTCCTATAAAAATAGGAAATTTTTGAAAAATTTCCTATAAAAATAGGAAATTTTTGAAAAATTTCCTATAAAAATAGGAAATTTTTGAAAAATTTCCTATAAAAATAGGAAATTTTTGAAAAATTTCCTATAAAAATAGAAAATTTTTCAAAAATTTCCTATTTTTATAGGAAATTTTTGAAAAATTTCCTATAAAAATAGGAAATTTTTGAAAAATTTCCTATAAAAATAGGAAATTTTTGAAAAATTTCCTATAAAAATAGGAAATTTTTGAAAAATTTCCTATAAAAATAGGAAATTTTTGAAAAATTTCCTATAAAAATAGGAAATTTTTGAAAAATTTCCTATAAAAATAGGAAATTTTTAAAAAATTTCCTATAAAAATAGGAAATTTTTGAAAAATTTCCTATAAAAATAGGAAATTTTTGAAAAATTTCCTATAAAAATAGGAAATTTTTGAAAAATTTCCTATAAAAATAGGAAATTTTTGAAAAATTTCCTATAAAAATAGGAAATTTTTGAAAAATTTCCTATAAAAATAGGAAATTTTTGAAAAATTTCCTATAAAAATAGGAAATTTTTGAAAAATTTCCTATAAAAATAGGAAATTTTTGAAAAATTTCCTATAAAAATAGGAAATTTTTGAAAAATTTCCTATAAAAATAGGAAATTTTTGAAAAATTTCCTATAAAAATAGGAAATTTTTGAAAAATTTCCTATAAAAATAGGAAATTTTTGAAAAATTTCCTATAAAAATAGGAAATTTTTGAAAAATTTCCTATAAAAATAGGAAATTTTTGAAAAATTTCCTATAAAAATAGGAAATTTTTGAAAAATTTCCTATAAAAATAGGAAATTTTTGAAAAATTTCCTATAAAAATAGGAAATTTTTGAAAAATTTCCTATAAAAATAGGAAATTTTTGAAAAATTTCCTATAAAAATAGGAAATTTTTGAAAAACTTCCTATAAAAATAGGAAATTTTTGAAAAACTTCCTATAAAAATAGGAAATTTTTGAAAAACTTCCTATAAAAATAGGAAATTTTTGAAAAACTTCCTATAAAAATAGGAAATTTTTGAAAAATTTCCTATAAAAATAGGAAATTTTGTAAAAATTTCCTATAAAAATAGGAAATTTTGTAAAAATTTCCTATAAAAATAGGAAATTTTGTAAAAATTTCCTATAAAAATAGGAAATTTTGTAAAAATTTCCTATAAAAATAGGAAATTTTGTAAAAATTTCCTATAAAAATAGGAAATTTTTGAAAAATTTCCTATAAAAATAGGAAATTTTTGAAAAATTTCCTATAAAAATAGGAAATTTTTGAAAAATTTCCTATAAAAATAGGAAATTTTTGAAAAATTTCCTATAAAAATAGGAAATTTTTGAAAAATTTCCTATAAAAATAGGAAATTTTTGAAAAATTTCCTATAAAAATAGGAAATTTTTGAAAAATTTCCTATAAAAATAGGAAATTTTTGAAAAATTTCCTATAAAAATAGGAAATTTTTGAAAAATTTCCTATAAAAATAGGAAATTTTTGAAAAATTTCCTATAAAAATAGGAAATTTTTGAAAAATTTCCTATAAAAATAGGAAATTTTTGAAAAATTTCCTATAAAAATAGGAAATTTTTGAAAATTTTCCTATAAAAATAGGAAATTTTGAAAAATTTCCTATAAAAATAGGAAATTTTTGAAAAATTTCCTATAAAAATAGGAAATTTTTGAAAAATTTCCTATAAAAATTTCCTATTTTTATAGGAAATTTTTCAAAAATTTCCTATTTTTATAGGAAATTTTTCAAAAATTTCCTATTTTTATAGAAAATTTCCTATAAAAATAGGAAATTTTTGAAAAATTTCCTATAAAAATAGGAAATTTTTGAAAAATTTCCTATAAAAATAGGAAATTTTTGAAAAATTTCCTATAAAAATAGGAAATTTTTGAAAAATTTCCTATAAAAATAGGAAATTTTTGAAAAATTTCCTATAAAAATAGGAAATTTTTGAAAAATTTCCTATAAAAATAGGAAATTTTTGAAAAATTTCCTATAAAAATAGGAAATTTTTCAAAAATTTCCTATTTTTATAGGAAATTTTTGAAAAATTTCCTATAAAAATAGGAAATTTTTGAAAAATTTCCTATAAAAATAGGAAATTTTTGAAAAATTTCCTATAAAAATAGGAAATTTTTGAAAAATTTCCTATAAAAATAGGAAATTTTTGAAAAATTTCCTATAAAAATAGGAAATTTTTAAAAAATTTCCTATAAAAATAGGAAATTTTTGAAAAATTTCCTATAAAAATAGGAAATTTTTGAAAAATTTCCTATAAAAATAGGAAATTTTTGAAAAATTTCCTATAAAAATAGGAAATTTTTGAAAAATTTCCTATAAAAATAGGAAATTTTTGAAAAATTTCCTATAAAAATAGGAAATTTTTGAAAAATTTCCTATAAAAAATAGGAAATTTTTGAAAAATTTCCTATAAAAATAGGAAATTTTTGAAAAATTTCCTATAAAAATAGGAAATTTTTGAAAAATTTCCTATAAAAATAGGAAATTTTTGAAAAATTTCCTATAAAAATAGGAAATTTTTGAAAAATTTCCTATAAAAATAGGAAATTTTTGAAAAATTTCCTATAAAAATAGGAAATTTTTGAAAAATTTCCTATAAAAATAGGAAATTTTTGAAAAATTTCCTATAAAAATAGGAAATTTTTGAAAAATTTCCTATAAAAATAGGAAATTTTTGAAAAATTTCCTATAAAAATAGGAAATTTTTGAAAAATTTCCTATAAAAATAGGAAATTTTTGAAAAACTTCCTATAAAAATAGGAAATTTTTGAAAAATTTCCTATAAAAATAGGAAATTTTGTAAAAATTTCCTATAAAAATAGGAAATTTTGTAAAAATTTCCTATAAAAATAGGAAATTTTGTAAAAATTTCCTATAAAAATAGGAAATTTTGTAAAAATTTCCTATAAAAATAGGAAATTTTGTAAAAATTTCCTATAAAAATGGGAAATTTTGTAAAAATTTCCTATAAAAATAGGAAATTTTGTAAAAATTTCCTATAAAAATAGGAAATTTTGTAAAAATTTCCTATAAAAATAGGAAATTTTGTAAAAATTTCCTATAAAAATAGGAAATTTTTGAAAAATTTCCTATAAAAATAGGAAATTTTTGAAAAATTTCCTATAAAAATAGGAAATTTTTGAAAAATTTCCTATAAAAATAGGAAATTTTTGAAAAATTTCCTATAAAAATAGGAAATTTTTGAAAAATTTCCTATAAAAATAGGAAATTTTTGAAAAATTTCCTATAAAAATAGGAAATTTTTGAAAAATTTCCTATAAAAATAGGAAATTTTTGAAAAATTTCCTATAAAAATAGGAAATTTTTGAATATTTGAAAAATTTCCTATAAAAATAAGAAATTTTTGAAAATTTTCCTATAAAAATAGGAAATTTTGAAAAATTTCCTATAAAAATAGGAAATTTTTGAAAAATTTCCTATAAAAATAGGAAATTTTTGTAAATTTCCTATAAATATTTCCTATTTTTATAGGAAATTTTTCAAAAATTTCCTATTTTTATAGGAAATTTTTCAAAAATTTCCTATTTTTATAGAAAATTTCTTATAAAAATAGGAAATTTTTGAAAAATTTCCTATAAAAATAGGAAATTTTTGAAAAATTTCCTATAAAAATAGGAAATTTTTGAAAAATTTCCTATAAAAATAGGAAATTTTTGAAAAATTTCCTATAAAAATAGGAAATTTTTGAAAAATTTCCTATAAAAATAGGAAATTTTTGAAAAATTTCCTATAAAAATAGGAAATTTTTGAAAAATTTCCTATAAAAATAGGAAATTTTTGAAAAATTTCCTATAAAAATAGGAAATTTTTGAAAAATTTCCTATAAAAATAGGAAATTTTTGAAAAATTTCCTATAAAAATAGGAAATTTTTGAAAAATTTCCTATAAAAATAGGAAATTTTTGAAAAATTTCCTATAAAAATAGGAAATTTTTGAAAAATTTCCTATAAAAATAGGAAATTTTTGAAAAATTTCCTATAAAAATAGGAAATTTTTGAAAAATTTCCTATAAAAATAGGAAATTTTTGAAAAATTTCCTATAAAAATAGGAAATTTTTGAAAAATTTCCTATAAAAATAGGAAATTTTTGAAAAATTTCCTATAAAAATAGGAAATTTTTGAAAAATTTCCTATAAAAATAGGAAATTTTTGAAAAATTTCCTATAAAAATAGGAAATTTTTGAAAAATTTCCTATAAAAATAGGAAATTTTTGAAAAATTTCCTATAAAAATAGGAAATTTTTGAAAAATTTCCTATAAAAATAGGAAATTTTTGAAAAATTTCCTATAAAAATAGGAAATTTTTGAAAAATTTCCTATAAAAATAGGAAATTTTTGAAAAATTTCCTATAAAAATAGGAAATTTTTGAAAAATTTCCTATAAAAATAGGAAATTTTTGAAAAATTTCCTATAAAAATAGGGTTTTTTTTTTAAATTTCCTATAAAAATTGGAAATTTTTGAAAAACCAATCATAATTTCTGAGCGCATCGAGTTAAATCATTAATGCGAAAGGGTTTTACATCCACTAGGGTCCCTTAATGGAACCTCAGAAAAAATTTACTGTGCAATCAAAATTTTTGTTGTTTTTTTTTTTAACTACGAGAATTAAAACTACTTGATTTTTGCCCATTTGTATTTATCAGGATCTATTCTAATTAGTGGAATATTAAAAGAATTATATAATATTTCTAAAAAAAACTTTAAAAATTTATAATTCACATCTGTCCTAAAAACTATTTCAAACTTTAAACCAAATTAAAATTGCATATGACAAATAAAAAACCACAATTGAAATATTCATTAAAAATTAAATGTTGGCAGCAAAAGTTTAAAATACTCGTATGTATGTCTGAACTAGAGACAAACCTATTAAAATCTAATTTAAACAATTATAAATGATAATACACATTTTGTTGGATTGTCATGTCAACTGTTGAAAATTTCAACTTTGAAACAAAAGTAATTCCCTTTGCTAGCATATGAATGTGACATGCCCTGGGGTATAAGAGTAATTTTTTATTTGAGTGTGACTTTAGACTATATGTTTGTATCATTCCAAATATAACAGGTCATAGACTACATTAACATCTAGTCTAAAACTTCCTTATACAAATGTTTGCTATTGTTGGCGCTCAAATGAAAATTATGACAACTTTAGTTTCATTCTGATTTCTATTACAGTAACTGACCTTTGACAAATAAACTGGCAAATAATTTATTTTTTTTTTTAACATTAAATCTCTTTACGACACACAATACAACACATAAATATTTAGCACGTAAATTGTTGCATCCAATAAAATTATTGTCACGTTAAACTTGAATACACGAATTAAATTCGTTCCAAATTAAATTGGGTCAAGGTTAAGTATAATTTTACTACAATTGGACAATTATGTAAACGCAATTGTAATTTTAAACAAATTTATAATAAAATTTTTTAAAATCAGTTTTGAAACATCTAAATGATGCTACGGTGATGGTATCAATTTAGGTTTAATAAATTTATACCATCATCGTAGTATTATATTTTTAATATTTCGCTATTTTGTTATGGAGAATTCAAAAACAATCATTTTGACCTTTGACCCCGAGAAAAAAATGTTAAACTTTTATAATAAAACACTACCGCCTACATTCTCTACAAACTAAGCAAAAATATTCACTATTACTTTTATTTAAATTAAAACAAGTAAGAAAGTGCTATAGTCGGTCAAGCCCGACCATACGATACCCTTCACCACTAGGTCACCTTTTCTTTTTCCTGCATAAAGACAAATATTTGCTAAATTTTGCCATCATACAAACATTTTCTCAAAACTTATATATTTAAGCTGTTTCCGTCAATTAGACTTATATCAGAGCTAGGGTCAAATGTGGACCGATTATCTCGAAATTCGACAAATTGATTACAGTTTTAACAAAATATATGTATGCAAAAAATAAACTTAAAATTCTCATTATCTTTAGATTAATGGGCGTTTTAGAGATTTTTGTCTCAGTTAGTGCGTTTTGACAAAAGAGTTTGTATGGGAGCTGGGACTTATGGGAGGTATGGGAGTGGGACTTATGGGAGGTACAATAAATAATTTGACGAATTTTAATAGCCATGGTCCTACTATCAAAAATATAATATGTGCCAAGTTTCATCAAATTATCTTTAGAATTGCGACCTATACCAGCCAGACTGACGGACTGACATCGCTAAATCGACCCAGAAAGTGATACTAAACCTATTGGTATACTAAAAGGTAAGTCTAAGAAAAATATTTCTATGCATTACATACATCAGTACAAACTTATAATACCCTTTCCACCTATGGTGGTGAAGGGTATAATTATGACCTCAAAATTGCATATTCGCGAAATTCTAAGAATTCAAATTGTAGGTACGGCAAAACGGTTCAAGATATCGACTCCGGTTTTTCTGTGTTTTATTCTCTTGTTTGTTTCTTTTATGAACCTGGAACGATAATTTAATATTTGTAATATTTGTTGAATAAAATTTAAAAAAAATCAAAAAATGATTTTTGAAACTGACCTGAGAAAAAAGTAAAATTTTAAATTTCTTATATGATAAAAACTTAGTAAATTTGATAATATATTAACAAAACTCCGATGTTTAGTATTAATTAAGTTGTTTACAATAAAAGTAAAAAATCAGGGGCCAAATTACCGCATTCGATATCGATCAAAAACTCAGACTTTTAAGCAAATATTGTGAAGTATACTTTAGGAATGTTCAAAGTTACTTCGATGCAAAAAGTTTATTGAAATTTGGTATCCATTTTGACTCGTTTTTAAAACACATAGGTCAATTAAAACTTTTACTACTATTGGTCATCTTTTGGCAAATTACTACAAAAAAAGATAGTGAACTGTGCATCTTTTAAATAATTTTGATTTGCCTTAAAATATGCTATACAAATGTTTTGAAAATATCTAAGATTTCGATCGATATCGAATGCGCTAATTAGGGCCCAGGTATTTTGCAATGTGTGGGCAGGCAATGGGCATGCTTTTCACCCATCCGATTGACCTCAAATTTGTAAAGGAGCTTTTTACTGGCTAAGGGAGCTTTTTACTGGCCTTTGCTAATTTTTTTTGGTTTCCGGAAGTGTTTTTTATATGAAAGCTATAGTCAAATATGGATTGGTTCCTATAAAATTTGATATACTGACCAAAAGTAGCATAAATCTTATCTATTCTAAATTTAGTCGTCATAGCTATTAAAATTGTATTCAATTTATCGGCATTAATGTGTTTCCCGGGTGGGGTACATAGGAGCTCTTACTAAATGTGAACCGATTTCACCCATTTTCAGTACACAACTTTTATAACATATCAAACATAATTTTGTAAAATTTTGTTTCTCCAGCTCTTGTACTTGAGGAGCTATCGCGTTTTATCTGACGGACAGACGGACATAAGCCCCCTTTTCTTTTTGTATTTCTGTGCTTCCGTAAGTTTTTTATATGGGTCCTATGGTCAAATGGTGACCGATTGTGACAAAATTTGCGCACTGGCTGACATAAGACTTCCTTGTGCTAAATTTAGTGGTTATAGCTGTTATACTTTTAGATTTATTGGCATTTAAGTGTATTTAAGGTGAAATTTAGGCTGTTTCCGTAAGTTTTTTGTATGGGAGCTATGGTTAAATGTGAACTGATTTCGATAAAATTCTATATAATGCGTAGTGCCTATTAAAGACTTCTATATACCAACTTTTATTATCATAACTGTTATAATTTGTCATTTATTAGCAAACAAGCAATTGGCTTATGCGAGGTTCTGTGGCAGCTATGGTCAAATGTAAACATATTTCGCCCAATTTCAAAAATTTTCCACGAAATGAAGAATATTTTTGCCAAATGCTCCCCCTGGAAATATATACTGGCGTATGTATTTAGCAGGCGTAGGCAGACCATACCACCAGAAGCCGAAAAATTTTTGTAAACTTTGTAAAAGCCACGATCATTAATGAAACTAGTGTAAATGAACATTAAAATCATTCTGTTGGAATTTTGATGTTAACAGAGGCGGTCGGTGTCGCTTTGTTAAAGAAAAGGCAAAAACAAAATAGGCAAGAGCAAAATCATAATCCAATTTATAGCAACAAAATGCTTTGCAACTGCAATATTATTTTTGTGAGCATTGTTTGAAATAAATGTAATCGAATTGGAAATATTTTTCCAAACAGAAATAAATTCTAATAGTAAACAATTTTTTGGATATTTTCGATACAAACATTTTTTTTAGACAAATTTTTGATTAACTTATTTTTCTGTGGAAAATTTTTCGATAAAAATTTTTCGAATTTTTCTGTAAAAATTTTCGAAAAAAATATTTTACTATCAAACAATTTTCTTAAAAAAAATGTTCCATAAAAAAATTTTTTGTAATGAAAAATTTTAATAAAAATATTTTTCTATAAACAAATTTTGGACAGAAATATTATTGATAAAAACATGTTCTATAGAAAAATTTTTGATAAAAAAATTGTCTAAATAAAAATTTCTGATAAAAAAATTTTCTATAGAAAAATTTTTGATAAAAAAAATTCTTAAAAAAATTTTCCGTAAAAAAAATTTTGATAAAAAAATATTCTATAGAAAAATTTATGATCAAAAAATTGTCTATAGAAAAATTTTTGATAAAAAAAATTTTGATAAAAAAAATTTTCTATAAAAAACTTTTTGATAAAAAAAAATTCTAAAGAAAGATTTTTTATCAAAAACTTTTCTATGGAAAAATTATTGAAACATTTTTTTCTATAAAAAATTTTTTGATAAAAAAAATTTCTATATTTTTGATAAAAAAAATTTTATATAGAAAAATTTTTGATAAAAAAATTTTCCATGGAAAAATTTTCGATAAAAGAAATGTTTAATAAAAAACAAGTAAGAGTGGTATATTCGGCTTTGCCGAATCTTAGATACCCTTCACCAGTGGTGTTCCAAAAGTAAAGTACAAAATTGTAGGAATATATTGATAATTATATAGTTTCTGATTACTGACTTAGTTGAGCCCCACATAAATGCTTCATATGTATATTAATTTTCTTTTGTTCATACTAAATGTAATTCCTAGAAATATATGGTTATACTAGTATTATATGCAAAGAATCTTTAAAATTAAGAGTCGGAAAATGAAAAGCTTTTTGGTGGCGTCATCATCTAAAATAGTTATGGACCCAAATGTTAGGTTGGGCAGGTGGCTGATGTCGAAGGCAGCGTCACTTCGATTCTAAAATGATATGTGTCTATTTTACGAACATTTGATAAAGTTCGATAGATCAGATAAACCATGCAGAAAGGATCCTTCAAAATGTAGATGCCCTTAGATTTGCAAGAGCACATCGATTTGATGAAGATTAAGTATTCTGGCATGCAACCCAAAAACACAGTGCCCAGTGAGGGTTGTGTACTTTAATTCATACGAATTGTCTAACTATTAAAAGTTCATGATTAGTTATGTAAAACTCTGAACTGATTTAGGTCAAAGCTTTAACAATGATTGTCAATGTATACAAGCCTTAGAATTATAAGGTATACACTCATAGTTTTAGATACATACGTGAAATATATAGCTTTTAAATGAATGGATATCAGTTTTGGCGGAAAATTTATTGAAGATTTACTTATTAATCTGAAGTTAGTTAACTTATTAAGATGAATACTTCAACAATAATATTTGCGATCTATTGTTCTTTCGATCTGTCCGATGGATGTGTGGAAAGTTTTGCTCTAGTTCTTTGTGCAATTATAATTTGGTTTAAATTATCAGCATTAAAGTAATTCCCGGTCGGGGTTATATGGGAGATAACAGTAAATGTGAACCGAGCTCGCCCATTTTCAATGCCGAACTTTTCAGGAGATCAAAAATACTTTTGTCAAATGTTGTCCCTCTAGAAAGTTTATTTTAGGCGCTATCGCCCTGAATAACGATATTGTACAACGTCTTTATACTAAATGATGATGACATTTCTATATCTATTATAATAGATAGATAATTATAATTAATTAGCTAATTATATAATTATAATTTGTCATTTATTAGCTACTTAGAGATTGCCTTAGGCGAAGTTATACGGGAGCAATAGTCAAACGTGAACGGATTTCTCCCAATTGCAATTAAACAATTTAAATTTTAGTTGATATGTGAGATACATACATACATATGTAGGTTTTGAACGGATATCATGTACTTAGCTGCATTTTTGTACTTCCTAGGAAGATTACCTATAATTTGATATATAATACATACTTAAATGTTATCATAAAGTTCAAAAGTCAGACATAAAATTAAGATAAATGCAGTGTGTCTGTCTGCTAAAATCAGATTTGTGGAGCTCCTGGAAGGTATACCCATATGCATTTTACACAAAATTTTAGGATATCGTCCCACCCTGAGCTCCAAAAACTTGACTACAACAGAAAAAAGGACAGACAGGTAGACGGACGGACGGACAAACAGACGAACGGACGTCGCGAAATCGATTCTCCTGCCGATTCAGAGTCGATCGGTACAATTTTAATGGTATTCATAATCCGATTTGTGGAGTTTAATTTCATCACAATCGGTCCATAAACACCTGAGATATCGTTGAAACAATACTTACAAAATGTCAACAAAATTTCTTAGACACGTACTTTGGGCAATTTGCTGTACATCACAAGTAGTGTTTTGGCTGAGTTTACAGAGTGCTTTGGGGAACCATTTCCTACAATCTGATATATAATATATCATCACATGTACACCAGGAGTATCTTGTTTCTCTTATTATTTAAAAGTTTGTTTTAATTAAAAATTTTAAAATTTTCGTCTAATTTTTGGTATTTTTTCGATATTTTCGGTGTTTATAAACCGATTTTAATGAAATTTAATAGCGTTCATTGCGGTAGAATTTCCTAAAATCTGGTATATAATTTATGTAGGTCCATCCTCCAGGGGCTTCAGAAACTTGATTTCAACAGACAGACGGACAGACAGACAGACGGACATCGCTTAATCGATTCTCCTCCCGATTCTGAGTCGATCGGTATAATTTTTATGGGGTCTACGATCACTAATAAAAAAATTACAAACGGAATCACAAACTTATAATACCCTTTCACCTATTGGTGAAGGGTATAAAAATTTGATAAAAAACTTTTCTATCGAAAAATTTTTGATAAAAAAATTTTCTATAGAAAAATTTTTGATAAAAAAATTTTCTATAGAAAAAATATTGTTAAAAAAATTTTCTATAGAAAAATTTTTAATAAAAAAATTTTCTATAGAAATTTTTTATAAAAAAAAATTTTTATAGAAAAATTTTTGATAAAAAAATTTGGTATAGAAAAATTTTTGATAAAAAAAAATTTTCAATAAAAAAATTTTCTATCGAAAAATTTTTGATAAAAAAATTTTCTACAGAAAAATTTTTGACAAAAAAATTTTCTATAGAAAAATGTTTGATAAAAAAATTTTCTATAGAAAAATTTTTAATAAAAAAATTTTCTATAGAAAAAATTTTATTAAAAAAAATTTCTGGTATAAAAATTTGATTAAAAAATTTTCTATCGAAAAATTTTTGATAAAAAAAATTTGTATAGAAAAATTTTTGATAAAAAAAATTTGTATAGAAAAATTTTTGATAAAAATATTTAAAAAAAAATGGAGTAGAAAACTATTTCTTTTTAAAACATCAGAACTACACATCGAAAATATAGTTTTTTTTTTTTAAGTATAAAATACGGCAGCTATGCCAACGATATTTGTTCAGTTCTCTTTGTGCCGAACTCTGGTTATTAACCTTTCCCTTTATAGAGATTTCGGTTACACTATTAACATTCGAAGGTGAAGTTATTCTGAATGGCAATATGTTCTGAGAATTTTGACGAATGGACGAGCTAAATTTTTGCTCTGATAGAAATATTAAGCCCATATTTGTTTCCAAGAATATGAAGAATATTAACCGAAACAGTAAGAAATGCGTACAATATGCAAAAAAAGTTCAATAAAGTATTTATACTTTTTTTCTCCTTAAATAACGTAATTTTTATAAGTTATGATATTTTTAATAGATAAAAGTCAATCGTTACAAAAAATAATACATTATATTACAATTAAACTCTTTAACAAAAGATCATCGGTACTTTGTGAATTTTATATTTTAAAAAAATGTATTATACCCAAATGGATATATCAAAGAATAAATATTTTGTGTTTAATTTTTAGACAAATTTTACGCACTATTAAGTTTTTAATTGCAATGAAAGTGTTAGCCTTGATCTTAATTGAAAAAAAAATGATGAGGGCAATTGAAAAGTTTTTAAAAAGTTTAAGTTGTGGCTAATTTCTTTATAAAACAAGTAAGAAAAGCTACAGTCGGTCTAGCCCGACTATATGATACCCTTTACTACTAAGGTAAAATATGGACCAACAATTAAACAAGCTTTCCTTAAGTTTTAGAGACGTACATACATATAATATGTGCTATTTTTTCAAAATTTCGAGATTTATGTCATTTCCGTTTAAGGTCCTTATATGGGAGCTAGGGTCAATTGTGGACTGATTGTTACCAAATTTTGGTTATTGGTTTATATATACAAAATATTTATCTGTGCAAAGTTATTGTAGTCATACGCATCTATCTTTAGAGTTATATACGTTTTTGTGTTTTTATGTGTATATAAACGTCTTTTCAGAATGTGTCTTGTATGGAAGGTATGGTCAAATATGGGCCGATTTCTACGAAATTAGGTACACTGATTAAGGTTATAATAAGCAATGTTTGTGCAGAATATTATTAAAATGCAACTTAATTTGTGGCCTTAAAGGGCCAAAAACTCTATTCCGGGAAGGCATCCCTATAGGAGGTACCCAAAATAGTAATCCGATTTCGCCCAAAAATATGAACCTGCGGCAAATTTCATCAAGTTATCTTTAAAGTTACGACCTGTACAGTGGTAACATACATGGATAACCGGCCAGCCAGCCAGCCGGACGGATATCGTCAAAACAACTCAGGGAGTGATTCTAAGTCGATTGGTATACTAAAAGGTAGGTATCAGACCAATATACCCTTTCCATCTATTGTGGTGAAGGGTATAAAAACAAATTAATAATTTAAATACTTCACAGGTTGCCCCACTTTTTTGAAAACCATAAAAAATATTGATAAAAATTTTACTTTATTAAACAAATAAATAAATCTAAATAATTTTTTGTTTTTTGGTATAATAATTTATTATGCAACATTTAGCCTAACGTATGTATCTCTTAATAATCGATTTCCATCATCAAATAAACCATTTAAAGTCCATTATTTTGTCGTCTGTTTTATTGTTTTAACTCTATTTATTTTAAAAACAATTTATTATGTAGAAAAACAATTTTAAATAGCAAAATATTAAATAAACAAACAAAAAAATATATAAAATGTTGGGAAAATTATTTATTTGCTTTAGTTTGAAAAAACATTTTTAACAAATAGTTATTTTATTTAATTGTGCAAAAGTTATTTTCTTTTTGTAACTCAATTATTTGTTTTATTAGAAACAAACTGAAAACTAAATTTGGAATATATTTAGTAAAAAAAAGTTCAAATAAAAATATCAATAAAAATTTAAAAGGTTAAAATTCTGAAAAAAAAAATAAATTAAAAGTAAAAAAAATTATTTTTAATTTTTTAGATAATTATTTGTCAATACGTTTTTAAATACACTTTTTTTCTGGAATTTATACAAAAATAACTGGTAAGTAATTGATCGTAAAAATTGTATATTTCATCCCAATTATTTGACAAACAAACTTTTAATCCTATATATAAACGTATCAATAAATAATATTCAAAAAATTTTAAATTCTATAGATTGAAGAAAATAAATTTTAAGGTTTTTAAATGCTTACAGGCCATAAATTGTTATATAAAAGTTCTCAGCACTAAAATTTTAAAAATATCGGATTAAAAGTTCTTAATAATAGACAAAAAAAAAACATTAAAATATAGTAAAACTAAAGACTTCATAATATACAGATATTACACTTCAATATATTGATTTGGCGTATGGTTTGCAAAGTATATCGCTTTACTCTAATTCGGAAACAACTAATGGAGACGATCCCAGTAAGAACAGTGTCAAACGTTTGAAATATGATGACTTTTACATTTGACATAAAACGTTTTTTCAAACTTTTTTCAAACCTTAACAGATGTTTCAGATTCACATTCACTTTCAAATGAGGGTTCATTTGAGAATAAACGTTTGAAAAGCGATAGTTTTTCAAATTGAGAATAAAGGTTATTCTCAAATCATTATCAAACCCTAAGATGATTTGAGAATAATTTGAAAAATGGTGTTATATAAAATTAATATCAAAAAAAAAAAAAAAAAATAATTTTTATAAATGTTAAATAAAATTAATGTTTAAGATATTTTAATGGAATGGCATTGCATTTCAAAGAAATTCGTTATTTCTTTTGGATTTTTATACATTTCACCACTATAGGTGGAAAGGGTATTATAAGTTTGTGCTGATGTTTGTAACATATAGAAATATTTGTCTTAGCCCACCTTTTAGTATACCAATAGGCTTAGAATCACTTTCTGAGTCGATTTAGCGATGTCCGTCCGTCCGTCCTGGCTGGCTGGACCCCCATGTAAACCTTGTAATCAAACTACAGGTCGCAGTTCTAAAGATAATTTGCTAAAATTTGGCACAGATCATTTTTTTGATAATGGGACCATGGCTATTGAAATTCGTCAAAATCGGTACATTATTAATGGTACCTCTCATAGGTCACATTTCCCGGAATTGATATATTAGCCGCAAATATCAATATTTTTTCATGAAATTTAAAACAGATACTGCATATGTAAACATAAATCACTGTGCCAAATATATAAATCTAAATGACGAAAACAGCTTAAATTTATAAGCCTTAAGATAATGTTCGTATTTTGACAAAATTTAGGAAATATTTGTTTTTTAGATGGAAAAGTACAACTTTGACTTTATTGGTGATGTCGGGCTTAACCGACTATAGCACTTTCTTACTTGTTTAAAATTGATCCATATTTGACCATAAAACCTTGCTTCATAAATGTCAAGATTAAAAATTCAATAATATTCATATGCATAAATAAATTTTCTTTGTTTCTTAAAATTTTTTTACCTAACAATAAAAAAAATATATTTTAAGCAAAAGAATTCAAAAACAAAATAAACAAACTCAAAAATACAACGCCATTTTATTTATGTTCCACATGTAGATGATATCCACATTTGAAAAACCTTTGAGAATAAGGTTTGATAATGATTTGAAAATAAAGGCATTTCTCAATTTGAGAATAAAGTCCCCTTTTTGTTGAGAACGCTATTATTCTCAAATCAGTATCAAACATTTGACCTTTGAAAAAAAATGTATTTTCAAATCATCCTCAGTTTGAGAATAAACCTTTTTTTCTTACTGGGATTATCCACTGAGAGAAAGCTAAGGCACACACACATGCTCATGAATGTATGTTTGCTTATGCGTTTATGAGATTTTCATTGCTCTTTATCCACTTTAATTTCGCTTTTGACAGAAACAAATGTATAAAGCGCAAAATCTTTATGCATATTACATAGTATTTGGTAGAATAACAAATAGTTCCCATACAAAGCCCATGGGCACGCAAAGGTTAATTTGTAAAAAAATGTGTTTATTTTATTTTTATAGCCTTCACCACCATAGGTGGAGAGGGTATTATAAGTTTGTGCTGATGTACGTAACGCAAAGAAATATTTGTCTTAGACCTACCTTTTATGAACAATAGACTTAGAATCACTTTAGTCGATTTAGCGATGTCAGTCCGTTCGTCTGGCTGGACGGCTGGCTGGACTCCCATGTAAACCATGTAATCAAACTACAGGTCGAAATTCTAAAGATAATTTGATAAAATTTGGCACAGATCATTTTTTTATAGTGGGACCATGGCTATTGAATTTCGTCAAAATCGGTTTATTATTTATGGTACCTCGCATAGGTCCCACTTCCCAGAATTGATATTTTGGCCACAAAAATCAATATTTTTTCATGAAATTTAAAACATATATTGCTTATGTAAATCAAAATTGCTGTACCAAATTTCGGTCCTCATTTGACCATAGCTCCCATATAAACTCTTCCGTCAAAACGCACTAAATAAGACAAAAATCAGTGAAACGTTTAGTAGCAATAGACTTAGAATTACTTTCTGAGTCGATTTAGCGATGTCAGTCCGTTCGCCTGGCTGGACTCCCATGTAAACCATGTAATCAAACTACAGGTCGCAATTCTAAAGATAATTTGATGAAATTTAGCACAGATCATTTTTTTTTATAGTGGGACCATGGCTATTGAATTTCGTCAAAATCGGTTTATTATTTATGGTACCTCGCATAGGTCCCACTTCCCAGAATTGATATTTTGGCCACGAAAATCAATATTTTTTCATGAAATTTCAAACATATATTGCTTATGTGAAATCGAAATTAATATATTGCTTATGTAAATCAAAATTGCTGTACCAAATTTCGGTCCTCATTTGACCATAGCTCCCGTATAAACTCTTCTTCTTCAAAACGCACTAAATAAGACAAAAATCATTAAAAATCTGAAGAAATATATTATTTTTAAATTATTTTTTTGCATGCATAATTTTTGTAAAAACTGTAATCTATTTGCCAAATTTCGAGATAATCGGTTCACATTTGATCCTAGCTCTCATATAAGTCCAGATAACGGAAACAGCTTAAATATATAAGTTTTGAGAAAATGTTTGTATGAAAGCAAAATTTAGCAAATATTTGTTTTTATACAGGAAAAAGAGCATCTTTGATCTTAGTAGTGAAGGGTATCGTATAGTCGGGCTTACTTGTTTTATTTCCATTGAAATATAACGATAAAAACATGTAATTTCTAGTACTTCTTTGAAAAAATTTAACATTTTTTAAATTGTACTGGTAATAAAAGGGTTAATGTCTTCCGATTTCAGCTTAACTTCTAATATATTTTTTCATCCATCAAAGCAATAATAATTTCAGTTCTTTTTATAAAAACTGCTAATATACACTCTAAGTCATATGATTAGAACCACTTAAATTTCGGTTTTTAACAGGCCATATCTTTTTTCATCTTCAGCAAAAATTTTTGTATTGTGGTAAAGATAATTTTCCTGAAATTGCAGGAACCTATAGCACCTTTACCAGAATTTTCCACGACAATTTAAAAATTGGCTATTTTTCAAAGAAGTCAGAAAAGGCAAAAAAAATCAATTCATATGATTAGAACCACTTTGCATTTTTATTTTTTTTTTGCAATTAGTTGGCTTTGATTAGCACATTATACCTGTAATAGAAGAAAAATATTTTGCGTTTTAGTGAACATTGGTGAAAATTGCTAATATTAACGCTTATCGCTCGGAGGGGCATTTTTACCGCGCCATTGCGCAAAAAATTGGGCGAAGTCACAAAACTGTGATGAAATATTTACAGGGACGGATTCATGCCGCTTTAACGCTACTAGGAATGAGAAAAATCTTGAGAATTGCGTCAAATTCTGCACTAACTGTACCGCAAATCAGGACCCGAGCAGGTGTTAAGGCAAGTGCTTCAACAATATCAAGAGCCATTGCAAGCTGAGAGTATCTAAAATTAAAAAAAGATGCAGGAAAAGCCGCCGCTGAATGACGTACGCAAAGAAACTCGATTACATTTTGCAAGAGGGCATATGCGTTGGGATGTTAAAATAAGAGGTCATATTAATGATTGGCGTACAGTAGTTTTTCCTGATGAAAAGAATTTTAAACTTGATAAACCGGACGGCTATAACTATTATTTTTATGATATGAGAAAAGCGGAACTGTTTTTGAACCGTAATCACAGCAGATAGGGTGGAGTTATGGTCTGTAAACAAAGGTAGAAGCACCTAATTTATTACACAGCACAACAACCACTATACAATTTTGATGTATCATGACTATCTTTGTACAAAAGTGGTAAAATTTTTAAATTCTATGGACAGATTTTTAAAAAAATTTTTTTTTATACCCTTCACCAATAGGTGAAAGGGTATTATAAGTTTGTGATTCCGTTTGTAATTTTATTAGTGATCGTAGACCCCATAAAAATTATACCGATCGACTCAGAATCGGGAGGAGAATCGATTAGGCGATGTCCGTCTGTCTGTCTGTCTGTCTGTTGAAATCAAGTTTCTGAAGCCCCTGGAGGATGGACTTACATAAATTATATATCAGATTTTAGGAAGTTCTCCCGCAGTGAACACTATTAAATTTCATTAAAATCGGTTTATAAACACCGAAAATATCGAAAAAATACCAAAAATTAGACGAACACTTTAAAATTTTTGATTGAAACACACTTTTAAATAACCAGAGAAAAAAGATACTCCTGGTGTACATGTGATAATATGTTATATATCAGATTGTAGGAAATATTTTCCCAAAGCACTCTGTAAAATTTTATCAAAATCGGTCCATAAACAACTGAGATATCGCCAAAACACTGAATTTGATGTATCGCAAATTGCCCAAAGTACACATTAGAGAATGTTTGTTGAAAAAATGAAATGCAGAAATAGGAAAAACCATCCTCCTTTAGCACGGACCTACATAAATTTTATATCAGATTTTAGGAAATTCCTCCGCCAAGCACGTTATTAAATTTTATCAAAAGCGGTCCATAAACAATTGAGATATCGCCATAACACTACACTTGATGTACAGCAAATTGCCCAAAGTACGTGTCTAAGAAATTTTGTTTACATTTCGTAAGTATTGTTTCAGCGATATCTCAGGTGTTTATGGACCGATTGTGATGAAATTTTACATCGTTCTTTATGGGAGGATTTTCTAAAATCTGATATATATACTCCACAAATCTGATTATGAATACCATTCAAATTGTACCGATCAACTCAGAATCGGCACAAGAATCGATTTCGCGACCTCCGTCCGTCTGTTTGTCTGTCTGTCCGTCCGTCTGTTTGTTTGTCCGTCCGTCCGTCTGTTTTTTTGTCCGTCCGTCTACCTGTCTGTAATTTTTTCTGTTGTAGTCAAGTTTTTGGAGTTCCTGTTTTGTCGATATCTCAGGTGTTTATTTTGATGAATTTTAATAGCGTCCTTCGCAGGAGATTACCTTAATCCTGATGCATTCGGTAATTTGTGGTAGATATAATTTAGCGTTTAAGCGATGGTGTTTTATCGACAATGATAAAATTCAGGGTGGCCCAATATCCTAAAATTTTGTGTAAAATCCAGGAGCTCCACAAATCTGATTTTAGCAGACAGACACTCTGCATTAATCTTAATTTTGTGTCCGACTTTTGAACATTATGATAACATTTGAGAATGTATTATATACATGATATCCGTTCAAAACCTACATATGTATGTAAGTATCTCACATATCAACGAAAGTTTAAATTTTTTAATTGCAATTGGGAGAAATCCGTTCACTTTTGACAATTGATCCCTTATAACTTCGCCTAAGATACGATGATGACATTTAGTATAAAGACGTTGTACAATATTGATATTCAGGGCGATAGCGCCTAAAATAAACTTTCTAGAGGGACAATATTTGACAAAAGTATTTCTGATCTCTTGAAAAGTTCGATATTGAAAATGGGCGAGCTCTATTCACATTTAGTGAAATCTCCCATATAACCCCGACTGGGAATCGATTTAATGCTGATAAATTAAATCACATTAAAATTGCACAAGGAACTAGAGCAAAACTTTCCAAACATCCATCGGACAGATCGAAAGAACAATACATCCCAAATATTATTGATGAAGTGTTCATTTTAATTAATTAACTAACTTCAGATAAATAAGTAAATCTTTAATAACTTTTCCGACAAAGCTGATATCCATCCATTCAAAAGCTATATATTTCACGTATGTATCTAAAACTAAGAGTGTATACCCTATAATTTTATGGCTTATCATTGTTAAAGCTTTGACCTAAATCAGTCCGCTAACTTCAGAGTTTTACATAACTAATCAAGAACTTTTACTAGTTGGATAATTCGTACGAATTAAAGTGCACAACCCTCACTGGGCACTGTGTTTTTGGGTTGCATGCCAGAATACTTAAACTTCATCAAATCGATGTGCTATTGCAAATGTAAGGGCATCTACATTTTGAAGCATCTTTTCTGCATGGTTTATCTGGTCTATCGAACTTTATTAAATGTTCGTAAAATATGTGTCTATTTTATTTCGAAGCTACTGGCTGGCTTAAATATGCATTCTCTACTTGTAGTCTAGTAATCATTATCTTTCACAAAGGGACCACTTAAAAACCCAAGTGAAGCTTCCCTAGACATCAGCCACCTGCCCAACCTAACCTTTGGGTGCATAACTATTCTAGATGATGACGTAACCGAAAAGCTTTTCTTTTTCCGACTCTTATATATATAACCAAATTTTGCTTGGAATTACATTAAGTACTTTTGCAACACCATTGGTGAAGGGTATCCAAGATTCGGCAAAGCCGAATATACCACTCTTACTTGTTTTTTTTTAAATTGCAATTTTTTTTATACGTTTCTTGAAATAATTAATGATAACTCAAAAACTACTAGTCCGATATTATTAAAATAAAATTAGAAAAATTAAGATTTGCATAGCCTTTAATTCGTCTATATATCGCGTTTCAATCGGATCAATAGTATCGGAGTTATAATAAAAAACTTAAGAAAAAAATTTATTTTTTATGTAAAAATGGCAAAAATTTTCGTTTAAAAAAATCATGCAAAATCGAAAACGGCAAAAAACTTCCAGATTTATTATTTTATCGCATAGCGATTCTGGTTCTTAGTGCAAACGCAATGATTTTTCCAATAAGTTAAAATCGGTTAAACAGTTTTCGAGTTATTACAATTTTCACATGTCCTTGAGGACTTGCCAAAGACAATTTACAAAAACATTTTACTCAGTTTAAAATTTTTTATTTTTTAACTTACAATATACATGTAAACAATAAAATATAAAATTTCGCTAAAATTGACTGATATCTTCCTATTACACAACGCAACAAAATAAAAAAATTAGATGCTTTTGAAACCACATTTTTTGGTCAATTGCCTTCGGCAAGTCCTCATATGTAGCTTATTGGAAATCTCATTGTTTTTGCCCTAAGAACCAGGATCCACTTAATTTTGCAAAAACTTAAAAATTATAAAATTTTTCCGATACAAACTTGATTTGTCAAAATTTTGTGGGTGGAAGTTCCTCACCAAATCTCACAATAATCCGACCGGCACTCTTTGAAATTCTAAAATCTATTTTTTTCACACATTTGAAAAACCCTGTATACTCATATCAAGCAAAAATATAAAATTTTGTGAAAATTAGTGAATTCACTTAATTGTTAATAAATTCGAAAATAATCAATCGATTTTTATGGTCGATATCTCGTTTTGTTGCTATTATTTGTGGCTTTGCGACAGAATAATGAATCTGAACATTTTTTGCTGTTTTCTATTTTTCATGATTTTTTTAAAACCAAAATTTTTGCCATTTTTACATAAAAAATATATTTTTTTCTTAAATTTTTTATTATAACTCTGATACTATTGATCTGATTGAAACGCGATATATAGACGAATAAAAGGCTATGTAAATTTTAATTTTTCTGATTTTATTTGAATAATATCCGATTATTAGTTTCTGAGTTATCATTAATTATGTGAAAAAGTGTCTAAAAAAAATTTCAATTTTATAAAAAATTTTTTTAAAAAAAACCTATCCATAGAATTTAAAAATTTTACCATTTTTGTACTAAGGTAGCCATGATACATCAAATGTATATAGTGGTTACTCGAGCATATTTTTGCTGTTGCCCTGTGTTATCAATAAACTTATGATAAATGATAATTATTACCAAATAAAAAATAACGCATTTTTAATGAAGACTAGCTAAGCGGTTTTAATCATATGAACCGTAATTTGTTTACCTTGAATGACAATCTCAATATACCCCCCTTTATTTTTGATGGGTATAATAACTAACAGTTTCTTTTTACCAGAAACAATTAAAATTTCCCAATTAATAATGGGGGTAATTAAAAAACTCTAAAACTTATTAACCCACTCTCGTATCTAATAATAAATTAAACTTCTTTCCTATGGTAATTGCTGAAAATTATCTTATTTTGTTGAATAAATATTAAATAAATGATTCATGATTATTGATAAAAACTTTGCTATTCATTTAAAAAAGTTCATTCTTACTTAAATATTCAATACAATAAATACTTATTATTATATTAATAAATTGTTTAAAATATTACAATTATTTAAAATTGTAGACGGCGTTAAATAGCAAATTTTATATGGATTATTGTTTAAATTTGTAAATGAATGACGACTAGTAGTCGAACGTTGGCACGCGATACACGTGATGTTTGCTGGACCTAAGGCTTTATAGGTAGATTTATCAGTATTTACTTTATTGATCATGTCAATTGCACTTCAATATTTAACTGACGTCTAATTTGACGTAATACAAAGTTTCGATGAATAAATAAATGTAAAATTTCGAAAAGATTTTAGATCTTTTTAACTTAAATCCTTAAACGTATTATTCATGCCCACCTCGGATCATCAATATATCCCTGACTACTTTCTAAGTCTACAGTCTACAAGGTAGCGCGTCGTGGTATTCCTCAAAGCGATGTACTTTCTCCCCTCTTGTGGAAGCTTGCTACAAATAAGCCACTCAGGGAACTTAAGTCCTTGAGCTTCAAAACTATTGCTTATGCAGATAAATTTGCAGTTTCGGGTAAATACATGAGCATTATTCCACACTCCCATTTACCTAGCGACTTTATGAAGGCCTCTGACAGTGTCAACAGAAGCTATCTATGGAGAATTTCAGAAAATCGTAACATGCCAACGAAAATTCTGAACTTAGTGGATTTTAAATGTCGAATCCTACACAAAGGTCAAATCCGTTCGAAGTCACTACTGGAGTAAGGCAAGGATGTAAATATCTTGTCCTCTATACATTTTATCCTTGTCATCAACAAGATATTTTTCAAGAGTCAGCATTAGGGCTAGGATTATCCTGTCTGTGACATTCCCAAGACACCTGGGGCTAAATTACGGCATTCGATATCGATCGAAATCTTAGATATTTTCAAAACATTTGTATAGCATACTTTAAGGATACTCAAAATTATTTAAAAGATGATCAGTTTACTTTATTTTTTTTTTTTGTAGTTATTTGCCAAAAGATAGCCAATAGTAAAAGTGTTTTAATTGAACTATATGTTTTTAAAAACGAATCAAAATGGATACTAAATTTCAATAAAGTTTTTGCATGGAAGTAACTTTGAACATCCTTAAAGTATACTTCACAATATTCGCTTAAAAGTCTGAGTTTTCGATCGATATCGAATGCGGTAATTTGGCAATTTGCTGTTAATGTTAAATATGGACCAATTTATGCATTTTTCTACATTATTAAAGACATATCATTGCTTCATTTTGTTATCATAGCAGCGGAGTCTGATGTGTAAGCTAGGGTCAAATGTGGACCCACTTTAAGAAAATTTCGCTTATCGAATTTACTAAAAATTTATCAATTAAAATTGTGTCAATAAAACTTAAATTAGTTGGTTATAAAAGGGACCCTTTCCCACGCTAATGATTTATATATTAAAGCTACATTCTTCATTAGGCCCTATATGGACCGGCTGTCAGGAAAATTTTGCAATTGTTTACGGTTTATACAAAAATTGTATGTGCAACAAATAACCACAATCTTCAGATTCTCGAGCATTTTTGAGGTTTCCATCTCATATAGTGACTTTTGACAGAAGTGTTTGTTTGCGAGCTATGATCAAATACGGAAAATATGTATAATGAAATTTTAAAGGAAAATTCGATTCCAGGAAGATAGACCTATAGGAGGTAATAAAAGTAATGGACAGATTTTAAACATTTTAGATATGAAAACAACATCTTTAAAACTTCGACCTGGGGCCAAATTACCGCATTCGATATCTATCGAAATCTTTGATATTTTCAAAACATTTGTATAGCATACTTTAAGGCTACTCAAAATTATTTAAAAGATGATCAGTTTATTTTATTTTTTTGTAGTTATTTGCCAGAAGATAGCCAATAGTAAAAGTGTTTTAATTGAACTATGTTTTTAAAACCGAATCAAAATGGATACCAAATTTCAATGAACTTCTTGCATCGAAGTAACTTTGAACATCCCTAAACTATACTTCAATATTTGCTTAAAAGTCCGAGATTTCGATCGATATCGAATGCGGTAATTTGGTCCCTGTTCTTTGTTTACAAAATATCGGGGCCCATCTAGTCAGCCATTCAGACGGACGGACAGGCATCGTCTCAGAAAGTGATTTTAAGTATTTTGGTAAAATTAAAGGTGGGTCTAAGGCCAATATTTCTATACGTTATATCAGCACAAACTTCCAGCTTTGGTGGTGAAGGGTATAAATAGTAAGGTCCGAAAAACTATTTCAACAAACAAAAAAAAGTTGGCTATCGTGAGCCCACTTCTACATTCATGTCCTATATGGACCAATATAACCCAACTTAGCTTTAAAATAACTCAGAGAGTAGTAATAGTAATACTTTAAGCTGGTCTCAGAAAATCAAAAAGGAAGATCTGGTGAAACTTCTGTAGCGGTGCACAGTGGGTTGAAAAAATAAGGGAAATAATCCAAGAACCTTTAAATGATAAGCTCGATTATCATGGCTATGAGGAGGAGTATTCGAGCTCAAGTCAAGAATTTAGAATCTGTAGGGAGTTATATGCCCTTAAAGAGGGGCGCCTTGGTTTTTTCGAACATTAAAAACGATCTAGAAGACACATCTTGGACCCGATATAAAAGATTTTATGTGTACGAAATCTGCTAGCTGAGATCTACAAAACTAATTTCTATACATATATTTGATCTCCTATAGTTTATGAGATGTAAGCTTTTTGACTACTTAGGCTTAGAATTATGATAATATCGGATCACATAAAATAAATTTTGGAAAAATTTTGTCGAATATCTCATAAGCTATAGGAGATGAACCATACGTATATTTTTTTAGATCTCAGCTAGAAGATTTTGTACATATTTATAAAAATATTTTATAATAATTTAAATTATATTAAAAAGACTTGTGGCAGTTGGACCATTTGTGGATTTGAAACTCTTAAGGTCCTCATCAAAACTCATTTCCAAGGATGCACAACTTTAAACAATGAGTTAGTATCCAACAATCCGACTGTGTTTGAGTCCTCAAATATACTCTAGATAGTATTTACCCGTACAAAGGGTTCAGATGACATTATTCCAGCAGAACAGCAACATAATGCCGCTCTTATCGTTTTCTGGCTTACTTAGATCTATATGAACTGTCTTAGGTTATCTCATAAATATATTTGAATTATGAACTACACTTAGTCTTTGAATTTTAGATCTTTTTAACTTAAATCTTTAAACGTATTATTCATGCCCACCTCTGATCATCAATATATCCCTGACTACTTTTTAAGTCACAGCAGGCCTGCAAATCTATAGAAACTTTGCTTCACTTGTAAGCTTTAATGAAAAATCACTTGAGTATGGAGAATTTTCACTTTTAGATATAGAAGAAGCTTTTGATAATATTAAGCCTAAGTCGATTACATCGGCAATGGCAGCTTTAGGAGTTAACTCTTTTACCTCCATCGTAAAAAACAGAAAAACCTTACCTAGTACAGTATTATTAGCTTAACCATAGGTAATGTTACAGTCTACAAGGTAGCACGCCGTGGTATTCCTCAAAGCGGTGTACTTTCTCCCCTCTTGTGGAAGCTTGCTGCAAATAAGCCACTCAGGGAACTTAAGACCTTGAGCTTCAAAACTATTGCTTATGCAGATAAATTTGCAGTTTCGGGTAAATACATGAGCATTATTCCGCACTCCCATTTACCTAGCGACTTTATGAAGGCCTCTGACAGTGTCAACAGAAGCTATCTATGGAGAATTTCAGAAAATCGTAACATGCCAACGAAAATTCTGAACTTAATTCGGCCAATGTACGTAGATTTTAAATGTCGAATCCTACATAAAGGTCAAATCCGTGCGAAGTCACTACTGGAGTAAGTCAAGGATGTATCTTGTCCCCTATACATTTTATCCTTGTCATCAGCAATATAATGCGCACGGCTTTGAATGGTAGACGCGGCATCCAATGGATACCCTTTAAACAACTCGAATACTTGGAATATCCTGATGACGTAGTGCTTCTAAGCCAGTGCTCAGGTCACCTTTAAGAAAATACTAACGCTACTACTGTTAAATCTCGGGTGGCTGGGCTGTAAATCAATATTTCCGAGACAAAGATTATACCTTGAAGCTATGGCGCAAACCCGTCAACACACATTAACGTAGATAACGAAGTTATTGGATGTTTAGGTACCTTTAAGTATCTTGGAAGTTTGGTATCTATAAAAGGCGGCGCCGACGAATATATTGAATCGCATGTTAACAAGGCGAAATCTGAATTCGGCATTCTCCGAGCTATTTGGAAATTTCGGCAAATATCAACAAAAACCAACTTGAATGTCAAGTCCATCTTGAATTACGGCTGCGAAACTTGGAAATGCACAAATGCCATCGATAAGCGCTTACAAACCTTTGCAAACAAATACTTACGCAAATCCTTAATATATGGTAACCGAACCGCATAAATAATGAAGATTTACTTAACTCGCCAAGAAGAAGAAGATGTCACAGTGACAGTAAGTCACTCTTTACACACATAATAACTGGAGCGTTTAAAATGAATTGAGAGTTAAACTGGCAAAAAGGAACTTGTTTTATTTCCCAGGAAATACAAAACTTATAAGTTCATTTTCCCGAAGGTAGACGAGGTTGAGGGGAGGTCATTCTGGAAACTAAAATGTGCTGTCCAGCTATTGCACTCTATTTGTGTAGAAGAACCTTAATGACTACTGTAAAAGTTATCATAACGTCGGGGAGGAAGAAACTGTCACTGCCTTTCCCTTGCAGATCTTAGGGCTTATCTTCTGGTTTACTCGTTTCTCCATGATCTATCTATCGATCTATCTCGAATATTAAAATTCGTAAAATAGGCTCATTCATAGTCGCATCTGGCTTGCTCTAACTGAGCCTTTGTCGCTTTGGTAATCAAGAATTTGCTCTTATCTACCTAATGCAAGTTAGACAAAGGGACCACAATCTATGACTCAAGCAACGCGGACTATGTCGTCAACAACCTGCTTAACTAATCATACCTTATCTTACCTATGTGGGTTTCGACACAGTGCAAATTGTAATTAGTGGGAAATATTTGAAATCGAATCTTAAAGCTCACTTCAAACCTTTTTAAATAAGTTTCAAGAATAAATATTTTTGCTTGCTGTGTATTCATAACGAATTTGTGTGATCAAACAAAATTGAGTCGCATCCAACAAAGTTGTATGAGTTCGAGTTGCACCTTAATATATTTATGTGTTCAAGACCGGTTAGTTCAATTAACGCTTTTATTAAAAGACTTTTAACTGATCAGTCAAAATTCTTATGAACAGAAGATACAGATGTTTTTTGCTCCTAAAATTTGTTATTGCTGTGTTTAAAGCCAGCATCTGATCAGGTTGAACTAACAGTATAAATTGTATGTGAAAGATGAACTGTATCAAATGCATTTTGGTATTAAAACTAACTAGATCGGCTTAAGCAAAGTTTAAAAGTTTAGTGGAAATAATAGAGCATTTCCGATATGTATAAAAAGAATTAAAGAAATGTTAGATAGTTTTTATAGGCTTATCAGGAGCTATTCAATAACTTACCATAATAGGACATTTTGTTAGTAAAACAAGTAAGAAAAGCTATAGTCGGTCAAGCCCGACTATATAATACCCTTCACTACTAAGATCAAATTTGGACCAACAATTAAACAAGTTTTCCTTAAGTCTTAGAGATTTTTTTATTTTTTCAAAATTTCGAGATTTATATCATTTCCCGCTAAGGGCCTGATATGGGAGCTAGGGTCAATTGTGGACCGATTGTCACCAGAGAATGTGTCTTATATGGGAGGTATGGTCAAATATTTCTACAAAATTAGGAACACTGGTTAAGGTTATGATAAGCAATATTTGTGCTGAATATTATTAAAATACAACTAAATTTGTGGCTGTAAAAGACCAAAAACTCTATTCCGGGAAGGCATCCCTATGGGAGGTACCCGAAATAATAATCCGATTTCGCCCAAAAATAGGGATCGTCCTTGAACCAAAATATGAATCTGTGCCAAATTTCATCAAATTATCTTTAAAGTTACGACCTGTAGAGTGATAACAAGCTTACATGGATTACCGGCCAGCCAGCCTGCCAGCCAGCCGGACGGACATCGTTAAAACAACTCAGGGAGTGATTCTAAGTCGATTGGTATACTCAAAAATGTAGGTCTCAGACCAATATTTCATCAGCACAAACCCAATATACCCTTTCCATCTATGGTGGTGAAGGTTATAAAAACTAAAAAATCTTTTTTTAAATAGTAGCACAAAAATTTACTTTTTAGAAAAAAACTTTTGTGCCGCAGTGTCAGAGTTCTAGTGTTTATACATTTTACGTTTTTTGTTAAATGTTTTTTTTTCTGTAAATAACTCCCCGAAAAAGATTCTTAAACAAACAAACAATGCAAATTAAAAACTTGAAAAATTATCAAAAGGCTGTGATTTTCAATATTCTTTATTGATTTAGCTCTTTAGCACATACAATAAATGAATGATCTTTAAAGAGTCTAGTTAAGTTCAAGCGCAAATATTATGAAGTAATGCCTAAGGAAAATCGTAAAAAAATTAATAGGATTTTAAAAAAATTTATCAGAGTAATTTGTTGAATCCTAAAGATCTTCGTTTATTATAAGGGGTAACATACATACATACATACATACATACATACATCCATACATACATACATACATACATACATACATACATACATACATACATACATGCATACATACATACATACATACATACATACATACATACATACATACATACATACATACATACATACATACATACATACATACATACATACATACATACATACATACATACATACATACATACATACATACATACATACATACATACATACATACATACATACATACATACATACATACATACATACATACATACATACATACATACATACATACATACATACATACATACATTCATACATACATACATACATACATACAAATGTTCAGACGGAATGATATATTTCTTTGTTTTATTATAATCTAAACTTGTAGAAGTATACAAAAAAACCGATAAATTCGTCTTAGTTGCATTTAAGTGTTATACTTGTTTAAAAGAAATACACAAATCTATTTTGGATTCCCCCCAAAAAATGCACAACATTTGTTATGATTACAAATCATCTTTCAGTTTTAGCATCATTTTTTTGTGGGTGGATTATAGAAGTCAGCACAACCTAATATAGAAATTACCTGCTCGTTAAAATAAAACGTGTGTTTCACATTAACTTTCTACAGACTAAAGAATTTCGAATTAATTTTATGTTCACCAATTATGGCTCTACTATATCTGTTAACTGTTTTTTTTTTTATACTATTGAATCTTAGATGTGTTTTAAGAAGAAATAACAATAAATTTTGTTTAAAATTAAAAACAATTGAGGGTATTTATTTTGAAACAGACAAATGACTAATTTTATAAGAACATTTTTAGTGCTTATTAGACACGGGATGTTTAAAATGATTTAATAAAATAAGGAGCCCTTTAGATAATTGTGGCTTTATCACTTTCTAACGATATTTTTGTGAAAACATTAATCGATATTAAATATATTTATACCCTTCACCACCATAGGTGGAAAGGGTATTATAAGTTTGTGCTGATGTTTGTAACGCATAGAAATATTTGTCTTAGACCCACCTTTTAGTATACCAATAGACTTAGAATCACTTTCTTAGTCGATTTAGCGATGTCCGTCCGTCCGTCCGTCTGGCTGGCTGGACGGACGGACGGACGGACAAACTACAGGTCGCAATTATAAAGATAATTTGATGAAATTTGGCACGGATAATCTTTTTGATAATGGAACCACGGCTATTGAAATTGGTCAAAATCGGTCCATTATTTATGGTACCTCCCATAGGTCCCACTTCCCGGATTTGCAATATTGGCCACAAATATCAATATTTTTTCATGAAATTTAAAACAGATACTGCTTATATAAACTTAAATCACTGTACCAAATTTCGTAGAAATCGGTCCACATTTGACCATAGCTCCCATACAAACTCTTCTTCAAAAACGCACTAAATGAGACAAAAAATTACTAAAACGCTCGTAAATCTAAAGATAATGAAAATTTTGAGTTTATTTTTTGCATACATAATTTTTGTAACAACTGTAATCAATTTGCCAAATTTCGAGATAATCGGTCCACATTTGACCCTAGCTCTCATATAAGTCCAAATAACGGAAACAGGTTGAATATATACGTTTTGAGAAAATGTTTGTATGATGGCAACATTTAGCAAATATTTGTCTTTATACAGGAAAAATAACACCTTTGACCTTAGTGGTGAAGGGTATCGTATGGTCGGCTTGACCGACTATAGCGCTTTCTTAATTGTTTTTTTATATGCTTGTATTTTATTATTGAATCTTTCTGAAAAGAAAATAACAATAAGTAATCAAATCTTATTCTAACATAAAATTATATAGAAATCGCCAGTGCAAATCTATTTAAAATTTATTCGAATTAAAAGAAATACAGTGAGTGGCAAGGTCCAAGGTATCCATCCTTCTTAATCGTTCAAATTGCAAAAGCTGCCTTGCAAGATTATTAGAAATATAGTACCTGGTTGACCGAGCCTTGCTCGGAGCTTTATGATAAGCATTTTGAGGCAAATTTGAAAGTTTTTATATATTTTATTTTATAAAGTTAATTTTGAATTATTTTATTTATTTTGTCCGACCAACACATACAGTTTAACTCATTTTAATAATTTTGGAAATTGGTCATACCAACAGAAACCTCCGTCGACTCATGCGCAACAACTTTGCTAAAGATTATAGTCTGATCAAATGCACAGTTTATGATTTATTTCATTTTAAGAAGTTTTCAGTGGCGCCACCTGTCGGACGCTGCTCATTCCAATTCATAAACCTTCGTCGGCTTATCCGCAACAACTTTGCTAAAGAGCATAACATGATCAATTGCACAGTTTACTATTCTATAAAGAACATACATACCGACAAACATTCATTTGTTTAAAAGGTATAACATTACTAATTTTTTCCCTTTTTATCCCCTAATTTCAAAAAAGTTCCATATGCGTATTTGGTACTTCTGTGGTACCAATTGAATTCGGTACATTTTATTAAAACGCAGTTAACATAATGTTTCTATTCATATTACTTTTTGAGATGTTAAGTTATCATTTTATCCCTTTTTTACCCATTTTGGTCCCAAAATCAAAAAAGCACCAAATACGTGTTTAAAGTTTCTTTCACATCTATTGATTGCAGTACAAAGTTTCTTTCTATATTCCTTAGTTTAAAATATAAGAGTACCAAAAAAACTATTTTCACCCTTTTTTACCCCTTATCGCACATAGTTTCAAAAAGTACCAAACACTTGTCCGTTTATTTTCATAGCTGTTTAAAACGTAATTTAAATTTTGTTTGTATACCTATTACTTTTCGATTTTTCCCCTTTTACCCGTTTTTACCCTCTTAGAGGCAAAGGTTCCAAAAGTCCCTTCTTCTTCGACCTATACATCAAAAAAGGTACCCACTGTCCAAATTTTATCAAAATCATTAGAGCCGTTTTAATTGTATGTATGTATTTATATATATATATATATGTATATATATATATATATATATATATATATATATATATATATATATATATATATATATATATATATATATATAAATACATACATACAATTATTGCTCGTTTAAGAATATAAGATTTTGCACAGAACCTTCTTATCTCTTCTTGGACGAGGGGGACATTTAAATCTCTATGGATATTATTATTTTTGATGAACCAGGGGGCGCCGGTTATTAAACGTAAGATCCTTGATTGTCTTCTCTGTAATTTAGCAATGTTCGAAGCAGAAGCCGTTCCCCATAACTGAATACCATACGTCCATTTTGGTTTAATTATTGATTTGTACAAAAGGACCTTGTAGTCTAACACAAGAGCAGATTGTGATCCAATAAGCCAGTTTAGTTCCGCGGATTTCAATTTAATCTGAGTTAACTTGCAGTCAATGTGATGGGACCATGTGAGACGGCGATATAAATGTACACCAAGGTACCTAACGTGTGAACACTCGGGAATCGTCACGTTGTTGATCATGATTGCAGGACAGTTATCTCTTCTCAGAGTAATCGTTACATGAACACACTTTGTCGGATTTACCTTAATTTTCCAATTTTTCAGCCATATTTCAAGCTTGTGGATATGAGATTGTAATAGTGTAGAAGCAATTTTAGGATCGGAATTGATACTAGTAAATGCTGTATCATCTGCGAAAGTAGATGTATATGTTTGAGCATTCGTTGGCATATCTGCTGTAAAGATAATATATAGCAACGAACCCAAAATACTACCCTGTGGAACTCCAGCAGCGATTTTTCCAGGAGAAGAATATTCATCTTTGGATCGAACTCGGAATGTTCTATTGGACAAATAGCTTTTCAAGAGTATGTGTGTACTTGCTGGCAGCAGATTATTATTATTTTGAACATAAGTTCTTCGTGTTAGACTTTATCGAATGCTTGAGAAATATCGATGAATAAGGCGGAGCAGTATTGTTTTCCTTCAAAGGCTTTTCTGATCATTGTTGTTATTCTGTGTACTTGTTCAATGGTACCATGGAATTCGCGAAAACCGAATTGATGGTCAGGAATAATATCCATCCAATTAACAAATGTACCCAAAATGCAAATAAGAAGCTTTTCAAACAATTGCGATTGAATTGAAAGCAAGCTTATAGGTCTATAAGATGGAACTTGACTGACATCTTTTCCTGATTTGGGAATCATAACTATTTCTGATACCTTCCAGGACATTGGAAAATGTCCCAAACAAAGAATCCCGTTATAAATATACAATAGAATTCTTACAGCCGAATGAGGTAGGTGGATTATCATTGACGAAGAAATTCTGTCAATGCCAGGAGACTTTTTTGGATTAAGCTTTTGAATTTTTTATATAAGTAGGGGAAGATGAAATTTTAATGGGGACAGCACGACGTCATCTATAATATAAGAGCTTGTTTCGTTTGGTGTGAAAACTTTTTCTAGGTGGTTAGCAAAAGCATTAACTTTTTCAGATAGATCTCTTGCCCACGTACGTTTTCGAGCCTGATTGTGCTTAACAGCCCTCCAAAGATTGAAATTTTTTCCTTAGAAGAAATCTAAGTTTTTTAAGTAATTATTAATGATTCTGAATGCGAAATGCAGTTTTCTTTGACATTTGTTTAAACGGCTTTTTAAGTCAGGACATCGACATTCTTGCCACCGTCTTCTTAGCCTTCTCTTTTCAATTACTAGACTTTGAATGTTTTCTGGTATGTTCTGGCTACCCTTTTTCTTCGGTTTAAAAATTGGTGTTGCTATACAGACATTAAATATAACAAATAAGAGTGATATTTGTCTGTGCCGAATTTTATAAACCCACCATCAGTTGTGTTAATTTTAGAAACATATCTTATATATGTACGAGGATGCAGCTAATTCAAAATGTGGACCAAATTCGAAAAAAAAATGTTACTCTAGTTGGTAGTGTTGCTCAAATATTTGAACTAAATTCGGTTGCAGTAGCTTTCTAGTTCAACATTTAAAAGTATCTAATTGGTTTCCCTAGTATTTATTTTGCACAAAATTTAATCTCATAACCGGGCATAGAATAATCTGTTAAATACTTTTCGTATAGCTTAATATTTAGCTATGATAAACATGTTGATAGTTATACGACAGGTCCATATATTTTGTTAGGAGTTCCTAATGCATCTACGGCACATAAAGTCTGGACATTGAATTATAACTATCTAATTTCCTTGGTGCTGATTATACCTCCGAATCTTTTTAATTGTAGATGTAAAAAGGGGATATTATATATACAAGGTGGCGCAAAAGTAATCCTCCTATCAGAAAATTCTATAAATTTTGCGATTGGCCCCTAATGTCAATTCCGTTTTGACACTTGCGAAATACACGTTAATAAACAATGTTACGTTACACTACTCCAGAACGTGGAATATTGGTGACTATTTATTTGACCAATAATCGGTCGGTGACTTTGGCACAACGTGAATTTCGTCATAGATTTCCTGGCCGTCCAACGCCTACTGGTGAAACTCTGCGACGTTTAGCCGCTCGCCTCTAAGAGACTGGCACAACACGAGATACTGCCAGGCGTGGCAGACCCCGGAGTAGCCGTTCCGCAGAGAATATTTCTGCTGTAGCCGAGAATGTCATGGAAGCGCCGTCGACATCGACCAGACGACGTGCCACGCAAAGGGGTATCAGTCGACAGTCTTTACAGCGAATTTTGGTAAATGATTTGAAGATATTTCCGTACAAAGTCCAGACGGTGCACCAGCTGTTAGCTGCTGGCCGCCAATCGCGTCTAACATACGCTCAAGCCATCCTTAATCACCACCAAGAGGAAGATGACTTTTTATCAAAAATAATCATGAGTGATGAGGCCCATTTCCATCTTAGCGGGTACGTAAATAAGCAGAATTTATGCTTCTGGGGCACTGAAAATCCGCGTGTAACCCACGAAGGGCCATCACACCCGTTCAAAGACACTGTATGGTGCTATTTTCGCTGGAAGAGTCATCGGACCTTTTTTCTTCGAAGACGTCGCGGGCCAAACGGTTACTCTAAATGGTGAGCGCTACAGAGCAATGATTAACGAGTTCTTTTTGCCGCAACTTGATGAATTGGGATTGAAAAACATGTGGTTCCAACAGGACGTTGCAACGGCACACAGTGCACGTGCCACAACCGATATGCTGAAAGCTGCATTTCCCGGGCGCCTAATCTCCCGTTTTGGCGATTTGCACTGTCCAGCAAGATCGCCTGATTTGACCGCTGCAGACTTCTTTCTGTGGGGCTTTTTGAAGTCGCGGGTTTATGTCAACAAGCCTCAGACTCTTGCAGCTCTTAAAGACAATATCCGTCAAGAATGTGAGGACCTATCGCCGGAAATTTTGGCCAAAGTGATGGAAAATGGGCTCAAATAACAATCAACTGTGGCGGCGGCTATTTACATGACATCATATTCTCGACTTGATGTAAAAAAAATTAAAAGACCAGATAAATATAATCCACAAGAAGAATCAAAGTCTTTCATTTTTTTTTAATTACAGCCAAAAAACATCGGAAGGTTATTTTTGCGCCACCTGTTATAAGAATTATACCCAAATGTTGACCGATTACAACAAAACTGTACACATTGGCTGGTATTTATATAAAACTTATTCTTGCAAAATTTAATGGCCATAGCTATCACAGTTTTTAATTTAACAGCTTTTAACTGGCCTTTGCTACATTTTTAGTTATGTAAAACTTATGTATGCCAAATTTTATCATCATAGCTGTTATAGTTTGTCATTTATTAGCAAAGAAGCGATAAGTCTAGACTAGGTTATACGGGAGCTATGGTCAAATGTGAATCGATTTTGTCCAATTTCAATACTAAAATTTTCCAAAAAAATTAACAATATTTATGTCAAAATGAATGAACAATATTTATGTCAAATTTCAGTGACCTTTCAGTCAGACACACAGACATACGGACAGACAGACGGACATCGCTCAATCGTCTTAGAATTTCATGAGGATTCAGAATATACTTCAGTTTTGGTTTTTGAGCCAATATTAAGGAAATTACAAACGGAATGACAATCTCAATATACCCCCATTTTTGAACTAAATCCAGACCAATGTATCGTGACAATCTATTTAGGTTTAACAAAGCTCCAATAATAGACCCGTTTATTTTAATCTTGAGATAAAAAAATAAGATTAGATAATTAGGACTTATGGCCTGTTCCATAATCTCGAAAGAATGCTTTCTTTCTTATTCTATACGAATGAAATTTGTTTTTCGTTTCACTAACTTTATTTTATGCGAAAGATTAGTCGAAAAACAAGTCGAAAGAAAACGTAAGTATTTTCATACAAATTTCTGTTTCACTATTTCGAACAAGTTACCAGCAATACGAAAGCAAATGTCAAAATGACTCACTTGATATTTTGCTTTCGAATAGAGACGAACGAAAGGCTTCGAAATAGTGAAACCAAAATTAATACGATTTAGAGTTACTCACTTTCTTTCGAGTAGGTTTTTTTCGAAATCGTGAAACAGGCTATTAATTGTCTTTACCATTTATTTTAAGGTGTTAAAAAAACTCATAGGAATGACTTAAATAATTGTTTATTAGGTTGACATTGATAACGTTTTGCTAGACTCGAATCAGTAATTCAAATAAGCCGGTGTTTTTAACCTAAATATTGATGTTCGATGAACTTTTAATCAAAATTTATTAAAATACTTTAATTCTTTCGTTTTGTGTAATAAAATGTTTGAGTAGAATTGGTATGAGTTGTAAAGAAATCTTAACAAACCAGTAAAGTATGGAATAGTGTGATTTGAAAAATAAAATTAAGATACATATATCGCTCGTTTATATGTATATCAGCATAAATCAAAATACGCCGCACGTTGGGGCGAAAGCCTTCAATAATGGCGATTAATTCAATAGATGAACTTTAACTTTCGCAACCATATTTGGTACCATATGAAAGTAGATAAAATTCTACATCGCTAACTGCAAAAGTAAAAGTTCTTGGTAGTTTATTTTATTTACAGTGTGTGTTCAAAGTTCAATAATTTTTGTTATTTTTGCGCGAATTGATCAAAAGAAAAAATTTTGATATTTCAAGTGATTATAGTTTTTATTAAAACTTTTATAAGTAAAAGTTTTATAGCGGAATCGTTAACTTCAGGTATATGAGCATTTAAAACTATATTTTTTATTTAGATAAGTGTTTTAAAAATATTTAAAAAATAAAAAAATAAATAGCTTTAAAAATGTGGTAATTTTAATATATACATTGAGTTTCCACAACTTTGCGGATGAGTGCAGGAAAAAATGATTTTATGGTCTTAAAACATAATATTTTAGTCAATAAATCCCAAAATATTTTGTTGCGCATTAGTGCGATTTTTGAGTTATGGAAGTTTTTGTGAAAGAATTCTAGTTGCCGACAGGTCAGTTTCAAAACTCATTTTTTATATTTTCGAAAATTTTGCTTAGAAAATATAAGAATATAAAAATTATTTCACCGGTAATTTAAAATATGCAACTAGGAAAATAAAATGAATGAAAAGCCGAGGTCAATTCTTTAACAGTTGCGCCGTAACAGCGATTTTAATTCGCCGATTTTCGGCGAAAAATCTAATTTTTTGGTCTTTATTTTACAAGTGCTTTTTAAATTTATTTCTGTTCAATTTTAATAAAACTGTTAATCAATATTATTGCTCAGTATATAAAAAATATATAGTGAGTCTTTTTTTAAATTGGATAATTTTAACCCTTTCTTTCACGGCGCAAAGCTCAAATTTTTAAATTTTATTTTTCATGGTAATATCATAATAATAATCAAATAATTATTTTTATGAAATAAATGATACAAATAATTATTTTTATAAGATTTTCCGAAATTCACTAATAAATTCTTAAGCTTTCCTAATTTTGTCATAAAAAACTAAAGAATCAAA
Organism: Stomorhina lunata; assembly: GCA_933228675.1. NCBI lineage: Eukaryota > Metazoa > Arthropoda > Insecta > Diptera > Rhiniidae > Stomorhina > Stomorhina lunata. Next base: position 54,110,613 of record OW121744.1, read on the forward strand.
ATTTTTACTTTTCAGCCCGGGAAAGAAAGGGTTAATGTCATACAATTTCGAAAAAAAAAATCCAGCATACATTCTCTATATACTAGACAATAATATGCATTAAGATATTGTTAAATTTGAACATAAATAAAATTTACCAAGCACCTCCTCAAATTATGACCAAAAAATTACATTTTCGCGAAATTTTAAAATATGATGATTATGTAGTAAATATTGCTTTTATAAATAACTAAATGAAGAAAATAAAGAGGCTTTATATTATTTTAATGTGTATTTTCTGAAATGTTTGTTTTTTGTTTACAAATATTTATAAATAAAAATATTTTCTAATGTGACTTTTTTGAGTATAATCTTTGGAGTTATGAATTTTTGAAAAAAAACGTGTTTTTTTGTTAAAACTAAACATAAACATATATTTAATATTTATTTTATTTATTTAAACAAAAAAAAAGGCACATAAAATATGCTCTAATTTAAAATTTAATTTATTAATTTATCGTTTTTAATTCCAAAGTTACAGCGAAAATAGTCAAATAAGACCATTTTATCCAAAATAGAAAAAAGCCCATAAAAGGTTAACAATTTATGTTTTTTCAAATTTTTTTTTTTTTAAATATTGGGCTTTTATGTATTTATTAATATTTATCAATAAAAAATAACAATATTTTAATATTACGACTTTTATGAATTAATCGCCAGTTTCTATACCATTCACCCCACTGTGCGCCGGTTTAAACTGAGACTTATTTATATTCTTTTAAACTTTAATTACGGAACACCCTTTACCCGCAAACAACTCTTTAGGTTGCATTCATTGTAATGGCATCATTCGATGAATGTCTATTATGTTCGTTAGTTTGTTTGATTGAACTGTTGGTCTGATCGAATGTATGACTTAAAGCTCTTTTGGTTTGATGCTTTTGTATTAACCAGTTTGTGTTGGCAATACAAATTGGCTCTCTCCATCTTTCAAATAGGTGTTCATACATACATATGTATGTATGAGTTTTGTGTTTACTTTTTTTTCAACTTTAAGCCGAGTACATACCCAGTAAGAACAGTGTCAAACGTTTGAAATATGATGACTTTTACATTTGATATCAAACTTTTTTTTTAAACTTTTTTCAAACCTGAACAGATGTTTGAGATTCACATTCATTTTCAAATGAGGGTTCATTTGAGAATAAACGCTTGAAAAATGATAGTTTCTCAAATTGAAAATAAAGGTTATTCTCAAATCATTATCAAACCCTAAGATGATTTGAGAATAATTTGAAAAATGGTGTTATATAAATTTGATATCAAACCTTATTTCAAAATTTTTTCAAACATTAAAAAAAATAATGTCAAAATAATTAATGTTTAAGATATTTTAATGGAATGGCATTGCATTTCAAAGAAATTCGTTATTTCTTTCGGATTTTTTAAAATTGATCCATATTTGACCATAAAACCTTGCTTAAAAAATGTCAAGTTTAAAAATTCAATAATATTCATATCCATAAGTAAATTTTCTTTGTTTCTTAACATTTTTTTTTACCTAACAATAAAAAAAGAATTCAAATATGATGCACCGTTTTCAAAAACAAAATAAACAAACTCAAAAATATCGAAAATACAACGCCATTTTATTTATGTTCCACATGTAGATGATATCCACATTTGAAAAACCTTTGAGAATGAGGTTTGATAATGATTTGAGAAAAAAGGCATTTCTCAATTTGAGAATAAAGTCCCCTTTTTGTTGAGAACGCTATTATTCTTAAATCAGTATCAAATCAGTATCAAACGTTTGACCTTTGAAAAAAGATTTATTTTCAAATCATCCTCAATTTGAGAATAAACCTTTTTTCTTACTGGGTATGGGTAAGTAATACTTTTTGTTTGTTTTCATAATATAAGTAACAGTTCTGTTACTATGTATACGAGTAAATATCATATGTAGATATCTACATGCATATATATTTACATTATACATACATATGTATGTATTTATTATTTATTTGCTTTTTTACAGTTGTTGTGGTTGTTCTACACTACAAGCGGAGGTACAAGTATAATCAATTTAAGCTGATATTTGTAACGTCTAAAAATTTCAATAGAAAAGTTATCAATAGGAAGAAAAGTTGACAATGAACAGACATTTCTATGGAAAACTTAAAGATATAAAGACATTTCTATTAAAAAGTCAACGATAGGAAGACATTTCTATAGAAAAGTTGACGATAGGAAGACATTTCTATAGAAAAGTTGACGATAGGAAGACATTTCTATAGAAAAGTTGACGATAGGAAGACATTTCTATAGAAAAGTTGACGATAGGAAGACATTTCTATAGAAAAGTTGACGATAGGAAGACATTTCTATAGAAAAGTTGACGATAGAAAGACATTTCTATAGAAAAGTTGACGACAGGAAGACTTTTCTATAGAAAAGTTGACGACAGGAAGACTTTTCTATAGAAAAGTTGACGACAGGAAGACTTTTCTATAGAAAAGTTGACGACAGGAAGACATTTCTATAGAAAAGTTGACGATAGGAAGACATTTCTATAGAAAAGTTGACGATAGGAAGACATTTCTATAGAAAAGTTGACGACAGGAAGACTTTTCTATAGAAAAGTTGACGACAGGAAGACTTTTCTATAGAAAAGTTGACGACAGGAAGACTTTTCTATAGAAAAGTTGACGACAGGAAGACTTTTCTATAGAAAAGTTGACGACAGGAAGACTTTTCTATAGAAAAGTTGACGACAGGAAGACTTTTCTATAGAAAAGTTGACGACAGGAAGACTTTTCTATAGAAAAGTTGACGACAGGAAGACTTTTCTATAGAAAAGTTGACGACAGGAAGACTTTTCTATAGAAAAGTTGACGACAGGAAGACTTTTCTATAGAAAAGTTGACGACAGGAAGACTTTTCTATAGAAAAGTTGACGACAGGAAGACTTTTCTATAGAAAAGTTGACGACAGGAAGACTTTTCTATAGAAAAGTTGACGTTAGGAAGACATTTCAATAGAAAAGTTGATGTTAGGATGAATTTCGATAAAAAATTTAAAGATAGGAAGACATTTCGATAGAAAAGTTGACTTTAGTAAGAAATTTATATAGAAAACTTGGCTTTAGGTAAAAAAGTTTCACTAAAGTAGAGGCATTCCTATGGTCGACCTCAACCAATTTTCTTACTTGTTTATATTTTGATGTTTATTGTTGCTGTTGTCTGAATATTTACTGTAGTTGCTGGTTATTGTATTTATTACTTAAACTTATTTGAGTTTAAGCCTTTAGTTACCCGCTATTCAGTTGCGAATTTCATACAAAACGAAACGGTTGTTTAAATTCATATACGACAAAAAAATACAAAAATTATAAAAATTACCAAAAAAATTTCTATTTGTAGCAAAATCAAAAAAAAATCTCTTCTTCAAATGCTGATGATTAAGTGCTAACAAAAATTGATTAAGAAAATATTTTAAGCTAACAAAAATTGTTAGTTCAAAAATGCTATCATAGCAAGAAAATTATAAGAAAATATGAATTAAGTAATATTGAAATAAAAAAGTTTTGAAAAAATTCAAACAAGTAGTTTCATAAAAATCTCTTGAAAATTTAAATAGTTTTCAAGAGTTTTATAGGTATTTATATTGGAAAAAATCAACTTTTCCAAAAAGTGAAAGAAAATCAACAATTGTTTTTGGAAAATTTACTTAAATAAATAAGGGAACATTTTCATTAAAATGTTAAATACGCGCAATCAACTTGACAAGGTAAGTTATTGGCTATTATTATATTTAGTCTGTCCATCTGTCGGTTGGTCCATTCTTTCTTATGTACATTCATCGCTTAAAATGTAAACATTTCGTTTTACGTACAAAATATTTTAAATACGAGTATTTTATATGTTTTGCAGCAAATACGAAATTTCCTCTTGAGTAAATCCATATTAATGCGAATAATCTTGCAAAATATCAGTTTTGCTATTAGAGTCTTTAAATTCTATTTTAATTTAACATACTTTGTTATAAAATTGGCTGACAATCATGTTGGCAAGCCTGTAAGTAAATACAACACTTGTCTTTCAATCGTCAACTTTTCTACAGAAATATCTTCCTGCCGCCAACTTTTCTATATAAATGTCTTCCTGACGTCAACTTTTCTATAGAAATGTCTTCTTAATGTCAACTTTTCTTTAGAAATGTTATCTAAATGTCAACTTTTGTATAGAAATGTCTTCCTAACGTTAACTTTTCTATAGAAATGTGTTAATATAATTAAATTTTCTGTAGAAATTGATTCCTAACGTCAACTTTTCTATAGAAATGTCTTCCTTTCGTCAAGTTTTCTATAGAAATGTCTTCCCATCGTCAACTTTTCTATAGAAATGTCTTCCCATCGTCAACTTTTCTATAGAAATGTCTTTCTATCCTCAACTTTTCCATAGAAATGTCCTCCTATCGTTAACTTTTCTGTAGAAATGTTTTCCTTACGTCAACTCTTTTATAGAAATGTCTTCCTAGCGTCAACTTTTCTATAGAAATATCTTCCTAACGTTAACTTTTCTATAGAAATATCTTCCTAACGTCAACTTTTCTATAGAAATCTCTTCCTAACGTCAACTTTTCTATAGAAATGTCTTCCTAGCGTCAACTTTTCTATAGAAATGTCTTCCTAACATCAACTTTTCTATAGAAATGTCTTCAACATCAACTTTTCTATAGAACTGTCTTCCTATCGTCAACTTTTCTATAGAAATGTCTTCTTATCGTCAACTTTTCTATAGAAATGTCTTCCTATCGTCAACTTTTCTATAGAAATGTCTTCCTATCGTCAACTTTTCTATAGAAATGTCTTCCTATCGTCAACTTTTCTATAGAAATGTCTTCCTATCGTCAACTTTTCTATAGAAATGTCTTCCTATCGTCAACTTTTCTATAGAAATGTCTTCCTATCGTCAACTTTTCTATGGAAATGTCTTCCTATCGTCAACTTTTCTATAGAAATGTCTTCCTATCGTCAACTTTTCTAAAGAAATGTCTTCCTATCGTCAACTTTTCTATAGAAATGTCTTCCTATCGTCAACTTTTCTATAGAAATGTCTTCCTATCGTCAACTTTTCTATAGAAATGTCTTCCTAACGTCAACTTTTCTACAGAAATGTCTTCCTAACGTCAACTTTTCTATAGAAATGTCTTCCTAACGTCAACTTTTCTATAGACATGTCTTCCTAACGTCAACTTTTCCATAGAAATGTCTTCCTAACATTAACATTTCTATAGAAATGTCTTCCTAATATCAACTTTTCTATAGAAATGTCTTCAACATCAACTTTTCTATAGAACTGTCTTCCTATCGTCAACTTTTCTATAGAAATGTCTTCTTATCGTTAACTTTTCTATAGAAATGTCTTCCTATCGTCAACTTTTCTATAGAAATGTCTTCCTATCGTCAACTTTTCTATAGAAATGTCTTCTTATCGTCAACTTTTCTATAGAAATGTCTTCCTATCGTCAACTTTTCTATAGAAATGTCTTCCTATCGTCAACTTTTCTATAGAAATGTCTTCCTAACGTCAACTTTTCTATAGAAATGTCTTCCTAACGTCAACTTTTCCATAGAAATGTCTTCCTATCGTCAACTTTTCTATAGAAATGTCTTCTTATCGTCAACTTTTCTGTAGAAATGTCTTCCTATCGTCAACTTTTCTATAGAAATGTCTTCCTATCGTCAACTTTTCTATAGAAATGTCTTCCTATCGTCAACTTTTCTATAGAAATGTCTTCCTATCGTCAACTTTTCTATAGAAATGTCTTACTAACGTCAACTTTTCTGTAGAAATGTCTTCCTAACGTCAACTTTTCTATAGAAATGTCTTCCTAACGTCAACTTTTCTATAGAAATGTCTTCCTAACGTCAACTTTTCTACAGAAATGTCTTCCTAACGTCAACTTTTCTATAGAAATGTCTTCCTAACGTCAACTTTTCTATAGAAATGTCTTCCTAACGTCAACTTTTCTATAGACATGTCTTCCTAACGTCAACTTTTCCATAGAAATGTCTTCCGAACATTAACATTTCTATAGAAATGTCTTCCTAATATCAACATTTCTATAGAAATGTCTTCCTAACGTCAACTTTTCTATAAAAATGTCTTCCTAACGTCAACTTTTCTATAGAATTGTCTTCCTAACGTTAACATTTCTATAGAAATGTCTTCGTAACGTCAACTTTTCTATAAAAATGTCTTCCTAACGTCAACTTTTCCATAGAAATGTCTTCCTATCGTCAACTTTTCTATAGAAATGTCTTCTTATCGTCAACTTTTCTATAGAAATGTCTTCCTATCGTCAACTTTTCTATAGAAATGTCTTCCTATCGTCAACTTTTCTATAGAAATGTTTCCTATCGTCAACTTTTCTATAGAAATGTCTTCCTATCGTCAACTTTTCTATAGAAATGTCTTCCTATCGTCAACTTTTCTATAGAAATGTCTTCCTATCGTCAACTTTTCTATAGAAATGTCTTCCTATTGTCAACTTTTCTATAGAAATGTCTTCAACATCAACTTTTCTATAGAAATGTCTTCCTATCGTCAACTTTTCTATAGAAATGTCTTCCTATCGTCAACTTTTCTATAGAAATGTCTTCAACATCAACTTTTCTATAGAATTGTCTTCCTAACGTTAACATTTCTATAGAAATGTCTTCCTAACGTCAACTTTTCTATAGAAATGTCTTCCTAACATCAACTTTTCCATAGAAATGTCTTCCTATCGTCAACTTTTCTATAGAAATGTCTTCCTATCGTCAACTTTTCTATAGAAATGTCTTCCTATCGTCAACTTTTCTATAGAAATGTCTTCCTATCGTCAACTTTTCTATAGAAATGTTTCCTATCGTCAACTTTTCTATAGAAATGTCTTCCTATCGTCAACTTTTCTATAAAATTGTCTTCCTAACGTTAACATTTCTATAGAAATGTCTTCCTAACATCAACTCTTCTATAGAAATGTCTTCAACATCAACTTTTCTATAGAACTGTCTTCCTATCGTCAACTTTTCTATAGAAATGTCTTCTTATCGTCAACTTTTCTATAGAAATGTCTTCCTATCGTCAACTTTTCTATAGAAATGTCTTCCTATCGTCAACTTTTCTATAGAAATGTTTCCTATCGTCAACTTTTCTATAGAAATATTTCCTATCGTCAACTTTTCTATAGAAATGTCTTCCTATCGTCAACTTTTCTATAGAAATGTCTTCCTATCGTCAACTTTTCTATAGAAATGTCTTCCTATCGTCAACTTTTCTATAGAAATGTCTTCCTATCGTCAACTTTTCTATAGAAATGTCTTACTAACGTCAACTTTTCTGTAGAAATGTCTTCCTAACGTCAACTTTTCTATAGAAATGTCTTCCTAACGTCAACTTTTCTATAGAAATGTCTTCCTAACGTCAACTTTTCTACAGAAATGTCTTCCTAACGTCAACTTTTCTATAGAAATGTCTTCCTAACGTCAACTTTTCTATAGAAATGTCTTCCTAACGTCAACTTTTCTATAGACATGTCTTCCTAACGTCAACTTTTCCATAGAAATGTCTTCCGAACATTAACATTTCTATAGAAATGTCTTCCTAATATCAACATTTCTATAGAAATGTCTTCCTAACGTCAACTTTTCTATAAAAATGTCTTCCTAACGTCAACTTTTCTATAGAATTGTCTTCCTAACGTTAACATTTCTATAGAAATGTCTTCGTAACGTCAACTTTTCTATAAAAATGTCTTCCTAACGTCAACTTTTCCATAGAAATGTCTTCCTATCGTCAACTTTTCTATAGAAATGTCTTCTTATCGTCAACTTTTCTATAGAAATGTCTTCCTATCGTCAACTTTTCTATAGAAATGTCTTCCTATCGTCAACTTTTCTATAGAAATGTTTCCTATCGTCAACTTTTCTATAGAAATGTCTTCCTATCGTCAACTTTTCTATAGAAATGTCTTCCTATCGTCAACTTTTCTATAGAAATGTCTTCCTATCGTCAACTTTTCTATAGAAATGTCTTCCTATCGTCAACTTTTCTATAGAAATGTCTTCAACATCAACTTTTCTATAGAAATGTCTTCCTATCGTCAACTTTTCTATAGAAATGTCTTCCTATCGTCAACTTTTCTATAGAAATGTCTTCAACATCAACTTTTCTATAGAATTGTCTTCCTAACGTTAACATTTCTATAGAAATGTCTTCCTAACGTCAACTTTTCTATAGAAATGTCTTCCTAACATCAACTTTTCCATAGAAATGTCTTCCTATCGTCAACTTTTCTATAGAAATGTCTTCCTATCGTCAACTTTTCTATAGAAATGTCTTCCTATCGTCAACTTTTCTATAGAAATGTCTTCCTATCGTCAACTTTTCTATAGAAATGTTTCCTATCGTCAACTTTTCTATAGAAATGTCTTCCTATCGTCAACTTTTCTATAAAATTGTCTTCCTAACGTTAACATTTCTATAGAAATGTCTTCCTAACATCAACTTTTCTATAGAAATGTCTTCAACATCAACTTTTCTATAGAACTGTCTTCCTATCGTCAACTTTTCTATAGAAATGTCTTCTTATCGTCAACTTTTCTATAGAAATGTCTTCCTATCGTCAACTTTTCTATAGAAATGTCTTCCTATCGTCAACTTTTCTATAGAAATGTTTCCTATCGTCAACTTTTCTATAGAAATATTTCCTATCGTCAACTTTTCTATAGAAATGTCTTCCTATCGTCAACTTTTCTATAGAAATGTCTTCCTATCGTCAACTTTTCTATAGAAATGTCTTCCTATCGTCAACTTTTCTATAGAAATGTCTTCCTAACGTCAACTTTTCTATAGAAATGTCTTCCTAACGTCAACTTTTCTACAGAAATGTCTTCCTAACGTCAACTTTTCTATAGAAATGTCTTCCTAACGTCAACTTTTCCATAGAAATGTCTTCCTAACGTCAACTTTTCTATAGACATGTCTTCCTAACGTCAACATTTCGATAGAAATATCTTCCTAACATCAACTTTTCTATACAAATGTCTTCCTAACATCAACTTTTCTATAGAAATGTCTTCCTAACATCAACTTTTCTATAGAAATGTCTTTCTAACATCAACTTTTCTATAGAAATGTCTTCCTAGCGTCAACATTTCTATAGAAATATCTTCCTAACATCAACTTTTCTGTAGAAATGTCTTTCTAACATCAACTTTTCTATAGAAATGTCTTCCTAACATCAACTTTTCTATAGCAATGTCTTCCTATCGTATTTTTCTATTGAAATATCTTCCTATAGCCAACTTTTCCTATATTTTTTCCATCTTTTTATGGATTTACCTTTTTTAATTTTTCTTTGAACAGACGAATTTTCCAGTTTTCATTCGATTGCCACAAGTTTCATTTTGTTGCATTTTTTCTTTAAACTTATTTTTTTGCGTTCAACGAACTATTTCATTAAATTCCCAGTATGGACATATGATGCTCTTAAAAGTGAAAATATCTTTTGTAATTTTTTATTTTCAACTTTTTTTCAGACATTTCCATATTTGTCCGTATTATGTCTTCTTCTTGTTGCTTTTCACTCTTAATAAAATTTCCAAATATGGTTTAATACCTCTCAAAGATTGTGTGTAAATAATTCATATGAATATTTTAACATTCTGTTGCCAAAAAATAATGAAATCAAATCTGTTATGTAAATGTTTCTTTTAAGAAATCTTATTTTGCCAGACTCTAAAGAGAATTATCTAATGATGATTTTTGGTGAAAATATTAAATAATTTTGTATTTACTTATTTAGAAAGTAAATCACATAAATGTCTACATACAACAGTATCGATTTTGATATAGAAAAAGTAAATATTGATATTTTGAAATTCACATCATCTTCAATTAACTGATAATTACACGTATGTCTGCTTAAATAATCTATATGTTTATTAGCTCAGTTCACGCTAAAACATCCTCCAGTTTAAATTGTTTTTCAGTGAAGGAAAGCTATTCAATATAAAAGTTAACGATAGGAAGACATTTCTATAGAAAATTTGACGATAGGAAGACATTTCTATAGAAAATTTGACGATAGGAAGACATTTCTATAGAAAAGTTGACGATAGGAAAACATTTCTATAGAAAAGTTGACGATAGGATGACATTTCTATAGAAAAGTTGACGATAGGAAGACATTTCTATAGAAAAGTTGACGATAGGAAGACATTTCTATAGAAAAGTGAACGATAGAAAGACATTTCTATAGAAAAGTTGACGATAGGAAATAATTTCTATAGAAAAGTTGACGATTGGAAGACATTTCTATAGAAAAGTTGACGATAAGAAAACATTTCTAGAGAAAAGTTGACGATAGGAAGACATTTCTATAGAAAAGTTGACGATTGGAAGACATTTCTATAGAAAAGTTTGCGATAGGAAAACATTTCTAGAGAAAAGTTGACAATAAGAAGACATTTCTATAGAAAAGTTGACGTTAGGAAGACATTTCTATAAAAAAGTTGACGATAGGAAGACATTTCTATAGAAAAGTTGACGATAGGAAGGCATTTCTAAAGAAAATTTGACGATAGGAAGACATTTTTATAGAAAAGTTGACGATAGGAAGACATTTCTATTGAAAAGTTGACGATAGGAAGACATTTCTATAGAAAAGTTGACGATAGGAAGACATTTCTATAGAAAAGTTGACGATAGGAAGGCATTTCTAAAGAAAATTTGACGATAGGAAGACATTTTTATAGAAAAGTTGACGATAGGAAGACATTTCTATAGAAAAGTTGACGATAGGAAGACATTTCTATAGAAAAGTTGACGATAGGAAGACATTTCTATAGAAAAGTTGACGATAGGAAGACATTTCTATAGAAAAGTTGACGATAGGAAGACATTTCTATAGAAAAGTTGACGATAAGAAGACATTTCTATAGAAAAGTTGACGATAGGAAGACATTTCTATAGAAAAGTTGACGATAGGAAGACATTTCTATAGAAAAGTTGACGATAGGAAGACAGTTCTATAGAAAAGTTGACGATAGGAAGACATTTCTATAGAAAAGTTGACGATAGGAAGACATTTCTATAGAAAAGTTGACGATAGGAAGACATTTCTATAGAAAAGTTGACGATAGGAAGACATTTCTATAGAAAAGTTGACGATAGGAAGACATTTCTATAGAAAAGTTGACGATAGGAAGACATTTCTATAGAAAAGTTGACGATAGGAAGACATTTCTATAGAAAAGTTGACGATAGGAAGACATTTCTATAGAAAAGTTGACGATAGGAAGACATTTCTATAGAAAAGTTGACGATAGGAAGACATTTCTTTAGAAAAGTTGACGATAGGAAGACATTTCTATAGAAAAGTTGACGATAGGAAGACATTTCTATAGAAAAGTTGACGATAGGAAGACATTTCTATAGAAAAGTTGACGATAGGAAGACATTTCTATAGAAAAGTTGACGATAGGAAGACATTTCTATAGAAAAGTTGACGATAGGAAGACATTTCTATAGAAAAGTTGACGATAGGAAGACATTTCTATAGAAAAGTTGACGATAGGAATACATTTTTCTAGAAAAGTTGACGATAGGAAGACATTTCTATAGAAAAGTTGACGATAGGAAGACATTTCTATAGAAAAGTTGACGATAGGAAGACATTTCTATAGAAAAGTTGACGATAGGAAGACATTTCTATAGAAAAGTTGACGTTACTAAGACATTTCTATAGAAAAATTGACATTAGAAAGACATTTCTATAGAAAAGTTGACGTTAGGAAAACATTTCTATAGAAAAGTTGACGTTAGGAAAACATTTCTATAGAAAAGTTGACATTAGGAAAACATTTCTATAGAAAAGTTGACGTTAGGAAGACATTTCTATAGAAAAGTTGACGTTAGGAAGACATTTCTATAGAAAAGTTGACGTTAGGAAGACATTTCTATAGAAAAGTTGACGTTAGGAAGACATTTCTATAGAAAAGTTGACGTTAGGAAGACATTTCTATAGAAAAGTTGACGTTAGGAAGACATTTCTATAGAAAAGTTGACGTTAGGAAGACATTTCTATAGAAAAAATGATGTTAGGAAGACATTTCTATAGAAAAGTTGACGTTAGGAAGACATTTCTATAGAAAAGTTGACGTTAGGAAGACATTTCTATAGAAAAGTTGACGTTAGGAAGACATTTCTATAGAAAAGTTGACGTTAGGAAGACATTTCTATAGAAAAGTTGACGTTAGGAAGACATTTCTAAAGAAAAGTTAATGTAAGGAAGACTAAAGAAAATTTGACTATGTAAGGAAGATATTTCTTTAGAAAAGTTGACATTAGGAAGAAATTTCTAAAGAAAAATTGACGATAGGAAGACATTTCAATAAAAAAATTGACGATAGGAAGACATTTCTATAGAAAAGTTGGAATACCTGAAAAATTTGATGATAGGGAAATATTTTTATAGAGAAAGTCTTTATTTTAGCCAGTGTCGTAGTATCTGTATGTCTAAGGTGATATCCCACTATATTGTATCGTATATCTGTATCTTGAAAAATGTTAAAAAACTTTCCTTAAAGTTTTATTAGAAAAGTATTTGATCGATTTACCATTCGTTCTTGGCCATCTATACATTTCTAAATTATTTATAGTGTTTGTTATTATAAAAATTTTAAAAAGTTAAATATGCAAATTTTTTCCACGATTAACGTAAAATTCTGTTTACCATAGAAATTGTTAAAAAATCTTGTTTAAAAGTAACAGTTAATACTGTTTAGTAGAAATTTGCTATGCCAATCTAATCCAGCTGCTATTTGTACTTAACTTTCTTGATATAAAAATAGACACACTTAAATGTATTTAATAAAAATTAAGAGTGAATTTATTGTCATACTTAGAATGTTTTAATAATTAAATAGAATTAATTTAATTGTATGCAAAGAACAAGTATTTAAATACTACTTTATACTAATATTTGAAAGAAACGTTTTAATTAACATAAGAAAATTTATAATTTGATATATTTGATCACTTTATAGTCAACACGTGATCATTGATCATGACTCATATAAATAATAATAACAAATATCAAATCTAATCTGATCAAGAAAATTTTAAATTTTCTTAATATTTGCAAAACATAAACCATTTACACATTTAATATATTTGAACTAAAATGTCATCTTAATACAAACTTTATTTGAGTCGATAGAACGATCGCATCGAGGACTTTGGTTTCTCCGCAAACATTTTTTGGCTTTTAATCAATAAATTGGTCTGTTACATTAATAAATAAATGTAACAGATTAGGGATCAAATGCGAATACTCTTCTTTTTAAATAATATTTACATCCCGACTATTTTGCTATTTTTTGAAAATTTTTTTATCAAAAATTTTTCTATAAAAAATTTTTTTATAAAATTTTTTTTTCAAAAAATAACAAAATAACAAAAAATTTTTTTTATCAAAAATTTTTCTATAGAACATTTTTTTATCAAAAATTTTTCTATAGAAAATTTTTTTACAAAAACTTTTCTATAGAAAATTTTTTTATCAAAAATTTTTCTATAGAAAATTTTTTTATCAAAAATTTTTGTATAGAAAATTTTTTTATCAAAAATTTTTTTACAAAAATTTTTCTATAGAAAATTTTTTTATCAAAACTTTTTCTAAAGAAAATTTTTTTTATCAAAAATTTTTCTGTAGAAAATTTTTTTTATCAAAAATTTTTCTATAAAAAATTTTTTTATCAAAAATTTTTCTATCGAAAATTTTTTTACCACAAATTTTTCTATAGAACATTTTTTTATCAAAAATTTTTCTATGGAAAATTTTTTCAACAAAAATTTTTTCAAAAGAAGAGTATTCGCTTTTGATCCCTAATCTGTTACATTTATTTATTAATGTAACAGACCAATTTATTGACAAAAAGCCAAAAAATGTTTGCGGAGAAACCAAAGTCCTCGACGCGTTTCGATGGTGGTAATAATGCGAGGTTTCGATCTGTCTAAATTGGGGATAATCCTGTTACATTAATAAATAAATGTAACAGATTATGGATCAAATGCGCATACTCTTCTTTTTGAATAATATTTACACCCCGACTATTTTGTTATTTTTTGAAAATTTTTTTATCAAAAATTTTTCTAGAAAAAATTTTTTTATCAAAAATTTTTTATAATTTTTTTTTTTTCAAAAAATAACAAAATAACAAAAACTTTTTTTATCAAAAATTTTTCTATAGAAAATTTTTTTATCAAAAATTCTTCTATAGAACATTTTTTTTATCAAAAATTTTTCTATAGAACATTTTTTTATCAAAAATTTTTCTATAGAAAATTTTTTTACAAAAATTTTTCTATAGAAAATTTTTTTATCAAAAATTTTTCTATAGAAAATTTTTTTATCAAAAATTTTTGTATAGAAAATTTTTTTATCAAAATTTTTTTCTATAGAAAATTTTTTTATCAAAAATTTTTTAATAGAAAATTTTTTTATCAAAAATTTTTCTATAGAAAATTTTTTTATCAAAAATTTTTCTATAGAAAATTTTTTTATCAAAAATTTTTCTATAGAAAATTTTTTTATCAAAAATGTTTCTATAGAAATTTTTTTTTAGCAAAAATTTTTCTATAGAAAATTTTTTTATCAAAAATGTTTCTATAGAAATTTTTTTTTTACAAAAATTTTTCTATTGAAAATTTTTTTATCAAAAATTTTTCTATAGAAAATATTTTTATCAAACATTTTTCTATAGAAAATATTTTTATCAAAAATTTTTCTATAGAAAATTTTTTTTATCAAAAATGTTTCTATAGAAATTTTTTTTATCAAAAATTTTTCTATAGAAAATTTTTTTATCAAAAATTTTTCTATAGAAAACTTTTTTATCAAAATTTTTTCTGTAGAAAATTTTTTTATCAAAAATTTTTCTGTAGAGAATTTTTTTATCAAAAATTTTTCTGTAGAAAATTTTGTTATCAAAAATTTTTCTATAGAAAATTTTTTTATCAAAAATTTTTCTATGGAAATTTTTTTATCAAAAATTTTTTATAGAAAATTTTTTATCATAAATTTTTCTATAGAAAATTATTTTATCAAAATTTTTCTATAGAACATTTTTTTATCAAATATTTTTCTATAGAAAATTTTTTTACAAAAATTTTTCTATAGAAAATTTTTTTATCAAAAATTTTTCTACAGAAAATTTTTCTATAGAAAATTTTTTTATTAATAATTTTTGTATAGAAAATTTTTTTATCAAAAATTTTAATATAAAAATTTTTGTATCAAAAATTTTTCTATAGAAAATTTTTGTATCAAAAATTTTTCTATAGAAAATTTTTGTATCAAAAATTTTTCTATAGAAAATTTTTGTATCAAAAATTTTTCTATAGAAAATTTTTGTATCAAAAATTTTTCTATAGAAAATTTTTGTATCAAAAATTTTACTATAGAAAGAATTTTTATCAAAAATTTTTCTATAGAAATTTTTCTTATAAAAATTTTTCTATAGAAAACTTTTTAGAAAATTTTTTTATCAAAAATCTTCTTTTTTTAATCAAATATTTTTCCATAGAAGATTTGAAAATTTTTTGATATAAAAATATTTTTATCGAAAAATTTTCCAAAGAAAAATATTTTTATTAAATATTTTTTTGTAAAAAGTGTTTGGATCGAATATATCTAAAAAATATAAAAATCTAAAATTGTTTAATATAAGAATTTATTTCTGTTTTGAAAAATATTTCCAATATTTACAAAAATATTCCCAATGTTTACAAAAATACTATTGTTGTGGCAACAATGTTCGAGATTATATTTCTTTGTTCTCTCGAACCATGTATTTTGTTGCTATAAATTGTATTTTTATTTGTTTCTTGTTAACTTGTTAATTAGATGATAATGTCTGCCCTAAGTGGTGAACGGTATCAAATAGTCGGTCTTAACTGGAGATAACATTTTCTACTTTGTACAATTTTGTTACCAATCCACTGTGCCCGCTCATAACAAACTTAAACTTTTATGAATTAAGCATGATAAGTAGTAATAAATAAAGCAATTTGTATGGCTAATGTTTTCTTCTAACTGAACAGGTATTAGAAAATTCTTCACAGGGATGGGAGTTTCAATTCATAAAGAATTGACCGAAGCCGTTTTATTTTGAAAATAAAAATAAACTTGAAGAAAATGTTATATAGTTCCATAATTGCCGAGTTTTCTATAAGAACTTAATGACTTCATCAATTAGATCTGTTATAAAGGCACTTCTAATCCCATTCCTGCTATGCCTTCATATGGATATTTCCCTTTCCGCATCTCGTTTTTAAATAAATAAAAAATTTTAAACATTGCATTAGTTAGTAATAAAGTTGTTGTAAATGCATAATGAATGTTGAAAATCGAGTATCATTGTATCTCGATCACGTTTGCGGATATTGACATCAAAAATTTATTACTTTTTACTAGGTCTTTGGGTAATATTGCACAAAAACAAAACATTGTAAAATAAACATCAAACATGCGTCAACAATAAATATGAAGTGCTTTTTGCATAGTAATAGCTAATAAAACTGTCACAAATGCGCAATGAAAGCTGTAAATATCAATGAGAAGAGAATGAAAATGTTTCAAAAAAATATAAATTTTGGCCCTCACTATCTTTTTACATTTTTAAATTCGATTTGGTTAAAAATTTCTTTTGTTTAAGATTTTACCCAAAACATACATTTTTATATACCCATAACTTTTGATATTTCTATGGATCTGAACTCATATCAAAGCTTATGTCGCACAGTGGGTTCAAAAAAAAATTAGAGAATAATTCAAGAACTTATAAAAGAGGAGAAGTATTCGCGCAAAAGTTTAGATTTTAGAGTCTTTAGACTTATCAGAAGGGGATATATATGCCCTCAAAGTAGGACACCTCGGATTTTTCAAAAATTATAAACGATCCACAAGTCATATTTTTGATCCGATATATGTACAAAATCTGCTAGCTAAGATCTACAAAGAATGGCTTATCTGTTTTAAAGTTTTTGAATTATTTTCCTTATTTTTTTTTCATTTTAATAAAATTTTGGACCATGGTTCCACTTATACTTTTTCTTATTAAGTTCCCTTTTCAAAAATTATAAATCTATATATATATACAACTCTAATGTGACTGACTCATCATCGCCCAGCCCAAACGGCTAAAGCTAGGAAGCTGAAATTTTGACAGCGGGTACGTTTTTCGAAGTATAGATCCACTAGAAGGAATTTATTTAAATTCGGATGCTAAGGGTTTGAACCGCCGTGGTATAGCAGTTTAGTCATCCGCCTAGCATACCAGAGGTCCCAAGTTTAATAAAAAAAAGCGGCGGTTTTACCTCATAACTCAGCTAGCCACTGGATATTGAGTATTAGACTATGTAAAACTTCCCAAACTAATGCATTTGTCGTTCGGAAACGGAGTTAAAACGTAGGTCCCTTTCAATGAGTCTAAAAATAGAATCGAATGCAGCTCATTGTTTGAGAGAAGTACCGCTTGTTCCATCTGGAATGTTGTCGGGCAATTATATATATATAAGAGGCTACAAACGCGTAAAAAAGGGAAAAATCAGTAATGCTATATCTCCTCAACTAAACGTGGTGGGACTGAAACTGAAATTGCGTTGGGATCAGCTTCAAAAATAAGAAGACATGTATTCAGTACTTTTCGGCACATAGGACAAATATGGAGTAAAACGGATAAAAATTAATTGTTGGTACTTTTTTAACCCATGTGTATCTTTTAAACCAATCAACATAGAAACAAAATTTAAAACAAGAAAAAAATATTCAACACGTGTCTGGTACATTTTTGATTTAGGGGGTAAAAAGGGGGAAAAAAGGGAAAAAATATTTAGGGTAGGTTCATTCTTCCTTATCTTTGTATATCACTTGAACCAATAAAGCTAAATACAAAATTTATAGAAAAGTCGATGGCCAAGTACAAAATATCAAACACGTATATGGTACTTTTTTCAATTTAAAGGGCAAAAGAGGAAAAAGATAGGTAACATTATATCTCCTAAAACAAAAGCGATAGAAAAAAAATTAAATTGGTTTAAAATTCACACTAAAAATTAAGGGAGACGTTTTCGGTACTTTTTTGAAATTCGACCTTTTAGAAAGTAAAACAGGGTAGAAAGGGAAGAAATTAGTAACATCATATCTCCGAAACCAACATCGATACAAACAAAGATGAAATTGGATTTGGATCGGCTAGGAAAATAAATGAATACGTATTTGATACTTTTTTTAAAATGGTACTAATATATATAAAAAAAAGGGTAAACATTTTTTTTGGTAATTTTTTTAACCCAAAAGGGTAAAAATTAAGTATTGGTACCTTTTTTAACCCATGTGTATCTTTTAAACCAATCAACATAGAAACAAAATTTAAAACGAAGACGGTAAACAAGAAAAAAATATCAAACACATATCTGGTACTATTTTGATTTAGGGGGTAAAATAGGGAAAAATGGGGAAAAAAATATTTAGGATAGGTTCATTCTTCCTTATCTTTGTATATAACTTAAACCAATAAAGCTAGAAACAAAATGTATAGGGAAGTCGATAGCCAAGTACAAAATATTAAACAAGTATATGGTACTTTTTTCAATTTAGAGGGTAAAAGAGTTAAAAATCGGTAACATTATATCTCCTAAACCAAAAGCGATAGAACAAAAAATTAAATTGGTTTAAGATTCACACTAAAAATTAAAGGAGACGTCTTAAGCATTTTTTTTTTTTTTAATTTGACCTCTTAGAATATAAAACAGGGTAGAAAAAGGAAAAAATAAGTAACATCATATCTCCAAAACCGACATCGATACAAACAAAGTTGAAATTGGATTAGGATTAGCTAAAAAAAATAAATGGACACGTGTTTGATACTTTTTTAAAAATGGTACTAATATAGATACAAAAAAGGGTAAAAACTATATTTTGGTAATTTTTTTAACCCAAAAGGGTAAAAATGTAGTACTTTTTTTAACCCATGTGTATCTTTTAAACCAATCAGCATAGAAACAAAATTTACAACGAAGACGGTAAACAAGAAAAAAAATATCAAAGACGTATCTGCTACTTTTTTGATTTACGGGGTAAAAAGGGGGAAAGTGCGGAAACATTTACGATAGGTTCATTCTTCCTTATCTTTGTATATCACTTGATCCAATAAAGTACAAAATATTAAACACGTTTACGGTACTTTTTTCAATTCAGAGAGTAAAAGACGGAAAATTGGCTAACATTATATCTCCTAAACCAACAGCGGTAGAAGCAAAAGTTAAATTGGCTTGAGATTCACACTAAAAATGTTTGGTACTTTTTTGAAATTAGAAGGTAAAACTGGGAAGAAAACGGAGAAATTAGTAACATCATATCTCCTAAACCGACAGTGATACAAACAAAGTTAAAATTTAATTTAGATCGGCTAAAAAATAAATGGACACATGGCTAGAAACAACATGGACAAGGCTAGAAACAAAATGTATAGGGAAGTCGATAGCCAAGTACAAAATATCAAACAAGTATATGGTACTTTTTTCAATTTAGAGGGTAAAAGAGTGAAAAATCGGTAACATTATATCTCCTAAACCAAAAGCGATAGAACAAAAAATTAAATTGGTTTAAGATTCACACTAAAAATTAAAGGAGACGTGTTAAGCATTTTTTTTAAATTTGACCTCTTAGAATATAAAACAGGGTAGAAAAAGGAAAAAATAAGTAACATCATATCTCCAAAACCGACATCGATACAAACAAAGTTGAAATTGGATTTGGATCGGCTAGAAAAATAATATATACATATTTGATACTTTTTTGAAAATGGTACTAATATAGATAAAAAAGGGTAAAAACTTATTTTGGTAATTTTTTTAACCCAAAAGGGTAAAAATTAAGTATTGGTACCTTTTTTAACCCATGTGTATCTTTCAAACCAACCAACATAGAAACAAAATTTAAAACGAAGACGGTAAACAAGAAAAAAATATCAAACACGTATCTGGTACTTTTTTGATTTAGGGGGTAAAAAGGGGAAAAAAACATTTATGATAGGTTCATTCTTCCTTATCTTTGTATATAACTTGAACCAATAAAGTACAAAATATCAAACACGTTTATGGTACTTTTTTCAATTCAGAGAGTAAAAGACGGAAAAATCGGTAACATTATATCTCCTAAACCAACAGCGATAGAAGGAAAAGTTAAATTGGTTTGAGATTCACACTAAAAATGTTTGGTACTTTTTTGAAATTCGACCTCTTAGAAGGTAAAACAGGGTAGAAAAGGGAGAAATTAGTAACATCATATCTACGAAACCGACAGCGATACAAACAAAGTTAAAATTTAATTTAGATCGGCTTAAAAATAAGTGGACACATGTTTTATACTTTTTTGAGAATGGTACTAATAAGGATAAAAAAGAATAAAAAATATATTTCGGTACTTTTTTTTAACCCATAAGTATCTTTTAAACTAATAAACATAGAAACATGATTTTATTGCAATCGATAGGTATTAAAAAACTATTAAATACATATTTAGTACTTTTGCGATTAATAGGGTATAAAAGGGTAAAAAAAGATAAAATATTCAAGGGTAGGTTTTTTGGTTTTTAGCTATGAATATTTAATGAAGCTAGAAGTATAATTTATTGACTGATCGATTGACATTGAAAAAAATAAAATAAATGTTTGGTACTTTTTTTAAATTTAAGGGTAAAAATCGGTAAAAATATATCTTCTTAACCAAAAGTGATAGAAACAAAAACTAAATTGGTCTAAGATCCTTACTTAAAATTAAGGGACACGTGTTCGGTACTTTTTTGAAAATCGACCTCTTAGAATTATCGTTTCAAAGTTCTTGAGTTATTTTCCTCAATTTATTTTTTTAACCCACAGTTGCCTCCGTTGTTTGTAGTGATCTTCTCATCAATTTAATAAATCTTCATATATTGTTAAAAGGCAAGGTCTCTAGTACCTTAGATATACTATGCCGAAATATCTAAAGCTGTCGTAAACATTTATTGGCCTCATCAATTTAAGAAAAGATCATTAGAAAAAGCCCCTTTGTACCCACTGTATCGTCGTCAGTATTAACAACTCTATACCAGACCAGCTAGTTTTTTCTGTTTAATATTTTGAAAATTTATCTAACAAAAAATGTCCATTTAATGTTTGTTTTAATAAATTTTCTAAAATACAATTCTTCAATCACGTTCAATTAAATTTTCAAGCTTGTGCTTTAAGTCACGTAGTCGGGGTTATGAAAATTAATTGTAAAATTTTTTCCGAAGAGGAAATTTGAGAATATTATAAGACAATAGAAAAAATATTAAATTCCAGATGCTCTTTGTCTTAATAAAGAAAAATGATCTATTGTATTTTTAAATTGTATTTCTTAGGTGCAAAGGAATATTCTTTAAAAAAAACCTTAAATTTTTCCTTTAAATTTTTTTTCAGGTCTTTAATATAACAACGTATTTCCTTCATAAAAACTTAGAAATTGTTTATTATTTGTTAAAAAAATATGTATAAATAAATTCTGCTTGTTAAAGTGAAAGATTATAAATCAATATTATTTATGGCATTTTTTATTAGAATTTGCATTTTCTTGGGAATGGCATGAATAATAAAATATGCAGATACAAACTTTTAAACAAATTTGGGGGAGGACAGAAAATCATAAAAAACTTAAACCTACAACATAATAAAGTAAAAAATTTTAAAATTTTGAAAAAAAGAAGCGAAATTTTTAATGAAGCTGTTTCAAATCATATGTTGACATGGCTACAGAAAATAAAAGGAATCTAAAAATTAAAACATGTAAAAGTCGGTCTAATATTAGTATTCTATAGAAAAATTTTTTATTAAAAATGTTTCTATAGAAAATTTTTTTTATCAAAAATGTTTCTATAGCACATTTTTCATCAAAAATTTTTCTATAGAAAATTTTTTTTATCAACAATTTTTCTATAGAAAATTTTTTTATCCAAAATTTCTCTATAGAAAATTTTTATATCAAAAATTTTTCTGTAGAAAAGTCTTTTTTATCAAATTTTTCTATAGAAAAATTTTTATCAAAATATTTCTATCAAATCTAAAAAAAAAAAATTTATCAAAAATTTTTCTATAGTAAATTATTTTATCACACATTTTTCTATAAAAAATTTGTTTATCAAAAATTTTTCTTTAAAAAATTTTCTTTTCAGAATTTTTTCTAAAAAAAATTATTTTAACAAAAATTTTTTATAGAAAATTTTTTTACCGAAAAATTTTCTGTAGAAAGCTTTTTTATCAAAAATTTTTCTATAGAAATTTTTTTATTTAAAATTTTTCTAAAGAAAATTTTTTATCAAAAATTTTTCTATAGAAAAATTTTTTATCAAAAATGTTTCTATAGAAAATTTCTTTTATATCAAAAATGTTACTAAGAATTTTTTTTATCAAAAATATTTCTATAGAAAATTTTTTATCCAAAATTTTTCTATAGAAAATTTTTGTATCAAAAATTTTTCTCTAGAAAAGTTTTTTTTATCAAATTTTTCTATAAAAAAATTTTTATCAAAATATTTCTATCAAATCTATAAAAAATTTTTTTATCAAAAATTTTCCTATAGTAAATTATTTTATCAAAAATTTTTCGAACCCTTAACAGAACTCAACAGAAAATTTTTTAATAAAAAATTTTTTTTTTTAAATTCTTATCAGAATTTTTTCTATAAAAAATTATTTTAACAAAAATTTTTTTATAGAAAATTTTTTACACAAAATTTTTCTATAGAAAATTTTTTTTATCAAAATTTTTATATAGATTTTTTTTTTTTTTTTAATAAAATTTTTCTTTAGAAAATTTTTTTATGAAAAATTTTTTATCAAAAATTTTTTATAAAAAATTTTTTATCAAAAATTTTCTATAGAAAATTGGTAGAAAGTTTATAGAAAATTTTTCTATACAAAAATCTTCGATAGACAAATTTTATTTGTCTATTGAAAAATTTTCTATAGAAAAATTTGTCTATTAAAAATTTTTCAATAGAAAAATTTGTCTATCGAAAATTTTTCTATAGCACAATTTGTCTATAGAAAAATTTGTCTATTAAAAATTTTTCTATAGAAAAATTTGTCTATTAAAAATTTTTCAATAGAAAAATTTGTCTATCGAAAATTTTTCTATAGCAAAATTTTTCTATCGAAAATTTTTCTATAGCAAAATTTTTTTATCGAAAATTTTTCTATAGCAAAATTTGTCTATCGAAAATTTTTCTATAGAAAAATTTGTCTATCGAAAATTTTTCTATAGAAAAATTTGTCTATCGAAAATTTTTCTATAGAAAAATTTGTCTATCGAAAATTTTCTATAGAAAAATTTGTCTATAGAAAATTTTTCTATAGAAAAATTTTTCTATCGAAAATTTTTCTATAGAAAAATTTTTCTATCGAAAATTTTTCTATAGAAAAATTTTTCTATCGAAAATTTTTCTATAGAAAAATTTTTCTATCGAAAATTTTTCTATAGAAAAATTTTTCTATCGAAAATTTTTCTATAGAAAAATTTTTCTATCGAAAATTTTTCTATAGAAAAATTTTTCTATCGAAAATTTTTCTATAGAAAAATTTTTCTATCGAAAATTTTTCTATAGAAAAATTTTTCTATCGAAAATTTTTCTATAGAAAAATTTTTCTATCGAAAATTTTTCTATAGAAAAATTTTTCTATCGAAAATTTTTCTATAGAAAAATTTTTCTATCGAAAATTTTTCTATAGAAAAATTTTTCTATCGAAAATTTTTCTATAGAAAAATTTTTCTATCGAAAATTTTTCTATAGAAAAATTTTTCTATCGAAAATTTTTCTATAGAAAAATTTTTCTATCGAAAATTTTTCTATAGAAAAATTTTTCTATCGAAAATTTTTCTATAGAAAAATTTTTCTATCGAAAATTTTTCTATAGAAAAATTTTTCTATCGAAAATTTTTCTATAGAAAAATTTTTCTATCGAAAATTTTTGTATAGAAAAATTTTTCTATCGAAAATTTTTCTATAGAAATATTTTTCTATAGAAAAATTTTCGATAGAAATATTTTTCTATTGAAAAATTTTCGATAGAAATATTTTTCTATAGAAAAGTTTTTCTATAAAAATATTTTTCTATAGAAAAATTTTATATAAAAATATTTTTCTATAGAAAAATTTTCTATAAAAATATTTTTCTATAGAAAAATTTTCGATAATAAGTAAAACACAAAGAAGTAGGTCGTGGGTTCTATTCCCACCAGATAGACTAGTTTTTTATGATATACCGAGCATTTGATCTATGTTATCGCATAATTTGTATATAAATTAATTTATATTGTAATTAAAATAAATAAATAAACGAATTTGTTAAACATTTTAGTATAAATTTTTTACACATGTTATATCCACGTGCTGGAATAATAAATGCACATTCATTCACTTTGATTTCTATTTATATTTTTTTAACAGATTTTATTATTTCTTTGCTATAATTTAAATAACAATTGATTAATTATATACTTGTAATGATATATAAAAAAAGTATTTTAAATGAACATTTGATTTTTAAATGTTTTCGCTAATTTGAATAATTGGCCATTAAAGTGAATTACTAAAGAAATTAGCTGATAATTAAATTCTTAAGGGACTTGTAATTGTTTAATGTCTGATTTTAGAAAGAAAGCGAAAAGAGATAACAAATTAAGGTCAAAGATCGCCATTTGGAACTTACGAGTGAATAAGAATACGTAATTAGGCCGGTATATATAGAGCCATTTATTGATTTAATTATGGACCTTTGATTATGCTCCGGAAAGTTTTATCGGCGCATTACCTAAAAAAATAGAAAGGTCTAACCGACATCATAATCCTCCTACTAAATTCATACACATACTAGGAAATGATTTCATTAAATCATGTTTACTTAATCATATACCCCGATCTAGTTGTTAAGCAACAAAATAGTTATTTAAACCTATAAATTCTTAAAATTGTTATAAATTAAAAAATCATCAGTAAATTATTTTATCAAAAATTTTTCGAACCCTTAACAGAACTCAACAGAAAATTTTTTAATAAAAAATTTTTTTTTTTAAATTCTTATCAGAATTTTTTCTATAAAAAATTATTTTAACAAAAATTTTTTTATAGAAAATTTTTTACACAAAATTTTTCTATAGAAAATTTTTTTTATCAAAATTTTTATATAGATTTTTTTTTTTTTTTTAATAAAATTTTTCTTTAGAAAATTTTTTTATGAAAAATTTTTTATCAAAAATTTTTTATAAAAAATTTTTTATCAAAAATTTTCTATAGAAAATTGGTAGAAAGTTTATAGAAAATTTTTCTATACAAAAATCTTCGATAGACAAATTTTATTTGTCTATTGAAAAATTTTCTATAGAAAAATTTGTCTATTAAAAATTTTTCAATAGAAAAATTTGTCTATCGAAAATTTTTCTATAGCACAATTTGTCTATAGAAAAATTTGTCTATTAAAAATTTTTCTATAGAAAAATTTGTCTATTAAAAATTTTTCAATAGAAAAATTTGTCTATCGAAAATTTTTCTATAGCAAAATTTTTCTATCGAAAATTTTTCTATAGCAAAATTTTTTTATCGAAAATTTTTCTATAGCAAAATTTGTCTATCGAAAATTTTTCTATAGAAAAATTTGTCTATCGAAAATTTTTCTATAGAAAAATTTGTCTATCGAAAATTTTTCTATAGAAAAATTTGTCTATCGAAAATTTTCTATAGAAAAATTTGTCTATAGAAAATTTTTCTATAGAAAAATTTTTCTATCGAAAATTTTTCTATAGAAAAATTTTTCTATCGAAAATTTTTCTATAGAAAAATTTTTCTATCGAAAATTTTTCTATAGAAAAATTTTTCTATCGAAAATTTTTCTATAGAAAAATTTTTCTATCGAAAATTTTTCTATAGAAAAATTTTTCTATCGAAAATTTTTCTATAGAAAAATTTTTCTATCGAAAATTTTTCTATAGAAAAATTTTTCTATCGAAAATTTTTCTATAGAAAAATTTTTCTATCGAAAATTTTTCTATAGAAAAATTTTTCTATCGAAAATTTTTCTATAGAAAAATTTTTCTATCGAAAATTTTTCTATAGAAAAATTTTTCTATCGAAAATTTTTCTATAGAAAAATTTTTCTATCGAAAATTTTTCTATAGAAAAATTTTTCTATCGAAAATTTTTCTATAGAAAAATTTTTCTATCGAAAATTTTTCTATAGAAAAATTTTTCTATCGAAAATTTTTCTATAGAAAAATTTTTCTATCGAAAATTTTTCTATAGAAAAATTTTTCTATCGAAAATTTTTCTATAGAAAAATTTTTCTATCGAAAATTTTTCTATAGAAAAATTTTTCTATCGAAAATTTTTGTATAGAAAAATTTTTCTATCGAAAATTTTTCTATAGAAATATTTTTCTATAGAAAAATTTTCGATAGAAATATTTTTCTATTGAAAAATTTTCGATAGAAATATTTTTCTATAGAAAAGTTTTTCTATAAAAATATTTTTCTATAGAAAAATTTTATATAAAAATATTTTTCTATAGAAAAATTTTCTATAAAAATATTTTTCTATAGAAAAATTTTCGATAATAAGTAAAACACAAAGAAGTAGGTCGTGGGTTCTATTCCCACCAGATAGACTAGTTTTTTATGATATACCGAGCATTTGATCTATGTTATCGCATAATTTGTATATAAATTAATTTATATTGTAATTAAAATAAATAAATAAACGAATTTGTTAAACATTTTAGTATAAATTTTTTACACATGTTATATCCACGTGCTGGAATAATAAATGCACATTCATTCACTTTGATTTCTATTTATATTTTTTTAACAGATTTTATTATTTCTTTGCTATAATTTAAATAACAATTGATTAATTATATACTTGTAATGATATATAAAAAAAGTATTTTAAATGAACATTTGATTTTTAAATGTTTTCGCTAATTTGAATAATTGGCCATTAAAGTGAATTACTAAAGAAATTAGCTGATAATTAAATTCTTAAGGGACTTGTAATTGTTTAATGTCTGATTTTAGAAAGAAAGCGAAAAGAGATAACAAATTAAGGTCAAAGATCGCCATTTGGAACTTACGAGTGAATAAGAATACGTAATTAGGCCGGTATATATAGAGCCATTTATTGATTTAATTATGGACCTTTGATTATGCTCCGGAAAGTTTTATCGGCGCATTACCTAAAAAAATAGAAAGGTCTAACCGACATCATAATCCTCCTACTAAATTCATACACATACTAGGAAATGATTTCATTAAATCATGTTTACTTAATCATATACCCCGATCTAGTTGTTAAGCAACAAAATAGTTATTTAAACCTATAAATTCTTAAAATTGTTATAAATTAAAAAATCATCGTACAGATAAACTGGCTTTAAAAAGTTGATTTAGGGGTAATTAATTTTTCATTGCATTTATAGAACATTAAATAATGTTAAGTTTAATTATTGTTAATAACAATTAAATCAAAACTAGAAATTAAATAATAAATTTTATCATAATGACACACTCGTTTAAAAAAAATCAGATTAATACGTGTTTATACAATACGAGGTGTACTATTTATATTTAGCGAACAGTAACAAACATTTTTAAGGAAAATTATTTGATTGTTTCTTCAAAATATTCCCCTTGATGATCAAGGTTCGAAAAAATACTCTAAAGTACTGTATTTTTAGGTACCGTAATGTACTAAGGCAAGTTCGGTACATAGTCACATAAGTATCAAAGTATTCAATTTAAGTGTAGGTACCTTAAAATTTTAGAGTACCTGTTAAAATACACAACCTTTATCATAACAAACTTCCACGAAGTACGCTAAAAATAACGTACATCGTTGAGTAATATGACTTACTTTGTTGAGTTCTTTAACGAACTCTTATAAACTGACAACAATAGGAAGTTTTAAGAATTTTCCAGCAGTTCCAAATTGATGCACTGTTTCCAAGTTGATGAAATGCCTGAAGATTTTAACATGTAAGTAAGTGGATGTTCCTCAGCCATTAGCCAGCGCATTGATATCCCCAAGTAATTTATTCACCAAAAAGTACATGTTGAAATCCCCACTCAATTCGTCAGTATTGAATATGGTTCTTCAGCTTGGAACTATTGGGATTTCTTTATGATAATATACGAATTATTTATGAATGCACAATAACAATAATTCGTTAAAATATTTCGAACATAGCCACAAGTAAGTTATCTAGAAATTGGTAACTTAGTGCTTTATAGTACTCTAAAGTTAACTAAAAAATACTCTAAAATTATAGCGTACCGTTTTTTCTTTATTGTACCTTTGTGTACTTAGGTAAGTACGTTAAAATAAATAACTTTTGTGTGGCCGTAACATAATAAGGTACTGTTTTTGCATTCCTTGAAACTGTTTATCATAGCAGTTTTTCCATTCCTCTTGAGAATCAGAGTAGGCACAAAAATCGTAGGCATAGTTGCCATTTTTTATATTTTTAACTAAAATTGGTATTTCCTTCAGTTTTTCGAAAATTTTTCTAAAGAAAACTTGTTTAACAAAAATTTTTCTATAGAAAAAAAAATTTTATCGAAGAAAATTTCTATAGAAAAATATCTTAATCGAAGATTTTTCTACTGAAAAATATTTTTATAGAAAATTTTTCTACAGAAAAACATTTTTATCGAAAGTTCTTCTATAGAAAAATATTTTTGTTGAAAATTTTCTATGGGAAAATAACAAATTTTTCTATAAAAATGTTTTTTTATCAAAAGTTTTTTTGAAAATTTTCCAACAGAAAAATATTTCTAAAAAAAATTTTTTTAATAGAAAAATATTTTTATCTAAAATTTTTGTACAAAAAAAAATTCTACACAAATATATTTTTATCGAAAATTTTCTACAAAAAAAATATTTTTATTGAAAATTTGTTTATCAAAAATTTTTATTTAGCAAAATCTTTCTTACGAAAATTTTTCTATTGAAAAATATTTTTATCAAAAATTATTCTATAGAAAAATATCTTTATCCATAGAAAAATATTTCTATCGAAAATTTTTCTATAGAAAAATATTTCTATCGAAAATTTTTCTATAGAAAAATATTTCTATCGAAAATTTTTCTATAGAAAAATATTTCTATCGAAAATTTTTCTATAGAAAAATATTTCTATCGAAAATTTTTCTATAGAAAAATATTTCTATCGAAAATTTTTCTATAGAAAAATATTTCTATCGAAAATTTTTCTATAGAAAAATATTTCTATCGAAAATTTTTCTATAGAAAAATATTTCTATCGAAAATTTTTCTATAGAAAAATATTTCTATCGAAAATTTTTCTATAGAAAAATATTTCTATCGAAAATTTTTCTATAGAAAAATATTTCTATCGAAAATTTTTCTATAGAAAAATATTTCTATCGAAAATTTTTCTATAGAAAAATATTTCTATCGAAAATTTTTCTATAGAAAAATATTTCTATCGAAAATTTTTCTATAGAAAAATATTTCTATCGAAAATTTTTCTATAGAAAAATATTTCTATCGAAAATTTTTCTATAGAAAAATATTTCTATCGAAAATTTTTCTATAGAAAAATATTTCTATCGAAAATTTTTCTATAGAAAAATATTTCTATCGAAAATTTTTCTATAGAAAAATATTTCTATCGAAAATTTTTCAATAGAAAAATATTTCTATCGAAAATTTTTCTATAGAAAAATATTTCTATCGAAAATTTTTCTATAGAAAAATATTTCTATCGAAAATTTTTCTATAGAAAAATATTTCTATCGAAAATTTTTCTATAGAAAAATATTTCTATCGAAAATTTTTCTATAGAAAAATATTTCTATCGAAAATTTTTCTATAGAAAAATATTTCTACCGAAAAATTTTTCTATAGAAAAATATTTCTATCGAAAATTTTTCTATAGAAAAATATTTCTATCGAAAATTTTTCTATAGAAAAATATTTCTATCGAAAATTTTTCTATAGAAAAATATTTCTATCGAAAATTTTTCTATAGAAAAATATTTCTATCGAAAATTTTTCTATAGAAAAATATTTCTATCGAAAATTTTTCTATAGAAAAATATTTCTATCGAAAATTTTTCTATAGAAAAATATTTCTATCGAAAATTTTTCTATAGAAAAATATTTCTATCGAAAATTTTTCTGTAGAAAAATATTTCTATCGAAAATTTTTCTATAGAAAAATATTTCTAGCGAAAATTTTTCTATAGAAAAATATTTCTATCGAAAATTTTTCTATCGAAAAATATTTCTATCGAAAATTTTTCTATAGAAAAATATTTCTATCGAAAATTTTTCTATAGAAAAATATTTCTATCGAAAATTTTTCTATAGAAAAATATTTCTATCGAAAAGTTTTCTATAGAAAAATATTTCTATCGAAAAGTTTTCTATAGAAAAATATTTCTATCGATAAGTTTTCTATAGAAAAATATTTCTATCGAAAATTTTTCTATAGAAAAATATTTCTATCGAAAATTTTTCTACAGAAAAATATTTCTATCGAAAATTTTTCCATAGAAAAATATTTCTACCGAAAATTTTTCTATAGAAAAATATTTCTATCGAAAATTTTTCTATAGAAAAATATTTCTATCGAAAATTTTTCTACAGAAAAATATTTCTATCGAAAATTTTTCTATAGAAAAATATTTCTACCGAAAATTTTTCTATAGAAAAATATTTCTATCGAAAATTTTTCTATAGAAAAATATTTCTATCGAAAATTTTTCTATAGAAAAATATTTCTATCGAAAATTTTTCTATAGAAAAATATTTCTATCGAAAATTTTTCTATAGAAAAATAGTTCTATCGAAAATTTTCTATAGAAAAATATTTCTATCGAAAATTTTTCTATAGAAATATATTTTTCAAAAAATAACAAAATTGTCGGGATGTAAATATTGTTCATAAAGAATGACTATTCGCATTTTATCATAAATCTGTTACATTTATTTATTAATGTAACAGACCAATTTATTTTGTTCTCAAAAATGTTAACTAAAACTTCAGAACTCTATGTATTTCTGAAGTTCTAAGACATTGGTCTATGCTGTGTTATAATACCTTGTTTAGTTTTAGAGATTTTTGAGAAAAAATTACAAAGTAATGTTAAAAAATTACATCAATTTATTACAAAAAGTGTACTTTTCTGTATTCAAAAAGGTTTATTGAGATTTCAGAACTGGTTCCGAAATTTATATTTCTAAATTTTCTATATATGGAAATATACTGTATCCAAAAATCATCCTTATACCTTGTTTAGGTTTAGAGATCTTTGCAAAAGGTTTCAAAGTATTATTAAAAAAAATATGTAAATTTATTGTTGTTGCACTTGACAAAAGCCTTCAATCAGTTTCTAAATTGTGAAATTTTTTTACTGCATTTAAAAGTAGATAAAATTCCCTTTTCATTGATAAAGAACACGTCCTGGTAGAATAATCCAACAAAAATCAATACTTATTGATACAGGAATAGTTGGCGATAACTAAGTATACAAATGTAATTTTAAGAGAAAATTTATGGTAAAAATGCAACCTTTATAAAATTTTTTACATTTTGTTGCGATCGATTGTTTTACAAAAATTTGTATAAAGAATTGATTGGCGAATTTTGCGATTTCATTAATGTAACTATAGAGACCAGTATGTAGAGCATTAACTCAATTTACTAAAAACAAGTAAGAAAGCGCTATAGTCGGTCAAGCCGACCATACGATACCCTTCACCACTAAGGTCAAAGGTGTTATTTTTCCTGTGTAAAGACAAATATTTGCTAAATTTTGCCATCATACAAACATTTTCTCAAAACTTATATATTCAACCTGTTTCCGTCATTTGGACTTATATGAGAGCTAGGGTCAAATGTGGACCGATTATATCGAAATTTGGCAGATTGATAACAGTTATTACAAAAATTATGTATGCAAAAAATAGACTCAAAATTTCCATTATCTTTAGATTTACGAGTGTTTTAGTGATTTTTTGCCTCATTTAGTGCGTTTTTAAAGAAGAATTTGTATGGGAGCTATGGTCAAATGTGGACCGATTTTGGTACAGTGATTTTAGTTTACATAAGCAGTATTTGTTTTAAATTTCATGAAAAAATATTGTTATTTGTGGCCAATATAGCAATTCCGGGAAGTGGGACCTATGGGAGGTACCATAAATAATGGGCCGATTTTGACCAATTTCAATAGCCATGATCCCATTATCAAAAAAATGATCTGTGCCAAATTTCATCAAATTATCTTTAGAATTGTGACCTGTAGTTTGATTACAAGGTTTACATGGGGGTCCAGGCGTCCAGCCAGCCAGCCAGACGGACGGACATCGCTAAATCGACTCAGAAAGTGATTCTAAGCCTATTGGTATACTAAAAGGTGGGTCTAAGATAAATATTTCTATGCGTTACAAACATCAGCACAAACTTATAATACCCTTTCCACCTATGGTGGTAAAGGGTATAAAAATGGAATTGTTACGTTTTGGTGCGAACATCTATAGATGTATACATTTGTCCTATCTCCATACTTTAACTATCTTGAACCTAGATAGAAATGTTTTCTTAGAAAACTGTAAAAATAGGTTTTGAAAATCATGAGAATGTTGTAGGAGAACTGTATTACAGGGATATGGTGCAATATAAGACCCTATTAGATGTTTCTTGTTTGGTTCTACCGACTGTTTTAAATTTCCGGCTAGTACATTATACAAAAAAAAAAATAACCCAAACTAATAATAACATTTTTATTCATAAAACTCTACAAAAAGGAAAATTATTAAAAAAAATTGATGATAGACATAAATAAACATCCTTTGTCTAGCAATAAATTTCGTTTTTTTTTCACAAAATCAGCCATTAAATGGCAGAAGAAGAATAAAAATAAATATTTTACAAAAATCATTTAGAAAATCACAAGTCATCTAGCGCGTGCACGAAAGAATTTACAATTTAAAAGTAATTTTTCAATTTAATTTACTGCCGATTTATCAAAAAACGTAATAGAAATAAATACAAAAGAAATACAAAAAAAATATAATAAAATGTAAGCCAATAATGAAAATCTGAGCAAAAAAAAGCACATGTAAAGTTCAATAAACTTTTTAAACTCATAAAACTTGTAGCCAGACGATTATAATAATCGTGATATGAAAGAAGTAATCGTACCAACATAACTAACGCTAATGTAAAATAATTTTAATTTAATTAAGAAAGAAAACTTGAAAATTAAAGACGGTCAAAACCGGCCTTATAAATGACCTACGTAACGGGATATGTTATAATCAGACTACCAGAAGCCGAAGACTATTTGTAATATTCGTAAATTTCACGATCATTAAGAAACTCGTGGAAATGAGTATTAAAAGCACTCAGTTGAGATTTGTTAAAGAAAATAAAAAAACAAAATATACAAGAAATAAAATCAAAATCCAATTTATAACAACAAAATACACTGTTCGGGAGAGCAAAAAAAAAATATAATCTCGAACATGGTTGCCACGACACAAAAACTATTTTTCTGTAGAAAAGTTTTGTAAAATAAAAATTCATAGAAAAACATTTTTCTATAGAAAAACTTTCGATAAAAATATTTTTCTATAGAAAAAATTTCGATAGAAATATTTTTCTATAGAAAAAATTTCGATAGAAATATTTTTCTATAGAAAAAATTTCGATAGAAATATTTTTCTATAGAAAAAATTTCGATAGAAATATTTTTCTATAGAAAAAATTTCGATAGAAATATTTTTCTATAGAAAAAATTTCGATAGAAATATTTTTCTATAGAAAAAATTTCGATAGAAATATTTTTCTATAGAAAAAATTTCGATAGAAATATTTTTCTATAGAAAAAATTTCGATAGAAATATTTTTCTATAGAAAAAATTTCGATAGAAATATTTTTCTATAGAAAAAATTTCGATAGAAATATTTTTCTATACAAAAATTTTCGATAGAAATAGTTTTCTATACAAAAATTTTCGATAGAAATATTTTTCTATACAAAAATTTTCGATAGAAATATTTTTCTATAGAAAAATTTTCGATAGAAATATTTTTCTATACAAAAATTTTCGATAGAAATTATTTTCTATACAAAAATTTTCGATAGAAATTTTTTTCTATACAAAAATTTTTGATAGAAATATTTTTCTATACAAAAATTTTCGATAGAAATATTTTCTATACAAAAATTTTCGATAGAAATACTTTTCTATAGAAAAATTTTCGATAGAAATATTTTTCTATACAAAAATTTTCGACAGAAATATTTTTCTATAGAAAAATTTTTGATAGAAATATTTTTCTATAGAAAATTTTTCTATAGAAAAATATTTCTATCGAAAATTTCGATAGAAATATTTTTCTATCGAAAATTTTTCTATAGAAAAATTTTCGATAGAAATATTTTTCTATAGAAAAATTTTCGATAGAAATATTTTTCTATAGAAAAATTTTCAATAGAAATATTTTTCCATACAAAAATATTCGAT
Source organism: Stomorhina lunata (assembly GCA_933228675.1). Lineage (NCBI taxonomy): Eukaryota > Metazoa > Arthropoda > Insecta > Diptera > Rhiniidae > Stomorhina > Stomorhina lunata. The sequence continues at coordinate 54,145,270 of OW121744.1, forward strand.
AGAAATATTTTTCTATACAAAAATTTTCGATAGAAATATTTTTCTATAGAAAAATTTTCGATAGAAAAATTTTCGATAGAAATATTTTTCTATAGAAAAATTTTCGATAGAAATATTTTTCTATAGAAAAATTTTCAATAGAAATATTTTTCTATACAAAAATTTTCGATAGAAATATTTTCTATACAAAAATTTTCGATAGAAATACTTTTCTATAGAAAAATTTTCGATAGAAATATTTTTCTATACAAAAATTTTCGACAGAAATATTTTGCTATAGAAAAATTTTCGATAGAAATATTTTTCTATACAAAAATTTTCGATAGAAATATTTTCTATACAAAAATTTTTGATAGAAATATTTTTCTATAGAAAAATTTTCGATAGAAATATTTTTCTATAGAAAAATTTTCAATAGAAATATTTTTCCATACAAAAATTTTCGATAGAAATATTTTTCTATACAAAAATTTTCGATAGAAATATTTTTCTATAGAAAAATTTTCGATAGAAAAATTTTCGATAGAAATATTTTTCTATAGAAAAATTTTCGATAGAAATATTTTTCTATAGAAAAATTTTCAATAGAAATATTTTTCTATACAAAAATTTTCGATAGAAATATTTTCTATACAAAAATTTTCGATAGAAATACTTTTCTATAGAAAAATTTTCGATAGAAATATTTTTCTATACAAAAATTTTCGACAGAAATATTTTGCTATAGAAAAATTTTCGATAGAAATATTTTTCTATAGAAAAATTTTTGATAGAAATATTTTTCTATAGAAAATTTTTCTATAGAAAAATATTTCTATCGAAAATTTCGATAGAAATATTTTTCTATCGAAAATTTTTCTATAGAAAAATTTTCGATAGAAATATTTTTCTATAGAAAAATTTTCAATAGAAATATTTTTCTATACAAAAATTTTCGATAGAAATATTTTTCTATACAAAAATTTTCGATAGAAATATTTTTCTATACAAAAATTTTCGATAGAAATATTTTTCTATAGAAAAATTTTCAATAGAAATATTTTTCTATACAAAAATTTTCGATAGAAATATTTTTCTATACAAAAATTTTCGATAGAAATATTTTTCTATAGAAAAATTTTCGATAGAAAAATTTTCGATAGAAATATTTTTCTATAGAAAAATTTTCGATAGAAATATTTTTCTATAGAAAAATTTTCGATAGAAATATTTTTCTATAGAAAAATTTTCGATAGAAATATTTTTCTATAGAAAAATTTTCGATAGAAATATTTTTCTATAGAAAAATTTTCGATAGAAATATTTTTCTATAGAAAAATTTTCGATAGAAATATTTTTCTATAGAAAAATTTTCGATAGAAATATTTTTCTATAGAAAAATTTTCGATAGAAATATTTTTCTATAGAAAAATTTTCGATAGAAATATTTTTCTATAGAAAAATTTTCGATAGAAATATTTTTCTATAGAAAAATTTTCGATAGAAATATTTTTCTATAGAAAAATTTTCGACAGAAATATTTTTCTATAGAAAAATTTTCGATAGAAATATTTTTCTATAGAAAAATTTTCGATAGAAATATTTTTCTATAGAAAAATTTTCGATAGAAATATTTTTCTATAGAAAAATTTTTGATAGAAATATTTTTCTATAGAAAAATTTTCGATAGAAATATTTTTCTATAGAAAAATTTTCGATAGAAATATTTTTCTATAGAAAAATTTTCGATAGAAATATTTTTCTATAGAAAAATTTTCGATAGAAATATTTTTCTATAGAAAAATTTTCGATAGAAATATTTTTCTATAGAAAAATTTTCGATAGAAGTATTTTTCTATAGAAAATTTTTCGATAGAAATATTTTTCTATAGAAAAATTTTCGATAGAAATATTTTTCTATAGAAAAATTTTCGATAGAAATATTTTTCTATAGAAAAATTTTTGATAGAAATATTTTTCTATAGAAAAATTTTCGATAGAAATATTTTTCTATAGAAAAATTTTCGATAGAAATATTTTTCTATAGAAAAATTTTCGATAGAAATATTTTTCTATAGAAAAATTTTCGATAGAAATATTTTTCTATAGAAAAATTTTCGATAGAAATATTTTTCTATAGAAAAATTTTCGATAGAAATATTTTTCTATAGAAAAATTTTCGATAGAAATATTTTTCTATAGAAAAATTTTCGATAGAAATATTTTTCTATAGAAAAATTTTCGATAGAAATATTTTTCTATAGAAAAATTTTCGATAGAAATATTTTTCTATAGAAAAATTTTCGATAGAAATATTTTTCTATAGAAAAATTTTCGATAGAAATATTTTTCTATAGAAAAATTTTCGATAGAAATATTTTTCTATAGAAAAATTTTCGATAGAAATATTTTTCTATAGAAAAATTTTCGATAGAAATATTTTTCTATAGAAAAATTTTCGATAGAAATATTTTTCTATAGAAAAATTTTCGATAGAAAAATTTTTCTATAGAAAAATTTTCGATAGAAATATTTTTCTATAGAAAAATTTTCGATAGAAATATTTTTCTATAGAAAAATTTTCGATAGAAATATTTTTCTATAGAAAAATTTTCGATAGAAATATTTTTCTATAGAAAAATTTTCGATAGAAATATTTTTCTATAGAAAAATTTTCGATAGAAATATTTTTCTATAGAAAAATTTTCGATAGAAATATTTTTCTATAGAAAAATTTTCGATAGAAATATTTTTCTATAGAAAAATTTTCGATAGAAATATTTTTCTATAGAAAAATTTTCGATAGAAATATTTTTCTATAGAAAAATTTTCGATAGAAATATTTTTCTATAGAAAAATTTTCGATAGAAATATTTTTCTATAGAAAAATTTTCGATAGAAATATTTTTCTATAGAAAAATTTTCGATAGAAATATTTTTCTATAGAAAAATTTTCGATAGAAATATTTTTCTATAGAAAAATTTTCGATAGAAATATTTTTCTATAGAAAAATTTTCGATAGAAATATTTTTCTATAGAAAAATTTTCGATAGAAATATTTTTCTATAGAAAAATTTTCGATAGAAATATTTTTCTATAGAAAAATTTTCGATAGAAATATTTTTCTATAGAAAAATTTTCGATAGAAATATTTTTCTATAGAAAAATTTTCGATAGAAATATTTTTCTATAGAAAAATTTTTGATAGAAATATTTTTCTATAGAAAAATTTTCGATAGAAATATTTTTCTATAGAAAAATTTTCGATAGAAATATTTTTCTATAGAAAAATTTTCGATAGAAATATTTTTCGATAGAAAAATTTTCGATAGAAATATTTTTCGATAGAAAAATTTTCGATAGAAATATTTTTCTATAGAAAAATTTTCGATAGAAATATTTTTCTATAGAAAAATTTTCGATAGAAATATTTTTCTATAGAAAAATTTTCGATAGAAATATTTTTCTATAGAAAAATTTTCGATAGAAATATTTTTCTATAGAAAAATTTTCTATAGAAATATTTTTCTATAGAAAAATTTTCGATAGAAATATTTTTCTATAGAAAAATTTTCAATAGAAATATTTTTCTATAGAAAAATTTTCGATAGAAATATTTTTCTATAGAAAAATTTTCGATAGAAATATTTTTCGATAGAAAAATTTTCGATAGAAATATTTTTCTATAGAAAAATTTTCGATAGAAATATTTTTCTATAGAAAAATTTTCGATAGAAATATTTTTCTATAGAAAAATTTTCGATAGAAATATTTTTCTATAGAAAAATTTTCGATAGAAATATTTTTCTATAGAAAAATTTTCGATAGAAATATTTTTCTATAGAAAAATTTTCGATAGAAATATTTTTCTATAGAAAAATTTTCGATAGAAATATTTTTCTATAGAAAAATTTTCGATAGAAATATTTTTCTATAGAAAAATTTTCGATAGAAATATTTTTCTATAGAAAAATTTTCGACAGAAATATTTTTCTATAGAAAAATTTTCGATAGAAATATTTTTCTATAGAAAAATTTTCGATAGAAATATTTTTCTATAGAAAAATTTTCGATAGAAATATTTTTCTATAGAAAAATTTTCGATAGAAATATTTTTCTATAGAAAAATTTTCGATAGAAATATTTTTCTATAGAAAAATTTTCGATAGAAATATTTTTCTATAGAAAAATTTTCGATAGAAATATTTTTCTATAGAAAAATTTTTGATAGAAATATTTTTCTATAGAAAAATTTTCGATAGAAATATTTTTCTATAGAAAAATTTTCGATAGAAATATTTTTCTATAGAAAAATTTTCGATAGAAATATTTTTCTATAGAAAAATTTTCGATAGAAATATTTTTCTATAGAAAAATTTTTGATAGAAATATTTTTCTATAGAAAAATTTTCGATAGAAATATTTTTCTATAGAAAAATTTTCGATAGAAATATTTTTCTATAGAAAAATTTTCGATAGAAATATTTTTCTATAGAAAAATTTTCGATAGAAATATTTTTCTATAGAAAAATTTTCGATAGAAATATTTTTCTATAGAAAAATTTTCGATAGAAATATTTTTCTATAGAAAAATTTTCGATAGAAATATTTTTCTATAGAAAAATTTTCGATAGAAATATTTTTCTATAGAAAAATTTTCGATAGAAATATTTTTCTAAGAGGTTGTGGGTTCGAATCCGGGCTCAGGTTCATATCATAAATTTTTATTTTTTAATTTTAATAATTTTTATGATTTTTAAATTAGATTAATAATTTTTTAAGAATACTGAAAAAACTATGTGACACTTAGCAGTGTGGAATGCTGCATTTTCTGTCCCGCTACGGACTTCATCAGCACACTGTGTCACCAACTGTTAGATGCCAGTAGTTAAGATCATCTATTTAACTGAATTCTTAAGCGAAATTGAAAACGAGAATTATATTAACACTCATTTCTATTTCACCTATGACCATATGATCGATTCAGTTAGACGAACTTATCCACCATAGTTTTTTCCTTTATGTTTTTGTATTCCTATCCTTTATTAATCTACATTTACTTTGTACTTTAACCAACTGTCAGCTGGTAATGAAGACAAAGATTTTTGTTTTGACAAGTTTCTGTTTATTCTTTTTACGTTAATGCAAATTTGAATTTAGTATCAACTTGAAAGAGTTAGTGAAAACATGCAAATCGCGGTGCCCATGCAATTTAATTGAAAGAAATTAATTTTTAGTTGAACCATGAATTTATGCTAAGAGGTTGTGGGTTCGAATCCGGGCTCAGGTTCATATCATAAATTTTTATTTTTTAATTTTAATAATTTTTATGATTTTTAAATTAGATTAATAATTTTTTAAATCTTTGTCTTCATTACCAGCTGACAGTTGGTTAAAGTACAAAGTAAATGTAGATTAATAAAGGATAGGAATACAAAAACATAAAGGAAAAAAAAAAAAAAAAACTATGGTGGATAAGTTCGTCTAACTGAATCGATCATATGGTCATAGGTGAAATAGAAATGAGTGTTAATATAATTCTCGTTTTCAATTTCGCTTAAGAATTCAGTTAAATAAATGATCTTAACTACTGGCATCTAACAGTTGGTGACACAGTGTGCTGATGAAGTCCGTAGCGGGACAGAAAATGCAGCATTCCACACTGCTAAGTGTCACATAGTTTTTTCAGTATTCTTAAAAAAAAAAAATTATTAATCTAATTTAAAAATCATAAAAATTATTAAAATTAAAAAATAAAAATTTATGATATGAACCTGAACCCGGATTCGAACCCACAACCTCTTAGCATAAATTCATGGTTCAACTAAAAATTAATTTCTTTCAATTAAATTGCATGGGCACCGCGATTTACATGTTTTCACTAACTCTTTCAAGTTGATACTAAATTCAAATTTGCATTAACGTAAAAAGAATAAACAGAAACTTGTCAAAACAAAAATCTTTGTCTTCATTACCAGCTGTGACAGTTGGTTAAAGTACAAAGTAAATGTAGATTAATAAAGGATAGGAATACAAAAACATAAAGGAAAAAACTATGGTGGATAAGTTCGTCTAACTGAATCGATCATATGGTCATAGGTGAAATAGAAATGAGTGTTAATATAATTCTCGTTTTCAATTTCGCTTAAGAATTCAGTTAAATAGATGATCTTAACTACTGGCATCTAACAGTTGGTGACACAGTGTGCTGATGAAGTCCGTAGCGGGACAGAAAATGCAGCATTCCACACTGCTAAGTGTCACATAGTTTTTTCAGTATTCTTAAAAAAAAAAAATTATTAATCTAATTTAAAAATCATAAAAATTATTAAAATTAAAAAATAAAAATTTATGATATGAACCTGAGCCCGGATTCGAACCCACAACCTCTTAGCATAAATTCATGGTTCAACTAAAAATTAATTTCTTCCAGAAATATTTTTCTATAGAAAAATTTTCGATAGAAATATTTTTCTATAGAAAAATTTTCGATAGAAATATTTTTCTATAGAAAAATTTTCGATAGAAATATTTTTCTATAGAAAAATTTTCGATAGAAATATTTTTCTATAGAAAAATTTTCGATAGAAATATTTTTCTATAGAAAAATTTTCGATAGAAATATTTTTCTATAGAAAAATTTTCGATAGAAATATTTTTCTTTAGAAAAATTTTCGATAGAAATATTTTTCTATAGAAAAATTTTCGATAGAAATATTTTTCTATAGAAAAATTTTCGATAGAAATATTTTTCTATAGAAAAATTTTCGATAGAAATATTTTTCTATAGAAAAATTTTCGATAGAAATATTTTTCTATAGAAAAATTTTCGATAGAAATATTTTTCTATAGAAAAATTTTCGATAGAAATATTTTTCTATAGAAAAATTTTCGATAGAAATATTTTTCTATAGAAAAATTTTCGATAGAAATATTTTTCTATAGAAAAATTTTCGATAGAAATATTTTTCTATAGAAAATTTTTCGATAGAAATATTTTTCTATAGAAAAATTTTCGATAGAAATATTTTTCTATAGAAAAATTTTCGATAGAAATATTTTTCTATAGAAAAATTTTCGATAGAAATATTTTTCTATAGAAAAATTTTCGATAGAAATATTTTTCTATAGAAAAATTTTCGATAGAAATATTTTTCTATAGAAAAATTTTTGATAGAAATATTTTTCTATAGAAAAATTTTCGATAGAAATATTTTTCTATAGAAAAATTTTCGATAGAAATATTTTTCTATAGAAAAATTTTCGATAGAAATATTTTTCTATAGAAAAATTTTCGATAGAAATATTTTTCGATAGAAAAATTTTCGATAGAAATATTTTTCGATAGAAAAATTTTCGATAGAAATATTTTTCGATAGAAAAATTTTCGATAGAAATATTTTTCGATAGAAAAATTTTCGATAGAAATATTTTTCTATAGAAAAATTTTCGATAGAAATATTTTTCTATAGAAAAATTTTCGATAGAAATATTTTTCTATAGAAAAATTTTCGATAGAAATATTTTTCTATAGAAAAATTTTCGATAGAAATATTTTTCTATAGAAAAATTTTCGACAGAAATATTTTTCTATAGAAAAATTTTCGATAGAAATATTTTTCTATAGAAAAATTTTCGATAGAAATATTTTTCTATAGAAAAATTTTCGATAGAAATATTTTTCTATAGAAAAATTTTCGGTAGAAATATTTTTCTATAGAAAAATTTTCGATAGAAATATTTTTCTATAGAAAAATTTTCGATAGAAATATTTTTCTATAGAAAAATTTTTGATAGAAATATTTTTCTATAGAAAAATTTTCGATAGAAATATTTTTCTATAGAAAAATTTTCGATAGAAATATTTTTCTATAGAAAAATTTTCGATAGAAATATTTTTCTATAGAAAAATTTTCGATAGAAATATTTTTCTATAGAAAAATTTTCGATAGAAATATTTTTCTATAGAAAAATTTTCGATAGAAGTATTTTTCTATAGAAAATTTTTCGATAGAAATATTTTTCTATAGAAAAATTTTCGATAGAAATATTTTTCTATAGAAAAATTTTCGATAGAAATATTTTTCTATAGAAAAATTTTTGATAGAAATATTTTTCTATAGAAAAATTTTCGATAGAAATATTTTTCTATAGAAAAATTTTCGATAGAAATATTTTTCTATAGAAAAATTTTCGATAGAAATATTTTTCTATAGAAAAATTTTCGATAGAAATATTTTTCTATAGAAAAATTTTCGATAGAAATATTTTTCTATAGAAAAATTTTCGATAGAAATATTTTTCTATAGAAAAATTTTCGATAGAAATATTTTTCTATAGAAAAATTTTCGATAGAAATATTTTTCTATAGAAAAATTTTCGATAGAAATATTTTTCTATAGAAAAATTTTCGATAGAAATATTTTTCTATAGAAAAATTTTCGATAGAAATATTTTTCTATAGAAAAATTTTCGATAGAAATATTTTTCTATAGAAAAATTTTCGATAGAAATATTTTTTCGATAGAAATATTTTTCTATAGAAAAATTTTCGATAGAAATATTTTTCTATAGAAAAATTTTCGATAGAAATATTTTTCTATAGAAAAATTTTCGATAGAAATATTTTTCTATAGAAAAATTTTCGATAGAAATATTTTTCTATAGAAAAATTTTCGATAGAAATATTTTTCTATAGAAAAATTTTCGATAGAAATATTTTTCTATAGAAAAATTTTCGATAGAAATATTTTTCTATAGAAAAATTTTCGATAGAAATATTTTTCTATAGAAAAATTTTCGATAGAAATATTTTTCTATAGAAAAATTTTCGATAGAAATATTTTTCTATAGAAAAATTTTCGATAGAAATATTTTTCTATAGAAAAATTTTCGATAGAAATATTTTTCTATAGAAAAATTTTCGATAGAAATATTTTTCTATAGAAAAATTTTCGATAGAAATATTTTTCTATAGAAAAATTTTCGATAGAAATATTTTTCTATAGAAAAATTTTCGATAGAAATATTTTTCTATAGAAAAATTTTCGATAGAAATATTTTTCTATAGAAAAATTTTCGATAGAAATATTTTTCTATAGAAAAATTTTCGATAGAAATATTTTTCTATAGAAAAATTTTCGATAGAAATATTTTTCTATAGAAAAATTTTCGATAGAAATATTTTTCTATAGAAAAATTTTCGATAGAAATATTTTTCTATAGAAAAATTTTCGATAGAAATATTTTTCTATAGAAAAATTTTCGATAGAAATATTTTTCTATAGAAAAATTTTCGATAGAAATATCTTTCTATAGAAAAATTTTCGATAAAAATATTTTTCTATAGAATAATTTTCGATAGAAATATCTTTCTATAGAAAAATTTTCGATAGAAATATTTTTCTATAGAAAAATTTTCGATTGAAATATTTTTCTATAGAAAAATTTTCGATTGAAATATTTTTCTATAGAAAAATTTTCGATAGATATTTGTTGTTTAATCATCAGGTGAAGTTTTTTAAAAAATTTAAATTAAATTAATTTAAATTTGATTTTCATTTCTCGTTTTTTTGCTCCTTAGTTTATTATGAAATTGTGATCTAGAACTTTCTGAAATTTATATGGTTTTATCCCTGTATAAGCTTTGGACCAACTTACAAAGAATCAGCTTTTCTGATAAAAGTTTTAAAAGCTCAACTTTTTTTGCTAAACCAGTATCTGTTGGACCTTTTCTTGCCCATCCAGGTTTTCTTTCAATGCTTAAGGCATTCTTATAAATAGCCCATAGAAAGTTTTGGTAAAAAATATACAAATTTCAAAAATGTTTCCTATATGTCCTTTGCTGCTGGTAACATTAATAGAAGATTCTATGTAATGTAGGGTGCAAAATGTAGTTGTTGTTTTGATGGTTAACAACAAAAAGTTTAAAATATAAAAACCATTAATTTCAATAGGGTTTCAAAATTAAGCTGAATGGTCCATTTATTTCTTATCATGTTGTACTTAAAAAACGCAAACTCATAGAATTAAAATTTCTTTCAATTTTAAAGGTTATTAACATTGTAATTAAAATATCTTTAGTAAACTACAATAAAACATACTTACTAATACTATACGTTTGTATGTATAAGTATAAAGATTGTAAACGAAAAAATATTACATAGCTGCCATACAAGATCTACTTCCAAAAGTAAATTTATTTTATGCATACATAATTTTTATATAAATTAAAATAAAGTTGTTAAAAACAGTCCACATTTGACCCTAGCTCGGAAGACGAAAATATAGGAGAATGTATATAGAATTTTTTATCAAAATCGGAGGTTTGGTTCAAAATTAGTGTATTTTTTCGAAAAATTTTGATTTCACCCCATAAAAAAATGTTTAGTAAATAAATCCGAATAAAATTAAAAGACGGTTAAAATTTAATATTTAATATTAACCTATACCTTAAACCCGTGCAAACGGTATCAGATCGCAGTAATATTTCATATTTCGATAAATGGGCCGTCTGATCCGTTACATACATCAGTACAAACTTTTTGTAGCCTTTCCACCAATGTTCTTAAATTTTATAAAAATAACTTTTATTCGTAATAATTCTAATTTTATGATGTCTTCCAACAAAATTTCATATTTCAGACAATCAGATATTTTACATTAAATTACACAATTTAAAGCTTAATATATATAAATGCACTTATTATATCATTGGTCTGATGTAGAAAGGCCCTAAGTAGCATTTTTAAGACTTTACAGGAGAAGGTAAAAACAGATTTAAAACTGTAATTCATAAAATTTGATGTCTTTTTAAATGCTAATTACACTGTGCTAGTTGAAAACAACTACAAAAGAGAGACCTAGTGGGTAAAGAGATATATAGCTCTATTTAAAAAATGGAGGAGATTGCGCAATATATATTCGAAAACTGTTTATTTTCTTGAACTAAGTAAAAAATCGAAAATCGTCAACAAAATTATCTCTCAGAAATATTTTTTTTTTTGTTTTGAAAAATCACAAAAATAATCACAAAACAAAATCAAACAAAAAAAAAACAAGTAAAAAAGTGCTACAGTCGGCCAAGACCGACCATACGATACCCTTCATCACTAAGGTAAAAGGTGTTCTTGTTCTTTATAAAGACAAATATTTGCTAAATTTTGCCATCATACAAACATTTTCTCAAAACTTATATATATAAGCTGTTTTTGTCATTTTGACTTATATGGGGGCTAGGGTCAAATGTGGACCGATTATCTTGAAATTTAGCAAATTTATTACAGTTTATACAAAAATTACGTATGCGAAAAATAAACTCAAAATTCTCATTATCTTCAGATTTATGAGCCTTTTTTTTATTGATTTTCGTCTCATTTAGTGCGTTTCGACAGAAGAGTTTGTATGGGAGCTATGACCGAATGTGGACCGATTTCAACGAAATTTAGTACAGTGATTTAAATTTACATCTGTTTTAAATTTCATGAAAAAATATTGATATTTGAGACCAATATATCAATTCCGGAAAGTGGGACCTATGGGAGGTACCATAAATAATAGACCGATTTTGACGAATTTCAATAGCCATGGTCCCATTAATAGTAAAATGATCTGTGCCAAATTTTATAAAATTATCTTCAGAATTGCGACCTGTAGTTTGATTACAAGCTTTACATGGGGGTCCAGCCAGCCAGCCAGACAGACGGACGGACATCGGTAAATCGACTCAGAAAGTGATTCTAAGCCTATTGGTATACTAAAAGGTGGGTCTAAGACAAATATTTCTATGCGTTACATACATTAGCACAAACTTATAATACCCTTTCCACCTATGGTGGTGAAGGGTATAAATAGTGTTGCTCACAAATAGTTTTGTAGCTGAATTTATTTTTTTTTTATTTCTGAATTCAGCGTACTCGATTTATCTTTACCCACTAGATCTCCCTTTTGTAGGTAAAAAAAGTTGTCAACATCGAGCACACGAATTTCGTTTCCAAAACTTTTTTTAATATATAAAAATTATATAAAAAACTAAATTGAAGGCCTTTTGTAGTCTCATTTCATAACGTTAATGTAATTTAGGACTTTTTTTCTGCAGCGATCAAAACAAATTATATGAAGGAAAGCTTTCGATAGCAAATATTTTCTATAGGAAATCTTTCCATACCGAATGTTTTCTACACCGTTCATATCTTTCGATACGAAGGTTTCTTTCTATATAACAGCTTTTGATATTGAAAGTTTACTACAGGAAATCCTTCGATACGAAATTTGTTTTTCTATTGGAAAGCTTTCGATATTGAAAGTTAGACATCGAATGATTTCTTAATAGAATCTTTCAATATTCAAAGTCTTATGTTGAAAATCAAAAGTTTTCTAAAAAGACTTTCAATAACTAAAGTTTATTAAAGGAAGCTTTTCGACATATAAAGTTTTATATAGGAAATCCTATGATATTGGCGGGTTTTTATTGAAAAGCCTTAGGGTATCCTTTAGGAAATCTGTTGAAATAAAAAGTTTTCTATCCGAAATATTTTGACGACAAAAGTTTTACATAACAAATCGATATCGAAAGTTTTCTATAGGAAATACTTCAACATTAAAAGGGTTTTTCAAGAGGGACGCTACAAAAGTACAGCTACAGGAACAGCAGACGACGCCATATTTCATGGTGCTCTTGTAACATTTCTCTTTCGTAAGGTTTGTCATTTCATGATGGAAAGATATACCAGCCAACAACGTGTCGAACTTATTAAATTTTACTACCGAAATTCGGAGTCAGTGGCCCCAACGTTAACAGCGCGAATTATTTTCAGCGAAGAGGCTCATTTCTGGCTGAATGGCTTCGTCAATAAACAAAATATGCGATATTTGTCAGGCAGCAATCCACACGTATTCCATGAGTCATCATTGCATCCCAAAAAAAATACGGTTTTAAGTGGTTTATGGGCTGGCGGCGCCATTGGGCCGTTCTTCTTCCGTGATGATCAAAACCGGCACATTACTGTGAATGGGAATCGCTACCGCTCAATGATAACTGAATATTTTTGGCCCCAATTGGATGATATACTTGAAGGACATGTGGTTCCAACAGGACAGCGTCACACAAAACCAAGCTTAGAGAACGTGTTCTCTCACGAAATGGTCCAGTCGATTGGCCGCCTTGGTCGTGCGATTTGATGAAGTAAGACTATTTTCTGTGAGGCTACGTCAAGTTTATTATGGTCTATGCCAACAAACCAGCGACTATTGATAAACTTTGTACGAATATCAAAATGAAATTGCAGTATTGGGCAATTTATGCTTGAAAACCATCGAAAATTGGGTTCAGCGTGTGGACTTCTGCAAGCGTGCCCGTGGTGGCCATTCAAAGAAATCAAGTTCCATACATAATGACATCAAACGTGCTTTAATTGGAATAAAGAATTTCATTGATATCCAAAACCGCTTTTGTTTTATTAAAAAAAAAATCTTTTGTAGCGCTCATATTAAAAAACCCTTTATATTATAGGAAACCTTTCGACATTAAAAATTTTATATAAGATATTTTTTTATTGGAAAGCTTTGATATGGATTGTTAATACTTGAAAGCTGTTTATATCAAAAGATCTCTATAGAAAAGCTTTTGATATTAAGAGTTTTCTATAGAAAAGCTTTTGATATTAAAAGTTTTCTATAGAAAAGCTTTTGATATTAAAAGTTTTTTATAGGAAAGCTTTTGATATTAAAAGTTTTCTATAGGAAAGCTGTTGATATTAAAAGTTCTCTATAGGAAAGCTTTTGATATTAAAAGTTTTCTATTAAAAAGTTTAAGGCCAAAAAAAGAAATCTGTTAAATAAAAAGTTTTCTATTCGAAATATTTCCTCAACAAAAGTTTAATGTTAGAAATCATTATGCACCAAAATAAAAGCTTTATAATTAGAAAGTTTTCTATTATTTGGTGATGCAACAACACATAATTTGGCGAGATAAAGCTTTAAAATAAATATATATTTTTTTTTTTTTTTTGGAATAAGTTTAGAACATTACTTGAATAACCGCTTTTATTGATAAAAATGACTTTAATTTTGGTGAGGAAAAAAATCAATTTCGAAAAAAGTGAGTTAGGGCTTTTCTATATGAAACCGAAGATATGTCCTTTTCGCTTTCAAAGTAATATTTTAACACTTTAGTAGTTTTTATTATAGTACCTGGTTGACCGAGCCTTGCTCGGAGCTTTATGATAAGCATTTTGAGACAAATTTTAAAGTTTTTATATATTTTATTTTGTAAAGTACTAACATAAATTTAGAGGAAAGACATTGTACAAATGTTCAGTTAATTTTTAATTATTTTATTTATTTTGTCCGACCAACACATAGTTTGCATAGTTTACAGTTTAACTCGTTTTAATAATTTTGGAAATTAGTCATACCAACAGAAACCTCCGTTGACTCATGCGCAACAACTTTGGTAAAAAAAATAAGTGGCGCCACCTGTCGAAATTTCTGTATACCAAATAAGAAACCTTCGTCGGCTCATGTGCAACAACTTTGCTAAAGACTGTCTTATGATTAAATGTACAGCTTACGATTAAATTGATTTTGAGTAAGTTTCAGTAGCGCCATCTGTCGGAAATTATTCATACCAATTAAAAAGCCTTCGCCGGCTCATGCGATGCAACTTTGCTAAAGATCATAGCATGATCAAATATACAGTTTACGATTTAATTCATTTTTAGTAATTTTCAGTGGCGCCACCTAACGGAAATTAGTCTTACCAACTTAAAAACCTTCGCAACATCTTCTTGTCCGCAACATCTTCTCTAAAGAGCATAATATGATCAAATTCACAGTTTACTAGTCTATAAAGAACATACATACAAACATTCATTTGCTTAAAAGATATAACATTACTCTTTTTTCCCTTTTTATCCAATACTTTCAAAAAGTTCCATATGCTTATTTGGTACTTCTTTAGTACCAATTGAATTCGGTACATTTTATTAAAACGCAGTTAACATAATTCCTATTTATATTACTTTTGAGATGTTAAGTTATCATTTTATCCCTTTTTTACCCATTTTGGCCCCAAAATCAAAAAAGTACCAAATACGTGTTCAATATTTCTTTTACATCTATTGACTGCTGTACAAAGTTCCTTTCTATATTCTTTGGTTTAAAACATAAGAATGGGTTAAAATAGTACCAAAAAAACTATTTTCACCCTTTTTTACAACCTATCGGACATAGTTTTAAAAATGTACCAAACACCTGTCCGTTTATTTTCATAGCTGTTGAAAACGTGATTTTAATTTTGTTTCTATACCTATTACTTTAGGAGATATAGCATTTTCGATTTTTTCCCTTTTTACCCGTTTTTACCCTCTTAGAGGCAAAGGTTCCAAAAGTACCTTCTTCTTCGACCTATACATCAAAAAAGATACCTACTGTCCAAATTTTATCAAAATCGTTAGAGCCGTTTTCGAGATAGTCATTCTATATATATATAAATACATACAATTATTGCTCGTTTATATATATATATATATATATATATATATAAGATTATGAAGTTTATGTATTGTAAAATCTTTTAAAATACTATTTCAATGTCATAAATCTTCGTGTTTTATAAATTTAAGGCTTCAAAAGCTGTTTAACTATTATTAATACGTTTTTTATGAATACGATATTTAGAACTTTGCAAAATCTGGAACAAGGTCATCCAACCAGTTTGGATTAATTCGATCATATTACGCAATAAGGAGTGTTCCGAATAAAATTTGTAGTTGTCTTAAGTTAAATGAAACTTAAAGTGTGCAATATAAAATATTGTAAAAAGTACGAAAATTTATAGAAATATTAAAAAACTTTATCCGGGATTAAAATATTGTAACATTTTGTACTACAACATGCCTTTCTAACAACTAATTTCACTTTCACTTTGTTTTACTAGTTTATTAACAAACTTAATCAATCAATTAAAACATTAATTAATATACGTATATGTATGTTTCTATAACGACTGGAACAAGCTAAGTCCCTATTAAATGTTATTAAAAAATAGCTACAGTGCAATCGCAATAGAGTGAACACTTGGTAATATGAACTACTTGATACTACGAACTCCCGATTTTTTCCATTAGTTACTTTATAGAGTGAACAGTACCCAACTCAATAGAGTGAACTTTTGTTTTTCTTATACATAATTGACAAAGACGCACCTCTTATTTAGGTCAAAGCACACTTAAATCAAAAGGGCTTGCCAACAAAAGCAGTGTTGTTTCTTGACAATGCACCTTGTCATCCACCCGAGCACGAACTTATCACTGAGGATGGATGTTTCTTTGTCATGTTCATGCCACCGAACGTTACGCCATTGATTTAACCAATGGACCAAAACGTTATTCGAATAACATTAAAAAGGCCAATTTAAACGAGTTTTTTAAACAATTAACACTCAAAGACTCCATTTGTATTCTAATGCTAGCTTGGCATGAGTTGGAACCGAACATGATAAAAAAATGCTGGTCAAGTCTTTTGGGTGATTCTGTGCAGATAGAAGAAGATAGTGACGACGACGAGGAAAATATACCGTTAAAAATATTGCAAAGGTCACTTCGGCAACAACATCTAGAAGAACTAAACCCAATTTTCGATATGCTTCAAACTGCTAACCCAAACGTGAGTTTGTTTAGCATCCACCATTAAATTTATTATTTGCAAGAAGTTTTTATCATTGATGACATTACGGAATGGAACAATGCTGAAAGTTCATTTCCAATTTCTGCTCAAGGCGTTTCCGATGCCATCTCTGAGACTGACACTGACATCGAGGAAGTAGCAGTAGCCAAACCAGACATAACAGCAGCGCAGGCCGTGCAGATTTTTGAAAAAGTTATTGACTGGGCACAAAATAACACAAACAATTACGAAAATATTTTAGTTTTGCATAAATTCCGCGATTTTACGGTGCAAAAAGCAAAAAATGCTTATACAAAGCAAAAAACTCTTGAAATAACTTTACTCCTTTGTAATTATATAATAATATTTAATAAATATAGATGTTTTTTGTATAAAAAAGTGTTTTTTTTTATAGACTCTTTAGAGTGAACTTTTTCAATAGAGTGAACAGGCCTTGCACGAATTAGTTCACTCTATTGCGATTCCACTGTATTTATATTTTTTTTAAATAAATACTACAGGCACTTTGTACAATATTAAAGTGAGACACTTTATATGCAGTTGCATTGGTATTTATCTATATTTAAGTTAAAACAACGTGAAACTCGTTTAAAGTTCAGTGAACTTATTTTGTTAAATATTTACTCTGATTTGTTGTAACTAAAAGTATCTCGTACTTCAGTATCTGTTTTTTTAAGAGATTCACAAGAGGTCTTTTGAGTTTCTTGTTGTCTTTAAATGTAAATAAGACAATAAATATTGCAGTAGTTTACCTTCTCACTTGACCGCATTTTATAATAGTTTTTCTTACCCTGCCCGAATATATTGCAGTTGTTTTTATTTTAACTGCAAATTAATTTCAGAAATGCTACCGCGATTATCTTTAATCGCTGAATTAAAATTGTATAATAAAATAAAAATTATTTTTATTAGGTCGGTTAATATTTTAGTGAATTATTAGAGTTACATATTAGCTGGGTCGTTTTTTGACTTTTGTCTCTGATCGTCTTCTAATAGTGAAATTATGTGGCCAAATTATGTCAATCGGAAGTGTGCAAAATATTATTGATTTATTTTTAGGATACGAGCCCGCGCAACGGGCCCAAAGTTTTTGACCCCATTTGTATGGGGAAAACTAAGAGTATTTGCAGTTTTAGCTACAGTTCGTCCATTTACAACTTATTTTTATGGGAAAAGATAATGGAATCTAAAAGTGAGTTTTATTGTCTGAGAGAAATTGAAATTTGTAAAATTTGTTTAACAAAATTTTCAAAAAATTAAAAAATGCGTTTTGAAACCCACCTGAAAAAATTACCCATTTTTGATTATGAAAAAAACTTAGCAAATATTCCCAGTAAAACTTTTCATTACCAAATAATGAGTTAAACAGTTAAACTATTGAACACGAACTACTTACTCATTCGCTGTTTAATTCGTTACATTAACATGGGGATGTCATTGGAGGCAAGTACTTACCAATTGCAGGAAAGTAATGACTTGGGTAAGCAATTTGAAAGCAACAACAACAACAGCAACAACAGCAACAACTTTTTTGTTGTTGTTTTATTAAAAACATATATTTTTAAACGAAATACAAAATTTTTTTTATGATCCCATGGGGGCTCGAACCCAGACCCTCCGACTGCTAAGCAGAGACTCTTCCGCTGAGCCACTTCATATGTTGAAAACTTAGCAGCTTATAATTAATATAAACAATTTTTATTTTTAGATCCAAAATCATGTGAAAATAACTTTGTTTTTCCCTGCTTTTTTTGCTTTGTTGTAATTTTTGGAAAAATATTTTTATACGATTTTTTGTAAATATTTTAAAACTTTTTTAAAATTATTTTAAAACTTAAACAATTTAAATCTTCTTTTTTGTATAAGTTTTTACATAAGATTGACTCTTACTTACTTAAATGTTACAACCTGTTAAGGTCAAAGTCCGAGCATATTTTAGAATTCCATGGATTTCGATCTTGTGCGAATATTCTCCAATTTTATAGGCCAAACTTTGAAAAATGTTCCTCTACTTGGTCTTTTTATCGAAGTTTCGGACATCCTCCTCCAACATTAGGTAGTGGGACATTTCAATTCTAATTTTATCCTCTTCATTGTATTTTTTTTCAAGAGAGGGTTACTAGCCCTTAATCCTAACCCATTTTTATCGATCTTATGGGACAACTCTCGGAACATGTTAACTCACAATATTAATGGGTGTTAAACTAGCTCCCCGAGTGATACCATGAGGAAGTGTGTGTCCACAGTTGAGATGAAGGATGACCCAGATAAGTTGGGCTTACCAAGTTAAGACCAATTAGAATCGTGTTTGGTATTCAACATCCCCTATATAATCAAAATTGACTCATGATGGTATTTTTTCATTAACGTGAGTTAGTTTTACAATTTTTTTTTACAGGAGATAATATTTAAGTTCTTAAAATTCAAAAATCATTTAAGAAGACTCTTATAATAAAAAAAAAAACTAAAAAAAATTGTTGCCCTTGGTGGGATTTGAACCGGGGCCATTCAGTTTAAATTACCATCTTAATTACAAATAAGTACTTCTGCAATAACTTATTATTTATTCGGATGGTATGTTGTAGTCGTTACAAGGTAACCAGTTATCAGAGTACATTACCAAAGTTTTGCTGGGTTGTTATATTTTAACAAAATTAAAGTATGAAGTACTTACATGTCTTAAAATGATAAATTATGTCTTTCTTTGCGAGTTTTTGTCCAAAGTAGTTTTTTCTAGCGGTGTATCCTTAAGCGTATAACTTCTAAACTGTTTTATGGATTTCAAATATTGATGACGCCAATTAAAGCTGCATTAGTTTACTTTTAAATTCCATTATCTTTTCTCCTCAATATAAATTGTAAATCTACGAAATGTAGCTAAAACTCCAAATACTCTCAGCTTTCCCCATACAAATGGGCTCAAAAACTTTGGGCCCGTTGCGCGGGCTCGTATCCTAAAAATAAATGAATAATACTTTGCACACTTCCGATAGATATAATTTGGCCACATAATTTCACTATTAGAAGTCGATCAGAGACAAAAGTCAAAAAACAAACCACCCTATTACATATACTACTAGCTGCTTGGGCCAGGCACATAGTGCTACCATCCCATACAACCAATGGACAAAAATCGAAGCAGTTGTCATAGTAGAATGTGTCTTGATATGGATTCAACATGATCAAGTTTGAAATTTAACAAAATTGGTCGAAGGACACGCCTACCGCCTACATATTTCTTAATATTGAAAAATAAATGGAATTCACAAAACTAACAATATCTACTATACAAGTTACTTCAGACAAATAAAATTTCGAAAAAATTGGCCTAAGTATACACCTAGGATGCACAAATCCTTAAATCTGGAAGAATCGCCAAAAATCACAAAATGAAAAATATTTCTCAAAGAAGTTGTCATACATAAATTAAATTTGGTGTGTAGCGTGATGCCTAATAGTTATATTCGGTCGAAAGACACGCCTACCACCCACATATTTATCAATATTAAACATTAAATAGAATTAAAAAAATTAAAACTATTTAGACAAAAACAATTTTTTGCACGATTTAATATAGAATTGGTAAAACTGGTTGCAAACTTTTGACAAAATCGGCGTAAGGATAGGCCTAGGATGCACAAATCCTTAAATATGGAAAAATCGAAAAAAAATCACAATATGAAAAATATATCTGAAAGCAGTTGTCGTATATTAATGAAATTTGTTGTGTAACTTGTTGCCGAATAGGCCGACTTTGTTGCCTGTTGTTGTCGAAGGACACGCCTACTGCCCATAAATACTCCAATATTTAAGAGTCAACAAAAATCACACAACTTAAAATAAGTCTTAGAGTTGTTGTCGTAGTTGTCAGAAAATCACAAAATTTCAGAAAAACTTGTCCAAAAGTTTCGGCGCTCATATATATCAAACAACATATAGACAGACAAACAGACGCGAACATTTTTTATATATATATATATAGATCATCAAAAAACTATCAAACAATCGTCAGATAATCATTAAACTATCGTCAAACAATCGCCGATCAATCATGAAACAATTATCGAACAATCATTAAAAATTATTGAACAGTCGTCAGTCATCAGACAGACAGCCTTAAAACAATCGTAAACAAAATCATCAAACTACCGTCAAAAAATCGCCAGTTAATCGTAAAACAATTATCAAACAATCTTCAAACTATCATCAGTTAATCAATCATCAAACAATCGTCCAACAACCATTAAATAATCATGAAAAATCTTCAAGCAATCGTCAAACAATCGCCAGTCGAACTATAAGCAAATAATAATCATATATTACCAATATCAATGAAGCAGTTTTCCGATTTTAGGTAAATCAAAGAAATAGGGCGTAAAAGTGGGCATGGTCAATTTCTCTTTATGTGGAATCCTAAGCTGGACTAAGACAAACATTTAGAAAAAAAATGGGAATTTCTTCCCCATTTTTCCATTCCCAGATCCTACTTGTTGCATTTGCAAAAAATTCCAAAAGCGAAAAACTATCCTATAGTTAGAAAATATCCACATTTAAAACTTTAATTAATTCGATTTAGTCATTTTGATCTTATCATCCATATTTGTCATTTTTAATGTTTGACTTACATATATGGGAGGGGTCACGCTCACTTAAGGTTTCAAAAAAAAAAAGCCAAGCCTATTTAACCCACCGGTCACACCTCAACAAGCTGTCGAATTTTCAGAAAAAACGGTCAGCTCGGTCATACATATTTGTCATTTTTATACCCATATTGGCATATTGAGCGGTATATTGGCTCAAAAAGGGATATATATTCTGAACCCTTATGAAATTCGAAGACGATTGAGCCATGTCCGTCTGTCTGTCCGTATGTCTATCTGTCTGTCTGTTGTCGGCACAATAAAACCTTAACGAAAGGATATAGGTCACTGAAATTTGGCACAAATACTCTTCATTTCTTGGAAACAAATTTGGTATTGAAATTGGGCAAAATCGGTTCACATTTGACCATAGCTCCCGTATAACCTCGTCTTGGCTAATCGTTTATTTGCTAATAAATGACAAACTATTACAGCAATGATGATCACATTTGGTATATAGAAGTTTTATATAAAAATTAGGCAGCATATAAAATTTCATCGAAAACGGTTCACATTTAACCATAGCTCCCATACAAAACACTTACGGAAACAGCTTAAATTCCACCATAAATACATTTGAACGCCAATGAATGATAAACTCTAATGGCTATGTCCATTAAATTTAGCACAAGGAAGTCTTATGTCAATGCCAGCCAGTTTGCAAAATTTTGTCACAGTCAGTCACCATTTGACCTAGCTCCCATATAAAAAACTTACGAAACACAAAAATACAAGATGAAACAGGGGTTTATGTCCGTCTGTTCCTCAGACAGAAGAGCGATAGCGCCATAACAAAAAGAGCTAATTTTGCAAAAGTATTTTCGAAATCTTGAAAAAGTTGTGTATTGAAAATGGGCGAAATCGGTTCACATTTAGTTAGAGCTCCTATATAACCCCGCCCCGGGAATCACATCATTAATGCTGAAAAATTGAATACAATTGTTATAGGTATGACGACTAAATTTAGAATAGAGAAGTTTTATGCAACTATTGGACAGTGTATTAAATTTTATAGGAATCGGTCCATATTTGACTACAGTTTTCATATAAAAGCCACTCTTGGAGACCAGAAATATGTAAACTAAGACAGCTATGGTCAATAAATTTTACAAGAATAAGCTATATATAAATATCAGCCAGTGTATAAATTGGTCTTATATATATTACGGTTCTTATATATATAACATCCCCTTTTTATAACCACCATCAAAAAGATTGCGGGGTATATTGAGATTGTCATTCCGTTTGTAATTTCCTTAATATTGGCTCAAAAACCAAAACCGATATATATTTTCAATTGTTATGAAATTCTAAGACGATTAAACGAAAATAGGTTAAGATTTGACCATAGCTCCAGTATAACCTCCCCTAATATAATCGCTTATTTGCTAATAAATAACAAACTATAAGAGATATAATTATATAAAATTTCATTAAAATCGGTTCACATCTAGCCATAGCTCCCATACAAAACACTTATGAAAACTGCCTAAATTTCACCTAAAATACACGTAAATGCCAATTGACCATAGCTCCTATATAGAAAATTTACGGAAATACAAAAATACAAAAACAAAAGGGGTTTTATATCAAAATTTTACAGAAGAATTTTGAATACCTTGGAAAAAGCTGTGTATTAAAAATGGACAAAGTCGGTTCACATTTAGTTAAAACAATTGTAGTTGCTATAACGAATAAATTTAGAATAGGGAAGTTTTATATCAAATTTTATAGGAATCGGTTCATATAGCATTCATGACTATAGCTTTCATATAAAAACCACTCCTGGAAACCAAAAATGTTGCTAAGGCTACATGGGAGCGTTCACGCCCACTTGAGATTTCAAAAAAAAACCAGGCCTATTTAACCACCGGTCACAACTTAAAATACCATCAAAATTTCAGAAAATAACTTTCATAAAATAACTGTTTTAATTTTGAAACTAAATCTTGCCTAAATATTTATACCCTTCACCACCATAGGTGGAAAGGGTATTATAAGTTTGTGCTGATGTATGTAACGCATAGAAATATTTGTCTTAGACCCACCTTTTAGTATACCAATAGGCTAAGAAACACTTTCTGAGTCGATTTAGCGATGTCCGTCCGTCCGTCCGTGTGGTTGGCTGGCTGGATAATTTGATGAAATTTGGCACAGATCATTTTTTTGATGATGGGACCATGGCTATTGAAATTCGTCAAAATCGGTCTATTATTTATGGTACCTCCCATAGGTATCACTTATTGGAATTGCTATATTGGCCACAAATATCAATATTTTTTCATGAAATTTAAAACATATGATTCTTATGTAAACCTAAATCACTATACCAAATTTCGTTAAAATCGGTCCACATTTGACCATAGCTCCCATACAAACTCTTCTTTAAAAATGCACTAAATGAGACAAAAAAAATCACTAAAACGCTCGTAAATCCAAAGATATTGAAAATTTTGAGTTTATTTTTTGCGTACATAATTTTTGTAACAACTGTAATCAATTTGCTAAATTTCGAGATAATCGGTCCACATTTGACCCTAGCTCTCATATAAGCCCAAATGATGGAAACAGCTTAAATATATATGTTTTGAGAAAATGTTTGTATGATGGCAATATTTAGCAAATATTTGTCTTTATACAGGAAAAATAACACCTTTGACCTTAGTGGTGAAGGGTATCGTAAGGTCGGGCTTGACCGACTATAGCGCTTTCTTACTTGTTTTGAAACTAAATCTTGCCTAAATATTTATACCCTTCACCACCATAGCTGGAAAGGGTATTATAAGTTTGTGCTGATGTTTGTAACGCATAGAAATATTTGTCTTAGACCCACCTTTTAGTATACCAATAGGCTAAGAATTACTTTCTGAGTCGATTTAGCGATGTCCGTCCGTCTGGCTGGCTGGCTGGACCCCCATGTAAACCTTGTAATCAAACTACAGATCGCAATTCCAAAGATAATTTGATGAAATTTGGCACAGATCATTTTTTTGATAATGGGACATGGCTATTGAAATTCGTCAAAATCGGTCCATTATTTATGGTACCTCCCATAGGTATCACTTATTGGAATTGCTATATTGACCACAAATATCAATATTTTTTCATGAAATTTAAAACAAATACTGCTTATGTAAACTTAAATCACTGTACCAAATTTTGTTGAAATCGGTCCACATTTGACCAAAGCTCCCATACAAACTCTTCTTTAAAAACGCACTAAATGAGACAAAAAATCACTAAAACGCTCGTAAATCTAAAGATAATGAAAATTTTGAGTTTATTTTTTGCATACATAATTTTTGTAACAACTGTAATTAATTTGCCAAATTTCGAGAATATCGGTCCACATTTGACCCTAGCTCTCATATAAGTCCAAATGACTGAAACAGGTTGAATATATAAGTTTTGAGAAAATGTTGGTATGATGGCAAAATTTAGCAAATATTTGTCTTTATACAGGAAAAAGAACAAGTTTGACCTTAGTGGTGAAGGGTATTGTATGGTCGGGATTGACCGACTATAGCGCTTTCTTACTTGTTTTCTTTGCATTTGGTTACTACCCTAATCCATATGAATGCATTTTATAGCTACTTAAATTATAAAAAAAAATTGCAATTAAAATAATGAGTATTCTCAACATGATAATCACTTTACAATGCTCTATAACAAGCTTTCAAAATGTTTATAATGCGCTTCTTTTTTCCATTTTCTGAACAATTGTTTTAACTTTATTTTCTTAAATGATGTACGAGTGTTTGTATTTGTGAACATACAAATGTATGAGTTTATTTATATAAATGTATTTGTTTTAAAAATTCACACGCTTTTCAAACTGAAAACAATTATTTATGGTGGAATAAAAAAAATGAAATAAAATAAAAAACACCGGAACTACCTTGAACTCGAAATATGTAAAATTTTGCTGTTAGCGGTTGTAGCCGTTGCCGGCGTTGAGGCTACGTCAGTGACTGTGGCTAATTATTATCTGTATTTTAATATCGTTTACCTTTGGCTTTAAACAAAAAACTACAGCTTAACTCTTGTTATATTCTGTTGCTTCTTTTTGCAAAACCATTAATCCCAAAGATATTTATTTGTATTTATATTAATTTAAGAAAAAAAACAAAAACTTTTAAACAAAAAGAGCAGAATTAAAAAAAAAATATTTACGCTATAAACAATTCATATCCAGTTAATTTATCATTCGAAAACTTTTTCGTTTACCCTTCGGCTAAACTGGGCAAAGGGTATTATTAGTTTGTCATAGGGTTTGTGATTTAATATCTATTTGGATCCCGGTTTTTTTCAAGATCCACGTTTAACATATATTATAGATTGATTTAAAAATATAAAGATATCAAAAATTATTTAAATTAAAAATATCATGATTCTTAACAAAAAGTTATGAAAAAAAAATCAATAAAGCAACTTATGATACAAAAATTTTTCTATAAAAAAATTTACAATATTAAATTTTTTCTATAACAAATTAACCTCATAAATTTTTTTCCATAGAAAAATTTACGATATAAAATTTTTCTATAGAAAACTTTTATATAAATTTTTCTATAGAAAACTTTTATATAAATTTTTTCTATAGAAAACTTTTATATAAATTTTTTTCCATAGAAAAATGTACGACAAATTTTTTCTAAAGAAAAATTTACGATATCAATTTTTCCTATAGAAACATTTACGCCATTAAATCTTTTCACAGAAAATTTTACTATATCGTTTTTTTTTTTCTATAGAAAAATTAACGATACCAAATTTTTCTATAGTAAACTTTACGATCTCAAACTTTTTCTTTAGAAATATTAACGATATCAATTTTTTCTAAAAAAAACTTTAAGATATCAAATTTTTTTTACAGAAAATTTAACAATATCAAATTTTTCTATAGAAAATTTTACGATATTAAAATATTTCTACAGAAAAATATACAATATAAATTTTTTTCTAAAGAAACAAATTGTTTGCTGAAGAAAAATTTATAATATCAAAATTATTCCATAGAAAAATTTACTTTATCGAATTTTTTCTGTAGAAAATTTTACGATATCAAATTTTTCTGAAGAAATATTTACGATATCAATTTTTCTAAAGAAAAATTTAGGATATCAAAGTTTTTCTATAGAAAAATTAAGAACATTAAATTTTTCTATAGAACATTTTACGAGATCTAATTTTTTCTACAGACAAATTACAATATCTAATTTTTTCTATAGAAAAATTTTCAATATAAATTTTTTTTACAAAAAAAAAAAAATTACGATATTAAGTTTTTCTGTAGAAAAATTTACGATATTCAATTTTTTCTACAGAAAAATGTGCGATATTAAATTTTTTCTATAGAAAAATTTACGATATTTTGCTTTTTCTATAGAAAATTTACGATATTAAGATTTTTCTATAGAAAAATTAAGGATATTAAATTCTTTCTATATAAAAATGTACGATGTAATTTTTTTTTCTATAAAAAAATTAACATTATCAAATTTTTTCCATAGAATAATTTATAATAATAAATTTTTTCTAAAGGAAAATTTACGATAATAAATTTTTTCTATAGAAAAAATTAGGATATCAAATTTTTTCTATAGAAAATTTTACAATATCAAATTATTTCTATAAAAAAATGTACGATATCAATTTTTTATAGAAAAATTTTAATATCGAAAATTTTTCTATAGAAAAATTTTCGATAATAAAATTTTTCTATAGAAAAATTTTCGATATTAAAATTTTTCTATAGAAAAATTTTCGTTATTAAAATTTTTCTATAGAAAAATTTTCGATATTAAAATTTTTCTATAGAAAAATTTTCGATATTAAAATTTTTCTATAGAAAAATTTTCGATATTAAAATTTTTCCATAGAAAAATTTTCGATATTAAAATTTTTCTATAGAAAAATTTTCTATATTAAAATTTTTCTATAGAAAAATTTTAATATCGAAAATTAAAATTTTATTAAAATTTTTCTATAGAAAAATTTTCTATTTTAAAATTTTTCTAAAAAAAAATTTTCCATATTAAAAATTTTCGATATTAAAATTTTTCTATAGAAAAATTTTAATATCGAAAATTAAAATTTTATTAAAATTTTTCTATAGAAAAATTTTCTATATTAAAATTTTTCTATAGAAAAATTTTCTATATTAAAATTTTTCTATAGAAAAATTTTCTATATTAAAATTTTTCTATAAAAAAATTTTCTATATTAAAATTTTTCTATAGAAAAATTTTCGATATTAAAATTTTTCTATAGAAAAATTTTCGATATTAAAATTTTTCTATAGAAAAATTTTCGATATTAAAATTTTTCTATAGAAAAATTTTCTATATTAGAACTTTTCTATAGAAAAATTTTCGATATTAAAATTTTCTTTAGAAAAATTTTCGATATTAAAATTTTTCTATATAAAAATTTTTGATATTAAAATTTTTCTATATAAAAATTTTTGATATTAAAATTTTTTTATAGAAAAATTTTTGATATTAAAAGTTTTTTATAGAAAAATTTTCGATATTAAAATTTTTCTAGAAAAAAATTTTCGATATTAAAATTTTTCTATAGAAAAATTTTCGATATTAAAATTTTTCTATAGAAAAATTTTCGATATTAAAATTTTTCTATAGAAAAATTTTCGATATTAAAATTTTTCTATAGAAAAATTTTCGATATTAAAATTTTTCTATAGAAAAATTTTCGATACATAAATTTTTTCTATAGAAAAATTTTCGATATTTAAATTTTCTATAGAAAATTTTTCGATATTAAAATTTTTCTATAGAAAAATTTTCGATATTAAAATTTTTCTATAGAAAAATTTTCGATATTAAAATTTTTCTATAGAAAAATTTTCGATATTCAAATTTTTTCAATAGAAAAATTTTCGATATTCAAATTTTTTCAATAGAAAAATTTTCGATGTTAAAATTTTTTCAATAGAAAAATTTTCGATGTTAAAATTTTGCTATAGAAAAAATTTAATTTTTTCTTAGAAAAATTTTTCAATAGAAAAGTTTACAATATCAATTTTTTTCTTTACAAAATTCTACGATATCAATTTTGTTCTATAGAAAAATTTACGATATCAAATTTTTTATAGAAAAATTTACGATATTAAATTTATTCTGTAGAAAAATTTACGATATCAGTTTTTTTCTATAAAAAATTTACAATACCAACTTTTTTCTATTGAAAAATTTACAGTATTATAATTTTGCTATAGAAAAACTTACGATGTCAATTTTTTTCTGTTGAAAATTTTACGATATCAAATTTTTTCGACAGAAAAAGTTTCGATATCAAATTTTTTCTATAAAAAAATTTACCATATCAAATGTTTTCAATAGAAAAATGTATAATATAAAGTTTTTTCTGTAGGAAAATTTACGATATCAATTTTTTTATAGAAATACTTACGATATTCAATTTTTTCTATAAAAATTTACTCTAGAAAACTTTACGATTTTAATATTTTTTATAGAAGAAAATAAGATATACATTTTTTCCTATAGAAATATTTATGGAATAATTTTTTGCTATAGAAAAATTTACGATATTAAATTTATGAAATTTATGTTATCAAATTTTTTCTACAGAAATATTTACCATACTTAATTTTTTTCTAGAGAAATTTTTACGATATCAAATTTTTTCATAAGAAAAATTTACGATATCAATTCTTTTCTTTAGAAATATTTACGATATTAATTTATTATTTTTTTTTTTTTTTTTAATTTACGATATTTAAGTTTTCGTATAGAAAAAATTAACGACATGAACATTTTATTATAGAAAATTTGTTATTATTAAAATAGAAAAGTTGACGATATTGAAAAATTTAGATGAAGAAAGTAACGTTTTCTAATTTTATGTATAAACATTTTACGATATTCAAAATTTCATATAGAAAAATTTACGATACAAAAACTTTTCTGAAAAATGTTAAAATATGCAAATTATACTATAGAAATATTTACGATTTACGATATTTATATAGAAAATTTTTAAAAATTTAAGTTTTTGTATAGAAAAATTAACATTCTAAACATTTTAATATAGAAAAATTTTCTATTATTAAAGGGTATAAGAGATTCGGCTTTGATTAGATTTTTGTATTTATTATTTTATTTTACCGTAAATTATTTAAATCTCTGTATGAGTTGTACATAAACACAACCGCAAAATTATATAATTATATAAAAATAATAATAACAATTATTCAAACATGCATTCCAACTTTATAAAGATATGACACATAAACAAAAAATTAACTTTGCTAAAGCAAAAAAATGCTAACGTTAAAAAAAACGGTCAAGTTCAGGTTAATCGCGCTTAATCGTTTTTAATTTTTTGCCCTTACAAACTTGAGAATATAAAAATATGTTCCTAATTAGCGAAAAACCTTAACAACAAATACCGGCAATATTTTTCATAATTTGTTTTAAATAGAATTAACTCGTTAAATAATTAAATATTTTTTTGTAAGATTTTCAAGAGCAGACGAAACAGCTGCGAATCGTGTCTTCGTTATAAGAAAAGGGTTTAGTTTTTTTTTTTATTAAAAAACGTGATTAAGTATAATTTATAGTCGTTTATATCCAACTGTTATTAGACCTCAAAAGGTAAAAGTGTTTACACAAGCTAATGTACTTTTTTTAAATTTGCTCTAAACTTGGAAAGTAACTTTTTGCTTAAGCCGTTAATTTTCATTTAACGACAAAAGAAATATTTTTAACATAAATCCAAAACAATTAAAATAAGGATTTGTCTAATAAGAATTAATTTTTAAAGACTTATTATAATATTACAATAACCGTATTTCAGTTAAAGAAAAACGGACTCGAAAAACTCACTTATTCCAAATTATTAGCTATTTCTCCTTCAAATTACTTTGAAACAAAATTTAAATATTTAAATACATCCCAAACATTTGAAAAATCGAAAATGATTTGAACAATAACTTCCCAGCAAAACTTTGGTAATGGCAAGTACTCTAATAACTGGTTACCTTGTAACGACTACAACATACCATCCGAATAAATAATAAGTTATTGCAGAAGTACTTATTTGTAATTAGGATGGTAATTTAAACTGAATGGCCCCGGTTTAAATCCCACCAAGGGCAACTATTTTTTTTAGTTTTTTTTATTAAGAGAGTCTTTTTAAATGATTTTTGAATTTTTAGAACTTAAATATTATCTTCTGTAAAAAAAATTTGTAAAACTAACTCACGTTAATGAAAAAAAAAACAGGGAAAAACAAAGTTATTTTCACATGATTTTGGATCTAAAAATAAAAATTGTTTATATTAATTATAAGCTGCTAAGTTTTCAACATATGAAGTAGCTCAGTGGAAGAGTCTCTGCCTAGTAGTCGGAGGGTCTGGATTCGAGCCCCCATGGGATCATAAAAAAAAATTTGTATTTCGTTTAAAAATATATGTTTTTAATAAAACAACAACAAAAAAGTTGTTGCTGTTGTTGTTGCTTTCAAATTGCTTACCCAAGTCATTACTTTTCTGCAATTAGTAAGTACTTGCCTCCAATGACATCCCCATGTTAATGTAATGACTTAAACAGCGAATGAGTAAGTAGTTCGTGTTCAATAGTTTAACTGTTTAACTCATTATTTGGTAATGAAAAGTTTTACTGGGTTATTTCTTCATTTGAATTTTAACAAATATAATGAAAATTTTCTTAAGTGAATGGAAATTTAAAGCGACATTAAAGCATTTCAGATTCATTGAATTGTATGAAATAATTTAAAATGTATTCGCTATGAAAATAACCTTGAAGTCAGATTTAAGAAGTTATTTTCTAAATTTATAGGTGGAGCAAATAAACCTATTGACTTATTAGAATTTAGTTAAATTAGTTACAGTCAAATTTAAAAGGAATTATAATTGCTTATTTATGTGTAAAACAAGTCAGAAAAATTATAGTCGGTCAAGGCTGCCGTATTATATACCCTATAGCTTATTTTCTTAAACGAGCAATAATTGTATGTATATATATATATATAGTACCTGGTTAACCGAGCCTTGCTCGGAGCTTTATGATAAGCATTTTGAGGCAAATTTTAATGTTTTATATATTTCATTTTATAAAGAACTAAAATAAATTCAGAGGAAAGACATTGCACAAATATTCAGTTAAATTTGAATTATTTTATTTATTTTGTCCGACCAACGCATAGTTTGCATAGTTTACAGTTCAACTCATTTTAATAATTTTGGAAATTGGCCATACCAACAGAAACCTCCGTCGACTCATGCACAACAACTTTGCTAAAGATTATAGTCTGATCAAATGCAAAGTTTACGATTTACTTCATTTTGAGTAGTTTTCAGTGGCGCCACCTGAAGTTGTTCATACCAACTAAGAAACCTTAGCTGCTTATGCGTAACAACTTTGCTTATGATTGTAACATGATCAAATGCACAGTTTACGTTTTAATTAATTTTGAGTAATTTTCAGTGGCGCCACCTATCGGACTTTGGTCATTCCCATAAATAAACCTTCGTCGGCTTATCCGCAACAACTTTCCTAAAGATTATAGCATGATTAAATGTACAGCTTACGATTAAATTGACTTTGAGTAAATTTCAGTGGCGCCACCTGTCGAAATTTCTTCATACCAACTAAGAAGCCTACGTCGGCTGATGTGCAACAATTTTGCTGAAGATTATAGCATGATGAAATGTATAGCTTACGATTAAATTGACTTTGAGTAATTTTCAGTCGGAAATTATTCACACCAAATAAAAAGCCTTCGCCGGCTCATGCGCTACAACTTTGCTAAAGATCATAGCATGATCAAATATACAGTTTACGATTTAATTAATTTTTAGTAATTTTCAGTGGCGCCACCTGAGGAAAATTAATCCTACCAACTTAAAAACCTTCGCCGGCTTATCCTCAACATCTTCGCTAAAGAGCATAACATGATCAAATTCACAGTTTACTATTCTATAAAGAACATACATACAAACATTCATTTGTTGTTGAGATGTTGAGTTATCATGTTATCCCTTTTTTACCCATTTTGGCCCCAAAATCCAAAAAGTACCAAATACGTGTTCAATATTTCTTTCACATCTATTGACTGCAGTTCAAATTCCTTTCTATATTCTTTGGTTTTAAAAATAAGAGTGGGTTAAAAAGGTACCAAAAAAAAACTATTATCACCCTTTTTTACCCCCTATCGGACATAGTTTCAAAAAAGTACCAAATTTTTTTTGTTTCTATACCTATTACTTTAGGAGATATAGCGTTTTTGATTTTTTTCCCTTTTTACCCGATTTTACCCTCTTACAGGCAAAGGTTCCAAAAGTCCCTTCTTCTTCGACCTATACATCAAAAAAAGATACCCATTGTCCAAATTTTATCAAAATCGTTAGAGCCGTTTTCGAGATAGCCATTCTATATATATATATATATATATATATATAAAGGTTCCACAAGTCCCTTCTTCTTCGACCTATACATCAAAAAAGATACCAATTGTGCAAATTTTATCAAAATCGTTAGAGCCGTTTTCGAGATAGCCATTCTATATATATATATATATATATATATATATCTTATATTCTTGAATAATTGTATGTATATATATATATATATATATATACATATATATATATACATATATATATATATATATATATATATATATATATATATATATATATATATATATATATATATATATAGATATAGATATAGATATGTATATATATATATATATACATATATATATATGGGCGGATGACTAACCTGCTATACCACGGCGGTTCACATATACATATATATATATATATATATAGATATATATATATATATATATATATATATATATATATATATATATATATATATATATATATATATATATATATATATATATATATACATATATATACATACAATTATTCAAGAATATAAGATATATATATATATATATAAATATATATACAATGACTATCTTGAAAGCGATTTTGATTAAATTTAAACGGTGGGTACCTCTTTTGATATATAGGTCGAGTTAGAAAGGACTTTTGGAAACTTTCCCTCTAAGGGGATAAAAACGGGTTAAAAGGGGAGAAAATCCAAAACGTTAGATCTCCTTAAGTAATAGGTATAGAAACAAAATTAAAATTACATTTTGAACAACTATAAAAATAAGTGGACAGGTGTTTGGTACTTTTTTGATAGGGGGTAAAAAGTGGTAAAAGTAGTTTTTATGGTACTACTTTTAATCCACACTTATCTTTTGAACCAAAAAATAGAGAAAGGAACTTTGTACTAGAATCAATAAATGTGAATAAAATATTGAACATGTATTTGGTACTTTTTTGATTTCGGTGGCCAAACTGGGTAAAAAAGGGATAACATGATAACTTAAAATCTCATAAAGTAATATGAATATGAATAATATCTTAACTGCGTTTTTATAAAATGTACTGAATTCAATTGGTACCAAAGAAGTACTAAATATGCAGATTGAACTTTTTTAAGACTAGGGGATAAAAATTGAAACAAATTGGTAATGTTATAATTTTTAAACAAATAAATGTTTGTCTATCTGTGTGTGCTTTATGGAATAGTTGTTGCGCATGAGTGAGCGAAGGTTTTTAAGTTGTCATAAGCAATTTTCGATATGTGGCGCCACTGAAAATTACTCAAAATGATTTAGATCATAAACTGTGTATTTGATCATGCTATGATCTTTAGAAAAGTTGTAGCGCATGAGCCAACGAAGGTTTCTTAATTTATATGACCAATTACCAGCAGGTGGCGCCACTGAAAATTACTCAAAGTTGCGTATGAGCCGACGAGAATTTCTAAGTTAGTATTTATGACCAATTTCCAAATGAATAAAATGATCCAAAATTAATTGGATATTTGTGTGCGATGTCTTTCCTATAAATTAATTTATTTGGCTAATACTTTATACACAAAATATTTGAAAACTTTTTAACTTGCCTTAAAATGCTTATCCTAAAGCTTCGAGCAAGGCTCGGTCAACCAGATACTAAGGTTTAATATTAGGTTGAATCAAAAATTTTCGAACATGTACTAAACCATATCATCTCCGGTTTTGATGAAATTTTTTTATATAAATTCAAATATAATTTTTAAAATTTTTCAAAGTTTAAAAATTCTTTTTGGTTCAGATTCTATAGCGAAAGCTTCAAAGTTCGTTTCATTTATGATATTTTTCAAAGTATAGTTATACCCTTCACTTCCATGGGTGGAAATGGTAATATTATGCCATAAGTTTGTGCTGATTTATGTAACGCCTTTGTCTCAGACCCACCTTAGTATACCAATAGGTTTAGAATTACTTTTTGAGTCGATTTAGCGATGTCAGTCCGTCTGGCTGAACGGCTGGACCCCCATGTAAACCATGTAATCAATGTACAGGTCGCAATTCTAAACATAATTTAATGAAATTTGGCACATATAATTTTTTTGTTAGTGGGACCACGGCTATTGAAATTTGTCAAAATCGGTCCATTATTTATGGTACCTCCTACAAGTTCCACTTCCCGGAATTGATATTTTGGCCACAAATATCAATGAAATTAAAAACAGATACTTCTAATGTAAACTAAAATCAATGTACCAAATTTCGTTGAAATCGCTCCACGTATAAACTCTTCTATTAAAACGCACTAAATCAGATAAGTATCACTAAAACGCTCGTAAATCTGAATATAATGACAATTTAATGTTTAGTTTTTGAATACATAACTTTTGTAAAAAAATTTGCTAAATTTCAAGACAATTAGTCCACATTTGACTCTAGACCTCATATAAGTCGAAATGAGGGAAACAGCTTAAATTTGTAAGTCTTTAGAAAATGTTTGTATGACGACAAAATTTAGCAAATCTTTGTAAAGGGTGTCCCAACTAGAACGCAATTTTTAAATTTCAAATAAAACACAGATATTAAAAAAAAATCGTGAAACTTTATTATATCGTAAAGTAGACAGAATGAGGTTATACATGGAACAAGATATCGTGCAGATGGCCGCTGCGGCTTTGCTGGCACACACGCGATCTTTTAATTAAATTTTCAATGGCCTTTTTGCATTAATGCTGCGGTATTTCATTAATGTAGCGTCCAATTTCTTCTTTTAAGGCTTGAGTCGTCGTCGTCTTATTTGCGTAAGCCATCGACTTCAAAAAATCCCAAAAAAAAATCTAAAGGTGTTAAGTCGAACATTCTAAGCGTACAATTCTGGTCTCCAAAACGCGAAATAACAAAATAGCAATTAAGTTGTTTCTCTGGCTGTATGACATGTCCTCCATACTCATTTGTTTAATTATAGGCAAGAAAAAACTGGTTATCGTGACACTAGGTCTAAAAGTTAAGATCTGAAAACTTGAGCCAAATCGGACAACTTTCTATGGGCGCGCATCGGATCCAAAGTTTAAAAGCCCATTTGTATGGGGAAAAATGGGTTATTTTTTGTTTTTGCAAAATTTAGGCCAAAAATAATTAATTTTTACTAGAAACAATAATAGAATATTAAAGGGAACTAACTCAACTCTATTTCAAATCATGAAAGATGAAAATCCATGAGGTAGTTTAAAAGTTATTGTAGTTTTCCCCCGAAAATTCATGTTCTTGAAAACGCGCCTAAGGATATGCATCAGGAATTGTATGTTGTAAATAAAGAAATTCCAAAGCATAGACCCAATATACCCTTCGCATCCATAATGATGTAGGGCATTAAAAGCAAACATTAATATTAAATGCTGTAAATGGGGAAATCGTTATTATTTCATTAATATTCAGTTTTATACAATGTTAATCCTTTATAAGAAGATCTCAGTGAAAATTCAACGCAAATAATTTGCATATTATTCAGATTATTCAAAAATAAATGTTGAAAATGACTTCCTTCTGCCATATCAAGATAAACAACAGCAAAATATTCATAATAAATATTTTAAACGATTAACGCTTTTAAATGTTTCCAAGTGGCCCGAATATAATGTCTTATAGCATTACTTACAATATGTTTCACGTTCATAAGAAGATAAAATAATAAATTTAAAAAGTTATAACAAAATAATTTAAAAATAATCAAGAACATCAGCAGCCTAACAACAACAATTTATTTATTTATTTATAACAATTTTTTTAATAATAATTATAATTTGTTCCCATTGTTTTTGTAAGTTTTTTTTTTTTAATTTTTTTCTTTTCTTATTTTTCTCTTAGTTATTTTTGTTTTAGTTATATAAAACTTTTGCTGCCCGAGAATCGTTATTAGTTAAAATTTGAATTCAGACTGTGAACAATATTAAGATCTTAACAGAACTACTTTAATTTTAATTACTTTTTTATTTTTAACATTTTATTGTATTCGAAGAATCTTGAAATTTTTAAGATGTTTTCGTCATCACGTCAAATAACAAATGAAGTAAGTTAAATTATTTAATTGATTTTTTTTAGAATGAAAAAAAAAACAAGTAAGAAAGTGCTATAGTCGGTCAAGACCGACCATACGATTCCCTTCACCACTAAGGTGTTCTTTTTATACCCACCATCAAAAAGAATGGGGGGTATATTGAGATTTTCATTCCGTTTGTAATTTCCTTAATATTGGCTCAAAAATCAAAAACGATATATATTCTGAATCCTTATGAAATTTTAAGACGATTGAGCGATGTCCGTCTGTCTGTTGAAATCACGATAACGCCTAAACGAAAGGAGCTGGCTCACTGAAACTTAGTAAAAATATTCTTCATCTCTGAGGAAATTTTGGTATTGAAATTGGGCAAAATCGGTTAACATTTGACTATAGCTCCCGTATAACGTCGCCTACGCTAATCGCTTTTGTGCTAATAAATAATAAACTATAATAGCTATGATGATAAAATTTGATACATAGAAGTTTTGCATAAGCCCTGGGTAGCATATAAAATTTCATCCAAATCAGTTTACATTTAGGTATAGCTCTCATACAAAAAACTTATGGAAACAGCCTAAATTTCACCTAAAATACACTTAAATGCCAATAACTCCAAAACTATAACAGATATAACCACTAAATTTAGCACAAGGAAGTTTTATGTCAATGCCAGCGAGTGTGCAAAATTTTGTCACAATCGGTCATCATTTGACCATAGCTCCCATATAAAAAACTTACGGAAACACAAAAATACAAACAGAAAAGGGGGTTTATGTCCGTCTGTCCGTCAGACAAAAGCGCGATAGCACCTTAACCAAAAAGGCTACAGCAACAAAATTTTAAAAAAGGAAGTTTTATGTAAATGCCAGTCAGTGTGCAGAATTTTGTTGCAATCTGTTATTATTTGACCATAGCTCCTATATAAAAAACTTACGGCAACACAAAAATTCAAAAAGAAAATACGGTTTATGTCCGTCTTTCCATCAGAGAAAAGCGCGATAGCTCCTTAACTACAAGAGCTAGAGATACAAAATTTAGCAAAAGTATTTTCGATATATTATAGAAATTGTGTGCTGAAAATGGGTAAAATCGGTTCACATTTAGTTAGAGTTATGCCTCGGGAATCACATTTATGCTGATAAATTGAATAATATTGTAAAATCTATGACTACTAAATTTAGAACAGAGAAGTTTTATGCAACTTTCTATCAGCATGTCTTATTTTAGGAATCGGTCCATTTTTGACCATAGCTTTCATATAAAAATCGCTCCCGGTAACCACTAAAATGCCGCAAACGCCAGTTAAAAGCTATTAACTTATAAACTATATCAGCTACGGCCACTAAATTTTGCACAAATAAACTTAATATTAATACCAGCCGGTATATACAATTTTGTAACAATCGGTCTACAGTTGGATATAGTTCTTATATATATAACTAACCCTTTTAATATCTACAATCCACAAGATTTGAAGGTACATTCAGTAAATTAAGATTGCATCTACGAAATTAGATAGCTATCGATCAATGTTAGGTCCAGACTTTCTACACGGTAGATGCATCAGGAACTCCTCACAAAATATATGAACCTGCCGTGTTGCTATCAACATGTTTATGGCACAATGAAACAGCTTAATAATGTAAAACTATATTCGGTTATGGAACAGCATTTTGTCCAAGGTAAATACTAGGGAAATCACTTTTAAATGTTGAACTATAGTAAATATAGTACTGCAACCGAATTTAGTACAAAAACATTACCAACAATACCACATTCGGTCAAAATTTTGAATTAGCTGCACTCTCGTACAACTTGATGGTGGGTATACAAGATTCGGCACAGCCGAATATAATACTCTTATTTTCTTGTTTCATCATACAAAAATTTTCTCAAAACTTATATATTTAAGCTGCTTTCGTCATTTAGACTCAAATCTAGACAGATTATCTCGAAATTTCGCAAATTGATTACAGTTTTTACAAAAATTATGCAAAAAGTGATGCTCAAAGTAGCGCTGTACATATAGTTTACATGCCGGTCTATTTTCATCACTTTTAAAACTCGATCCGCCTTTTAAGTAAGAGGCCGGAACGTGATAAATCTTTGATATTCAAATATCCATGGCGAAAATGTTCATTAGTTCGAATGCACGGTATTATCACTAGCTATGACTTCAGCCTTTTTGAGTACTCAGAACATTTTAAGCTATTGTAACTGTATGTCGATTGATTCTCAAAGTGTCAGCGATGTCCTGGTAGCTTACATGCCAGTCTATCTTGAGCGTGTTCCTTTTTTCACTAAAAGTTAGAACGGAATGTCCAAGCTCTTTCACATCCATATATAATCCAACAAAACTTTCTTATGTTTAATGCTCTGTACGATCGCGAATTATTTAATTATGACTGGGACTATGACTACAGTTGCAACTAAAGCTATGGCTACAATTATGACTAGAATTATGACTAGAGCTGTGACTACAGTTACGACTTTAGCTTAGTACTACGACTACTTCTGTTAAAAGAATTATAACTACAGCTACGACTTCAGCCATAATTATTCATATCTTATATTCTTAAACGAGCAATAATTGTATATATATATATATATATATATATATATATATATATATAGAATGACTATCTCGAAAACGGCTCTAACGATTTTGATAAAATTTGGACAGTGGGTATCTTCTTTGATGTATAGGTCGAAGAAGAAGGGACTTTTGGAACCTTTGCCTCTAAGAGGGTAAAAACGGGTAAAAAGGGGAAAAAATCGAAAACGCTATATCTCCTTAAGTAATAGGTATAGAAACAAAATTTAAATTACGTTTTAAACAGCTATGAAAATAAACGGACAGGTGTTTGGTACTTTTTTGAAACTATGTCCGATAAGGGGTAAAAAAGGGTGAAAATAGTTTTTTTGGTACCTTTTTAACCCACTCTTATATTTTAAACTAAGGAATATAGAAAGAAACTTTGTACTGCAATCAATAGATGTGAAAGAAATATTGAACACGTATTTGGTACTTTTTTGATTTTGTGGCCAAAATGTGTAAAAAAGGGATAAACTGATAACTTAACATCTACAAAAGTAATATGAATAGGAAAATTATGTTAACTGCTTTCTAATAAAATGTACCGAATTCAATTGGTACCAAAGAAGTACCAATTATGCATATGGAACTTTTTCAAATTAGGGGATAAAAAGTGGAAAAAATTAGTAATATTATAACTTTAAAACAAATGAATGTTTGTCTGTATGTATGTTCTTTATAGAATAGTAAACTGTAAATTTGATCATGTTATGCTCTTTAGCAAAGATGTTGCGGATAAGCCGGCGGAGGTTTTTAAGTTGGTAAACCGAATTTCCGACAGGTGGCGCCATTGAAAATTACTAAAAATTAATTAAATCGTAAACTGTACATTTGATCATACTATGTTCTTTTGCAAAGTTGTAGCGCATGAGCCGGCGAATGCTTTTTAATTGGTGTGAATAATTTCCGACAGGTGGCGCTACTGAAAATTACTTAAAGTCAATTTAATCGTAAGCTGTACATATAATCACGCTATAGTCTTTAGCAATGTTGTTGCACATGAGCTGTACATATAATCATGCTATAATCTTTAGCAATGTTGTTGCACATGAGCCGACGAAGGTTTCTTAGTTGGTATGAAGAAATTTCAACAGGTGGCGCCACTGAAATTTACTTAAAGTCAATTTAATCGTAAACTGTTCATTTAATCATGCTATAATTTTTAGCAAAGTTATTGCGGATAATCCGACGAAGGTTTATTAATTGGAATGACCAAAGTCCGACAGGTGGAGCCACTGATATTACTCAAAATGAATTAAATCGTAAACTGTGCATTTGATCAGACTATAAGTGAATTAAATCATAAACTGTGCATTTGATCATGTTATGATCATAAGCAAAGTTGTTACGCATAAGCAGGTGAAGGTTTCTTAGTGGTATGAACGACTTCAGGCGGCGCCACTGAAAACTACTCAAAATGAATTAAATCGTAAACTGTGCATTTGATTAGACTATAATCTTTAGCAAAGTTGTTGCGCATGAGGAGGTTTCTGTTGGTATGACCAATTTTCAAAATTATTTAAAATGAGTTAAACTGTAACTGTATAAAATAAAATATATAAAAACTTTAAAATTTGCCTCAAAATGCTTATCATAAAGCCCCGAGCAAGGCTCGGTCAACCAGGTACTGACTACTTATACGTCTACAAATTTAACAATGATTATGACTACTAACTATGAGTTTTGACTATGACTATAGTTATGACTACTACTTAAGATGACTACAGATACGACTACTGCTATGACTACAGCGCGATAGCGCCTAAACGAAAAGAGCTAGAGGGACAAAATTTTACAAAAATATGACCAAAGGTCGGTACAAAGAGAAGCAGCAATAAAAGAGACTAAAATTCTGAAAATTAAACCGGCTTAAGTCTATTTTACTGAAAGTGCATCTGTCTGACTGGAATAATAATTCTGTATGTGCTTTTCACTGTATATTTTGCTTTTCTTAACAAAGTGACGTCAACTTCATTTGTTGTAAACTTGCGTGAATGTGGTTGGCCTGTTTGCTTTTTCAAACTCATTTTGCCGATTATATTTAACGATTGTGTTGTGTCACGAAAATTATGAAAAGTAGCCGACTCCTGGTTGTAAGGGGAGCCAGCGTGCCTGTTTATGACTAAAGCTAGATGACTTGACTTACCTAGAGTTTTGACTATGAATACAGTAAAGACTAAAGCTAAAGCAACGACCATGACTTAAGCTATCATTACAGTTAGAGTTAGAGCTATATAAGACATTTTAGTTAATAGAAGGTTTTCGTAGCTTAATTACAGATGAAGAATAGAACCCTCAGGATCAAAGATTAGATTAGACAGTTTAGTATACAGATCTTGTTTTAAGAAAATCTAGGAAATTATATAGAAAATATTTCGTTCAATCAATGTAAAGACTTTGATTCAATTTATTCCTTACTTGATCTTCCATCAATAAATATAAGTACCTGGTAGACCGAGCCTTGCTCGGAGCTTTATGATAAGCATTTTGAGGAAAATTTTAAAGTTTTTATATATTTTATATTATAAAGTGCTAAAATAAATTTAGAGGAAAGACATTGTAGAAATATTCAGTTAATTTTGAATTATTTGATTTATTTTGTCCGACCAACACATAGTTTGCATAGTTTACAGTTTAACTCATTTTGAATAATTTTGGAAATTATTCATATCAACAGAAACCTCTGTCGACTCATGCGCAACAACTTTGCTAAAGATTATAGTCTGATCAAATGCACAGTTTACGATTTAATTCATTTTGAGTAGTTTTCTGTGGCGCCACCTGTCGGACTTTGCTTATTCCAATTCATAAAACTTCTTCGGCTTATCCGTAACAACTTTGCTGAAGATTATAGCATGATTAAATGTACACCTTACGATTAAATTGACTTTGAGTAAATTTCAGTAGCGCCACCTGTCGAAATTTCTTCATACCAACTAAGAAACCTTCGTCGGCTCATGTGCAACAACTTTGCTAAAGATTGTAGCATGATTAAATGTACAGATTACGATTTAATTGACTTTGAGTAAATTTCTGTAGCGCCACCTGTCGGAAATTATTCATACCAACTAAAAAGCCTTCGTCGGCTCATGCGCTACAACTTTGCTAAAGATCATAGCATGATGAAATGTACAGTTTACGATTTAATTAATTTTTAGTAATTTTCAGTGGCGCCATCTGTCGGAAATTAGTCTTATCAACTTTAAAACCTTCGCCGGCTTATCCGCAACATCTTCGCTAAAGAGCATAACACAATCAAATTCACAGTTTACTATTCTTTAAAGAACATACATACAGACAAACATTCATTTGTTTAAAATAATACTAATTTTTCCCCCTTTTTATTCCCTAATTTCTAAAAATTCCATATGTATATTTGGTACTTTTTTGGTGCCAATTGAATTCGGTAGGTACATTTTTTTAAAACGCATTTAACATAATGTATAATGTTCCTATTCATATTACTTTGGAGATGTTAAGTTATCATTTTATCCCTTTTTTACCCATTTTGGCTCCAAAATCAAAAAAGTACCAAATACGTGTTTCATGTTTTTTTTACATCTATTGATTGCAGTACCAAGTTTCTTTCTATATTCTTTAGTTTAAAATATAAGAGTGGGTTAAAAAGGTGCCAAAAAAACTATTTTCACCCTTTTTTACCCCCTATCGGACATAGTTTCAAAAAAGTACCAAACACCTGTCCGCTTATTTTCAAAGCTGTTTAAAACGTAATTTTAATTTTGTTTCTATACCTATTACTTTAGGAGACATAGCGTTTTCGATTTTTCCCCTTTTTACCCGTTTTTACCCTCTTAGAGGTAAAAGTTCCAAAAGTCCCTTCTTCTTCGACCTATACATCAAAAAAGATACCCACTGTCCAAATTTTATCAAAATCGTTAGAGCCGTTTTCGAGATAGCCATTCTATATATATATATATATATATATATATATATATATATATATACAATTATTGCTCGTTTAAGAATATAAGATAAGTCATCAATCAAATTTAAAATAATATCTTCCTGTTTTCTTTTAGCTAGATACAGAAAACTTATGCCCTCAAGAAATTTTCTTAAGTCTTAAGCTTCTGTTCGTGCTAAGAGATGCGTTTTTAGTTTTTTTTTTTCATAAATATTATAACAAGTTATAATCATTAATTTATAAAATTTAGCTTAGTCATCATTTGGAAAAAAATAGATGTTTATTAAAAGTAAAAAAAAACACAAAACTAGTTTGAATGTTTAATTTATTCCGATATAAATCAAAATTTTCTGAATGTAAATATTTCACTCGTATTTGAGACCATTTATTAAAATGCTTGATTTTTATCTTATTTGTTTAATTTGCATAAATAAATAAATAAATAAATAAATAAATAAATAAATAAATGAATACATATCAATGTATTTATGTTGATGATGTCTACTTTATGGTCTAGTAATCCCTAGAAAATATTTATTGATTGACTTTAATATAACGAATAAATATGTCATTGTTTGATAACTCAACTGAAGCATATTGAGTAATTTAATTGATATTAGCCAATGCTTTTTTTACGGGTGTAATGTAATTTTTATGCCCACCATCAAAAAGAATGGGGGGTATATTGAGATTGTCATTCTATTTGTAATTTCCTTAAAATTGGCTCAAAAACCAAAAGCGATATATATTCTGAATCCTTATGAAATTCTAAGACGACTGAGCGATGTCCGTCTGTCTGTATGCTGAAATCACGATAACGCCTAAGCAAAAGGAGCTAGCTCATTGAAACTAAGTAAAAACATTTTTCATCTATGAGAAAATTTTGGTATTGAAATTGGGCTAAATCGGTTAACATTTGACAATAGCTCCCGTATTACCACGCCTATTCTAATCGTTTATTAACTAATAAATAACAAACTATAATGACTATGATGATAAAATTTGGTGCATAGAA
The DNA here is from genome assembly GCA_933228675.1 of Stomorhina lunata. NCBI lineage: Eukaryota > Metazoa > Arthropoda > Insecta > Diptera > Rhiniidae > Stomorhina > Stomorhina lunata. The sequence goes on from OW121744.1 coordinate 54,189,557, forward strand.
GTTTTGCATAGACTCTAGGCAGCATACAAAATTTCATCAAAATCGGTTCACATTTAGCTATAGCTCCCATACAAAAAACTTACGGAAACACAAAAATACAAAAAGACAAGTAAGAAAGTGCTATAGTCGGCCAAGCGCGACCATATGATACCCTTCACCACTATGGTAAATGGTGTTCTTTTTCTTGTATAAAGACAAATATTTGCCATCATACAAATATTTTCTCAAAACTTATATATTTAAGCTGTTTTTGTCATTTTGACTTATGTGGGGTTTATATAACTCAAGCGGCTGACGATTGAGTGAAATTTACATGTATTTTGTTATTGTAGCAAAAACAAAATACATGTAAATTTCACTCAATCGTCAGCCGATTGAGTTATATAAACCCCACATTATATGGGGGCTAAGTCAAATGTAGACCGATTATATTGAAATTAAGCAAGTTTATTACAGTTTATACAAAAATTACGTATGCGAAAAATAAACTCAAAATTCTCATTATCTTCAGACTTGTGAGCCTTTTTTTATTGGTTTTCGTCTCATTTATTGCGTTTTGACAGAAGAGTTTGTATGGGAGCCATGGCCAAATGTGGACCGATTTCAACGAAATTCGGTACAGTGATTTAAGTTTACATAAGGAGTATTTTTTTTAATTTCATGAAAAAATATTTACATTTGTGGCCAATATATCAATTCCGGGAAGTGGGACCTATGGGAGGTACCATAAATAATGGACCGATTTTGACGAATTTCAACAACCATGGTTCCATTATCAAAAAAATGATCTGTGCTAAATTTCATGAAATTATCTTTAGAATTGCGACCTGTAGTTTGATTACAAGGTTTACATGGGGGTCCAGCCAGCCAGACGGACGGACGGACATCGCTAAATCAAGTGATTATAAGCCCATTGGAATACTAAAAGGTGGGTCTAAGACAAATATTTCTATGCGTTACATACATCAGCACAAACCCTTTCCACCTATGGTGCTGAAGGGTATAAAAAGGGGGTTTATGTCCGTCTGTCCGTTAGATAAAAGCGCGATAGCTCCTTAACTACAAGAGCTAGAGAAACAAAATTTTACAAATATATTTTTGATATGTTATAACTCCAAAACGATAAGAGATACAGAAAAATTATATTAGACTAAAATAAATGCAATTTTGTTGTGCATCTTCAAGTGTTTTAATTTTGAAAATCGGATGAGTCGTTCTCGAGTTAGGACGAAATAGGTCTCCGTACCTGAATAATTTAAGGGGACAAATTTGGCACGCCCATAAAAAAAAATCCAGATCTGATGGAAAACCGACAACGGATCTGTATTGAAATTGGGCATTGAAATTGGGCAAAATCGGTCAACATTTGACCATAGCTCCCGTATAACCTCGACTACGCTAATCGCTTATTTGCTAATAAATAACAAACTATAATAGATATGATGATAAAATTTGGTATATAGAAGTTTTGCATAAGCCCTAGGTAGCATTTAAAATTTCATTAAAATCGGTTCACATTTAGTCATAGCTCCCATACCAAAAACTTATGGAAATAGCCAAAATTTCACCTAAAATACACTTAAATGCCAAAACTATAATAGATATAACCACTAAATTTAGTATAAGGTGGTCTTATGTCAATGCCAACGAGTGTGCAAAATTTTGTTACAATCGGTCACCATTTGAATATAGCTCCCATATAAAAAACTTACGGAAACACAAAAATACAAAAGGAAAAGGGGGTTTATGTCCGTCCTTCTGTCAGATAAAAGCGCGATAGCGCCTTAACGAAATGGGTTATATCATCAAAATTTTACAAAAGCAAGTCTCTAGCTCCTTAACTACAAGAGCTAGAGAGACAAAATTTAGCAAAAATATGTTCAATATGTTATAGAAATTATGTGCCGAAAATGGGTAAAATCGGTTCACATTTAGTTAGAGCTCCCATATAACCCTGCCCCGGGAATCACATTTATTTTAATAAATTGAATAAAATTGTAAAATCTCTGGCTACTAAATTTAAAACAGAGAAGTTTTATGCAACTTTTAGTCAGTATGTCAAATTTTATAGGAATAGGTCCATTTTTGACCATAGCTTTCATATAAAAACCGCTCCCGGTAACCACTAAAATGCCACAAACGCCAGTTAAAAGCTATTAACTTATAAACTATATCAGCTACGGCCACTAAATTTTGCACAAATAAACTTTATACTTATACCAGCCAGTATATTAAATATTGTAACAATCGGTCAACATTTGGGTGTAGTTCTTATATATATATAACATCCCCTTTTTATGTCTATAATCAAAAAGATTTGGAGGTACATTCAGTATATTAAAATGTGAATTTTATTACCAATAACGATAAGAGATACAGAAAAATTATATTAGACTAAAATAAATGCAATTTTGTTGTGCATCTTCAAGTGTTTTAATTTTGAAAATCGGATGAGTCGTTCTCGAGTTAGGACGAAACAGGTCTCCGTACCTGAATAATTTAAGGGGACAAATTTGCCACGCCCATAAAAAAAATCCAGATCTGATGGAAAACCGACAACGGATCTGAGTTTAGCGCATCAAAATCCATGTAGTCCATATAGTTTTATTAAAAGGAGGATTTGGCTGCAGAGCAGTGCTATTAATGCTAAACAACACCAGGTTATGAGATTAAATTTTGTGCAAAGTGAATACTAGGGAAACCACTTACATACTTTTAAGTATTGAACTATAAAGCTCCTGCAACCGAATTAAGTCCTTATATTTTGCTAACAATACCAACTAGCGTAACAACTTTTTTCGAATTTGGTTCACATTTTGAATTAGCTGCACCCTAAATTTAACACAACTTGATGGTGGTTATATAAGATTCGGCACAGCCGCATATAAGACTCTTACTTGTTTTATTTTGTGTCGCCATCTTTAGTCCGGTCATAACTCTTTATATATCAGTATTTACGGCTCTGTAAGGGCTACATTTCTCCCTTCGATAGTTTTTTACTACCAAGTAAATTTCTAGTCAAAGTTTTTTAAAATTCGATTCGTACCCACCCTAATCGAATCGAGTACAAATCTAGTTTTTAAAATTTATGTCCATAAATTGACTTGGTAGTAAAAAACAATCAAAGAGGGAAATGTAGCCCCCGAACACCGATATATTAAGTGTTATGGTAAAAAAAAAAAAAAACTTTTTAGAATTGTTTTAACATTATTTTTAATACTAGGGATGACAGACACAACTTTTTTTTGTTTGGAAGGCGAACCGCTCTTATCTTTTTGATGGTGGATATAAAAATCGCAGCCCATTATCACTAATAGTTTTCAAGAAATCGTAATTATTTAATATAAGATTAATATTGTAAAAACATGTTCGCTTGCAAGCTTTATTTAGATATTTGAAGAGACTTCTAATAAAAACTGTTTAATTTTTAAAACTCTAATAAATTCTAAATGTGTGAGATTTTGGAAAATGATAAAATAAGCGTGGAATTATTAAGAACTTTATCACAAATTTTGGTAGAATTCTATTATTCAAAATCATAATTTATTATGGAAATGAAGTTTAATTTGTTTTATCTTTAAAATTTTTAACTATATTTATACATAAAACAGTAGCATAACGAATATCTTGTCACTAGTTGCAATAATTTATTCAAACAATTTTTTCCAGACGCTCAAATTTCCATAATTTAATGATTTATTTAATATCTGTCTCGTAGACTTTTAGTTTTATCTGATAATAAAGATATTTATTTAAATTTATGTTATTTATTTGTGGCTTTTTTGGAATAAAAACCGGATATTTTAAATAATTCTTTTGTATTACTATAAAAAAAGATTACCTATATTAGGTGGAAAAGGTATTATAAATTTGTGCTGATGTATGTAACGCATAGAAATATTTGTCTTAGACTTATACCAATAGTCGATTTAGCGATTTCAGTCCGTCCGGCCGTCTGGGCGGCTGGCTGGACCCCCATGTAAACCATGTAATCAAAGTACAGGTCGCAATTCTAAAGATAATTTCATAAAATTTGGCACAGATCATTTTTTTGATAATGGGACCATGGCTATTAAAATTGGTCCAAATCGGTCTATTATTTATGGTACCTCCCATAGGTCCAACTGCCCGGAATATGAAATTTAAAACAATTACTATTTATGTAATTATAAATCACTGTACCAAATTTTGTTGAAATCGGTGCACATTTGACCATAGCTCCCATACAAACTCTTCTGTCAAAATGCACTAAATGAGACAAAAATCACTAAAACGCTCGTAAATCTAAAGATAATTAGAATTTTAAGTTTATTTTTTTTGCATACATAATTTTTTAAATTTCAAGATAATCGGTCCATATTTGACCATAGTCCTCATATAAGTTGAAATGACGGAAACAGCTTAAATATATAAATCTTGAGAATATGTTTCTTAATGCCAAAATTTAGCAAATATTTGTCTTTATAAACGAAAAAGAACCTTTTTGACCTTAGTGGTGTAGGGTATCGTATGGTCGGGCTTGACCGACTATAGCACTTTCTTACTTGTTTTTATACCCACCATCAAAAAGAATGGGGGGTATATTGAGATTGTCATTCCGTTTGTAATTTCCTTAAAATTGGCTCAAAAACCAAAAGCGATATATATTCTGAATCCTTATGAAATTCTAAGACGATTGAGCGATGTCCGTCTGTCTGTCTGTCTGTCTGTCTGTTGAAATCACGATAACGCCTAAACGAAAGGAGCTGGCCCACTGAAACTTAGTAAAAATATTCTTCATCTCTGAGAAAATTTTGGTATTGAAATTGGGCAAAATCGGTCAACATTTGACCATAGCTCCCGTATAACCTCGACTACGCTAATCGCTTATTTGCTAATAAATAACAAACTATAATAGCTATGATGATAAAATTTAATATATAGAAGTTTTGCATAAGCCCTAGGTAGCATTTCATTAAAATCGGTTCACATTTAGTCATAGCTCCCATACAAAAAATTTACGGAAATAGCCAAAATTTCACCTAAAATACACTTAAATACCAAAACTATAATAGATATAACCACTAAATTTAGTATAAGGTGGTCTTATGTCAATGTCAACGAGTGTGCAAAATTTTGTTACAATCGGTCACCATTTGACCATAGCTCCCATATAAAAAACTTACGGAAACACAAAAATACAAAAAGAAAAGGGGGTTTATGTCCATCCTTCCGTCAGATAAAAGCGCGATAGCGCCTTAACGAAAAGGGTTACATCATCGAAATTTTACAAAAGCAAGTCTTATGTCAATGCCAACCAGTGTCGGTCACCATTTGACCATAGCTCCCATATAAAAAACTAACGGAAACACAAAAATACAAAAATAAAAGGGGGTTTATGTCAGTCTGTCCGTCAGATAGCTCCTTAGCTACAAGAGCTAGAGAGACAAAATTTTGCAAGAATATTTTCGATATATTATAGAAACTGTGTGCTGAAAATGGGTAAAATCGGTTCACATTTAGTTAGAGCTCCCATATAACCCTGCCCCGGGAATCACATTTGCTAATAAATTGAATAAAATTGTAATAAATTGAAATAAATTGTAAATTGAATAAAAAAAAATAAATTTAATACAATTGTAAAATCTATGACTACTAAATTTAAAACAGAGAAGTTTTATGCAACTTTATGCAATTTAATAGGATTCGGACCATTTTTGACCATAGCTTTCAAATAAAAACCGCTCCCGGTAAACACTAAAATTCCACAAACGCCAGTTAAAAGCTATTAAATTATAAACTATGTCAGCTACGGCCACTAAATTTTGCACAAATAAACTTTGTATTAATACCAGCCAGTATATCAAATTTTGTAACAATCGGTCAACATTTGGCTATAGTTCTTATATATATAACATCCCCTTTTTTATGTCTATAATCAAAAAGATTTGGAGGTACATTCAGTATATTAAGATTGCATCTACGAAATTAGATAGCTATCAATCAATGTTAGGTCCAGATTTTATACACGGTAGATGCATTGGGAACTCCTAACAAAATATATGAACCTGAGGTGTTGCTATCAACATGTTTATGGCACAACGAAACTGCTTATTAATGTAAAACTATATTCGGTTATGGAACAGTATTTTGTCCAAGGTAAATACTAGGGAAATCACTTAGATTCTTTTAAATGTTGAACTATTATAAGTATACCACTGCAACCAAATTTAGTCCAAATATATTACCAACAATACCACATTTGCTCAACATTTTGAATTAGCTACACTCTCGTACAACTTGATGGTGATATACAAGATTCGGCACAGCCGAATATAACACTCTTACTTGTTAATATTCGGATTGGCCGTAACCTTTTTGTTATACAATATATAATTTGTCTTTTAATAGACCAATTTCAAATTTTGACTTTTTATAGAAAACGTTAAAAATTCGAAGACAATATTTAAGCCGTAATTGCAGAAGAAGCTTAAACAGCAAGATTTTCGATTTTGATTAAAAGTTTTCCCCGATGTGGACTTCATCTATCTTCAAAGCAAAAGCTCACCCATTTAAATGAAATTGGAATTAATTCAATTGAAGTATGAAACACAATTGGAACGAACGACCAATTTTTCGGAACGAATATTCGTCTTTAGAAATAGAAAATATAGGCTTATATGAGTGTGCTCAAAATTGATGCGTACGACGAAATTCGTCGTGCGTATCGAACATTGCGATAGGTTTATTTCTATGTCATACGCAGACGAACAACGACTTAAACGGATTAGAGTGGCTGTATTTCTATTTCCGTTGTAAAATATTAGAAATTATATGTGTTCTTCTTATATATGGTTATCTTATAAAATGTAAACAAAAAATATTTATTTCAAATAAAATTATTTAAATGTAATAATCTTGTGTAATAATAAAAGAATAAAATAAAAAAAAAATTGCAAATGTTGTGAGTGCGCGATATGTTCGAAAGTGGAAGTAATTTGTGCAAATAAAAAATCAACAAAAATGGCGTCAACAACGTTTATTCGTACCAAATGTGTTCAATGGACGAATTTACAAGACGAATTTTTGAATCCGAATTCGTCGTGCTGAACGAAATTAGTCATTCGTCCCAATTGTGTTTCTACCTTGAGTTCACTAAAATTATTAAAAGAATAAATTCGAGCCTGAAAAATTGAAAAAAATTGTAATCTTTAATATTAATACGCAAGCACCCATTTATTATCCCCTTTTACGCTTTAATTATACACTCATTTCTGGAAAATTTTATACCATTTGAAAGATATTTTTCCGTAGATCAGACGAATCTATATTTTATTAAAATCGGTTCAGTTTTAAAAAATCGTTTTGATATTTGAAAATCTTACTAACACAATAAAGAAAACTCACATGCATATGAAATTCGCTATTAAGAATCAAACAAAAGAAATTGTATGCAAACATGTTTTCTTTTGTTTTTATTATTTTTGGTGAGTGATGAGAATCAAAGAGTACATTTGTGGGGAGATAGTGGTAGACAAAGACAAAAATAAAGAGTAATTTATTACAATTAAATAAATATTTTTGTTTTGTAAAATAATAGCAACAAAAATTATTGGTATTGTTTTTATTATTTGTGGTGAGGGAGTGAAAGACAAAATTAGTAAATATTTTGGAAGATTTGACAAAAAAAGTGCATAAAATGTAAACCTTTCAAATTTGAATTATTTGAAGTTAAAATTTTATGGGATTTTGTTTTTTGTGTTGGTTTATTGGGATCTTCGAGTGATTGAGGGATAAATATTGTGTTAAAAAATTAAATAATATTGAAGGGAAGGGCACGCATGGGGTCATTAAGAGCAATTTTACAATGCCAATATTTTTAAGAGTCACAGTAGTAAAGAGTTGGATAAGAACATTGTGACTTATACCCAAAAAGGATGTTACCGATTAAAAAAACAGTCTTTTGAAGGAAAGTTTATAATAATTACAGATTCCCAGCAAAACTTTGGTAATGGCAAGTACTCTGATAACTGGTTACCTTGTAACGACTACAACATACCATCCGAATAAATAATAAGTTATTACAGAAGTACTTATTTGTAATTAAGATGGTAATTTAAACTGAATGGCCCCGGTTCAAATCCCACCAAGGGCAACAATTTTTTTTAGTTTTTGTTTTTATTAAAAGAGTCTTTTTAAATGATTTTTGAATTTTAAGAACTTAAATATTATCTTCTGTAAAAAAAAATTTGTAAAACTAACTCACGTTAATGAAGAAATACCATCATGAGTCAATTTTGATTATGTAGGTGATGTTGAATACCAAACACGATTCTAGTTGGTCTTAACTTGGTAAGCCCAACTTATCTGGGTCATCCTTCATCTCAACTGTGGACATACGCCTCCTCATGGTATCACCCGGGGAGCTAGTTTAACACCCTTTAATTTTGTGAGTTAACATGTTCCGAGAGTTGTCCCATAAGATAAATAAAAATGGGTTAGGATTACGGGCTAGTAACCCTCTCTTAAAAAAAAATACAATGAAGAGGATAAAATTAGAATTGAAATGTCCCACTACCTAATATTAGAGGAGGATGTCCGAAACTTCAATAGAATAACCAAGTAGAGGAACATTTTTCAAAGCTTGGCCTATAAAATTGGAGAATATTCGCACAAAATCGAAATCCATGGAATTCTAAAATATGCTCGGACTTTGACCTTAACAGGTTGTAACATTTAAGTAAGTAAGAGTCAATCTTATGTAAAAACTTATACAAAAAAGAAGATTTAAATTGTTTAAGTTTTAAAATAATTTTAAAAAAGTTTTAAAATAATTACAAAAAATCGTATAAAAATATTTTTCCAAAAATTACAACAAAGCAAAAAAAGCAGAGAAAAACAAAGTTATTTTCACATGATTTTGGATCTAAAAATAAAAATTGTTTATATTAATTATAAGCTGCTAAGTTTTCAACATATGAAGTAGCTCAGTGGAAGAGTCTCTGCCTAGCAGTCGGAGGGTCTGGGTTCGAGCCCCCATGGGATCATAAAAAAAATTTTGTATTTCGTTTAAAAATATATGTTTTTAATAAAACACAAAAAAGTTGTTGCTGTTGTTGCTTTCAAATTGCTGCTTACCCAAGTCATTACTTTTCTGCAATTGGTAAATACTTGCCTCCAATGACATCCCCATGTTAATGTAATGACTTAAACAGCGAATGAGTAAGTAGTTCGTGTTCAATAGTTTAACTGTTTAACTCATTATTTGGTAATGAAAAGTTTTACTGGGTTATTATCAAGAAAATGAATTAAATGATCGGTCTGAATCAAATGTAAATTCAAAACTGATTAATGTTTAGAAAATGCTATAATATCAGGAAGGAATATTAAAAGGCAACTCTTGCATTGCGACTGGAATGGTTTTAAACTATAAGCTTCTATAGATTCCAAGTACTTCGTGGTTCTCGTAGTTAATTATGCAGTAAAATGATAATAAATTTGAAATATTAGGATCTTTGTTAAAAAGTTCAATAAGACCTTGATTTCTCCATCATTTTTGACAGTCCGTTAGTAACGCTTACAAGTTTATCTGTTCATCACTTCACAGAACGCTGTTTTGACATCGATAACGCAAGTTGTTTTGATAGGAGGTACTAAATCTAACACTTTTTCCTTCTCATTCACTTCTGAAGATGCAAAAACGGTTTATTATGGAGTGTCTTGAATCAGTAAACTCTTCGAGAGCTACACAATTTTTAATTATAGTTTTGCCAATTTGGCCAATTCGACGCTCTATTGTACATATCCGTCTAGCCCGAGCAATTTTAAAAACTTGCTACATCGACACTGTCATTTTTGACTTAAAGCTCTGATTGTGATGAGTTTTTTTTTAAAGAGAAGTAGCACTCAGGCAAATACTACCTTCTTTGGAAAGAGAAAGGTGATGAAAGGGAGAGATAAAGCAACACTGTAATTACACATCATATCTATTTTGAGAACAGTGTAATTGCCCCATTTGTTGTTATTTAGACACATTTTTTTGTTTTACAGCCAATTTTATTTATTTTTCGTAGACGGCGTGTTATTGCTGTAGGCTTACCGCCGATGGAAGATGCTGAGGTAACTAATAATTTAAATTCTGTTATCATTGACTTCCAGTGGAGCCTAGGGGCATTAAATTTAATAGAAATTAATAATTACAGAAATTGTTGTTGCCGAGACCGGGGATCGAACCCAGGCTCAATGTAATATTACGTGCTAACCAACTAAGCCACAGCACGGGAAATTTGTATTCACAATGAACTAGATGACGGTCGATTGTGTCGACCGCAGGATACGCTAGTTAGCATTAAAATCATTTAAATCACACATTAATTTAAAATAATTATTTTTAACAATTAATTAACACCATTTACATCTTTCGTTACTAAGTCTGTAAATACAAATACTAGCACCTTTTTAGCTCATGTTAAATTATTTATTTTAATAATTTACTTAATTTTTAATTTTTGTATTTATAAATAGTTAATGGCCTTTTACAAACAGAAGCAAACACTTAATTATTAATAGTCGCAAATTATTTAAATAAAATTTTTTCACATGTTAATTAGTTGTAATTAAACTACAGCACTTTAAGATTAAATATTTGCTCACGTTAATTACAGTGACAGTGCGAATGCAATCAATATAATAACAAAGAAGGCTTTAAACCTTTATTTGTACTTATTTTTACATTATTTTTACATTGAAAACAAAAAGTTAAGTGTATAGTTGACAATTTCCTATTTATTTTTTTAATAAAAAATTTTATTACCATAATTTTGTGCCATAAAAATTTTGAGTACTTTATTTGTTCTCAAACAAATTTTGTTATTGCAAAAATTTACAAAACAGTAAAATTTTTGATCGTAACATTGATTAAAAATTTCCCAGATGAAGTCATCATTTAATTCACGTCATCCAAAAGATTGAAGTAATATTTTATATTATTCAACTATCGGCTGATTTTAGGAACCTGTCAAAAACCATAAAACTAAGAAAAATATATGAAGTCTAAGAACGATCAAAGATATATGTAATTTAATATTTAAGGATGATTTCATGCAAATTTTGACTTCAGCTATGCCTGATGCATCAATAAAAGACAAGATAATATAACGATATAGCACTTCATACTTTTTTCCTGTCAAATATGAAATGAAAGAGGATGAGAACAATTAAAAAACTCACAAACAAACATTCATTTCATGAGCGCTCTCCATTAGTTGTTTCTAAATTAGAGTGAAAGCGGTATACCTTCTTCTTTATGGGACTTTTCAAAACGACCATACTGTATTTAAAAGGTTTTACACCCAAAGCATTCCACAAAAGTAGTAGTTGATGAACGTTCATCAACAACACTGTCGGATAGAGCTGGTTTTTGTACACTTTACCACCATAGGTGGAAAGAGTATTATAAGTTTGTGCTGATCTATGTAACGCATAGAAATATTTGTCTTAGACCCATCTTTTAGTATACCAATAGGCTTAGAATAACTTCTGAGTCGATTTAGCGATGTGAGTCTGTCTGTCCGTCCTTTCGTCTGGACAGCTGGCCGGCTAGCTGGACCCCCATGTAAACCATGTAATCAAAGTACAGGGGGCAGTTTGATGAAAGTTTGATGAAATTTGGCACATATAATTTTTTTGATAGTGGGACTATGGCTATTGAAATTCGTCAAAAACGGGTCCATCGGTCCTCCTATAAGTCCGACTTCCCGAAATTGATATTTTGGCCACAAATATCAATATTTTTTCATGAAATTTAAAACAAACACTGCTTATGTAAATCAAAATGACTGTACCAAAATTCGTTGAAATCGGTCCACATTTGACCATAGCTCCCATACACACTCTTCTGTCAAAACGCACTAAATGAGACACAAATCTCTAAAAACGCTCATAAATCTGAAGATAATGACAAGTTTATTTTTTGCATATATTATATCTGTAAAAACTGTAATCAATTTGTCAAATTTCGAGATAATCGGTTCACATTTGACCCTAGCTCTCATATATGTCCAAATGATGGAAACAGCTTAAATATATAAATATATAATTTTTATAAAATGTTTGTATGATTGCAAAATTTACCAAATATTTGTGTTTATACAGAAAAAAGAAGACCTTTGACCTTAGTGGTGAAGGGTATCGTATGGTTGGGCTTAACCGACTATAGCACTTTCTTACTAGTTTATTTCCCTGTTTGACCGCTTTACTTAGGTTTTCTTGGTTTAATGTCCAGTAATCAAAGTTTGGTGCGAAATTTAGTTACAATATTCAGAATAGCCTCCACAGAAAATAGACCAAGCAGATCCTAAAATGGAAAAAGAGCATGATGTACTTCCTTAACCATGAATTTTGACAATAAAACTAAATTATATACATATAAAATAAAGTATAAATAAATGAACCGTTAAAAAAAGGGTTGTTAAAAATTCACTTGGTAAATGTCGTAACAGTGCTTCCATCCCATACAACCAATGGACAAAAATCGAATCAATTGTTTTCGATAAATAAAAATGGAATGTGACTTGATATGTATACAACATGATCATGTTCAAAATTTTTAAGCAATCGGTTGAAGGACACGCCTACCACCCAATATATCTTTATATTGAAAAATAAATTTAACTCTTGACAAAAACGACCTAAGGATACGCCTAGGACGAAAAATCGATTCAAGGATACGCCTACCGCGCACGTTTTTCTTAATATAAACAAATTAAAAGAATTCACAAAATTAATAAGTAAGAGTGTTTTATTCGGCGGTGCCGAATCTTATATACCCACCATCATGTTGCATTAAAATTAAAAATATATCTCACATATCTACGAGGGTGTAGCAAATTCAGAATATGGACCAAATTCGGAAAAAAATTGTTACGCTAGTTGGTATTGTCGGTAAAATCTTTGACTAAATTCGGTTGCAGTAGCTTTATAGTTCAACATTTTAACGTATCTAAGTGGTTTCTCTGGTATTTACTTTTGCACAAAATTTGGTCTCATAACAGGGTATAGTTTAACATTAATAAGCTGTTAAATACATGTTGATAGTAATACGGCAGGTCCAAATATTTTGTAAGGAGTTCCTAATGCGTCTTTTGTATATAAAGTCTGGACTTAACATGTATTGATAGTTATCTAATTTCGTGTATTAAGTTCGCAATATGCTGAATGTACCTCCAAATCTTTTTGATGGTAGATATAACAAGTACGAGTGTTATATTCGGCTGTGCCGAATCTTATATACCCACTATCAAGTTGTGTTAAATTTAGAACAATATCTCATATATCTACAAGGGTGCAGCTAATTCAAAATATGGATCAAATTTGAAAAAAAGAAAAAATTGCTGAGCTAATTGGTATTTTTGGTAAAATCTTTGGACTAAATTCGGTTGCAGTAGCTTTATAGTTCAACATTTAAAAATATCTTAGTGGTTTCCCTAGCATTTATTTTGATAAAAATTCGGTGTCATAACCGGGTATAGTTTTACATTAATAAGTTGTTTAATACTTTTCGTTGTGCTTAATATGTTGTTAGGATAAACCTGTTGATAGTGATACGACAGGTCCATATATTTTGTTAGGAGTTCCTAATTTACCGTATATAAAGTCTGGACATTAGTGCAATCTTAATATGCTGCTTGTACCTCATCTAAATATTCGCACGATCCCATTCTGAAATTGTTTTTTAATCTCGATTTAATGATTATTTCATATTTTGTCTCATAGCGCCAACCTCAAGAAGGCTTGGCTTACGATTGAATTAATATGAATGGCTAATATTACTATAATCTGCAAAAGAGTAGATAGGATTGGAAGTTTGATCTTTTATAAAGATAAGAAATAGAGTAGGAGAAAGAACAGAGCTTGCGGTACCCCTGAATTAATCTTGAACTCGTTTAAAGAGAATACCTCTACGACAACTCGTATAGAGCGATCTCAGAGGAAGCTCGATATAAACCGAGAGAAGTTATTACCGATACCAAGGCAATAAGTTTTAATAAAGTGCTCCGTGAAACACTATATCAAAAATTGCGAAAATAGTGTTACGTAATAAGTGAACAGCCCATGAATATAAAAGTATTCAATGAAAGCGATTTTATTGATTATTTGACTGAACAAATTATTGAAAGATGGTTCTGAATGCAGATGAACTCGATTTATTTATATGTAATGGGAAAAAAATATAAAGTAGAAATAAGCTTGAAACATCGCTTGTTGGGTCATATTGACCCAAAGGGTATTAAATGTGTGTAAATCGTGTTTTGAAATGTGGAGGGGGGAGGAAAAATTTTAATTATATTATTTTCTTTTAAATACATTATTTTCGTCTCTTTTATGGATAAATTAAAGTTTCATGTTCATATCTAATTATTTAAGGGAAAAATTTAGCATTTGAAAAATAAAGTTGGGTCGAATTGACCCAAGGAGTCTATAAGGATTAAGGAAACTACAAACGGAATGACAATCTCAATATACCCCAAAATTATTTTGGTGATGGGTATTTAAACTAAACGTAAAATTTACTTACGTCAGTATTGTAGGGTTAAAAAACAAAAAAATTTTGCTATAGGTACGTAAGGTCTGAAATCCGAAAAACAGGTTTTTAATAGAATGTTTAAAGAAAAATTGAAAGTAAAAGTATTTTGGAAAAAAAATAAATGTGAATTGTATATTTAAACAAATGAACTTTTATTTTAAGGCGGTGACTAAAATCATTTGATCTTTAGGAATAAAGAACCGCTTTAAAAATCCAAACAAAAAAGAAAGTGTTTTTGCGAGAAATAGTTGTGAAAACCAAAAGTAATAAACTTAATTAGTATTAATTTATTTAGTTGTTCATTAATTAATTCATATTTATTTATTTATTCATCGAGAGGTAGTTTTTTGTATTCTATGTGTTTATTAAATTTGTGAATTGCCAATATAGGCAAAGATCCCAAATAACTTGAATTTTTGAATTTTGGGCCAAAATCTCAATTCCGGAAAATCGATCCTTTAAGAAGTGCTCGAAATAGTTGACAGGCCTTAGACGATGTTAATAGCAATGACCTTATTATAAAACAAGTAAGAGTGTTATATTCGGCTGTGCCGAATCTTATATACCCACCATCAAATTGTGTTAAATTAAAAAACATAGCTCATACACCCACGAGGGTGCAGTAAATTCAAAACGTGGACCAAATTGGAAAAAAGTTGTTACGCTAGTTGGTATTGTTGGTAAAATATATATATTATATATATTATAGTTGCCAATTTCTTTCCGAATGTAGCATTACGTCTATGATGTTGCCAGGTACTATTGCGTATCCTACTTCGCTTTCTAGTAGGTGTCGTTTAGCTTTAAATCTAGGGCATTTGAAGACCACATGCTCAGCATCCTCTGGGATTGAGCATATTGGGCAATTTGGGCGAGAAGTCGTGCCCATATTTAAATAAATATCTTCTGAATCCTCGGTTACCTGATAAAAACTGTGTGAGGTTATAATTCACCTCTCCATGTTTTCGATTGACCCATTTGTTTATTGTTGGAATTAATTTGAATATCCATCTCCCTTTGAGCTTTGCCATCTTCTTTGCCAGTTGGCCATTGTTATACAAGGCTTATTTAGGCAAAATTAAGTGGCCATAGCTGTCATAGTTTATAATTTAATAGCTTTTAACTAGTCTTTGCTACATTTTTTTTTTGGTTTCCGGGAGTGTTTTTTTATATGAAAGCTATAGTCAAATATGGACCGATTCCTATAAAATTTGATATATTGACCAGTAGTTGCATAAAACTTCTCTATTCTAAATTTAGTCGTCATAGCTATTACAATTGTATTCAATTTCTCAGCATTAATGTGTTTCCCGAGGCGGGGTTATATGGGGGCTCTATCTAAATGTGAACCGATTTCGTCCATTTCCAGTACACAACTTTTATAACATATCAAAATTACTTTTGTAAAATTTTGCCTCTCTAGCTCTTGTAGTTAAGAAGCTATCGCGCTTTTATCTGACGGACAGACGGACATAAGCCCCCTTTTCTTTTTGTATTTTTGTGTTTCCGTAAGTTTTTTATATGGGAGCTAAGGTCAAATGGTGACCGATTTTGACAAAATTTTGATATAAGACTTCCTTGTGCTAAATTTAGTGGTTATATCTGTTATAGTTTTAGATAAATTGGCATTTAAGTATATTTTAGGTGAAATTTAGGCTGTTTTCATAAATATTTTGTATGGGAGCTATAGCTAAATGTGAACCGATTACTACATACTACATACTGTTGTAGTATGTTATTTATTAGCAAATAAGCGATTAGAATAGGCGAGGTTATACTGGAGCTATGGTCAAATAATAACCGATTTTGCCCAATTTCAATACCAAAATTTTCTCAGAAATGACGAATGTTTTTAGTAAGTTTCAGAGAGCTAGCTGCTTTCGTTTAGGAGTTATAGTGATTTCAACAGACAGACAGACAGACGGACATAGCTCAATCGTCTTAGAATTTCATAAGGATTCAAAATATATATCGTTTTTGGTTTTGGAGCCAATATTAAGGAAATTACAAACGAAATGACAATCTCAATATACCCTCCATTCTTTTTGATAGTGGGTATAAAAAATAGTTGTGCCAAATGTCCTAAACGTATCTTCAAAAACTGCAAACTGTACTTGATTACAAGGTTTTCATAGACATTCATTCAGCGTCCGAACTTATCGTCATCGTTAAATTGGCTCAATGAGTGATTTTTCTTCTTCATAAGTATTACTTATAGGTGTATACATAAGCTACAAACATCAGCAGTAACCAACCTTTCATACCCTTTCCATCTATATATGATGATGGTATAAATAGCAATCCAAAATAACCCAAATAAAGTTTTACCCTTTCTCACAGCCATTTACTGCAACCCCAAAACAAGATAAAAATCTTGAAAAAAGAAACCCAAATATAAAATAAAAATTTAGATCCTAAAAATGATGATGGATGATAAAATTTGTCTCGCAAAAAAAATCTAATCTTTCGTAAATATTTACATTGTTTGCATGAATATAAGTCTGGAATAAAAATAACATTTGATTTGTATTGAATTCAATCCCTTTTTTCTTGTCTTTGAAAATATTTATGTTACAAAAGATAAATAGATTGTAATATTTTTCATAAAATAATTTGCATAAAACAGATTTTTTTTTTTTGGAATAAAAATATTTGTTAATGTATATAAATGATTGCAAATAATTCTAAATTCTTCTGAATTTAATGACAGACATAAATTTTACTTATGCTACCGAAATATGAAAAGTTCTTATGAACTTTAAAAGCAAAAAATTATTGAATTATATTTTGAAGAGGGTACAAATATTTTGAAAATATTGTTACTTTAAAGGAAAATTTCAGATTTCTTTGAACTAGAATTTAATTTGTAAAAATAAATATCAAACGGTATTTTTCTTGGAAGGAAAACTATGAGTATACAATTTTTTTCACAAAATACTAAAATGAAGACTGTATCTATCTTTTTGGTATTTTTGTGTTTTCGTAAGTTTTTATGTGGGAGATATGGTGAAATGGTAGCCGATTGCGACAAAATTTTGCACACTGGCTAGCATTGACATCATTGACTTTCTTGTACTAAATTTAGTGACCATGGTATGCTTTTTATATTATTACTAAACAATCGTCAAATAGTAATCAAATAGCCGTCAAACAATCGTCAGTTAATCGTAAAACAATTATCGAACAATCATAAAATATCATTGAACAGTCGTCAGTCAATCTTCAATCAACCATAAAAAAAAATATCAAACAATCGACAAAAAAATCATCAAACTACCGTCATAAAATCGACAGTTAATCGTGAAACAATTATCACACAATTATTACAAATCTTTAAACAGTCATCAGTCAATCAATCATTAAACAACTGTCAATCAATCTTCAAACAACCATCAAATAATCATGACAAAATTTCAAACAATCGTCAGTCAAGCTATTATCAAACACCAATCATATTTCCAATATCCGTGCAGCCGTTTTCCAATTTTAGATAAATCAAAAAAGAGGGTGTAAAAGTGGGCATTGTAAATTTTTCTTTATGTAGAATCTTAATTTGGACTAAAAAAAAACATGTAGATAAAATGTCCTGATCGGTCCAACCGTTCTGAAGTGATGCAATTTTAAAGAAAAAGGGAATTTTATCCCCATTTTTCGATTCCTCCTTGGTCCCTTTTCAAAAAATGCAAAATGCGAAAAACTATCCTCTTGTACGAAAATATCCACATTTAAGACTATAATTAATTTGGTTAAATCGTTTTGATCATCTATATTTGTAATTTTTATATTTGGAGATTAAAAAAACAACCTGGCCTATTTTACCCACTGGTCACACCTTAACATACTGTCAAAATTTCAGAAAATCGGTGTGCAGGGTCATTCATATTTGCCATTGTTAATATTTGGCTTATATGGGAGGGGCCACGCCCAATTTAAATCCAAAAAAAAAAACCTAGCCTATTTAAACCACCGGTCACAACTTAACATACTATCAAAATTTCGGAAAAATCGGTCCGGTCGGTCATCTATATTTGTCATTTTTGATACTTGATATTTTTGAGTTATATGGGAGGGGTCACGCCCACTTGAGATTTAAGAAAAAAACCTTGTCCATTTTAACCACCGGTCACACCTTACCATTTTGTCAAAATTTCAGAAAAATCGGTCTGCAGAGTCATCCATATTTGTAATTTTAAATATTTGACTTATATGGGAAGGGCCATGCCCACTTGAGATTTCAAAAAACCTTGCCTATTTGAACCACTGGTCACACCAGTGGTTCAAATAGGCAATATGTTATTGTCTAAATTTCAGAAAAATCGGTGAGTTCGGTCATCCATATTTGTCATTTTCAATATTTGACTTATATGGGAGGGGTCACGTCCACTTGAGATTTCAAAAAAAACATTGCCTATTTTAATCACCGGTCACACCTTGACATATTGTCTGAATTTCAGAAAAATCGGTCTGGTCGGTTATCTATATTTGTCGTTTTTAATATATGAGATATATCGAAGGGGTCACGCCCACTTGAGATTTCAAAAAAGAACCTTGCCTATTTTAATCACCGGTCACATCTTGACATATTGTCTGAATTTCAGAAAAATCGGTCTGGTCGGTCATCTATATTTGTCGTTTTTTAATATATGAGATATATCGAAGTGGGCGTGACCACTTGAGATTTGAGTAAAAGACCTTGTCCATTTTAACCACTGGTCACACAATACCATATTGTCTGAATTTCAGACAAATCGGTCAGTTCGGTCATCCATATTTGTAATTTTTAATATTTAACTTATGTCACGCCCACTTGACATTTAAGAAAAGAACCTCGCCTATTTTAACCACCTGTCAAACCTTACCACACTGTGAAAATTTCAGAAAAATCGGGCAGCTCGGTCATCTATATATGTAATTTTCAATATTGGACTTATATGGGCTCACTGTCACGCTCACTTGAGATTTCAAAAAAAAATCTGGCCTATTTTATCCATCGGTCACACCTTAACATACTGTCAAAATTTCAGAAAAATCGGGCCTCACCTATATTTGTAATTTTTAAAGTTATACTAAAATTTCAGGTATTTTAGAATAACTTTATCTACATTTCGAAAATCATCAAAATCAATTTACCCAGTTATAGGTATTGTATTTGTAACGGGAAAGGGGCCATCACCTGCTCCGATCCTTTTAATTTTTTTCTGAAGTACGGCCAATGGTAATGAATTTACTTTTGTTAAGTTTAAAGTTTCTAACTTTTATGGTTTATCAAATTCAATGATAAATACAAA
The DNA here is from genome assembly GCA_933228675.1 of Stomorhina lunata. Taxonomy (NCBI): domain Eukaryota; kingdom Metazoa; phylum Arthropoda; class Insecta; order Diptera; family Rhiniidae; genus Stomorhina; species Stomorhina lunata. The sequence continues at coordinate 54,209,408 of OW121744.1, forward strand.
ATTTTGCACCATTCGCTCCAATATTTACCCTATTTGGACCCTTTCTGGATCAAGTTTTGAAACAAAACATATCCTAAAACCACCGTAATGGAATGTTCTATCTAATTTCAAGCAGTCGAACCGTTTAGGAGTCAACCTCTTTCAAACAAACAAATAAAAAAACTTACAAACACATTTATAATATATACATTAGGGGTATAACTTTTGAACAATTTTTTACATTATCAACAAATACCTATCAATGCCATATAGACCATGAAAATCTATGATAAAAAGTAGGGTCACTTTTTCGCGGGCATTAAAAAAGTTCCCCCCCAAATCATTTTGAAGTTTAGTATTTCGATTTTTTTTTTTTTTTACAGTTTAGACAGAGAAGTTCTCTATTCCATTTACTCGTTGATTTTTGTGTCAGTGCGTAGTGATATTTAAGTTTATAAAATGTTTCATAGAAGTGCTCTAATTTGTAACCAGAAAAATTCGGAAATCTGGACCCAAAACTTTAGTAAATTTCAAAAGATTCGAGAAGTTCAGAATTTAGAATACCCACTATATGAATTAAACCAAGTGCCCAAACAGAAAATAGTTATTGGAAGATTTAATGCGTTGCTCCAATTAGAAAAATCAAAAATAAATAGATGTGAAATTATATCTCAAGAACTTTCCGATTTGTGGATTAAGTTAAATATTCCCAAAATGGCTATGTCTTCTATATATAGAAAAGTAAAACAGTTTGAAACAAGCTCACAACGAAATCTCTCCGACTCAGATTTAGTATCGATGTACGACAATGATGGCGAAGATTCATATGATGATGATGCCGATTACACGCCACCTTCAAGGCTTAAAGCATAATAAATAAGCGGTCAATAAAACCAGCTATTACTTTAGTAAACAATGCTAAAGTAAGTACCAAAAAAGCAGCTAAAATATGCAAGGAACTAGCTGAATCAGGGGTCAACATCTCAACTTCATCCCAACCAGCAATTTATAAGGCAGTAATTAAATCTGCGGAACAAAAGATAGAGATTCTAAAAGAAACTTTAAAAAACGAAAACTGGTGTCTTCATTTCGATGGGAAGAAAATTGGAAAAAAAGAATACAGGTTATTATGCTTAAAAACCAATTTCGGGAAATAAAGTTAGGCGTTTTAGTACTGGAGAATGGAAGAGCGTGTAATATTTTTAATGGCATCAGAGAAACTCTAGAAAAATTTGAGGTACTGAAGTGTATAAAAATGATAATTTGTGATACAACCAGTGTCAATACTGGTAAAAGCAACGGTGTTGTTAAGCTACTGCAGAACCATTTTGAAGCAAAAGGTTTGCAGTACATTGGATGTCAGCACCATGTTCTGGATCTTGTTCTAAGACATCTTATGGATGCTTCGATAGATGGAAGAAGTACCTCTCCAAATATTGCTTACGATTTCGTTGACGAATTGGTAAACAACTATGACCAGTTGAAACAAATATACCAACAAAATGAGGAACGATTAAAAATAGAAAATATAAAGTGGCGAGACGACATGCAATATTTGTATGAATTAGGTAAAGCTTTTAGATACTTCATTAAGAAGAAAAAATTCCCATATACTACTTTAATGAAGCAGATTTTTAATCTTTAAAGCAATCACTGGAACAATTTGCACATGCTCGGGAATGCTTTCTTAAACATTGGGTGGTAGAAGACTCTAAAATTCATAAACAACAATGAAGCAATATTTGCGCGGAACGTGGTATCAAACTTGTTCAAGATATTTTTCAATATTGCAAAACAACACGCACTTTGAACTTAAAGTTTATTTCCTTCAACAATCCCAGCAAAACTTTGGTAATGGCAAGTACTCTGATAACTGGTTACCTTGTAACGACTACAACATACCATCCGAATAAATAATAAGTTATTACAGAAGTACTTATTTGTAATTAAGATGGTAATTTAAACTGAATGGGCCCGGTTCGAATCCCACCAGGACCAACAATTTTTTTTATTTTTTTTTTATTAAAAGAGTTTTTTAAATGATTTTTGAATTTTAAGAACTTAAATATTACCTTCTGTAAAAAAAAATAGAAAACTAACTCAAGGTAATGAAAAAAATACCATCATGAGTCAATTTTGATTATGTAGGGGATGTTGAATACCAAACACGATTCTAATTGGTCTTAACTGGGTAAGCCCATCTTATCTGGGTCATCCTTCATCTCAACTGTGGACACACACCTCCTCATGGTATCACCCGGGGAGCTAGTTTAACACCCATTAATATTGTGAGTTAACATGTTCCGAGAGTTGTCCCTCTCTTGAAAAAAAATACAATGAAGAGGATAAAATTAGAATTGAAATGTCCCACTACCTAATGTTAGAGGAGGATGTCCGAAACTTCGATAGAAAGACCAAGTAGAGGAACATTTTTCAAAGCTTGGCCTATAAAATTGGAGAATATTCGCATAAGATCGAAATTCATGGAATTCTAAAATATGCTCGGACTTTGACCTTAACAGGTTGTAACATTTAAATAAGTAAGAGTCAATATTATGTAAAAACTTATACAAAAAAGAAGATTTAAATTGTTTAAGTTTTAAAAGAATTTTAAAAAAGTTTTAAAATAATTACAAAAAATCGTATAAAAATATTTTTCCAAAAATAACAACAAAGCAAAAAAAAGCAGGGAAAAACAAAGTTATTTTCATATGATTTTCGATCTAAAAATAAAAATTGTTTATATTAATTATAAGCTACTAAGTTTTCAACATATGAAGTAGCTCAGTGGAAGAGTCTCTACCTAGCAGTTTTTAATAAAACAACAACAAAAAAGTTGTTGCTGTTGTTGTTGTTGCTTTCAAATTGCTTACCCAAGTCATTACTTTTCTGCAATTGGTAAGTACTTGCCTCCAATGACATCCCCATGTTAATGTATTGACTTAAACAGCGAATGAGTAAGTAGTTCGTGTTCAATAGTTTAACTGTTTAACTCATTATTTGGTAATGAAAAGTTTTACTGGGTCATTATTTGGTAATGAAAAGTTTTACTGGGAATGATATTATGTAGTATCTGAAGTTAATTTATATTTAAAAAATAAAAATTCAAATATTATTATTTTTTGGGAGCTTTTAGAAAAAACGGTTTGGGGGAGATTTTTAATCCAAATTGATCTCAAAAAACTGTTTTCTTGATATAAACATCAGTAGCCACCCCATAGTGATAGGTATTTTTTTTTTGGTTATACCCCTTATATACATGTATAGATTAACAATTTTTGAATCTATACATTCCCAGGTTTCAATGCAACGGTACTAAAAACCATGTTCCGTTTTGGGTGGTTCTTTTTTTTTTTTTTGAAAAATCTTCCCTATTAAGATGGACCACAGATGCTCGATAGGATTTTCATTTGGGGACTAAGATGTTCCATGCAAAAGATTAAAAATATATTTTTCAAACCTCTTTTTGTTATTTTAGCAGTTTATTTTGAGTCGTTATCTTGCATGAAAATGTCATTTTGTCTCAGTTCAAGAGACAAAAATGAAATTATTCCTATAAAATAAACGTTTGAATGTCAAAAGAGCAGCAGAAATATGGCGTCGTCTGCTGTTTCTGTCGCGGTACTATTGTAGCGTCCCTGTTGAAAAACCCGATATAAATTGTAGGTATAGTATTTACATTTTATTTCATTTTTAGGAAATCTAAGATCAATTCGAAAAAAATAACGATTTTTTTTTTTTTTTTTTTGTTATTTCAATATTTCTAAGAATGTAAATTTGTTGTAATCTTTTATCGAATTTGTGGTCCTTCTAACCTGATAAATGTTGCATACAACCGAACTTTAATCAACAAAACTCGATGTAGAGGTTATTGAGGACGCCCGCCTCTCAACTGTTGCGATTGTCAAACCACTTGGTTAATGGTCTTTCCAACCGGATTATTGTTGCACAAACGAGATTGTATTGTAAGCAAAACATGTTTGAAAGCTATTGAATTTCTCAGCTGATTTACAATTCGGTTAGAATGTCTGTCAGTTGAGATAATATTTTGTGGTTCCTTTTACAAAATATTTTCATGAATTATTCTCTAAAATAAAAATAAAATGATCAAGTGTATTAAATTTTATAGCAGTAATTCGGGCTATAGAAAAATTAATGAAGAAAAACATAGACATGTTTCTGCTTGGTTTGATTACAACAAGTTGTGGCAAGATGACCTTGTTGTAACCCACATTTTCTTACAAGTTTGTTATGGATATTTTTTTTATTTTTTTGCAATTTATTTGAAAAATCTATTAAGTTTTTCTTGTCTATGTTTTGTAAAATTTACTGAAATTTTTTGTTCGAAAATTTTGCAAATACAATAAAAAAAGCCATAAATGTACTCGCAATTAAAAATATCTAGCAAAAAATTATACTTCAAGTTTAGATTTTCAATAATACGGGCACAAAACATACCAGCATTAGTTTTTATGATGAAAACTTATTTAATATTAGATATTTGAATTTGAATGGTGTAATTTTTATGGCATTTTATTATTGTATTATTTAACTTTTAATATTTTTCGTTTGTTTTTGAAACTACTAATTACAAGCTTGACTTGTTTTAGGCTAAAAACTTAAAATTTTGTATTTTAGAATTGGAAAAACTAACAAAGTCGTAATAAATTTATGGAAAGATCTTTGAAATGAAAACTTTGTGAATGAATTATTATTGGTTAAATTAATTGCCATTTTTGAGCTTGAAGAAGCTTAAAATATTTCAAAATATAATGGTTTTTGAAATTTTAAGAAGATTGGGAAGGTTAGCCATGAGAAAACTTGGATATAATAATCTGTTATACATTAAAAATTTTGTGAAATATAAGTAGAATTACCTTTGGCTGATTTCAATTTAAGTTTAGAAAATCGAGATTCCTACCATAACTGTATTCCCACTACATACGGTAGTTGTTGTTGTTGTTATATGTGTATATTTTTCTTGTACTAGGCATCACTGATCTTAATTCATAAACAAGTATTCAAGTTATCCAAACAGGGGCCAAATTACCGCATTCGATATCGATCGAAAACTCAGACTTTTAAGCGAATATTGTGAAGTATACTTTAGGGATGCTCAAAGTTACTTCGGTGCAAAAAGTTTATTGAAATTTGGTATCCATTTTGATTCGTTTTTATACCCTTCACCACTATAGGCGGAAAGGGTATTATAAGTTTGTGCCGATGTTTGTAACGCATAGAAATATTTGTCTTAGACCCACCTTTTAGTATACCAATAGGCTTAGACATCGCTAAATCGAATGAGTCGATTTAGCGATGTCCGTCCGTCCGTCTGGCTGGCTGGACCCCCATGTAAACCTTGTAATCAAACTACAGGTCGCAATTCTAAAGATAATTTGATGAAATTTGGCACAGATAATTTTTATGATAATGGGACCATGGCTATTGAAATTGGTTAAAATCGGTCCATTATTTTTGGTACCTCCCACAGGTCCCACTTCCCGTTATTGCTATATTGGCCACAAATATCAATATTTTTTCATGAAATTTAAAACAGATACTGCTTATGTAAACTTAAATCACTGTACCAAATTTCGTTGAAATCGGTCCACATTTGACCATAGCTCCCATAATTTTTGTAACAACTGTAATCAATTTGCCAAATTTCGAGATAATCGGTCCACATTTGACCCTAGCTCTCATATAAGTCCAAATGACCGAAACAGGTTGAATATATACGTTTTGAGAAAATGTTTGTATGATGGCAAAATTTAGCAAATATTTGTCTTTACACAGGAAAAATAACACCTTTGACCTTAGTGGTGAAGGGTATCGTGTGGTCGGCTTGACCGACTATAGCGCTTTCTTACTTGTTATAAATATATATTGTTCAATTAAAACTCTTTTCCTATTGTTCACCTTTTGGCAAAAAAAAATATAGTAAATTGTTCATCTTTTAAATAATTTTGATTATCCTTAAAGTATGCTATCCAAATGTTTTGAAAGTATCTAAGATTTCGATCGATATCGAATGCCGTAATTTGGCTCAGATCTTTTTTCGACAATAAAGACATTTTTGAGTTAAAGGTACTAGTCAATTTTTTTTTTACCTTTTTACCAAAAATTAAATGTTAAAATCTCATAACTTTACTCCTTTTAAAGCAATTTTCAGAAGTAATCTTTCTTTTGAAAGATGGAAGAGCATCAAACGCTCTCATATTAAACAAGTATGAAGGTGCTATAGTCGGTCAAGCCCGACCATACGATACCCTTCACCAATAAGTTCAAAGATGTTCTTTTTCCTGTATAAAGACAAATATTTGCTAAATTTTGCCATTATACAAACATTTTCTAAATACTAAAATATTTAGGACAATTCTGAAGAAGATTCAACTTGGATCATTTTCCCTCGAATATTTTTCGTTACTCCGAGATCAACAACATCCGGTATTTTATTCAGGTCACTAGGCCAATAAGTGTATTGATCGCTTGATATCACGTCCAAATCCATTTTTGAGATGGTATCAAACAAATCTTGAACTCATTTGTTGAAATCCAAATTATAATAGTCGGCACACTCTATGCAACGAGGTCTTATATGGACCAATTTTCAATAAACTTGCAAAGTTTATTTGGCGACAGCAACAATTTTTGAGATTTTGAGCTGGGACTAAATATGGACCAATTGTAGCGAGATAAACATTATATCAGGTTATCCATTTTGCGGTTTCAAAAGTGAACGTAAATAAAACACATATAAAATATTTTTTTGTCATGATATTTCTTTTTTATTTTAAAGTTTGAACTTTGACATTATGTGTGAAACACTACATCATTTAAATGACCACCACGCGAAATATTGCAAGCATTGATTCCTTTGAGGTAATTTTCGACCACTTTTTGACATATTGGGCGGTATTTCAGCAATATTTTGACGAAAGTTAATTTTTAAGTGCTCAGGAATTAATGCACAGGCCTTACAATATTTGTAAGGCCTGTCTCTTCAAATTTCTTTATAATTTTGCCAATTGTTTGCGTAGTTGGACGATTTGTAAACCATTATCTCCTCTTAAAGCACGATATGTAGCTGTTGCAGAATCACAATTTTTATACCCTTCACCACCATAGGTGGAAAGAGTATTATAAGTTTGTGCTGATGTATGTAACGCATGGAAATATTTGTATTAGACCCAATATACCAATAGGCTTAGAACTACTTTCTGAGTCGATTTAGCGATGTCCGTCCGTCCGTCTGGCTGGCTGGCTGGACCCCCATGTAATCCTTGTAATCAAACTACAGGTCGCAATTCTAAAGATAATTTGATGAAATTTGGCACAGATCACTTTTTTGATAATGGGACCATGGCTATTGAAATGTGTCAAAATCGTTCCATTATTTATGGTACCTCCCACAGGTCCCACTTCCCGGAATTGATATATTGGCCACAAATATCAATATTTTTTCATGAAATTTAAATCAAACACTGCTTATGTAAACTAAAATCACTCCACCAAATTTCATAAAAATCGGTCCACATTTGACCATAGCTCCCATACCAACTTTTTTTAAAAACGCACTAAATGAGGCAAAAATCACTAAAACGCTCGTAAATCTAAAGATAATAATAATTTTAAGTTGAGTTTTTGCATACATAATTTTTGTAACAACTGTAATCAATTTGCAAAATTTCGAGATAATCGGTCCACATTTGACTCTAGCTCTTGTATAAGTCCAAATGACGGAAACAGCTTGAATATATAAGTTTTGAGAAAATGTTTGTGTGATGGCAAAATTTAGCAAATATTTGTCTTTGTTCAGGAAAAATAACACCTTTGACCTTAGTGGTGAAGGGTATCGTATGGTCGGGCTTGACCGACTATAGCACTTTCTTACTTGTTGTAGCATATTTTGATCATTTTTTACGTTGTGTGATACTTAAGCGATCCATTTTCGTCAAAGTCAAACTTTCAACTGAAAAGCAAAAAATTGGCTTAACAACTTAGTTTGATAGACGTCGAATTCCAGTCTTTTACTTTTTAAACCACGAAATGGATAACCTTTTACTGAAATAAAAGTGGGTGACAGGCTTAAGTTTCTGGGAGTTACAAAGATCATCAAAAACCCATTATAACCCTTTTACCTATGTTGGTAAAGGGTATAGAAAATATAAATTAGCTTCCGAACAATTCAATATTATTTCTTAGCGTAACAAAGATCAGCATAACTATAACATAGTCAAATAGTAGTCAGGCATGATCAATTTCACTTTCCTATTTGTTATGCAAGACTTGAGAGGGTATCCTTCCCACAAATATCTTATCGTAAGCGAGTCAATGTTAACAACAAAAAGAAAAACAAGTATTTATTTCTATGTCTTTAATTTCAGTACTTCATCTTTTTTTTCTCAAAAGTTGTTTTGGTTTTCATTTACTTATTTATTTTTTTTTTTTTGTTCATTCTTCTATGTGCAATTTTCAAATGGAGTTTTTCAAATACTTTTTTGAAAAATTTGAGTGTCAGAATGTTTTCAACCATCAATCGGTTAAGTTCGCAAAAAGACAAGAGACGCAGTGTTATAACGATCGATAATTACGGGCTTAATCGTAAAAAAAAACATTATATAAGTCTAACTCCTTTTCAATAACAACAAATCAAATAGATAAATATTGAAACCTCACCTTAAAATTGAAAACTAAAAAAATGTTAGCAAACAAAAAAATTTAGTAATACAACGAAAACGAACAACAAAAAAAAGAAGTGGTCCATGAAATATTTTTGTTTGTGGCACATTCGAGTGCTTAAAATGCAGATAAATTGCACTTGCAGCTGCAAACACACAAACAAAAAGTCATAGATACTTGAGGCTTGAAGTAAACGGATCTGCTGTAATATCTTGAGCTTGACTTTGTGGAGATTGAGTAAAATTGCATCAACTTCAAATTCAGCGACTCAGCAACATTTAATGTTTATTATTACAAGACAACAACAACAACAACAACAACTACCAGCAATAACTGAAATATCAAACGTATCTTAAGACATAAAGTCATTAAACGATCCCCTACGATCTCAAAAAAAAAATCAACAATTCATTCATTTAAATTTTATTCGAAAAGTGATCGGTTTTCATTTATCTAGTTTTGTGTGAATATTTGTGCAAGATCAATGTGGCTTTTGATTTCTGTTGAACTTTTGTAACTTCAATGTTCGAGTGTCGGTCAATACTTTAAATGTTCAATTAGTTTCATTTGTTACTGATTCTTGGTTGATTAAACTTTAGTTATTTTTAATAATTTTTGTAATTTTGTATTTTTTAGTTTGTTTATATTCTTTTTGCTGTTTCATCCAAGATGAGTTTTAATAATGATGTTAGTATTTGCTATTTTTTAACTTTTATATTTCTAACCGAGTTTTCAAAGAATGTATTTATATCGGGTTATCCATTTTGCAGTTTCAAAAGTGAACTTTAATAAAACACATATAAAATATTTTTTTTTTTCATTATAAAGTTTGAACGTTAACATTATGTGTGAAACACTACATCATTTAAATGACCACCACGAGAAATGTTGCAAGCATTAATTCTTTTGAGATAATTTTCGAACACTTTTTGACACATATTGGGCAGTATTTCAGCCATAACTTGACGAATGTTGGTTTTTAAGTGGCCAAAAGTTAAAGGTTTATCTGCATAAAAACGGCCTTTCGCGTAGCCCGACAAAAAATGTCTAATGGTTTCCAGTCGCATGATCTTGGTGGCCAGTTGATATCGCCATGACGAGAAATTAAGCGGCCAGGAAATTTCTCTTGCAATAAAGCCATATTCGCTCAAATTGTGTGCCATGTGGCACCGTCTTGCTGAAACCACATAGTCTCCAAGTCGTATTCTTCAATAGCAGGCAAAAAATCGGTTATTATATGACCATAACGCTCCGAATTCACGGAATGACATACTCGGCTCTGCAGCAACACTTTCACTTACAGCAGCTATGTTTTCAGCGAAACGATGATGTACAGGCCTTACAATATTTGTCTCTTCAAAATTTTGCCAATTGTTTTCGTAGTTGGACGAATATGTAAACCATAATCTCCTCTTAAAGCACGATATGTGGCTGTTGCAGAATCACCATTTCTGTATAATGTTTTGATAATTTTTATGCGTTGTGTGATACTAAAGCGATTCATTTTCATCAATGTCAACTTTTAACTAAAAGGAAAAAAAATTGGTTTAACAACTTAGTTTGACAGATGTCAAATACTTTTGAAGACACGAGATGGATAACCCTTTACAAGGGGTACATGATTTGGCAACTCTATTGTCAATAGCTTGAATCTGGCAACAACATAGTAAAGTTTGACATTCTTTAGCATTAATGTTTTGATGTAATTCGACAAGAAAAGTTAATTTCAAGATGAGGTTTTCTTTGGATTATTTTTTTACAACTTTTTCACAACTTTCCTATGGAACAATTTTCCTAAAAAAATTTCTCGAATCAAATATTTTTTAAGGAAAATTTTTTCATAAAAATTATGTCTAATCGAAAATTTTCCCATAGAAAAATTTTCGGAGATAAAAATGTTCCTATAGATATTTTACTAAAAGAAAAATTCTCACAGAAAATATTTCTTATAGCAAATTTTTTTCATAAAAGTTTTATTATAGAAAATATTTCCTATAGAAAATTATCTCAGATAAAAATATTCCAGTAGAAGAACTTTCCTATAAAAAAAAATTTCTCACAAAAAATATCTATTAAATAAATAAATCTAATAGACTGGGACTAAGCGTGAATAATTTTTCTTTTGAAAAGATATTTCTTATAGAAAATTGTTCATAAAAATTATTTCTTATAGAAAATTATCTTAAAGAAAATAATTCATATAGAAAATTTTCTCGGATAAAAATTTCCTTTTAGAAAAATGTTCTTGCAGAAAATATTTCTTATAGAAAATTTTTTCACAGATGTATTTCTTAAAGAAAACTTTCTTATAGAAAATATTTCTTATAGAAAATTTTCTCAAATAAAAATTTTCCTTAAGAACAATTTTCATAAAACAAAATTCCCCTAGAAAATATTTCTTGTGGAAAATATTTTTATAGAAATCATTATAGAAAATTTTCTCAGATAAATATTTTAACATAAAACAATTTTCAGAAAATAACAAAATTTGTCGCGATGTAAATATTATTCAAAAAAGATAAATTATTTTCATTTGATCCCAATCTGTTTCATTTATTTATTAATGTAACAAATAATTTATTGATAAAAGCCAAAATACACAGTAAAACTTTTCATTACCAAATAATGAGTTAAACAGTTAAACTATTGAACACGAACTACTTACTCATTCGCTGTTTAAGTCATTACATTAACATGGGGATGTCATTGGAGGCAAGTACTTACCAATTGCAGAAAAGTAATGACTTGGGTAAGCAATTTGAAAGCAACAACAACAACAGCAACAACTTTTTTGTTGTTGTTTTATTAAAAACATATATTTTTAAACGAAATACAAAATTTTTTTTATGATCCCATGGGGGCTCGAACCCAGACCCTCCGACTGCTAGGCAGAGACTCTTCCACTGAGCTACTTCATTTGTTGAAAACTTAGCAGCTTATAATTAATATAAACAATTTTTATTTTTAGATCCAAAATCATGTGAAAATAACTTTGTTTTCTCCTGCTTTTTTTTTTGCTTTGTTGTAATTTTTGGAAAAATATTTTTATACGATTTTTTGTAATTATTTTAAAACTTTTTTAAAATTATTTTAAAACTTAAACAATTTAAATCTTCTTTTTTGTATAAGTTTTTACATAAGATTGACTCTTACTTACTTAAATGTTACAACCTGTTAAGGTCAAAGCCCTAGCATATTTTAGAATGGATTTCCATCTTGTGCGAATATTCTCCAATTTTATAGGCCAAGCTTTGAAAAATGTTCCTCTACTTGGTCTTTCTATCGAAGTTTCGGACATCCTCCTCTAACATTAGGTAGTGGGACATTTGAATTCTAATTTTATCCTCTTCATTGTATTTTTTTTTCAAGAGAGGGTTACTAGCCCGTAATCCTAACCCATTTTTATCGATCTTATGGGACAACTCTCGGAACATGTTAACTCACAATATTAATGGGTGTTAAACTTGCTCCCCGGGTGATACCATGAGGAGGTGTGTGTCCACAGTTGAGATGAAGGATGACCCAGATAAGTTGGGCTTGCCAAGTTAAGACCAATTAGAATCGTGTTTGGTATTCAACATAATCAAAATTGACTCATGATGGTATTTTTTCATTAACGTGAGTTAGTTTTAAAATTCAAAAATCATTTAAAAAGACTCTTTTAATAAAAAAAAAACTAAAAAAAATTGTTGCCCTTGGTGGGATTTGAACCGGGGCCATTCAGTTTAAATTACCATCTTAATTACACATAAGTACTTCTGTAATAACTTATTATTTATTCGGATGGTATGTTGTAGTCGTTACAAGGTAACCAGTTATCAGAGTACTTGCCATTACCAAAGTTTTGCTGGGTATGTTTGTCTTACAACTTTCCTAAAAAAAATTCTCACAGAAAATATCTATTACATAAATAAATAAATAAATAAATGTAATGCATTGGGATTAAGTGCGAGTATATATTTTTTTAATATTTCCTTAAGAAAATTTTTTCATAAAAAATATTTTTTATAGAAAATTTTCTTAGATAAAAATTTTTCTATACAACAATTTTCAAAAAACAAATATAATGTTTCTTATATCTATTAGAAAATATTTCGTATTGAAAATTTCCTCAGACAAAAATTTTTCTATCGAACAATTTTAATAAAAAAAAAACTTTCTCACAGAAAATATTTCTTACAGAAAATTTTTCATAAAAAATATTTCCTATAAATTTTCTTACAGAAAATATATCTTATAGGAAATTTTCTCAGATAAAAATTTTTCATAAAAAAAACTCTCTTACTAAAAATTTTTATTTTTTCTATGAGAAAAGTTTTCTTACATAATTTTTTTTTTTTAAGTTTACACATGGAAAATCAAAATTTTTTTATAGAAAAATATTCTCATAGAAAATTTTTTAGCTTGAAAATTTTTCTATTAAAAATTTTTACCATAGAAAATTTTTCAAACAAATTTTTACCATAAAAAATTTTTCCCAACAAATTTCCCGTAATTTAAAAAAAAAAAATTTTTCATACAAATAATTTTTATCATAAAAAATTTTTCCTTTACAAATTTTCCCTTATAGAAAATTTATCATATACATTTTTTCTTATGAAAAAATTGTTCATTCCAAATTCTATGCAAAGAAAATATTTTATTAAAAAGGTTTATCAAAAATTTTAGGACATCAAACATTTAATTAAAAAGTTTTACTGTAGTGTATTGCACTAAGATCCCACTAAGATGGAGGAAAAGTTTCCCCATCAACATTTTTTGGTTTTATCAAAAATCTATTTATTACAATAATATATAATTGTAATAAATTAGGATCTTAGTGCAATACACTACAGTAAAACTTTTTAATAAAATATTTTTTATAGACAAATTTTTCATAGAAACTATTTTTTATTAACAATATTCTCAGATAAAAAATTTTTTGTAAAAAAATTTTCTTTCTTATAAAAAATTCTCTAATTTTATATTATTCTTATTTTTTCATAACTTTTTTTCTTAAGGAAAAATTTTATAAAAAAAATTTCTTTTAGAAAATTTACTCATCAGAAATATTTTCAAATCTTAAATTTATTTTCATATGAAAAATTTTTAAAATAGAAAATTTCTCTCATCGAAATATTTCTTAATATTTTCTTAATGAAAAATTTCTTATATAAAATTTGTCTTTTAGAAAATTTACTCTTGCAAAATATTTTCTTATCTTAAATTTTTTTATAGACAATTTTTTTCTTACAAAATTTTTGACCATAGAAATTTTTTCGTACAAAAAATTTTTAGCATAAACAATTTTTCCTATACTAAATTTCTCTAATAGAAAATTAGTCATACAAATTTTTTTCTATAAAAAATTTTTCATTTCAAATTTTTCTCAAAAAAAATTTTTTATGGAAAAATTTTTCATAGAAAATGTTTTTATGCAAAATTTTACCAGATTAAATTTTTTTAAATTTTTTTCTTCTAGAAAGTTTTTCTTATAAAAAATTCCCTAATTTGATATTTTTCTTATTTAAAAAAAAAATATATTTTATCTAAAATATTTTGCACATAAAATTTTTTCTAAAAAATATTTCTCATGGAAAAAATTTTCTCAAACCAAATTTTCTCATAGACATTTAAAAAAAAAATGCATTTTTTTTTTTGAAAATTTATATTTTTATGAGAAACATTTTCTAACATAAATTTTTACTTTTGGAAAAATTTTCTTATAGAAATTTTTTCTTAAAACTTTTCTTATAGAAAATTTTTTTTATAATGAAATTTTTTAGTTTCTTTGAACTTTTTCTGCGTCCGTCTATATAAAGGAGACATATCGTCGCATTCGATACCGAATAAATGTAAGACATTTCAGAAACATTTTTGTAGCATATTTTTAGGATAATATAAATAATATATAATAACTGGTCGAATTAAGAGTTTAGCAGTACCGGACCAGCTCGTAGTACATAATTTGTTCTTTTTTGCTGTTTTCGTAGTTATTCCAAAGTCTTTTTTAACTAATTTTTAAACTCTTGAATACATTCTTTTTAAACTCTGCTCAAAAGTTAATGCCTTATTAATAGCTCTAAGTATTTTTTTATATTATCATATTTTACTTCTTTTATCTGTATCTTTACAAACATAAAATTTAATTTTACTTCATTTAATTAATTTTTTTTTCTGCTCTTTTTTTAGATAATTATTACCGCCATGGATCGTTTTGTATGGTTTGTCTTATTAGTGGTCATTTCGCATCTTGTGACAGAGTTTACCCGAGTCACTGGTTATACCAGGGGACCTCGTCAAGATGTGGTCATGGTAAACGACGTAAGTAAGTAAATGTTGTGTATATGTTTTTGTGTACATATTTTTAGTTACTATTATTTACCTTTTTTCTAGTTTTTCGTATATTTTAATATTTACAAAATTTCTGAATTTGATTTTCAAATTTTTGTGCAATTTCATATTTATTTGGTTGTTATGGAGTTTCTTATTTTTAAATACATGAATTGCAATTTTATAAATATTTATAATGCACTTGAAAAAATTTTGTTTTTGTTTCTGTCGGATTTTACTTAAGTTAATGACTAAAGCCAATAACTGAGTCTGAAGATTCATGTCATGACCTGCCTTATCATTGAAAATATCGTATATTTCTTTTGAATTCATTTCTTATTTGCACGATTTTAATTAAAGTTTATTAACCTTTAGTCGAATTATTTATTTTGATTAACAATTTCTCAGAAAGAGTTTGAAGTGATTTAAAAGTCATGATATGTTTAATGTCTTAAAGTAAATTTTTAATGAGTTTCTGGAATAAAACGATAGAAAAATTTTGTAATATTTACACTCTGGATTAAAGAAATTTTATAAAACCATCAAAATTTGCTTAAAAGTTGTTCTATAAAAAATTCGAAAATAGTTCAAATTAATTTTGGTTCTATACGTTATTAATGTTTATCTTTGTGTTTATGACCCTTTCTTCCATACAGACTTAAATAATGTTATACCTAATTTTGGGTCATGATTTCTGAAATTAAGTTAATAATTCTCATATATTTTTTTTAATATATTTAAACAATTTTTTGTAAAACAAATCCTATAGGAAATTTATTTAACGAAAATGTTCCTTTTGAAAAATTGAAAAAAAAATTTAACGAAAACTTTCTATCGAAAAATTTTCGTTTAAAAAATTTTTCTATAGAAAAATTTTCGTTAAAAAAATTTTTCGATAGAAAAATTTTCGTTAAAAAAATTTTTCTATAGAAAAATTTTCGTTAAAAAAAATTTTCTATAGAAAAATTTTCGTTAAAAAAACTTGAAAGAGTTAATGAAAACATGTAAATCGCGGTGCCCATGCAATTTTATTGAAAGAAATTAATTTTAGTTGAACCAGAATTTATGTTGATGGTCGTGGGTTCGAGTCGGGCTCAGGTTCATATCATAAATTATTTTTTTTTTTTTTTAATTTATGATTTTTAAATTAGATGAATAAATTTTAGGAATTCTGAAAAAACTATGTGACACTTAGCAGTGTGGAATGCTGCATTTTCTGTCCCGCTACGGACTTCATCAGCACACTGTGTCACCAACTGTTAGATGCCAGTAGTTAAGATCATCTATTTAACTGAATTCTTAAGCGAAATTGAAAACGAGAATTATATTAACACTCATTTGCATTTCACCTATGACCATATGATCGATTCAGTTAGACGAACTTTTAAAATTTAAAAATCATAAATTAAAAAAAAAAAAAAAATAATTTATGACATGAACCTGAGCCCGACTCGAACCCACGACCATCAAAAAAATTTTCTATAGAAAAATTTTCGTTAAAAAAATTTTTCTATAGAAAAATTTCCGTTAAAAAAATTTCTCTATAGAAAAATTTTCGCTAAAAAAATATTTCTTTAGAAAAAATTTCGTTAAAAAAATTTTCGTTAAAAAAATTTTTCTATATAAAAATTTCCGTTAAAAAAATTTTTCTATAGAAAAATTTTCGTTAAAAAAAAAAAATTTTCGTTAAAAAAATTTTTCTATAGAAAAATTTTCGTTAAAAAAATTTTTCTATAGAAAAATTTTCGTTAAAAAAATTTTTCTATAGAAAAATTTTCGTTAAAAAAATTTTTCTATAGAAAAATTTTCGTTAAAAAAATTTTTCTATAGAAAAATTTTCGTTAAAAAAATTTTTCTATAGAAAAATTTTCGTTAAAAAAATTTTTCTATAGAAAAATTTTCGTTAAAAAAATTTTTCTATAGAAAAATTTTCGTTAAAAAAATTTTTCTATAGAAAAATTTTCGTTAAAAAAATTTTTCTATAGAAAAATTTTCGTTAAAAAAATTTTTCTATAGAAAAATTTTCGTTAAAAAAATTTTTCTATAGAAAAATTTTCGTTAAAAAAATTTTTCTATAGAAAAATTTTCGTTAAAAAAATTTTTCTATAGAAAAATTTTCGTTAAAAAAATTTTTCTATAGAAAAATTTTCGTTAAAAAAATTTTTCTATAGAAAAATTTTCGTTAAAAAAATTTTTCTATAGAAAAATTTTCGTTAAAAAAATTTTTCTATAGAAAAATTTTCGTTAAAAAAAATTTTCTATAGAAAAATTTTCGTTAAAAAAATTTTTCTATAGAAAAATTTTCGTTAAAAAAATTTTTCTATAGAAAAATTTTCGTTAAAAAAATTTTTCTATAGAAAAATTTTCGTTAAAAAAATTTTTCTATAGAAAAATTTTCGTTAAAAAAATTTTTCTATAGAAAAATTTTCGTTAAAAAAATTTTTCTATAGAAAAATTTTCGTTAAAAAAATTTTTCTATAGAAAAATTTTTGTTAAAAAAATTTTTCTATAGAAAAATTTTCGTTAAAAAAATTTTTCTATAGAAAAATTTTCGTTAAAAAAATTTTTCTATAGAAAAATTTTCGTTAAAAAAATTTTTCTATAGAAAAATTTTCGTTAAAAAAATTTTTCTATAGAAAAATTTTCGTTAAAAAAATTTTTCTTTAGAAAAATTTTCGTTAAAAAAATTTTCGTTAAAAAAATTTTTCTATAGAAAAATTTTCGTTAAAAAAATTTTTCTATAGAAAAATTTTCGTTAAAAAAATTTTTCTATAGAAAAATTTTCGTTAAAAAAATTTTTCTATAGAAAAATTTTCGTTAAAAAAATTTTTCTATAGAAAAAATTTCGTTAAAAAAATTTTTCTATAGAAAAAATTTCGTTAAAAAAATTTTTCTATAGAAAAATTTTCGTTAAAAAAATTTTTCTATAGAAAAATTTTCGTTAAAAAAATTTTTCTATAGAAAAATTTTCGTTAAAAAAATTTTTCTATAGAAAAATTTTCGTTAAAAAAATTTTTCTATAGAAAAATATTCGTTAAAAAAATTTTTCTATAGAAAAATTTTCGTTAAAAAAATTTTTCTATAGAAAAATTTTCGTTAAAAAAATTTTTTTATAGAAAAATTTTCGTTAAAAAAATTTTTCTATAGAAAAATTTTCGTTAAAAAAATTTTTCTATAGAAAAATTTTCGTTAAAAAAATTTTTCTATAGAAAAATTTTCGTTAAAAAAATTTTTCTATAGAAAAATTTTCGTTAAAAAAATTTTTCTATAGAAAAATTTTCGTTAAAAAAATTTTTCTATAGAAAAATTTTCGTTAAAAAAATTTTTCTATAGAAAAATTTTCGTTAAAAAAATTTTTCTATAGAAAAATTTTCGTTAAAAAAATTTTTCTATAGAAAAATTTTCGTTAAAAAAATTTTTCTATAGAAAAATTTTCGTTAAAAAAATTTTTCTATAGAAAAATTTTCGTTAAAAAAATTTTTCTATAGAAAAATTTTCGTTAAAAAAATTTTTCTATAGAAAAATTTTCGTTAAAAAAATGTTTCTATAGAAAAATTTTCGTTAAAAAAATTTTTCTATAGAAAAATTTTCGTTAAAAAAATTTTTCTATAGAAAAATTTTCGTTAAAAAAATTTTTCTATAGAAAAATTTTCGTTAAAAAAATTTTTCTATAGAAAAATTTTCGTTAAAAAAATTTTTCTATAGAAAAATTTTCGTTAAAAAAATTTTTCTATAGAAAAATTTTCGTTAAAAAAAATTTTTCTATAGAAAAATTTTCGTTAAAAAAATTTTTCTATAGAAAAATTTTCGTTAAAAAAATTTTTCAATAAAAAATTTTTCTATAGAAAAATTTTCGTTAAAAAAATTTTTCTATAGAAAAATTTTCGTTAAAAAAATTTTTCTATAGAAAAATTTTCGTTAAAAAAATTTTTCTATAGAAAAATTTTCGTTAAAAAAATTTTTCTATAGAAAAATTTTCGTTAAAAAAATTTTTCTATAGAAAAATTTTCGTTAAAAAAAATTTTTCTATAGAAAAATTTTCGTTAAAAAAATTTTTCTATAGAAAAATTTTCGTTAAAAAAATTTTTCTATAGAAAAATTTTCGTTAAAAAAATTTTTCTATAGAAAAATTTTCGTTAAAAAAATTTTTCTATAGAAAAATTTTCGTTAAAAAAATTTTTCTATAGAAAAATTTTCGTTAAAAAAATTTTTCTATAGAAAAATTTTCGTTAAAGAAATTTTTCTAAAGAAAAATTTTAGTTAAAAAAATTTTCTATAGAAAAATTTTCGTTGAAAAAATTTTTCTATAGAAAAATTTTCGTTGAAAAAATTTTTCTATAGAAAAATTTTCGTTAAAAAAAATTTTTCTATAGAAAAATTTTTTTAACAAAAAATTTTCGTTAAAGAAATTTTTCTATAAGAAATTTTTCTATAGAAAAATTTTCGTTTAAGAAATTTTTCTATAGAAAAATTTTCGTTTAAGAAATTTTTCTATAGAAAAATCTTCGTTTAAGAAATTTTTCTATAGAAAAATTTTCGTTAAAGAAATTTTTCTATAGAAAAATTTTCGTTAAAGAAATTTTCTATAGAAAAATTTTCGTTAAAAAAAATTTTCTATAGAAAAATTTTCGTTAAAAAAAAATTTTCTATAGAAAAATTTTCGTTGAAAAAATTTTTCTATAGAAAAATTTTCGTTAAAAAAATTTTTCTATAGAAAAATTTTCGTTAAAAAAATTTTTTTCTATACAAAAATTTTCGTTAAAAAAATTTTTTTCTATACAAAAATTTTCGTTAAAAACATTTTTCTATAGAAAAATGTTCGTTAAAAAATTTTCGTTAAAGAAATTTTTTCTATAGAAAAATTTTCGTTAAAGAAAATTTTCTATAGAAAAATTTTTGTTAAAGAAATTTTTCTGTAGAAAAATATTCGTTAAAAATTTTTTTCTATAGAAAAATTTTCGTTAAAAATTTTTTCCTATAGAAAATTTTTGTTAAAAATTTTTTTCTATAGAAAGTTTTTTTTTCTATAGAAAAATTTTAGTTAAAAATTTTTTTCTATAGGAAAATTTTAAAGAAAAATTTTTTCAATAGAAAAATGTTCGTTAAAAATTTTTTATCTATAGAAAAATTTTTTTCTATTGAAAAATTTTTGCTAAAATTTTTTTTTTATAGGAAAATTTTCGTTAAAAATTTTTTTTCTTTAGAAAAATTTTCGTTAAAATTTTTTTTCTATAGAAAAATTTTCGTTAATTTTTTTTTCTATAGAAAAAATTTCGTTAAAAATTTTTTTCTATAGAAAAATTTTCGTTAAAAAAATTTTTTTATAGAAAAATTTTCGTTAAAGAATTTTTTCTATAGAAAAATTTTCGTTAAAGAAATTTTTCTATAGAAAAATTTTCGTTAAAGAAATTTTTCTATAGAAAAATTTTCGTTAAAGAAATTTTTCTATAGAAAAATTTTCGTTAAAGAAATTTTTCTATAGAAAAATTTTCGTTAAAGAAATTTTTCTATAGAAAAATTTTCGTTAAAGAAATTTTTCTATAGAAAAATTTTCGTTAAAGAAATTTTTCTATAGAAAAATTTTCGTTAAAGAAATTTTTCTATAGAAAAATTTTCGTTAAAGAAATTTTTCTATAGAAAAATTTTCGTTAAAGAAATTTTTCTATAGAAAAATTTTCGTTAAATAAATTTTTCTATAGAAAAATTTTCGTTAAAGAAATTTTTCTATAGAAAAATTTTCGTTAAAGAAATTTTTCTATAGAAAAATTTTCGTTAAAGAAATTTTTCTATAGAAAAATTTTCGTTAAAGAAATTTTTCTATAGAAAAATTTTCGTTAAAGAAATTTTTCTATAGAAAAATTTTCGTTAAAAATTTTTTCCTATAGAAAATTTTTGTTAAAAATTTTTTTCTATAGAAAGTTTTTTTTCCTATAGAAAAATTTTCGTTAAAAATTTTTTTCTATAGGACAATTTTAAAGAAAAATTTTTTCAATAGAAAAATGTTCGTTAAAAATTTTTTCTCTATAGAAAAATTTTTTTCTATTGAAAAATTTTCGCTAAAATTTTTTTTTGTAGGAAAATTTTCGTTAAAAATTTTTTTTCTATAGAAAAATTTTCGTTAATAAAATTTTTCTATAGAAAAATTTTTGTTAAAGAAATTTTTCTATAGAAAAATTTTCGTTAAAGAAATTTTTCTATAGAAAAATTTTCGTTAAAGAAATTTTTCTATAGAAAAATTTTCGTTAAAGAAATTTTTCTATAGAAAAATTTTCGTTAAAGAAATTTTTCTATAGAAAAATTTTTGTTAAAGAAATTTTTCTATACAAAAGAAATTTCTAATGAAAAAATTTTTGTTAATAATTTTTTATTCTATAGAAACATTTTCCTTAAAAATTTTTTTAAGGATTTTTTTTTCTATTGAAAAATTGCTATACAAAAATTTTAACTAAAAATATTTTTCTATAGAAAAATTTTGCCTTAAAGTATTTTTTTATAGAAAAAATTTTCTTAAACTTATTTTTTTATAGGAAAATTTTCCTTAGAAGTATTTTGCTAAAGAAAAATTTTCCTTAAAATTATTTTTCTTTAAACAATTTTCTTAATTTTTTTTTTTTTTTTTTGAAAAATTTTCAATGAAAATATTATTCTATAAAAAATTAGCAATAAAAATATTTTAAGTAAGGTGTAGTGGGACTTGATCAATAATAAAATTTTTAATTGGTTTAATTTGTGATTTAATATATCGAATAGTCCATTAATATTTTTTTGTTCTGTCTTACAGTCCTCAATTCAACCTATAAGAGTACAGAATCTAGTACTGTATCCTGGTCAGGAATATGGACACTACGAGCAGCAAAACCAACAGTATTACAACGCCAACAATCACTACAGCAACTACGGCAATAGCAACAATAAAAACCCCAGCCCTAATACTAGTAACAGTAATAATAATAATAGTTTTTTAAGTAATTTATTTAATCAATTTACCACCAATAATGGCAACAGCCAACCAAATGCTGGTCCACAACAGCCAGCAGAGTTGACGAACAGTCTTATCGCACAGATAGGACAAGATGTTAGAACATTCAGTTTTCGCCCCATTATCGATAGTATATTTGAGGTGAGTTTGTTAGATGTTTTAAGAAATTCTGAAAGGAAAAAAAGGCAATCGAATTCCTTCAAGATTTTAAAAGAGAATGAAATTTAATTAAAATTGTTTTCTTTATCAAAAAAAAAAAAAAATTAAAATTAAATTAGTTTTCTTGTTTTATTTATCCCAGATACCCATTTCAACATTACGTGCAGTCAATAATTTGGTGGGACGCTTAACGGGCGGTTATCAACAGCCACAGCAGTCCCCACAACAGGATCAACAGCAACAACAACATCATTTAATGGCCCAACAGCAGCCACCACCAAATTTCTCCTTGTATCCTTCATTCTCAGCAGCAGCAGCTGGAACTGGGCAATCTTCTTACTATGGCAGACAAAATCTAGATGATGATAGAATACAACCAAAAACTGAATTTGAAATGTTACAACGAATACAACAACAAACAGCTGAAGCACCAACAGCATCAGACGCAACAACAGCAACAAAAAAAGCTGTCCCTGTTGCATCCACAAAAAAATTGTCTGCACAAATAAAAGGTTTTCAGCGTTGAAAAAGATTTTAGGGCAAACAAATGCCCTCTATCAATACAACACAACCCAACCAAACCATTCCTACTCTGAACAAGTCGAGAGTTGGAAGGAGTCTTGTTGGAAAGTATAAGCAGTATTTATTTGTTAGTAAGTGTTCCTGTTGTCTTTTGTACTTAAATTGTAGAATTGTAAGAGTATTTTTTCTATAGAACTAAATAGATTTTAATTAAACTCAATTCACTTGAGTTTAAGGAATTTTTCTTTTCACCGACAATGAAATAGAAATTCTTTGTTTTTCCCTTGAAGTCTGGTTGTAGCACAAATCGTATAGAAACTGTATGAAATTGTTTAAGGAAATCAATAGATTTGGTTGTTTGTGTAGACTAGACCGTCTATGATATCAAAAAGTTGTATAATAGATAATGAAACTGAATTAAATTATGCGAAAAGTTGCTTAGTTCACACATAACCCATGAACAAAATAGAAGCCTTATATGTCCATAAAGTTATTTTTCAATCGAGATATAAAACGATGAAATCGAGTACACGGTTTTGGAGTTATAACCATATGTGTATTATGCAAATTAACTAACAAAATTTTTGATTCAAAATTTATATAAGTCCAATGATATACACACGGATCGGAACAGAACAAAAAAATAGTCGGCAGAGTTGCCGTTTTTTAAACTTTTATCCAAAATAGGTAGTTTTTTCAATGTGTAGTTCTAGCGCTTTAAAAAGAAAAAGTTTCCTACTCTATTTTTTGAAATATTTTAATCAAAAAGTTTTTCCAAATTTTTTTATCATAAATTTTTCTATAGAAAATTTTTCTTAGAAAATCTTCCTATCAAAAATTTTTCTATAGAAAATTTTTTTTATCAAAAATTTTTCTATAGAATTTTTTTTTTATCAAAAATTTTTCTATAGAAAATTTTTCTTCACAATTTTTTTTTATCAAAAATGTTTCTATAGAACATTTCTTTATCAAAAACGTTTGTTTGGTAAATTTTTTGATCAAAAATTTTTCTGTAGAAATTTTTTTTACAAAAAAATTTTCTATAGAAAATTTTTCTTACAAAAATTTTTTTATCAAAAACTTTTCTATAGAAAATTTTTTTCCAAAAATTTTTCTATTGAAAATTTTTTTATCCAAATTTTTATACCCTTCACCAATAGGTGAAAGGGTATTATAAGTTTGTGATTCCGTTTGTAATTTTTTTATTAGTGATCGTAGACCCCATAAAAATTATACCGATCGACTCAGAATCGGGAGGAGAATCGATTAAGCGATGTCCGTCTGTCTGTCTGTCTGTCTGTCTGTCCGTCCGTCTGTCTGTCTGTCTGTTGAAATCAAGTTTCTGAAGCCCCTGGAGGATGGACTTACATAAATTATATATCAGATTTTAGGAAATTCTCCCGCAATGAACGCTATTAAATTTCATTAAAATCGGTTTATAAACACCGAAAATATCGAAAAAATACCAAAAATTAGACGAAAATTTTAAAATTTTTGATTGAAACACACTTTTAAATAACAAGAGAAAAAAGATACTCCTGGTGTACATGTGATAATATGTTATATATCAGATTGTAGGAAATATTTTCCCAAAGCACTCTGTAAAATTTTATCAAAATCGGTCCATAAACAACTGAGATATTGCCAAAACACTAAATTTTATGTATCGCAAATTGCCCAAAGTACGCATTAGGGAATGTTTGTTGAAAAAATGAAATGCAGAAATAGGAAAAAACCATCCTCCTTTAGCACGGACATACGTACATTTTATATCAGATTTTAGGAAATTCCCCCACCAAGCACGTTATTAAATTTTATCAAAAGCGGTCCATAAACAATTGAGATATCGCAATAACACTACATTTGATGTACAGCAAATTGCCCAAAGTACGTGTCTAAGAAATTTTGTTTACATTTTGTAAGTATTGTTTCAGCGATATCTCAGGTGTTTATGGACCGATTGTGATGAAATTTGACATCGTTCTTTATGGGAGGATTTTCTAAAATCTGATATATATACTCCACAAATCTGATTATGAATACCATTCAAATTGTACCGATCAACTCTGAATCGGCACAAGAATCGATTTCGCGACCTCCGTCCGTCTGTCCGTCCGTCTGTTTGTTTGCCCGTCCGTCCGTCTGTTTGTTTGTCCGTCCGTCTACATGTCCGTCCGTCTACCTGTCTGTCCTTTTTATACCCTTCACCAATAGGTGAAAGGGTATTATAAGTTTGTGATTCCGTTTGTAATTTTTTTATTAGTGATCGTAGACCCCATAAAAATTATACCGATCGACTCAGAATCGGGAGGAGAATCGATTAAGCGATGTCCGTCTGTCTGTCTGTCTGTCTGTCTGTCCGTCCGTCTGTCTGTCTGTCTGTTGAAATCAAGTTTCTGAAGCCCCTGGAGGATGGACTTACATAAATTATATATCAGATTTTAGGAAATTCTCCCGCAATGAACGCTATTAAATTTCATTAAAATCGGTTTATAAACACCGAAAATATCGAAAAAATACCAAAAATTAGACGAAAATTTTAAAATTTTTGATTGAAACACACTTTTAAATAACAAGAGAAAAAAGATACTCCTGGTGTACATGTGATAATATGTTATATATCAGATTGTAGGAAATATTTTCCCAAAGCACTCTGTAAAATTTTATCAAAATCGGTCCATAAACAACTGAGATATTGCCAAAACACTAAATTTTATGTATCGCAAATTGCCCAAAGTACGCATTAGGGAATGTTTGTTGAAAAAATGAAATGCAGAAATAGGAAAAAACCATCCTCCTTTAGCACGGACATACGTACATTTTATATCAGATTTTAGGAAATTCCCCCACCAAGCACGTTATTAAATTTTATCAAAAGCGGTCCATAAACAATTGAGATATCGCAATAACACTACATTTGATGTACAGCAAATTGCCCAAAGTACGTGTCTAAGAAATTTTGTTTACATTTTGTAAGTATTGTTTCAGCGATATCTCAGGTGTTTATGGACCGATTGTGATGAAATTTGACATCGTTCTTTATGGGAGGATTTTCTAAAATCTGATATATATACTCCACAAATCTGATTATGAATACCATTCAAATTGTACCGATCAACTCTGAATCGGCACAAGAATCGATTTCGCGACCTCCGTCCGTCTGTCCGTCCGTCTGTTTGTTTGCCCGTCCGTCCGTCTGTTTGTTTGTCCGTCCGTCTACATGTCCGTCCGTCTACCTGTCTGTCCTTTTTTCTGTTGTAGTCAAGTTTTTGGAGCTCCTGTTTTGTCGATATCTCAGATGTTTATTTTGATGAAGTTTAATAGTGTCCTTCGCAGGGGATTATCTAAATCCTGATGCATTCTGTAATTTGTGGTAGATATAATTTAGCGTTTAAGCGATGGTGTTTTGAACGACAATGAAATGAAATTCAGGGTGGGACAATTCAGGAGCTCCACAAATCTGGTTTTATTTAGCAGACAGGCACACTGCATTTATCTTAATTTTGTGTCTGACTTTTGAACATTATGATAACATTTGAGAATGTATTATATATCAAATTATAGGTAATCTTCCTAGGAAGTACAAAAATGCAGCTGATTACATGATATCCATTCAAAACCTACATATGTATGTAAGTATCTCACATATCAACAAAAATTTAAATTTTTTAATTGCAATTGGGAGAAATCCGTTCACGTTTGATAATTGATTCCGTATAACTTCGCCTAAGGCAATCTCTTAGTAGCTAATAAGTGACAAATTATAATAGATACGATGATGACATTTAGTATAAAGACGTTGTACAATATTGATATTCAGGACAATAGCGCCTAAAATAAACTTTCTAGAGGTACAACATTTGACAAAAG
The DNA here is from genome assembly GCA_933228675.1 of Stomorhina lunata. Classification (NCBI taxonomy): domain Eukaryota; kingdom Metazoa; phylum Arthropoda; class Insecta; order Diptera; family Rhiniidae; genus Stomorhina; species Stomorhina lunata. Next base: position 54,235,911 of record OW121744.1, read on the forward strand.
TATTTCTGATCTCTTGAAAAGTTCGATATTGAAAATGGGCGAGCTCTATTCACATTTAGTGAAATCTCCCACATAAACCAGACCGGGAATCGATTTAATGCTGATAAATTAAATCATAATAAAATTGCACAAAGAACTAGAGCAAAACTTTCCAAACATCCATCGGACAGATCGAAAGAACTAAACATCCCAAATATTATTGATGAAGTGTTCATTTTAATTAATTAACTAACTTCAAATTAATAAGTAAACTTTTCCGACAAAGCTGATAACCATCCATTCAAAAGCTATATATTTCACGTATGTATCTAAAACTAAGAGTGTATACCCTATAATTTGAAGGCTTGTATACATTGACAATCATTGTTAAAGCTTTGACCTAAATCAGTCCGCTAACTTCAGAGTTTTACATAACTAATCAAGAACTTTTACTAGTTGGATAATTCGTACGAATTAAAGTGCACAACCCTCACTGGGCACAGCGTTTTTGGGTTGCATGTCAGAATACTTAAACTTCATCAAATCGATGTGCTATTGCAAATGTAAGGGCATCTACATTTTGAAGCATCTTTTCTGCATGGTTTATCTGGTCTATCGAACTTTATTAAATGTTCGTAAAATATGTGTCTATTTTATTTCGAAGCTACTGGCTGGCTTAAATATGCATTCTCTACTTGTAGTCTAGTAATCATTATCTTTCACAAAGGGACCACTTTAGAACCCAAGTGAAGCTTCCCTAGACATCAGCCACCTGCCCAACCTAACCTTTGGGTGCATAACTATTCTAGATGAGGACGCCACCGAAAAGGTTTTCGTTTTCCGACTCTTAACTTTGAAGACTCTTTGCATATAATACTAGTATAACCAAATATTGCTACGAATTACATTAAGTACTTTTGGAACACCATTGGTGAAGGGTATCCAAGATTCGGCAAAGCCGAATATACCACTCTTACTTGTTTAAACAAAGATTCTTTTTAGATTTTTTCCTATCAAAAATTTTTCTATAGAAAAGTTTTTGATAAAAAAATTTTTGTAAGAAAAATTTTCTATAGAAAATTTTTTTGTAAAAAAAATTTCTACAGAAAAATTTTTGATCAAAAAATTTACCAAACAAACGTTTTTGATAAAGAAATGTTCTATAGAAACATTTTTGATAAAAAAAAATTGTGAAGAAAAATTTTCTATAGAAAAATTTTTGATAAAAAAAAAATTCTATACAAATTTTTTTTTTATTAAAAATTTAAAAATTATTTATCAAAAATTTTCTATTGAAAATTTTTTTATCAAATTTTTTTTTTTTTCAAAAAATTTTCTATAGAAAATTTTTCTTAGAAAACTTTCGTATCAAAAATTTTTCTATAGAAAATTTTTTTTTATCAAAAATTTTTCTATAGATTTTTTTTTTATCAAAAGTTTTTCTATAGAAAATTTTTTATCAAAAATTTTTCCATACAAATTTTTGTTATCAAAAATTTTTCTATAAAAAATTTCTTTATCAAAATTTTTTTTTGATATTTTTTTTTTCAAAAATGTTTCTATCGAAATTTTTCTATAGAAAATTTATCTTACAAAAATTTTTTATCAAAATTTTTCTATGGAAAATTGTTTATCAAAAATTTGCTATAAAAAATTTTTTATCAAAAATTTTTCTATAGAAAAATTTCTTTATCAAAAATTTTTCTATAGAAAATTTTTTTATCAAAAATTTTTTATCAAGAATTATTCTATAGAAAATTTCTTTTATCAAAAATGTTTCTATAGAAAATTTTTTTATAAGCATTATTCTTAAAAAATTTTCCTATCAAAAATTTTTCTATAGAAAATTTTTTATCGAAAATTTTTCTATACAAATTTTTTTTTATCAAAAATTTTTCTATAGAAAATTTCTTTATCAAAAATTTTAGTTTGTAAAATTTTTTTACCAAAAATTTTTCTGTAGAAAAATTTTTTTACCAAAAATTTTTCTATCGAAATTTTTTTAAAAAAAATTTTTCTTACAAAAATTTTTTTATCAAAAGTTTTTCTATGGAATTTTTTTTTTATAAAAAATTTTTCTATAGAAAATTTCTTTATCAAAAATTTTTGTTTAAAAAATTTTTTTACCAAAAATGTTTCTATCGAAATTTTTCTTACAAAAATTTTTTATCAAAAATTTTTCTATTGAAAATTTTTTATCAAAAAGTTTTCAATGGAAAATTATTTATTTTTATCAAAAAGTCTTCAACGGAAAATTTTTTATCAAAAATTTTCTATGGAAAATTATTTATCAAAAATTTTCTATAGAAAATTTTTTATCAAAAATTTTTCTATAGAAAATTTTTTTATCCAAATCTTTTTTATCAAAAATTTTCCTATCAAAAATGTTTCTATAGAAAATTTCTTTATCAAAAATTTTTGTTTGGAAAATTTTTTTATCAAAAATTTTTCTGTAGAAAATTTTTTTTACCAAAAATTTTTCTTTAGAAAATTTTTTTATCAAAAATTTTTATATGGAAAATTTTTTATCAAAAATTTTTCTATGGAAAATTTTTTAGCAAAAATTTTCTATGGAAAATTGTTTATCAAAAATTTTCTATAGAAAAATTTTTATCAAACATTTTTCTATAGAAAATTTTTTTATCAAAAATTTTTCCATAGAAAATTTTTTTATTAAAAATTTTTCAATAATAAATTTTTTTATCAAAAATTTTTCTATAATAAAATGTTTGGATATCTAAAAAAAATACCTAAAATTGTTTAATATTAATATTCATTTATGTTTTGAAAAATATTCCCAATATTTACAAAAATATTCCCAATGTTTACAAAAATAATAGTGTTGTGGCAACAATGTTTGAGATTATATCTCTTTGTTCTCTCGAACCATATATTTTGTTGGTATAAATTGGATTTTGATTTGTTTCTTGCCTATTTGTTTTTGTCTTTTCTTTAACTCTGTTAACATCCAAATTCCAACTGAATGATTTTGATACTCATTTCCACGAGTTTTATTAATGATCGTGGTACTTACGAAAATTAAAAAAAAATAATCGGCTGCTGGTGGTATGGACTACCTACTCCTGTATATAAGGTTCACTACATTGTAACTAATTTGTCAAAAGTTCCCTGATAGTAAAAAAAAAATTATTTAATCTAAATTTTTTGGCAAACGGATATGTAGATATCAAGTTTTATTAAACTTTTTGCAAATGCGGCGATTTGGCCTCAGACTTCATTTAAATTGAAATTTTGGTTTTTTAGACATTGAAAAACAAAGGCATCACCTAAAACACCTACTTAACACATTCTGGAACGGTCTTTTGCATGCGGATATGAAAATTAAGATTAAATGAAGAAAATTTGTTGTTAATGGAAAACGATAAATCATCAAACAGATGTTGGCTAAAAAGTGTAAAACAAATTTCTTAAATTGTAAAAATTCATAAATGCTCATTTATATAATAAATAAAAGTCTTTTACAAAGATGTTGCCTTTAAATTAATTATTATTATAATAGCCAGGAAGAAAAAGATTTATCTAAAATAATTTGCAAAATATGTTTTTAATAGATTTGCATCAATAATTATAACATAAAGAATTCTTCGAAAATTTTTCATAAAATAAACCGTTCACTCACCTCTTAACAAGGCCGATGTCTTCAGTGCTGTGTGTCATATGCGAGTGTCATTTTGAAAGCAAGTTCTTTCATATTTTCCTCCGTCCGCATTCTACGAATGCTATGATATTCTTTCCGAAACTCTAACATCTATTCACTCTACCTGTAAGTTTATCGAACAATGTAATACAGATAAAAGCAGGAGCCAAATCTACACATTCGATATCGATCGAAATGTTAGATATTTCAGAAACATTTGTATATCATACTTTTAGGATAATCTAAATAACATCTAACATATAAGGTTCACTACATTGTAACTTATTTGTCAAAAGTTCCCAGATAGTAAAAGAATTTCATATAAACTAAATATTTTAATAAAAAACAAGTAAGAAAGTGCTATAGTCGGTTAAGCCCGATCATACGATACCCTTCACCACTAAGATCAAAGGTGTTTTTATTAGTGTATAAAGACAAATATTTGCTAAATTTTGCCATCATAAAAATATTTTCTCAAAACTTATGTATATATTTAAGCTGTTTCCGTCATTTGGACTTATATGAGAGCTAGGGTCAAATGTAAACCGATTATCTCGAAATTTGGCAAATTGATAGTTTACATAAGCAGTGTTTGTTTCAAATTTCATAAAAAAATATTTATATTTGTGGCTAATATATCGATTCCGGGAAGTGGGACCTATGCGAGGTACAATAAATAATGGACCTATTTTGACGAACTTCAATAGCCATGGTCCCATTATCAAAAAAATTTTCCGTGCCAAATTTCATGAAATTATCTTTAGAATTGCGACCTGTAGTTTGATTACAAGGTTTACATGGGGGTCCAGCCAGCCAGACGGACGGACGGACATCTCTAAATCGACTCAGAAAGTGATTCTAAGCCTGTTGGTATACTAAAAGGTGGGTCTAAGACAAATATTTCTATGCAATATGAACCCATTTAATTCCCATTTAAAACTATACAAAACAGAACTACACAAAACAAGAGGTAGGGACGACCTACGCGTGTTTTTAAGGTTATCCAACACATTCCTGACGTCATGAGAAGTGTCGCTTTCAAATGAGACCAATACCAACACGCTCAGTAATCGTACACCAAAGATGCACGTATTAAAATCTTTAAAATGGATCTCCTGAACAAAATCCTTAGGTCCCTTTCTATTTTGAGCGTCACATATATAAAAATTAATGTTTGTGTGTCTGTATGACCTTATATACTGAATAGTTAACTATGCATTTGATCATGTTATTGTGCTTGACCCGACGAACATTACAGAGTTGGTAAAAGCAAGTACCGACAGGTGGCGCCACTGAAAATTTCTTAAAATTAATTAAATCGTAAACTGTGCATTTTATCACGCCATTATCTTTAGCAAAGTTATTGCATATAAGCCGACAAAGGTTTCTAAGTTAGAATGACCAATTTCCGACAGATGGCGCTACTGAAAATTACTTAAAAAGAATTAAATCATTAACTGTACATTTGATCATGCTATAATCTTGGTTGTTGCCCGTGAGTCGACGGTTTATGACCACCGACAGGTGGAGCCACTGAAAATTAATAAAAATAAATTGAATCGTAAACAATGCGTATGTGTTGATCGGACAAAATTAATAAAATGATTCAAAGTTAATTGGATATTTGTGTAATATCTTTCTTTTATATTTATTTTAGTTGGTGGATCAGCAACGCAGGCAGGGTACAAGTAGTATAATAGAGAAATTAATGTTTGCTTACAAAAGAAATATATATTTTTACCCTGATACTGAAGTGTTATGTATCTAACTGATATCCGATATAATAAGTTTCTTAAAAAGGTCCCAAAACAAAGTAAAATTTGGGTACATTTGCTATATAACAATAGAAAAAAACAGAAATTTTCCTTAGCTTTGTCATGGATTTGCTTACTTATATTATTAGTTGTACGATAACGAAACTATAAAGAAACTAACATACGATAACGAAACTACACAAACCAGTCCGAAATTACCCAAAATTCACCCGATTGATTTCCCTTTCACTACTTTGGTTTGAATCTTTACTAAATTCAGAGAGTAATTTCATTTCCCCTCTTACCCAAAACTACACAGACTTTTTCCTTAAGTTAAGAGTTTAAGAGTTTGAGTAACAAATTATTTTCATGAATGTCAATTAAAAACAAAAAAAAAATATTTTTTAAAAACATTTGTTTGAATATTTTTCAAATTAAATCAATTGTGGACTTTAATTTTGATATTTTATGCTTCCGTAACTCCTAAACTACTCTCATTTGTCCGAACTCACCCAGAAAATAAAGAAACAGAGCCATTATTTCAAAAAGTTTTTACAATTTATGAATTTTCTATACCACATAGTTTTATTGTCTAACTTTTAGTAAAAATAATAATATATAAACAATTTCAGTTTTTTTGTCCGCCAATTAAAAGTTTGATATAGTTTTAATTAAACTGTTTTTCCATTTTACACTCGACAAAATAAAATAATAAAATTAATTAAATTTTTATGAAAAGGGTGTTCACAATGAACATTTTAGACAAATTTCTTAACTTAAGTCAAAAGTGAAAGAATTTTAAAATTTTTTTAAATTTTTCTTTTTGAAAAAGCTTTTTTGAAGTTATAACTTATTAACAATAAGAGATACCACTTCTTGTGAATACCCCAAATCAATATTATTTTACTATGTATAATAGATAAAAAGGTCACAGAGAAAAACATTTACATGATTTATTGCCATAACATTTTCTTCATGAGAAATTTTGTTAAATGTTATATTTATCTATAAAATATATCGCTCATTTACATGAATAGTAGCATAAGTCAAAAAGCGAATATTTGATAAAAACCGCTTTTGTCTTATCACTTACAATTTTCACAAGAACTTTAACAATTTGTTATTGTTGTTGTGGCAAATTTTGACTTTTTCTGTCCAAAACTAGAGAAGTCTTAAAGATCGAGGGGAGCAACGGTCAAATTTGGATCTGAAGACACAAAATGCAAATTAATTCTATGACTGTAAAGGGTCAAAATGAATCGGCAAGGCAAAAAATAGCAAAAAAAACAAGTTTGAAAAGTAGTAGTAGTCAGTCAAGGCCGACTATATGATACCCTTCACTAGTAAGTTGAAATATGCACCAACAATTTAACAAGTTTTCCTTTGTCTTCGAGACATACATATACTCGTATGTGCTATTTTTATACCCTTCACCACCATAGGTGGGAAGGGTATATCGCACTGATGTTTGTAACGCATAGAAATATTAGTCTGAGACCCACCTTTTAGTATACCAATCGACTCAGAATCACTCCCAGATTCATCGGCCCAAGGATGATATATATACTATATACTTTTTAGTCATTATCGGACTACTATTTCCTACTACTACTACTAACCTCCCATAGGGACGACTTCCCCGAATAAAGTTTTTGGTCCTTTACAGCCAGAAATTTAGTTGTATTTAAATAAAGTTCAACACAAATACTGCTTATGATAGCCTTAATCAGTGTACGTGATTTTGTAGGAATCGGCCCATATTTCACCATACCTTCCGTACAAGAAACATTCTCAAAAGTCGTTTAAATACACATAAAAGTACAAAAACGTTTATAACTCTAAAGATAAATGCATTATATTATTAAAACTTTGCACAGATAAATATTTTGTAAATATAAACCAATAATCAAAATTTGGTAAAAATCGATCCACAATTGACCCTAGCTCCCATATCAGGCCCTTAGCCGGAAATGATATAAATCTCGAAATTTTGAAAAAATAGATCAAGTCTTAAGGAAAACTTGCTAAATTGTTGTTCCATATTTGACCTTAGTCGGGCTATAGCTTTTCTTATTTACTTTTTTAAATTTCGAGATTTTAGAAGAAATATGACATTTGAGGCTAAGGATCTGATATGGCAGCTAAGGTCAATTGTGGACCGATTGTTACCAAATTTCGGTTATAATTATGTTAATATTTACAAAATATTTGCTTGTGCATAGTTTTAGTGACAAAATGTAATTATCTTTAGATTTATAAGCGTTTTTGTGCTTTTCTGGGTATGTAAAAGATTTTTCAATGAGTATTGCATGGGAGGTATGGTCCAATATGGACCGATTTCTACGAAATTAGGTGCACTGATTTAGGTTACTATATTCAACATTTATGCTCTTTTAATAATAAAAGACAATTAAATTTGTGGCTGTAATGGGCCAAAAACTCTATTCCGTTAAGGCATATTTGCGAGAGGTAGTATTAAAATATGAGTCTGTAGCACATTTCAATAAATTATTTTTGAAGTCACGACCTATACTTTGATAATAAGCTTACATGGATATTCATCCAGACGGACATTGTTAAATCAATCAATCAGGGAGTGATTCTGAGTCGATCGGTGGACTGAGACCAAAATTTGTATGCGTTACAACATCAAAACAAACCCAATATACCATTTCCACCTGTGGTGATGAAGGGTATAACAAGTCGGTGACAGTTAGTTATCGTCAACATTTTAAACTGTACAAACATAGACATCCAGTCAGCCAGAGGGTATACAAATCAAGTAATACAGAACTAGCGAAAAATGTGGTCGAATGAATTCAAAAATTTCAATAAAAGGAAGTATTTATTTGTTAAATTTTGTCATTATACACCGATTTTCATTAATTTCTTCTTGATACATTATACACAAAGACAACATGAGGATCGCCTCGTAGTCAGCTACATAATTATTATGAAAGCGACAGCTACATCGTAAACAGCTGATATTGTTTATTTGACAGAATTTAAATTCATGTTACTAAATAAATGTCAGAAAATTACCAAATTTTCTGATAATAATTTTCTGGTAATTTTTTGTAATAAATATTACTAAAATTTTAATGTACCAAGCCCATAAATTATACAAAAGAAGCAGTCGAAGATGGTGGGTTTGTTCGGTAAATTTATCCCGTGATGAAGGCTTTTATAAAACGAAGAAGATTTTTTTAAGGCCACTCGAATAAATGTGAAAACTGCACCTGATAGAAATCAGTTTAAACTGGCTGAAGCTACAACGGTGGTTGTGTAGTCGTGTTGCTGTGCCGGCGTCAAAATAATCATTGTCATATAAGAGCATGAATTTTAATATTGACAGGTTGTAGCCCGTAGCCTGCTGTCGTCTATAATGGGACGCAATATGCGTCCCATTATATTATTGCCATCGGAAAAAGGGAGGAACATGTGGTTTCTATTAAAAATTGTACCACTTGTATTATTGCCAAATTTCGCAGGATTTTCTGAAACAAAATGTTAAAGAGATCTAATAATAAACTATAGCTGAAACCCAGTTCCGACAGTAACCTTTAAACCTTTAATATAAACCTGTATCTTATCTTATATTCTTAAACGAGCAATAATTGTATCTATATATATCTACATATATATAGAATGGCTATATCGAAAACAGCTCCAACGAGTTTGATTAAATTTGGACAGTGGGTACTTTTTTTGATGGATAGATCGAGTAAGAAGGTACTTTGGGAACCTTTGCCTCTAAGAGGATAAAAACGGGTAAAATGGCAAAAAATGGAAAATGCTATATCTACTAAAATAATAGGCATAGAAACAAAATTTAAATTATGTCTTGAATAGCTGTAAAAATAAGCGGCCAGGTATTTGGTACTTTTTTTCAATCTATGCCTGATAGGGGTAAAAAATTGTGAAAATAGTTTTTTTGGTACCATTTTTAAGCCACTATTAACTTTTGAACCAAACGATATCGAAAAGAATTTTGTAATGCACTCAATAAATGTGAGAAAAATATTGAACACTTATTTGGTACTTTTTTGATTTTGGGGACCAAAATGGCTAAAAAAAATCGATAAAATGATAACTTAACACCTCATGAAGTAATATGAATAGAAACAATATGTTATATGCGTTTTTATAAAAAGTATCGAATTTGACAAGTAGCATATCCGGACTACAAAAATTGTTGCAAAAACTCTCACTCGTGAGCGAAATATATGGTCTTAAAATAAATATTTCTAAAACTAAATATATGATTATAACCAGGAAGAATACCCAACCCACCACCACCACTTTAAAAGTTAATAACATGGACGTTGAAAGAGTTGAAAACTATAAACACCTAGGGGTTTCAATAAACCATCAATGGGATATGTCTAAGGAAATAAGGTGTCGTATAGAGATGGCAAGAGACGCTTTCTACAAATACAAAAATGTACTATGTAGCCATAACATCAATGTACAAACAAAAATAAGATTTATCAAATGCTACATTTGGTCCGTATTACTATATGCTGCTGAAGTTTGGACCATTAAAACTAGTGACGAAAAAAGGTTAGAAGCCTTCGAAATGTGGATATACCGCCGAATACTAAAAATTGCATGGACTGATAGAGTTTCAAACGAAGAAGTTTTAAGAAGGATGCATGTTGAAAGAGATGCATTAAACACATAGACAACAGCAGGCTACGGGCTACAACCTGTCAAAATTAGAATACATGCATTCAAATAGAAATCAATTTTTTAGAGTCGACACGGCTACACGACTACCGACCACCGTTGTAGCTGTAGCCAAAATTAAACTATTTTCTATTTTTGTTGGCGACAATAAAAGATTTAGTGCTGTCAACACCATATAATATTGAAATAAATGAGCGATTTAAACCACTTGAATTTATTTACCACAAATACAATGGGGAGAATTTATGTAAACGATTTACATACTTATAAAATATTTATATGCTTAATGTATATAATAATATCTAATAAAATATTATGTAAAAATTTATATTTATATAACTCTAACTCAATAGAAGTAAAATTTTAAAAAGTTATTTTTTAAACTGTCTAAGTTACATGCTACGTGTGCTAGAGCTACGTAGTTCATGTTATATAAAAGCCCAGTATGTCCTTTATAAAATTCATTATATAAAAGAGCATACTTATATCTATATTGTTTTAAGATATACGAATTTTTATAAAAAAAGTCGGTTGTAGAAATAAGTTTATAGTATATTAGCTCCTTATCCATTATAATGAATATTATATAGAATATTATATAGAATATATAAGAATATAAAAGATATTTTCAGTAGCTTGTGTTTGATACCAAAAAAGTTAATATCGGATATAAACTTCTAAAGTTATACCGTATTATTGTTGAAATTTAATAAGCCCATAACTCTTAAACTATTTTTTTTATATTTTTTTTTTTTTGATATAGACATACCATCAGGTACAGGAAAACCGTTGATTTCGGAGGTTAATTAATAAAATGAATTTATGTAGTTTTTATCAAAATTGAAATTGTTATTTTGTCCATCTTATAAACGCGATATTGGCACCACTCATAAACAAGTGTTTCGAAATGTAGCTGCCATCTTAAATAATATAGCTGCCGTCCCCAAAATAATTAAGTAGCTGACTACGAGGCGACGATTGCAGCCAACGACTTTTGTAGTCGGTGTTCGTGTAGCCTGCTGTTGTCTATGTGTTTAATGCAAGAATTGTTAAAAATCATTAAAATTAGAAAGGTCTCATACCTTGGTCAACTCATGAGAAATAATAAATATAAAGTCCTACAAACAATACTCAAAAGAAAAATTGAAGGTAAACGAACAAGGGGCAGAAGAGAAACAACGTGGATAAAAAATATTCAAGACTGGACAGGGTACAGAGATGAGAGAAATTTACTAAATGCTGCAAAGAATCGAGAACTCATCATTTTATAAATAATTTTATATTAAATTGTAAAAATTTTTAAATTGTACGATCGCTTATATTCGGAAATCGGATTAGCAAATAAAAGAAGAGATCGAATTGATCTTAAGCTAAAGTTATTGCGCATGAGACGACGAAGATTTTTTAGTTGGTATCACTAATTTCCGACAGGTGGCGCCACTAAAGATTACTCAAAATGAATTAATTCGTGAACTGTGCATTTGATCATGCTATGATCTTTAGCAAAGTTGTGGCAAATGAGCCGGCAAAGGTTTTTATTCCGATATGACCAATTTCCAAAATTATTCAAATTGAATTGAACTGTAAACTATGCATTTGATCATGTGTTGATAAGACAAAATGACTAAAATGATTCAAAATTAATTGGATATTTGTGTACCGTCTTTTCTCTAAATTTGTTTTAGTTGGTTAGTACTTTATAAAAGAGAATATATGAAAACTTTTAAATTTGCCTAGAAATGCTTATTATAAAGCTCCGAGCAAGGCTCGGTCGCCCAGGTACTAATCTTATAAACATCGTGGAGATGCTAAACACAGGCAGCTTTATATTTGCTTTAGTATTGTCAAAAGAAGCTTTGTAATCGGTAAACGCAATTCATTAAGTTTCAAAAACTCTAAAGCTTGAGTTATGCCCCTATTTGCGTAAATAAATGACACATCCTTTTCTATTGTTTATACCTAGAGATATATTTACATAAATACATGTAAATTAGTTTTACATGTATTTATAGCATTAGTTGTAGTCGTTTTAATTATAGTTTTTAACTTGTTATAAAGTTTAGTTAAATGTTGCAAGTGCATACATATGTTTTTCTATTACTCTAATGCTGTTAATTGTAAATTGCTACAATTTTACATGATGTATGTGTATCAAAATACTTTACGGTTTATATGAAGTCATGTAAAAGAGTACATACATATGTATTAGAGGTAAAAATTTATAACATATTGTGTTTAACCTGTTACATACATTTTGTAAAAGTCATTGTGGTATGTAAATAATAACCCACCTAACCAAATGTTGAAAACTAGATTTTATAAAGAACATTTTTAAATATACCCACCATCAAAAAGAATGGGGGGTATATTAAGATTGTCATTCCTTTTGTAATTTCCTTAATATTGGCTCAAAAATCAAAAACGATATAAATTCTGAATCCTTAAGACGATTGAGCAAATTTTGGTATTGAAATTTGGCAAAATCGGTTCACATTTGACCATAGCTCCCGTATAACCTCGTCTAGGCTAATCGCTTATTTGTTAATAAATGACAAATTATAGCAGCTATGATGATAAAATTTGCTATATAGAAGCTTTACATTGGCCCTAGGCAGCATGTAAAATTTCATCAAAATCCGTTTACATTTAGCCATTGCTCCCATACAAAAAACTTACGAAAACAGCCTAAATTTCACCTAAAATACACTTATATGCCAATAAATCTAAAAGTATAACAAATATAACCACTAAATGCCAGCCAGTGTGCAAAATTTTGTCGCAATCGGTCACCATTTGACCTAGCTTCCATATAAAAAACTTACGAAAACACAAAAATTCAAAAAGAAAAGGGGATTTATGTCCGGCTGTCCGTCAGATTAAATCGTGATAGCTCCTTAACTACAAAAGCTAGTAAGACTAAATTAAGCACAAGGAAGTCTTATGTCAATGTCAGCCAGTGTGCAAAATTTTGTCACAATCGGTCACCATTTCACTATAGCTCCCATATAAAAAACTTGTGGAAACACAAAAATACATAAAGAAAAGGTTGTTTATGTCCGTCTGTCCGTCAGATAAAAGCACGATAGCGCCTTAACGAAAAAAGCTAGAGGGACAAAATTTTACAAAAGTATTTTGGATATCTTGAAAAAGATGTGTGTTGAAAATGGACAAAATCGGTTCAAATTTAGTTAGAGCTCCCATATAACCCCGCCCCGGGAAACACATTAATGCTGATAAATTGAATACAATTGTAATAGCTATGACGTTTAAATTTAAAATGGGGAAGTTTTATGCAATTTTTGATCAGTTTATCAAATTTTATAGCAATCAGTACATATTTGACTTTAGCTTTCATATAAAAAACACTCACGGAAACCAAAAATTTTAGCAAAGGCCACTTCAAAGCTATTAAATTAGAAACTATGATAGCTATGGCTACCAAATTTTGCAAGATAAGCAATAAGCTCCACATATATACCAGCCAGTGTGTAAAATTTTGTTACAATCGGTCAACATTTGGCTATAATTCTTATATATATAACATCCCCTTTTTATATCTACAATCAAAAAGATTTGGAGGTATATTCATTATATTAAGATTGCACCTATGAAATTAGATAGGCATCAATCAGTTTTAGCCCAGACTTTATATATGATGAATGCATTAGGAACTCCTAACATATTAAGCACAACGAAAAGTATTTAACAACTTATTAATGTAAAACTATACCCGGTTATGAGACCGAATTTTGATCAAAATAAATACTGGGAAAACCACTAAAATATTTTTAAATGTTGAACTATAAAGCTCCAAAGGTTTTACTAACAATACCAATTAGCTTAGCGATTTTTTCAGTTTTGGTCCAGATTTTGAATTAGTTGCACCCTGTTTCTGAATTTAACACAACTTGATGGTGGGTATATAAGGTTCGGCACAGCCGAATATAATACTCTTAGTTGTTCTTTTTAAAAGACGGCCATTTGCAGACTCGATTCTTTGAAGTAACGATATGGGAAATATGAGGTTAAGCTCAGTAATTTCAAGTGGTCATAAACAGTTGACTTCAATAAAAATTAACATTTTACCGATCTTACGTTTTGTTATTTGCCGATTTGATGGTGGTGTTTCGGATGGTGGTGCATCTTCGATATCAAAATTGTCAGATCGAAATTTTATAAACCACTTCTGACGGCCTAGCCCTCTATTAACATATATAACGTTTTATTTTTCTTAAATAATGTAATTTTCCTATGAGGAATTAAAAAATCCAAATTTTGTCTTTAGCCCCGGAAAAGAAAGGGTCAAGCTTTTCGAATATGAAAACCATATTTCAGCATAGATTTTCTTTTAACTAAGCAATAATATTCATTATTATTATTTTATTTTTTATAAAATTGAACACAAGCAAAAGTTATAAAGCATTTTTTCAAAATATTTCTCGAAATTCGACGAGTTCAAACAGAAGATACGCCAAAACGGCTTAAGATATCTTTCTCAGAGTTTTTGTATTTTACTCTCCCATTTGTCTTCTTTAATACTCCGATGAAATAATATTTCATTTTCAACATTTGTTGAACAAAATTTTCTAAAAATCAAAAAATGAGTTTTGAAAACGACGTAAGAAAAAAGTACCATTTTCAAAAATTAAAAATTAAACTATTGACAAAATTGAACTATTAAGTACCTAAAAATACTAAAATGATTAATAACACTCTGATACACTAAAAACAAAAACTTGGGTAAAAACCTAGCCTTATTGAGTGCATGACAAATCGTGCAAAAAAATTCAGAAATACGTACAAGTTTAGGAGTTATACGCAAAAAACCGACTTGCCCTTTTTTGTCTATATTAGCTTTTTATTGCTTTTTCTTTTATGAAAGCTCATAAAAGTTTATATCAATGTAACAAGAGAATTTAGTTCCTAATAAAGCGTGGTTTTCATTTTTTAAATCAGACGAAAAATCTATAAGTTATTATGCTTTTCATAAACCGAAGTTTCATAAACCGAAGTACATAAAATAAAGTACACCAATACCTTTGCGTCGGGGTTAAAAAACACAACGCAAATTGAAAAGACGCAAAGTGAATTAAGATTTTCCATAGCAAACCATGTAAACATGGAGGGTAGGTTCCAGAGATTCAATTAATTCAATTAAATAAAAATAACGATTTAAATAACACTCATAAACAGAAATGGTTTTGTTAGTCAAAACGGATCTTGGAAAATATAAGCCATGAAAATGGTGTCTGGTAGTCTACCATGTCATTAGAATTTGGAGGACTATATCAAGTCAGTCGTAGAGGACTAAAACAAAATAAACTATTCAATAAATAAAAAAAAATAATCACTGCCTGATGAATCGATAGTGGCTGTTGTAAGTCGATTTTTTCACAAAAAATTGGTGTAATGCTATTAAAAAATTAAAAAAACGACGCAGGATCGAAAATCACACAGTGAAAATGATAACTAATTTATTCGCAATGCAACGAAAACAACGAAAAGCGAGGTATTGGCGTATTTTGTTTGCAATCGAAAAATTTTAACTTTGGAAAAATTTGTATATATAAACCGATATCAATAAGTAATATCTCGTTTTTTATATTGAACTACCTTAAAAGACTGTTTAAAACAAAATAGGTTTTTATAGAAAATAAAGAAAAAAATTGCTTTTGAATTTTGAAGATTTCGAAAAAATTTAAAAAAATCGAAACTTTTGATAAAATCTTACCTAATTATAGAATATAAGCCCGATGTATACAGCTTTACTTTCAAAAACTGCTTAAAATGTTACAATCGCTCTGCAAATTTGAGAGTTGGAGATACTAAAGTACTACGACCTATCCGAAAACAGTTTTATGAGAATATCTCGAAATTTTCCTAGTGTATCGAAAATATATTTTGTATGTCCTCATTTTTCTATTAAAGTTTGTAAACCGAAAATGTTTCTATAAAAATTTTAATATCGAACATTTTTCTATAAAAATTTTAGTACCAAAAATTTTTCTACAAGAATTTAAATACCAACAATTTTTCCATAAAAATTTTTATATCGAAAATTTAGCTATAAAAATTTTAATACCGAAAATTTTTCTATAAAAATTTTAATATCGAAAACTTTTCTATAAAAATTTTTATACCGAAAAATTTTTCTATAAAAATTTTAATGCCGAAAATTTTTCTATAAAAATGTTAATACCGAAAATTTTTCTATAAAAATTTGTAAACCGAAAATGTTTCTATAAAAATTTTAATACCGAAAATTTTTCTATAAAAATTTTAATACCCAAAATTTTTCTGTAAAAATTTTAATACCTAAAATTTTTCTATAAAAATTTTAACACCGAAAAATTTTTCTATAAAAATTTTAATGCCGAAAAATTTTTTTTAAGAATTTTTATACCAAAAATTTTTCTATGAAAATTTATTTACAGAAAGTTTTTCTATAAAAATTTTTATACCAAACATTTTTCTATAAAAATTTTAATACCGAAAATTTTTCTATAAAAATTTGAATACCGAAAATTTTTCTATAAAATTTTTTTTTTCTATAAAAATTTCTATAAAAATTTTAATACCGAAAATTTTTCTATAAAAATGTTAATACCGAAAATTTTTCTATAAAAATGTTTATACCGAAAATTTTTCTATAAAAATTTTTCTTTCTATAAAAATTTCTATAAAAATTTTAATACCGAAAATTTTTCTATAAAAATTTGAATACCAAAATTTTTTTTTAATTTTTATACAGAAAATTTTTCTATAAAAATTTTTCTTAAATTTTTTTTTTTAAATTTTTATACCGAAAATTTTTCCATAAACATTTTTATACCGAATATTTTTCTATAAAAATTTTAATACCGAAAATTTTTCTATAAAAATTTTAATATCGAAAGTTTTTCTATAAAAATTTGTAAACCGAAAATGTTTCTATAAAAATTATAATGCCAAAAATTTTTCTTTAAAAATTTTATACCGAAAATTTTTCTATAAAAATTTTTATAACGAAAATTTTTCTATACGAATTTTTATACCGAAAATTTTTCTATAAAAATTTTAATACCGAAAAATTTTCTATAAAAATTTTAATACAGAAAATTTGAATACCGAAAATTTTTCTATAAAAATTTAAATACCTAACATTTTTTTATAAAAATTTTTATACCGAAAATTTTTCTATAAAAATTTTTATACCAAAAATTTTTTTATAAAAATTTTAATACCGAAAATTTTTCTATAAAAATTTTAATACCGAAAATTTTTCTATAAAAATTTTAATACCGAAAATTTTTCTATAAAAATGTTAATACCGAAAATTTTTCTATAAAAATGTTAATACCGAAAATTTTTCCATAAAAATTTCTAAAAAAATGTTAATACCAAAAATTTTTCTAAAAAAATGTTAATACCAACAATTTTTCTATAAAAATTGTAATACCGAAAATTTTTCCATAAAAATTTGAATACCAAAAATTTTTCTAAAAAATTTTTTATAACGAAAATTTTTCTATAAAAATTTGAATACCGAAAAATTTTTTATAAAAATTTGAATACCGAAAAATTTTCTATAAAAATTTGAATACCGAAAATTTTTCTATAAAAATTTTAATACCGAAAATTTTTCTATAAAAATTTTAATACCGAAAATTTTTCTATACAAATTTTTATATCAAAAATTTTTCATCAAAATTTTAATACCGAAAATTTTTCTAAAAAAAATGTTAAGACCAAAAATTTTTCTATAAAAATTTGAATACCGAAAATTTTTCTAAAAAAATTTTTATAACGAAAATTTTTCTATAAAAATTTGAATACCGAAAATTTTTCTATAAAAATTTTAATACCAAAAATTTTTCTATAAAAATTTTTATACCAAAAATTTTTCAATAAAAATTTTTATACAGAAAATTTTTCTTCAACATTTTTTACACCAAAAATTTTTCTATAAAAATTTTTATACCGAAAATTTTTCTATAAAAATGTTTATACCGAAAATTTTTCTATAAAAATGTTAATATCAAAAATTTTTATACCAAAAATTTTTATACCAAAAATTTTTATACAGAAAATTTTTCTATAAAAATTTTGATATCAAAAATTTTTCTATAAAAATTTTAATATCAAAAAATTTTTCTATAAAAATTTTTGTATCGAAAATTTTTCTATAACAATTTTTAAACCGAAAATTTTTTTATAAAAATTTTCAAGGAAATTTTCTCTATAAAAATGTATTTACCTAAAATTTTTTTATGAAAATATTTCTTTACAATTTTTGTACCAAAAATTTATCTAGACAAATTTTTTTGCAGAAATTTTTTCGAAAAAAATTTTATAGCAAACATTTTTCTTTAAAAAATTTTTATACTAAATTTTTTTCTTTTTTTTTTAATTTTATAACGAAAATTTCTCTATAAAATTTTTTTTACCTGAAAATGTTCCTCTGAAAATTTGTATACCGAAAACTTTTCTAAGAAAATTTTTATACCGGAAATTTTTCCATAAAAATTATTATACCGAAAATTTTTCGATAAAAATTTTTAAACGGAAAATTTTTCTATAAAAATTTTTAAACCGAGAATTTTTCTATGAAAGTTTTTATACCAAAAATATTTCTTTAATTCGGTTAGGAAATGATAAATATATATTATTTTAAGTGATCTATGAGTCTGAGGTGACCTGCTTTGAGGCCGATTGTGCCGCCCTAGTAAAATCTAGACTTTCCATATTCAAAACTTAAGCTCCCCAAAACTTTTCCTATATCCACATACAATTTTTTATAAATCTGCACAATGGTTTAGAAGTAACGGACTTATTTCCATTCTATTTTTGAACCAACCCACTGTGCAATGTAGGTTTTAGACTTTCATAGAATTCGTGGTAGACTTAAATTTTGGCAGACATTAATTGACCCACACTTATATAAATATCTATGACCTTGAAAATATATATATATATATATATATTTATATAATATTATATGCTAATTAATAGACTATTTTCCTAACAAATAGACCCTTTCACAATTTAGAGGACAAGGCTACGACTTCAAATTTATAATTAATAATATGTGTCGAGAAAGCACTAATCGTAATTACTGGCTTCATTATTTGTCGGTTTTCCTAATCCCTTCGAAAAGGACTAATTGTATTTTAATTTGTTAAGTGTTTTTTTTCTCCATCTTGTTTTTTGTCAGTTTTTCCTTAATGAATGAATATAGACTTAAGTTGGAAAGATTTTCTTTGTAAATGAATGAGAAAAATTGTATGTTTATGTTATTGTACTTGTGATATTTTATATTTAATTAAATTAATAATAAATAAGTTTCCTTTTGCGTAATTGTATGTGTGTGTGTAAATAAAATAACTGTAACTTAATATTAATTATATTTGTATTATAAAATAAAATTGATTACATATGTATATAAATATTGTATATGTACGAGTATTACATTTTTTTAATAGTAATTAAAAATGATGTTTAATATATTAAAAAAAATTTTATTAAGAATTATTTTAAAATAAAATTTAATTAAAAAAATAAAAAATTATTTTAAAATTGTTTTTCTTTTATCTAATAGAAATTGAATTTAGGTGAGTATAAAACCAAAATGTTTGTTCTTCTATACAGGCCTCCATCCCAAAATAAGATATCTTACAATACGGTTACACTTTAACCCTAAAAAAAATTTTACAATAAACTCAATGAAACCATTTTTATTAGATGCTAGCTGACTTTACCCGGCGTTGCCCGGGTTGGCAGTTAAAGTTTTTAACTTATTACTGTGTTAACACTTATGAAATATTTGTATTCATTTTTTAAATTGAATCCTTTATTAATGTATTTGGTAAATATGGTAAATTTTTCTTAATGTATAATTATAACTTGGGTCCAAAAAAAGACGTTTAGAAAGAAAGCCGTTCTCAAGATATACAATTTTAAAGAAAAGGAGAATTTTATCCAGATTTTCCAATTCCAATGTCACCGTTGATCCTATTTCAAACAAAAAATGTAGAATATTTTACCCATCGGTAACTCAATATATACTGTAAAAATTAAAGAAAAATCGGTATTTAACTTATATGGGATTAAAAAAAAAAAAAACTTGCTTATTTGAACCAACGGTCACATCTTACCATCATCTATATTTGTCATTTTTACTATATGAGTTATACGGGAGGGGTCACGCCCACTTGAGATTTCTGAAAAAACCCTTGCCTATTTTAACCACCGGTCACACCTTACTACACTGTCTAAATTTCAAAAAAATCGGTCGGTTTGATTATCCATATTTGTAATTTTTAAAAGCTGAATTATATGGGAGGGGTCACGGCCACTTAAGATTTCAAAAAAAAAAAAGCTGACCTACTTTACCCACCAGTCACACCTTAACATACTGTCTAAATTTCAGAAAAATCTTGCTTCATTGTCTGCTATATTTGTCAATTTTAATATATTAGTTATATGGGAGGGGTCACGCCCACATGAGATTTCTGAAAAAACCCTTGCCTATTTTAACTAGCGGTCACATCTTGCCATACTGTCAAAATTTTAGAAAAATCAGCCCTCTCGGTCATCTATATTTGTAATTTTTAATATATGAGTTATATGGGAGGGGTCACGCCCACTTGAGATTTCAAAAAAAAACCTAGCCTATTTTAACCACCGATCACACCCTACCATACTGTCTACATTTCAGAAGAATCGGGCCGCTCGGTCATTTATATTAGTCATTTTTAATATATGAGCTATATGGGAGGGGTCACGCTCACTTAAGATTTCAGAAAAAACTCTAGGCTATTTTAACTACCGGTCACACCATACTCCAATTTATAAATTTCTGAAAAATCGGTCGGTTTGATCATCCATATTTGTATGTTTTAAAATCTGACATATATGTGTGACCCCTCCACGCCCACTTGAGATTTGAAAAAAGATCTGGTCTATTTTATCCATCGGTCACACCTTAACATACTGACAAAATTTCAGAAAAATCGGGCCTCTCCGTCGCCACTTGAGATTTCTAAAAAAATAGCCTGTCAAAATTTCAGAAAAATCGGTCCGCTAGTTTCGGAGATCCTTCCCAACAAACAACATACAGAAGAAGAAGATAGATTAGAAAAAATCTATATTCTCCTAATATTTGGAATAATCACAGCCAACAAATAAATATTTTAACTATACCAATTTTGGACCAATGAATCAAGATTTATACCATATCAGGAACTATACGGAACTATTGTAGATTTAATTTGATATTTATAAGAAGCTGAAGTCATAGTCCAATATGATCGTTATCATTAACTACATGGGTATATTTTTTAAGATATCTCTCACACACCAAATCCCAGATTGGTTCGAACTGCTAAAAAAAAGTCTTCTGAAAATTAAAACTCAGTCGGATGAGGGGAGTCTTGAAAAAAAAAAGTTCGCCGTACACCACCGAATATAAAGTATCGCTTTGAGACAGTTTCGAAAAAAAAATTTTATATTTTTTTGATGCACATTGGGGTCACCAAAATACATTTTTCATTATATCTTCGGCATTTACAGTCGGATCTTGAAGTGTGATATATACATGTTTGTGTCTCGAGGAGGCCAATGTTTTGCTTTAATAGTCATTGGTCTCAGATATCCGGTTCTAGCGTTTTTCAGTAATACCTCAGTTCCTACCACCCTAATGTGGCTCCCTAATATCAGAAAATTAAAGCTCTTAAAAAATAGTTAAAATTTTACCAAGGAAGTTTTTTGATATCTCCAACCGAACTATTAAAAACAAGGAATTTTTGTTTTAGCCGCACATTGGGGTGGCCAAAATACATTTTTCGTTATATCTTCGCCATTTACAGTTGGATCTTTAAGTGTTATATATCAATGTTTTTGTCTAAAGAAGGCCAAAGTTTTGTGTTAAGAATCATTGACCTCAAGTACACTCTTTTAGTACTTCCCCATAATATCTCAACTCATACACTCAGAAAAAAGACATGTACTAAATTTGAGGAAGAAAAAAATCCTTAAAAATAGTAAAAGGAATAAAAAAAATGTATGTAAAATTAAAAAATTTTTGTTGATCATGTCTTGATGTCTTATCGAAGTTTGCTATATTTTTGACGACTCTCGAATTTAGAACAATTGCGGGCCATGCGTTGCTCCTCGGTGACAGCCATGACAGATTCGTATACTAAATAAACAAAACTCTCGGTGTTTTGTGAATGGCATAGATAAGCTCTAAAAATAATTAAAATTAGCAAATAAAACTATCAAAAGAAAATAATTTTCCTTATTTTATTCTAGTATTTCGATTATTTTTTTTGATAACTATAATGCTTTTAGCTGTTCTTTTATATATAAAACTGCAAGCATGGCGGCTCAGTCAATTCAAATTGTTTCCAATTAACCATATCGAAATATAAGTCACTCTCGAAGTTTATAAAATTCTGAAATTGTGGGCCGAACATTTGTCGAATGACTACCATTGCTTCATTTCTGGCTGATAGAACCTTTTTATAACCATCTCAAAGTACTAGCGGATCTTGGTTGGGAAAAGTAGGCGTTGTTTTCTATGAGCCGACGAAGACTTTGTTGAACGCCGTCTGAAGATATAACGAAAAATGTATTTTGGCGATCCCAATGTGCAGCAAAACAATAAATGCTTGTTTTTAATAGTTCGGTTGGAATTATCGAAAAACTTCCTTAGTAAAAGTATAACGATTTTTAAGAGCTTTAATTTTGTGATATTAGGATGGGACATTAGGGTGGTAGGAACTGAGGTCTGATTAATAAATACAACAACTGGAAATTTAAGACCAATGACTATTAAAGCAAAATATTGGACTCCACGAGACAAAAACATCGATATATCACACTTTACCCCAATGTGTGGGGAAAAAAATAATTTTTTTTTTTCGAAACTGTCTTACAACAATACTTTATATTCGGTGGTGTACGGCGAACTTTTTTAAACCCTTCACCAATAGGTGAAAGGGTATTATAAGTTTGTGATTCCATTTGTAATTTTTTTATTAGTGATCGTATCCCCATAAACATTATACCGATCGACTCAGAATCGGGAGGAGAATCGATTAATTTGGATTCAAGTATCTCTTAAAATATAAGAGATAAGGTAGTAAGTAAGCATGTTTTTTCTTAATTTTTGAAGAGGTTTTCGAAAATGTAAACATCTTTTAGATCGGACCCAATTGGCGAAATTTATACGGACCCAAAAGTTCTATAAACCCGAGGTAGGCAACTTTGGCCCATTGTAGAGCCCACTGTGCTACCGACAAATACGTTCTTAAACATTGATCTAAAAGCCTCACACCTCTTCTGTTGATGCTCCAAATTTTGTCAAAATCCGTCTTGTAGTTTAGAATTTGCAGAGTTAATACCACTGTGCACCATTAACTTTATTTCCACACATTACTCTCCAATACTCCAATATTTAGCTTAAAAATGCAATGGGATGCAAAGTTTTCAGAGCTTTTAAAGGCTATGTGTTAAAGCTTCATATACGTGTTTAGTATCATTGGATCGGGAAAGACCAGGAGATGAACACCAAGTAAAAATCTTTTTTAAGTGAGTTAATCATTTTACACTTTGTATCGTAAAACAAAAAAATATTATTTTTCTACTTTTTTAAGGAAAATAATTTCAATTTTTGATATTTTGTAGAAATGACATGGATAAAGATATCACAATGAAATTTTGCAGTTATGTAGACCAATAAGATCGAAAAGCAATAGACTAAAAACAAATCCCAATTTGGACTGAAAAGTTCCCTAATTCCCAACTCGGGAAAAAGAGGTTTCAAAAAATGAGTTTTTTTACAAATATGGCAACACTGGCTCTATTTGCAGTGCGTTTCAGAAAAAACTTTTCTAATCAATAATAGATATGTCAGAAAATAGAAACATTATAATTTTTTTCAAATCGGTGCTTTGCCTTTTGAGAAATTTTTGTTTAAGCTACAATTTTTTTTTACAAATTGGCATTTTTTGGAGAGGACATGTGCGAGGGCCAAAAGTCCAATTAGCAAGAAATTTGTTTTATACGCATTCTCTTTATGTTTTCTTTTAAAAACTTTAAAAATCTTTTTATGTTTCTTAAGAAAATATTTATATTTATCTTTTAGAGAAAAACTCAAAAAAAAGCGAAATTTTTTTTAAGTTTCAACTTTAAATATTTTTAACTTTTAAACGAAAGAAGATATCTGTAACTGACTTGCACAAAAATTATTTGGAATTTTATTACAAATTTAACGAATTTTCTTAAAAAAATTTTTGGTCCTCAGATGCGTCCACCAGATTAAAAAAAAGTTTAAAAAATCAACCGAAAAATTCCTTTTTACCCAAATATCTCGAAATGGATTTATGGCGAATTTTTAAAAAAGTCGAACACCCGAGGTGACCAACTTTGAAGGCCCATCAATTACTCTCCCGATCCCTCATGGACCAGTGCTTTTTAAAACCAACTCGAATACTCCATGACTACCACCATGCCAAATTTCATTCAAATATCTCTAGTCGTTCAAAGTTACAGAATTATTTCCAAAAAAAAGCGTCCATAAACCACTGTGCGCTCTAGTGCCCATGTCCCCCCTAAACTGTAAAAATTATGTGTTATAAAAAACGTAAAGTATGAAATGCGCCGTGAAGTTCTAAAACGAAAAGTGATGAAAGTTTTCATCAAACTCAGTAGCTCATGCATCGAATATAGTTTCGCAGCTTTAATCTTGATGTTGATTTCATTAAGATACTGAATCTTGGTTTAAGTCTGCAGAAGAAAATAGCTAATCTCGTATATAGTTTACAAGATATCAGAAAATTAAAAAATCACTACAAAATTCAGTGTTTTCGTTTTTTTTTTAGACAAAAACTAAGTTGGCTCGGTTTTGGTCGGTGCTCCCACCATAACCACGTGAAAAGCGATTGAGCCAAAAAAAAAAAATCACCAAAATTTACGGATCGTAGAACAAAGTTTAAAATTTTGTGAAAAAGTCACATAAATTATTACGCATAATTTAAGCAAAAAGTGTTGCAGTCGTTTAGGCGCAACTTTTTAATCCAAAAAAAATTAATAAAGTCCTAGACAGGTACCCGTAGGTGTCGACAGATTTCAACGAAAATTACTAGAGTATTGTTTTGGGTCAACTAAAATACATGTGCCGAATTTCATCAAATTCTGTTGAGAATTGCGTATTGCACATTAAGAAAAAAAAATAGGTGAAAAATTTGGGTCCAAGACAGGTTTCCCAAAGATTCGACAAATTTCAACCAAAATTAGTAGAGTTCTTTTCTTAATTAATTAATAGACGTGTATCGAATATCATTTAATTCTGTTGGAAATTTTGACTTGTACATTGAAAAGAAAAATAAGTGAAAAAGTGCGGGTCTAAGGCATTAAACCCCAAGGAGTCAACGGATTTTTTTTATCGATATAAAACTAAACAAGTATGCAAAATTTCATCATTGTACGATCACTCCTTCTATTTTTTGCTATTCTATTTTTTTATACGTTTTTTAAAATAATAGGTTTTTGAAAAGTTCATAAAAATCGCAAAAACATCCATTTTAGGTATCAAGTTTCAGTAAGAGCTCAAAGTCTGCTTATTTTTATACCATTAGATGTAAAAGACCCCATCAAAAGTAATTGGAGTTATGTTAATAACGTCAAGTAAAAAAGGGCTCTCAGTGTGTAGCGTCCGTCACAGAAATAAAGGTTTTTTTAATTTGACTAGTGCAATTTTTGTTTTTTCTTCAATTGAACTTGGTTCGTAAAGAGAACTTATCGTATGCTTTACATTAGGCTAAGAATATAGATGTTTATATAGTATTTTACAGAATAATATGTATAGGAAAGTGTGTAGCGTCCGTCACAGTATATATTATTTACAAAATGATATTTATTAAATACAATATTTACGAACACATATCTGTCTTATTCATAAAGCAATAACTTTGTCTATATCCAGAGATTAAATTTAAGATATTAGGTGTTAAAAAAATATACAGTGGGGCAAATTTGATGGTTTTGAAAAAAAAATTTTTTTTTTTTTTTTGATTTTTGGGACACTCTAACAGCTAGCCGCAGCATTCTTTCGACGAAAAATAAGATGTAAAACGTGAAAAACTTTAAATAAATATATGTATATAGCCGTTTTGTGAAATATTAAATTGTGATCAAAAATCGCTTTTTAACCGCGAACATGAAAAGGAAGTAGATGAAATTCGGGAACAAATAAAACCATTATTATCACTGTTTATCGAATCCCTAAAAAAAATATTAAATATGAATTTTTTCCTAATAAAAAAACATTCAAGTAAAAACTGTATCGTCCGTCACGCAGCGTTCGCTACAATTCATTTATGGATTTTTGGTGAAACTGGAAACTTTAAAAAAAATGTAAAGGCTGTTTTGTAATCCTCTAATTTTCCTCTATCTATAATGTATTTACAATTTTTTTATTACTATGACCGATTTGATCAAAATTACATAAATACGTGCTGAAAAAAAGTCACTTCCATTTTTTGTAGCGTCCGTCACAGCACTTTAAAAGCGAATATCTTTTTCATCCAAAAGAAGTATGTAAATTAAAAAATGCCATTCGATAACACAATCGATGGACTAATATTCTCTGAAATCTGTGCAAAGATATCTAGTATAGAACGGCAATGGGATACATTTATGTAGGGTTTATATAACTCAAGCGGCTGACGATTGAGTGAAATTTATATGTAATTTTGCTACAATAACAAAACACATGTAAATTTCACTCAATCGTCAACCGCTTAAGTTATATAAACCCCACATTAAGTAAAACAAAATCAGTACAAATGAATCGTCCGTCACGCAGGATTTGCCCATATATAAGTTTAGAGAAAATTTTTGTATGATGGCAAAATGTACCAAAAATCCTTTGACCTTAATAGTGAAGGGTATCGTATTGTCGGGCTTGACCGGCTATAGCACTTTCTTACTTGTTTGTATTAAATTTAGTGGCCATAGCAATTACAGTTTATTTTTCATTCGCATTAAAGTGTATTTATGGTGGAATTTCGGGTGTTTCTGTAAGTGTTTTGTATGGGAGCTATTGTTAAATGTGAACCGATTTCGATGACATTTTATGTGCTGTCTCGTGCTTATGTAAAACTTCTATATATCAAATTTTATCATCATAGCTGTTATAATTTGGCATTTATTAGCTAATAAGCGATTGGCCTATGCGAGGTTGTACGGGAGCTATGGTCAAATGTAAACCAAATTTGGCCTTATTAGCAAATAAGCGATTGGCCTATGCGAGGTTGTACGGGAGCTATGGTCAAATGTAAACCGATTTCGCACAATTTCAATACCAAAAATTTCCAACAAATTAATAATATTTGTGCGAAATTTCAGTGACCTATATTCTTTCGTTAAGGTTTTATCGTTCCGAAAACAGACAGACACACCTACTGACATACAGACACACGGACAGATAGGCGGACATTGCTCAATCGTCTTAAAATTTCATAAGGATTCAGAATAAGAATAAGATTTTATAATTTCAAATAATATATATTTCTTTAATAAATATGTATTCTTTAGAAAGATTCAAAATATCAAACTAAAAACTGTTGCATAGGCCCCCAAAAATTTCCAACTAATTTCTTATTCTCCCACTAAAAACCCCAACGGGAATATTTGAAAATATTTAATACTTTAGCTAACTCCTTAAAATAGGCTTTGAATTTTAATTAATTGTGAAATTAAGCCGCACATTTAATAACAAATCTAAGCAATTTGATTGCTTCCTAAGTTATGTTTCTTCAGTAGTGAACGAATACAAGTGATAATCTACAAAATTTACTTCATTCTTAATCAAAGCACAGTATTTAGGCGATATTAAAGTAAAAACCCAGTGTTGTCAACTCTCAAATTTCAAAAAGCAGCAAAATTTTTCGAAAAACGCGTTAAAAAACATTTTTGTTATAAACTTTGATCAAGTTAAAAAAAAACATTTTGAATACTGTATTTATTCCCATCTAAAAAAAGAAAATTAAAAAATCGTTGTAAGCCAGAGCATTTTATCATTTTTCTTAATTAACATCGAGCTTTACGAGAGCTTGTAAAAGGGGTTTAGTCTAATCTTGCTGTCAGATAAAATACCGCTCATGCTCCTACTTTTTTGTCTTAAATTCCTTTATGGCCTTCCGTTTCAGGGTCAAAGGTGATTTTCGGTGACAGTAGAGTATCTAATTTCATTGATTCACTGATAATTTTCTAAGTCGACTTAACTACTCCGATCGTCTAGTCGGTGTTATTGCTTTTACCGGCGCTGTACATAGATACAAACATACGTATGTAGATAAGTTTTCAATTATGAAACTATGTATTTACATACAATTAATATTAATAGTAATTTACTATCCACAGCTAAAACTTAACTACTGAAATTATGTAAATATTTAAATAACACTACTTCACAAAATTTAACTTTTTTATTCGTCATGGTCTCCTGATTATAAAAACGTTCAAAATTTTGATTTAACAAAATTTGGTAATTTTTATCATATCATATCATTGGATCGGATTGTTGAAGACTTTTTGTAATTTTCGTAAATATCACGATCATTAATGAAACTCTTGAAAATGAGTATTAAAAGCATTCAGTTCTGATTTGGATGTTAGCAAAGTCGGTTGGTGCCGCCTTGTTAAAGAAAATACATAAACAAATTATACAAGAATCAAAATCCAATTTACAGCAACAAAATATACTGTTCGAGAGAACAAAGATATTTAGTGTCGAACATTGTTGCCTCTACAAGATTATTTTTGTAAACATTTTCTATAGAAAAATTTTCGAAAACAAATTTTTTCGATAAAAAAAATTTTCTCTAGAAAAATTTTTTTATGGAAAATTTTTCATTGAAAATTTTTCTATAGAAACATTTTTTCATTGAAAATTTTTCTATAGAAAAATTTTTTCATTGAAAATTTTTCTATAGAAAAATTTTTTCATTAAAAATTTTTCTATAGAAAAATTTTTTCATTGAAAATTTTTCTATAGAAAAATTTTTTCATTGAAAATTTTTCTATAGAAAAATTTTTTCATTGAAAATTTTTCTATAGAAAAATTTTTTCATTGAAAATTTTTCTATAGAAAAATTTTTTCATTGAAAATTTTTCTATAGAAAAATTTTTTTATCGAAAATTTTTCTATAGAAAAATTTTTTTATCGAAAATTTTTCTATAGAAAAATTTTTTTATCGAAAATTTTTCTATAGAAAAATTTTTTTATCGAAAATTTTTCTATAGAAAAATTGTTTTATCGAAAATTTTTCTATAGAAAAATTTTCAATGAAAAAATTTTTCTATAGAAAAATTTTCAATGAAAAAATTTTTCTATAGAAAAATTTTCAATGAAAAAATTTTTCTATAGAAAAAATTTTCAATGAAAAAATGTTTCTATATAATAATTTTCAATGAAAAATTTTTCTATAGAAAAATTTTCAATGCAAAAATTTTTCTATAGAATAATTTGCAATGAAAAAATTTTCTATAGAAAAATTTTTAAATCGAAAATATTTCTATAGAATATTTCTATAGAATATTTCTATAGAAAAATTTTCCATGAAAAAATTTTTCTATAGAAAATCTTTTCATTGAAAATTATTCTATAGAAAAATTTTTTTATCGAAAATTTTTTTATAGAAAAGTTTTCAATGAAAAAATTTTCTATAGAAAAATTTTCAATGAAAAATTTTCAATGCAAAAATTTTCTTTTCATTCATTTTTCCATAGAATAATTTGCAATGAAAAAATTTTCTATAGAAACATTTTTAAATCGAAAATATTTCTATAGAATATTTCTATAGAAAAATTTTCCATGAAAAAATTGTTCTATAGAAAATCTTTTCATTGAAAATTATTCTATAGAAAAATTTTTTTATCGAAAATTTTTTTATAGAAAAGTTTTCAATGCAAAAAATTTTCTATAGAATAATTTTCAATTAAAAATTTTCTATATTTTCAATGAAAATATTTCTATAGAAAAATTTTTTTATCGAAAATATTTCTATAGAAAAATTTTTTTATCGAAAATTTAATGAAAAAATTATTCTATAGAAAAATTTTCAATGAAAAAATTTGTCTATAGAATAATTTTCAATGAAAAAATTTTCTATAGAAAAATTTTTCGTTAAAAATTTTTCTATAGAAAAATTTTTTCATTGAAAACTATCCTATAGAAAAAAATCTTTTCTATAGAAATATTTTCGATTTAAAATTTTTTCTATAGAAAACTTTTTCATTGAAAATTATTCTATAGAAAAATTTTTGCATTGATAATTTTTCTATAGAAAAGTTTTTACATTGAAAATTATTCTATAGAAAAATTTTTTCATTGAAAATTTTTCTACAGAATAATTTTCTATAAAAAAATTTTTCTATAGAAAATTTTTCGATAAAAAAATTTTTGCTACAGAAAAATTTAAGGTAAAAAAAATTTACCAAAAAAAAAGTTTTGTATAGAAAAATTTTCGATAAAAAAAAATTTTATAGAAAAATTTTCGATAAAAAAAATGTTTCTATAGAATTTTTTTATCGAAAATTTTTCTATAGAAAATTTTTTTCATCGAAGATTTTTCTATAGAAAAATTTTTTTATCGAAAAATTTTCTATAGGAAAATTTTTTTAACGAAAGTTTTCTATAGAAAATTTTTGTATCGATAAATTTTCTGTAGAAAATTTTTCTAAAGTGCATAGTTAATTTTATATAGAAAATTTTTCGATAAAAATACATTTCAATTGAAAAACTCCCGTTGAAAAAACATTTTTTTATAAAAAATTTTTCAGCGAAAATATTTTTATTAAAAATTTTTTTAGCAAAAATTGTTCTATATAAAAATTTCTTTATCGAAGATTTTTCTATACAAAAATATTTTTATCGAAAATTTTCATAGAAAAATATTTTTATCGATAAATTTTCAAGCTAAAAATATTCATAAACCATAAGTAAAAGCGTAGATCATCGACTGAACAAAACACAAACAATTTTCAGTTTTCATCTTCCTTCACTTCCCACATAATTTATTTATCGAAAATTTTACTATCGAAAAATTTTTTTATCGAAAATTTTTCTATCGAAACATTTTTTTATCGAAAAATTTTCTATCGAAAAATTTTTTTATCGAAAATTTTTCTATCGAAAAATTTTTTATCGAAAATTTTTTTATCGAAAATTTTTCTATAGAAAAATTTTTTTATCGAAAACTTTTCTATCGAAATATTTTTGTAACGAAAATTTTTCTATCGAAAAATTTTTTATCGAAAATTTTTCTATAGAAAAACTTTTAAATCGAAAATATTTCTATAGAAAAATTTTTTTATCGAAAATTTTTCTATAGAAAAATTTTCAATGAAAAAATTTTTCTATAGAATAATTTTCAATGAAAAAATTTTCTATAGAAAAATTTTTAAATCAAAAATATTTCTATAGAATATTTCTATAGAAAAATTTTCAATGAAAAATGAAAAAATTGTTCTATAGAAAATTTTTTCATTGAAAATTGTTATATAGAAAAATTTTTTCATTGAAAATTATTCTATAGAAAAATTTTTGCATTTAAAATTTTTCTATAGAAAACTTTTTTAATTGAAAATTATTCTATAGAAAAATTTTTTCATTGAAAATTTTTCTGCAGAATAATTTTCAATTAAAAAATTTTTCTATAGAAAAATTTTCGATAAAAAAATTTTGCTACAGAAAAATTTAAGGTAAAAAAAATTTTCGATAAAAAAAAATTTTTATAGAAAAATTTTCGATAAAAAAAATGTTTCTATAGAATTTTTTTATCGAAAATTTTTCTATAGAAAATTTTTTTCATCGAAGATTTTTCTATAGAAAATTTTTGTTTATCGAAATTTTTTCTATAGGAATATTTTTTTAACGAAAAGTTTTCTATAGAAAAATTTTTTATCGATAAATTTCCTGTAGAAAATTTTTTTAAAGTGCATAGTTAATTTTCTATAGACAATTTTTCGATAAAAAATGCATTTCAATTGAAAGACTCCCGTTGAAAAAACATTTTTTTATCAAAAATATTTCAGCGAAAATATTTTTATTGAAAATTTTTTTACCATAAATTGTTCTATATAAAAATTTGTTTATCGAAAATTTTTCTATACAAAAATATTTTTATCGAAAATTTTCATAGAAAAATATTTTTATCGAAAAATTTTCAAGACAAAAATATTCTTACAAAAATGTTTCTATTAAAAAATGTTTGTTCGATAAAAAATATTTCTATATATTTTTTATAAAAAATTTTTCTATAGAAAAAATTTTTGATAAATAAACTTTTCTATAGAAAATTGAATGTTTGGTGTTGGTTAGTGTCATCAATAGATCATATCTAATTCTGGTTAAAATGTTAATAGGGTAATAGGTATAAGAGCATTAACATGTTTTTCAATAAATACTTTTTTTAGCTATTAAAAAAATATAATTCAGTTATTTTGCAATTTTAACATCATTCGGAAAAATGTTTCAAAACTTGATCATTTTATTTTGTTTCGGATTTTTGATTTCGGTAATTGTTTTTTTTTTCTATTTCAGATCTTTACAAATGAAAATTTTTTATCATATTTTCACATTTAGAGTACATTTAGTGCCGTGTATCTGAAAACTGTTAACATAAATTGTACTGGAAATCCGAAATATATTTTCAATAACTACACATGTCGTCTTAAAGCAATAAACCGTTACAAGCCAGCTGGAATGATGAAACTGCTTATACGTAAGCCTTTGCGTAATATATCGGTAGGATCTAACATATATAAGTTTATGTCCATAAACCAAGAAAAAAGATCCATTTTCGTAAATTGTTTCTTTCAGATTAATTTCGCTGCCTACATTCGTAATGATGCCAATGTTTTTAAACCCTTCCTCGTTAATGCAACAGAAAATTTGTGCCGATGGTTTGATCATAGATCTCCAAGTCCATATGCAGCCATAACTAAAAGAGTTCTCGAACAATTTACAAATGTTAATCATTCATGTCCTTATACTGTAAGTTTTTAAGTTTAAGCTTTAAACACGAAGAACGAGTTTTTTTTTGGGATCTACTATAATTTTAGGGTTTTCTTATAACGAGAAATCTAGTTTTGGATGAGAGAATACTGCCGGTTTTGGAGTTACCAAAAAATTCTTACAAATTTAAAGCAATTTTTTACGAAGGTATTAAAAATATATTTGAGGATATAGGATCGGTGACATATTTTGTGGATTTAATTGAGACACGTGAACGGAAACAGAGATCTCTTTAGAATATATGTATGTATGTATATTTTTTTCATTAAATTTATCTTTTCAAATTAAGAAATTTACAATTTGTATTCAAATCTTAAGGTAGAAGGCCAATGCACGCGGCAAGCGGCTGCGGGCGGCAATCAGCTGTTTTTTCATTTGTCAAATTTCAAGCGGCAATGGAAAAAAGTAGAACTTTGTTCTACTTTTCCGCTCGGCAGATTTTTTCAGTGATGCCAGATTTAATTATATCCTACTCAAATATTTTTTATATGAACATTTTTGTAAACATGCTCACATTTTATGTACTGGCAATACCACGACCGCCCGCAGCCGCATGCCGCGTGTATTGGCCCTGTACCTTTAAACTTTCATTGTGCGGAAAATAATTTTGGTATTTTCCAACAGAAGATTTACTACTGTTTTTTCCAAACTAACTTCACACACAATCTATGTACATTATTGTTCAACTTATTTTACAAAAATGTGAAATATCACCTGAACTACCCACAGAAATGTTCTACGTAAGAAAAAGTAATATTATGAAAAATGTTATTGCATCAGGGGAAGGCGTGCCGCATCCGGCCACTAACTGTAAAAATTATTTGTATGGGAAATAATAGAAGTATTTTTGGTTTTGCTAAAACTTAAACCAATAAGAATTTAATTATTTAAAAAACATAATGGAACACAAAGAGAACTTGTTAATAAAAATATATTTTATTCAATAAAAAAAATAAAGAAGAAAATAAAAGTAGTTTTCGAGTTATTGCAATATTTTACGTCTAATGCTAGAAACACAATCACGACACCGGCTACAAAAATCGCTGCAATAGTCGCCTTGTAGTCAGCTACTTAATTATTTTTAAGACGGCAGCTGCATTGAAAACAGCTGACATAGATTTTAAAATAAAACAAGTAAGAAAGTGCTATAGTCGGTCAAGCCCGACCATACGATACCCTTCACCACTAACGTCAAAGGTGTTCTTTTTCCTGTATAAAGACAAATTTTTGCTAAATTTTGACATCATACAAACATTTTCTCAAAACTTATACATTTAAGCTGTTTCCGTCATTTGGACTTATATGAGAGCTAGGGTCAAATGTGGACCGATGATCTCGAAATTTGGCAAATTGATTACAGTTGTTACAAAAATTATGTATGCAAAAAATAAACTAAAAATTCTCATTATCTTCGGATTTACGAGCCCTTTAGAGAATTTTGTCCCATTTAGTGCGTTTTGAGAAAAGAGTTTGTATGGGAGCTATGATCAAATGTGAACCGATTTCGAAATTTGGTACAGTAATTTAAGTTTACATATGCAGTACTTGTTTTAAATTTCGTGAAAAAATATTGATTTTTGTGGCAAATATATTAATTCCGGGAAGTGGGACCTATGGGAGGTACCATAAATAATGAACCGATTTCGACGAATTTCAATAGCCATGGTCCCATTATCAAAAAAATGATCTGTGCCAAATTTCATCAAATTATCTTTAGAATTGTGATCTGGAGTTTGATTACAAGGTTTACATGGGGGTCCAGTCAGCCAACCAGACGGACGGACGGACATCGCTAAATCGACTCAGAAAGTGATTCTAAGCCTATTGGTATACTAAAAGATGGGTCTAAGACAAATATTTCTATGCGTTACATACATCAGCACAAACTTATAATACCCTTTCCACCTATTGTGGTGAAGGGTATAATTAAATCAAAATGTCTAAATAGAAACAGCTGCTTATGAGTGATGCCAATATCGCATTTATAAGATGGGCAAAATAATGATTTATATTTTTATAGAAATTACATAAATCCTTTTTAGTAATCTACCTCCGATATCAACAGTTTTCATGTACCTGATAGTATATATAAATCAAAAAATTCTAATAGAAAGATTTTATATTTATTATTTATTTTTAACTTTTTTATCAAATAAAAGCTACTAAAAATACTTTTAAAATGATATATAAATATATATATTTTTCCGAATTATAATGGACTAGGAGCCCATATCCAAAAAAAATATGTTTACAACCGACACTTTTAAATAAAAATACGCATATCTTAAAACAACATAGAATGAGTATGCTCTTTTATATAATAGATTTTATACAGGTCATACTGGGCTTTTATATAACCTAAACTTTGAAGCGTGTGAGTTATGACAGTTTAAAAATTAACTTCTTAAAAATGTACTTTTATTGAGGTAGAGTATACATTTTTATATCATATATTAATCAGATATTATTATATACATTATATATATAAATATTTTGTAAGTACATTAATTGTTTATTTCAATTTCCTTCATCGTAATTATTGCAAATAAAGTTAAGTGGTTTAAATCGCTCATTTAATTCAATATTCAATGGTGTTGACAGCACTAAATCTGTTATTGTCGCCAATAAAAATATAAATTAGTTTAATCTTGGCTACAGCTACAACGGTGGTCGGTAGTCGTGTAGCTGTGCCGACGCTAAAAAATTTATTCCCATCTCAATGCGTGTAACCTACTAATTTTGACAGGTTGTAGCCCGTAGCCTGTAGCCGTGATTGTGTTTCTAGCATAAGAAGTACAGCCAAAAAATTAGTTTAGAATAAAGAAATTCCAATATAAGACATGAATTACAATTCTGTGGGTGCAGTACAATAAAGCCATAGGAAATAAAGCCGTATGGCCTTCTTTCTCAATGGAATGAGAAATAAAGCCATATGGCTTTATTTCCATGTAAGGAGTGAAATAAAGCCATTATGGTGTTATTGCTTATTTAAATTTTTTCAAAAACATAACTCGGATTTATTCGATTTCTTTTATTAAAAAAAAATTTACAAAAAAAATAAAGTTTGAAATTAAAAATCGCGCGATTTTTAATTTAAATTTTTTTAAACTAAACTTTATTTTCCTTCTCAATATTTTTAGTTCATAAAAATTTGAAATGAAAACAAAAACAAGTTAGAGTGTTATATTCGGCTGTGCCGAATCTTATATACCCACCATCAAGTTGTGTTAAATTTAGAAATATCTCTCATATATCTACGAGGGAGCAGGTAATTCAAAATGTGGACCATATTCGAACAAAAAAGTTGTTACGCTAGTTGGTATTGTTAGTAAAATATTTGGACTAAATTCGGTTGCAGTAGCTTTATAGTTCAACATTTAAAAGTTTGTTAGTGGTTTTCCTAGTATTTACTTTGAAAAAACTTCGATATCGTAACCTGGTATGGTTTTACATTAATAAGTTGTTGTCCATATGTATACATATAAGTTGACAGGTCCAAATATTTTGTTAGGAGTTTTTATGCATCTACCGTATATAAAGTCCGGACATTGGTGCAATCATAATATGCTGCGTGTACCTCAGAATCTTTTTGATTGTAGATATATAAAGGGGATGTTATATATATATATATATATATATATATATATATATATATATGTGTATATATATATATATATATATATATAAATATATATATATATTTATATATATATAAATATATATATATATTTATATATATATTTTATTATATATAAATATATATATATATTTATATATATATATTTAATACCTTTTAACTGGCCTTTGCTATATTTTTTTTGGTTTCCGGGAGTGTTTTTTATATGAAAACTATAGTCAAATATGGACCGATTCCTATAAAATTTGATATACTGACCAATAGTTGCATAAAACTTCTCTATTCTAAATTTAATCGTCATAGCTATTACAATTGTATTCAATTTATCAGCATTATGCATTAAACACATAGACAACAGCAGGCTACACGAACACCGACTACAAAAGTCGTTGGCTGCAATCGTTGCCTCGTAGTCAGCTACTTAATTATTTTAGGGACGGCAGCTGCATTTAAGACGGCAGCTACATTTCGAAACATCTGTTTATGAGTGGTGCCAATATCGCGTTTATAAGATGGACAAAATAACAATTTAAATATTGATAAAAACGACATAAATTCATTTTATTAATTAACCTCCGAAATCAACGGTTTTCCTGTACCTGATAGTATGTCTATATCAAAAAAAAAAAAATTATAGAAAGATTTTGGTGTGATCTATAATAGTTTAAGAGTTATGGGCTTTTTAAATTTCAAGAATAATACGGTATAACTTTAGAAGTTTATATCCAATATTAACTTTTTTGGTATCAAAAAATATCTTTTATATTCTTATATATTCTATATAATATTCATTATAATGGATTAAGAGCTAATATACTATAAACTTATTTCTGCAACCGACTTTTTTTTATAAAAATTCGTATATCTTAAAACAATATAGATATAAGTATGCTCTTTTATATAATGAATTTTATAAAGGACGTACTGGGCTTTTATATAACATGAACTACGTAGCTCTAGCACACGTAGCGTGTGAGTTAGACAGTTTAAAAAATAACTTTTTAAAATTTTACTTCTATTGAGTTAGAGTTATATAAATATAAATTTTTACATAATATTTTATTAGATATTATTATATACATTAAATATATAAATATTTTATAAGTATGTAAATTGTTTACATAAATTCTCCCCATTGTATTTGTGGTAAATAAATTCAAGTGGTTTAAATCGCTCATTTATTTCAATATTATATGGTGTTGACAGCACTAAATCTTTTATTGTCGCCAACAAAAATAGAAAATAGTTTAATTTTGGCTACAGCTACAACGGTGGTCGGTAGTCGTGTAGCCGTGTCGACTCTAAAAAATTTATTTCTATTTGAATGCATGTATTCTAATTTTGACAGGTTGTAGCCCGTAGCCTGCTGTTGTCTATGTGTTTAATGCATTAATGTGTTTCCCGGATCGGGGTTATATGGGAGCTCTAACTAAATGTGAACCGATATCGTCCATTTTCAATACACAACTTTTTCAAGATATCGAAAACATTTTTGATGTATGTAACGCATATAAATATTTATCTTAGACCCACCTTTTAGTATACCAATAGGCTTAGAATCACTTTCTGAGTCGATTTAGCGTTGTCCGTCCGTCCGTCTGGGTGGCTGGCTGGACCCCCATGTAAACCTTGTAATCAAACTACAGGTCGCAATGCTAAAGATAATTTGATGAAATTTGGAACAGATCATTTTTTTTTTTTTTTGACAATGGGAACATGTCGATTGAAATTCGTCAAAATTGGTCTATTACTTATGGTATTTCCTATAGGTCCCACTTCCCGGAATTGACGTATTGGCCGCAAATATTAATATTTTTTTTATAAAATTTGAAACAAATACTGCTTATGTAAACCAAAATCACTGTACAAAATTTTGATAGAAGAATTTGTATGGGAGCTATGGTCAAATGCGAACCGATTTTGTCCAATTTCAAAATTTCCTCAGAAATTAGTAATATGTTTGCCTTCAACAGACAGACGGTCATCGCTCAGAAGAAAATTACAAATGAATTGACAATCTCAATATATCCCCCTGTCGTTTTGATGGTGAGTATAAAAACACGACATATAAAAAACACAATATATATTCTATTAGGTCGTTCGGAAAGAAATTTCTTTTTGTTTATTTTGCGTATAATTAAAAACTATTTTATTAAACTAAATATTGATTATTCTGGTCCAACTCCTTTTAAAATATTTGACCTTGGTTGGCATTTGAAGCATAAGAACATAGAGAACCCATACCACTATATATCAGGCTACTAGGTTTAACCTAGACCTTTAAAGTGGTAATAAACAGTTGAAATCTATTAATCTATCCTCTCACCGTTCTCACGTATTGTTATTCAACGATCATCAACTAATCCCTCTATCGTGACTTTATTAGCTTCAACCGAGATGCTTCTAGAACGTGATGCATCTTCGATATGAAATTTTTCGGATCTGAATTTAACAAATCAGTTCTGGTACTGGTGTACTATCAGCACGTCATCTCTATATATATGGGTTAATTTCTCATTTAGCGTTTATGGTTGGTTTAAAAAAAATAACAAAAATTCCTCCGCAGAGAAAGCACAATATTACTTTCCGACCACCAAATAATATATGATAGATTAGTTTTATAGGCGGGTTTCAATTAAATCCGCAAACAATGCCACCGATCCTATAATATCAAAAAAATGATTAATACCCTCGAGAAAGATGACCTCAAACTTATAGGAGTTTTTTGGCAACGGCACTGGCACTAGGCTCATGTCCACATAAAGATTTCTTCCTATGAGAGTTCCCTAAAATTAAGGCTGCATTTAGTTAGACAATAGATTACTAATTCCAAAAATACCTACCGTATAGGGACACGAGTGATTTATATTTGTAAACTGTCTTAGAATATTTCTTACTATGGCT
Source organism: Stomorhina lunata (assembly GCA_933228675.1). NCBI lineage: Eukaryota > Metazoa > Arthropoda > Insecta > Diptera > Rhiniidae > Stomorhina > Stomorhina lunata. Next base: position 54,275,597 of record OW121744.1, read on the forward strand.
GCATAGGGACTAGGTGTTCTACGATTATACCATCGGCACATGTTATCGGTTGTATTAATAATAAAGGGCTTAAAAACATTGGCGCCATTACGAACGTATACAGCTAAATTAACCTGAAAGTTTAGTTTATTTTTCATTACAATTCTATATACAAGTAATATATAAAATTAAAGAAAGCACTTACCGATACATTACGCAAAGGCTTACGTATAACTAAACGCAACATGCCGACGGTTTTATAACGACTTACAGCCTTAAGTGAACATGAAAAGTTTGGAAAGATATATTCCTTATTTCCAGTACAATTTATGTTTACACTTTTCATGTAAATGGAACTATAGGTGGTCTACAAAACATAATATAGAGGAATTTTAAAAATCGGTTACTTTGTTTCAAAATTAAAAAAACATTTACCGAGATAAAGAAACTGTAACCGGCTAAAATGATTAAGAATTTAAACATTTTTTTGGAAAAAGTTGTGGTTATTGACATATTTTTTTGTAATAAAATAATCAGTTTTAATAGAGTTATTTTTAATTATAGCTTTTAAAATTTCCATAATTTATATAAAAACATTAGGGTTTCGCCACATAAAGCAAAATAATTGCTTTAATTACACACTGCAACAAGAAAAAAATTAGGTAAAAGTTTCTGGTATGTTATAGCATTTTTCTGGTAGGTGCTGTTGAGTAGAACAATATTCAGTTTTTGGAATTTTCAAAAACCCACAAAATCTGGAGTTACGGGTAAAAACCCATATGCACTTAAGTTTTTTTAAAAACTTAAGTTAAGTTAACTTAAGTTTTTTAAAAAATACTGAAAGAAGAAGCTTAGCCCTTTTCAATGTTATAAAGCTTCTTAAAATATACTTAAGATTAGTGATGGGACATGGGTAAATACCCAAATGGTAAATTGGGTATTAACAGGTAAATACCCAGGTATTTACCCAAGCACTTGGGTATTTACTCAAAACGTGGGTATAAATCAAAATAAAATAAAAATTTAAAAGAAGAAGCTGTGGGTGCTAAGGGAACGTTCAATAGCAGCTGAAGTACAGGGAGCTGTTAAAATTCGTACATCTAATTTGCTTAATTGCGTACTTCCACAAATTTCTTTCCACTAATTTACTGGAGAAATTTCATCCAAACAAAAGTGTTGGTCCAAAAATCATTTCTGGCCTTGTAATTGACAAAATCTGCCATTACATTTATGTTTAGCGCCTGTGACATTGTGTAAATGAATTCCAATGCAGGAGGTACCTCAGATAAATTCGAAAATGTTCAAAATTCTGTTGCTCTACGTAACAACGAGTATTTGTTATTTAAATGAGTATTTACCCTAAATTAGATAAATACCCGGGTATGAAGGTGGGTGTAAATAGGTAAATACCCAGCGTTAGGTAAATACCCAGGCCTAAACCCATCTCTACTTAAGATACATGTGTTTCTTAACACCAATTATTTTTTGGACATTTTTCTTTTTTCGGAACGTTGTTACATAATATTTTTGTATAGAAACCGTACAATTTATTATCTGATTTTAAAAATATATAAGATAACCAATAAAAAGAGCCTGACTGATTTATTAAGCTTAAAAGAAAAACAAATTCTTCCAATTTGAAAAAGGAGAAGCTTCTTCTTTTAATACTTAAAATCGGTTGGCATTTGTCAAAGTTATGGGGAGATAAGTGCATGCTGGTATGAAAAAACGGGTTTTTTGTCCGTAACTCCAGATTTTGGGGGTGTTTTGAAAATTCCAAAAACAGAGTGTTGTTCTACTCTACAGTAACTACCAAAAAAATGGTATAACATACCAGAAACTTATACTTCATTTTTTTTTTTTTTTGTCGCAGTGTGTTATCAGTATTTTTGGTTCTAGTCTAGCGATTTTAGTATGAGATTTCCTAATGCGCAAAAGTAAATTACACTGCTATACAAAAATTTAACTTTTGCTGCGGCACGAATTTTTGGGATAATTCTTAGAGAATCTGAAAACAATTTTAGTATTTTCTACTTGACTCCAGTTTTCGAGATATAATTTTTTTAAAAGAGTTAACTCAAACTTGTGATAATCAAAAAAAAAAAAAAACAATTGCTTTAATTATAATTTGAGCAAAACGACTGCTTAATTTGACCACCCGTTGCGTTTATATACCCAACATCAAAAAGAAAGTTTGAGATTGTCATTCCGTTTGGACTTCCTTATTGTTGTCACAAACCAAAACTGATGTATATTCTGAATTCTTATGAAATGCAGACGTTCGATGTCCGAACGTCTGTCTGTCCGTCCGTCTGTATGTCAGTCTGTCTGTCGTCGGCACGATAGGTCCCAATCCTTTCGTTTAGGCTAGGTCACTGAAATTTGCCAAAAATATTCTTGAAAAATGTTGGTATTGAAATTGGGCGAAATCAGTTCACAAATTAAACCATAGCTCCCGTATAACCTCGCCTAGGCCAATTGCTTATTCGCTAATAAATGACAAATTATAACAGGTATGATAATAAAATTTAGTAAAGGGAAGTTTTACATAATCATTATACAGCATATACAATTTTATGGAAATCAGTTCACATTTAACCATAGCTCCCATACAAAACACTTACGGAAACAGACTAAATTCCACCTAAAATCGCCACTAAATTTAGTACAAGAGAGTTCTATGTCAATACTAGCCAGTATACAAAAGTTTGTTACAATCGGTCGCCATTTGACCATAGCTCCCATACAAAAATACCAAAAAGATTTGGCGTTTCTGTCAGTCAAATAAAGGCGCGATAACTAGCGTCTTAATGAAAAGAGCTGAGATACAAAATTTTACAAAAGTATTTTTGATATCTTGAAAAAGTTGTATATTGAAAATGGGCGAAATCGGTTGATATTTAGTTAGAGCTCCCATATAACCCAGCCCCGGGAATCATATTATTGCTGATAAATTAAATACAATTGTAAAAGCTATGACCATTAAATTTAGAACAGAGAAGTTTTATGCTACTATTGGACAGTATATTAAATTTTATAGGAATCGGTCCACATTTGACCATAGTTTTCATATAAAAACTACTCCTGGAAACCACTGAAATGCCACACACTCCAGTTAAAAGCTATTAAACTATAAACTGTGAGAGCTATGGCCGCTAAATTTTGCATAAATAAGCTTTATGTAAATACCAGCGAGTATATACAATTTTGTGACAATCGGTCAACATTTGACTATAGTTCTTAAATATCTACTATCAAGAAGATTTGAAGGTAAATCAGTATATTAAGATTGCACTACAAAATTTGATATCTATCAATCAATGTTAAGTACAGACTGTACACACGGTAGATGCATTAGATGTGCAAACACAGGGTAACCATAAATCCAAAATTTAGAAAGTTAAACCAACCAGGTCACTGAAAAAAGCTTTACCTAGCCAGATCGACTTGATCATGATGGATTTTTAAATTACTCGGAAAATAGATAAATCGTTAAAAATTACTCGATTTACTAAAGTAAAATATTTATCTAAAAATTACTCGAGTAAATTTTTCCATAAGCTTTTTATACGAGTATTTACAATTTTTATCTTCTTAGCTTTGAGTAGCTTTGGATACCCATCGGCCATCTTATTGGCATGAAACTTAAGGAAAGTGCCATAATATCGGGCTATCTCTTTCATAGTTTTATAAGTATAGGACTTGAATTCGACATCTGTCAGTTGAAAATCTGACATTACAGAAAATGGATCGCTTATGTATCACACAACGCATAAAAATTATCAAAACATACTACAAAAATGGTGATTCTGCAACAGTCACATATCGTGCTTTAAGAGGAGATTATGGTTTACATAATCGTCTAACTACGCAAACAATTGGCGAAATTGTGAAGAAATTTGAAAAGTTACAAATATCGTAAGGCCTGTGCATCATCGTTTCGCTCGTTTCGCTGAAAATATCGCTCCTGTAAGTGAAAGTGTTGCCGAAGAACCGAATATGTCGATTCCTCATAGTTCTCATTAAATAGGACTGTCTTACGTACTTTTTTTTTGTCTGCTATTGAAGAATACGACTTGGAGAATATGTGGTTTCAACAAGACGGTGCCGCATGCCAGACAACTCGAGCAAATATGGCTTTATTGCAAGAGACATTTCCTGGCCGCGTAATTTCTCGTCGTGGCAATATCAATTGGCCACCAAGATCATGCGATTTGATACCATTAGACTTTTTTTGTGGGGCTACGCGAAAGACCGTATTTATGCAGATAAACCTTTAACTCTTGAGCACTTAAAAACCAATATTCGTCAAGTGAGATACCGCCCAATATGTGTCAAAAAGTGGTCGAAAATTACCTCAAAAGAACTTCGCGTCGTCATTTAAATGACAACATAATTTTAACGTTTAAACTTTATAATAAACATATAAGAAAGTGCTATAGTCGGTCAAGCCCGACCATACGATACCCTTCACCACTAAAGCCAAAGGTGTTCTTTCTCCTGTATAAAGACATATATTTGCTAAATTTTGCCATTATACATACAAACATTTTTTTCAAAATTTATATATTTAAGCTGGTTTCGTCATTTGGACTTATATGAGAGCTAGGGTCAAATGTGAACCGATTATCTCGAAATTTGGCAAAAAATAAAATTATCATTATCTTCGGATTTACGAGCGTTTTAGTGAATTTTGTTTCGTTTAGTGCGTTTTGAGAAAAGAGTTTGTATGGAAGCTGTGGTCAAATGTGGACCGATTTCAACGAAATTTGGTACAGTGATTTAGGACTATATAAGCAGTATTTGTTTTGAAAAATATTGATTTTTGTGGTTAATATATTGTGACGAATTTTAAACTTATCCGTCCCATTGTGCAAAGTTCACTGCTTATAATTCTTCCCCTCGCTTTCTAGATGTTTCTGTTGGTGTTGTTGTTATTCTGTTTATGTCAAATAAGCAGAGCAACATGTTTCTCTTATGTACAGTAAAGAGCATAGCAACATATTTCTCTTTTATCTACATTCTCTCTCTCTGTTACTGTTAACTTTAGATAATCTGTTTGTACAACGTATGTGTGAGTGTGTTCTTGATCATGTGAGAATGTAGTGGAACACACATGAACTTTCGTAAGCCACATTGTTAGTGTAGTCAACTACAGCTGCTCTTTGTTTACGTCTGCAGAAATTGCTAGAATCTCTCTTCTCTACTATATAAGACCGATGGGCGAGTATTGTAGGAACAGTTTTAATTGGAACGCGTATAAGAAAACAGTGTGACTAAGAATATTTGTAAAGCAGTTTTGTGAAGTTTGTTTACAGATTTTGTGAAAGTGTGTTTTAAGTGATTAACTATAAAGTTAATAAAAGTATTGCTTTGTAAAACTACATTTAGTGTTTTAATTTGATTACGGTTGTTTGCAAAAAGAATTTCCTTCCACGTTTTTAAAGGAAAAACGTAACAATATCAATTCCGGGAAGTGGGACCTATGGGAGGTGCCATAAATAATGGATCGATTTTGACAAATTTCAATAGCCATAGTCCCACTATCAGAAAAATGCTCTGTACCAAATTTCATCCAATTATCTCTAGAATTGCGACCTGTACTTTGATTACATCGTTTATATGGGGGGGGGGGGGGTACAGCCAGCCAGACGGACTGTCATCGCTAAATCGACTCAGATTCTAAGCGTATTGGTATACTAAAAGGTAGATTAAGACAAATATTTCTATGCGTTACATATATCAGCACAAACATATAATACTCTTTCCACCTATGGTGGTGAAGGGTATAAAAAGATGCAGGTAGAGAGACCAAAAGCTGGTGAAATGGAGAGATAGAGCTTTATATTATTCAACACTATAATTGTACTTCATTTCTATATTTAGAATAGACGCATTGCTTAAGCTTTTTGTTGTACAGACAATTTAATACATTTTACATCGATGGCGTGCTAGTACTGTTGGCTTACCGTCGATGGAGTATAATATGGTAATTAACAATTTTACTTACTTATTTGAATAGCCTATATTTACAACCTGTTAAGGTCAAAGACCGAGCATATGTCATAATTTCATGAGCTTTGATCTTGTGCGCATATTGTCCAATTTCGTAGGCCAAGCTTTGAAAGATTTTCGTCTACTTGGTCTTTCCGTGGATGTTACCCGGGTGATACCACGAGGAGGTCAGTATCTTTAAGTAGCTTAGGATCCCTATTGACCTTCTTATTCTTACTCCTTTCGTTGCTATTCTATTATATGGTATTAACGTGTTTTTAGTCTAGTAACTCGATTACTCGTGGAATATTACTCAAATAAATCTTTATTTTAAAATAGCAATTTGAATTTACTAGAGCGATTAATAATTTTTCCGATTAATCGAACAAACATTACTCGAGTAAACACCCTAAATACAACCTTTTAATAACAATAAATTTTATCATGCGATTACTTTTCAATCAATCAAGACTTTATACCTTTAGAATTCGGTTAAATATCAAAATCATAATTTCCTAAGCGATCATCTCCGAAACGTTTGTTAAAACTCGATTGCCACAAAAATTTCACCAAAATTTTTAAATAAAAACCGAAAGTGAAACGATTTAAAATATTTTAATAAAGTTAAATGCTTTTGCGCATCAGAAAAGCTTAGCTGATAACTTGAAGTAATTATTTTGCTTTATGTAGCGAAACGTCTGTATATATTAGAAGGTAATTTGTTAAATAACCGTTTATAATTATAATAACTTTATTATAAACTATGTATGTGCATTTCATTTAATAAAAAATATTCAAATAATCATAACTCCCTCTAAAGGAAATGCTCAAATACTTAATTCTTTTTGCAGTTTGTAGTTTCTTTATGTCGGTAAATATAAGTTGAATACTTTTAGAAGTATCTTATTCTTATGAAGCTCTAAATTATTTTGTTTAGACCACCTATAGTTCCAGTTACATGAAAAGTGTTAACATAAATTGTACAGGAAATAAGAAATATATCTTTCCGAACTTTACGTGTCGACTTAAAGCTATAAATCGTTATAAAGCCGTTGGTATGTTGCAGTTACTTATACGTAAGCCTTTGCGTAATATATCGGTAAGTGATTGATTTTATGTGGGTTGATTTTTTAGCAAGTTTTCTTTTGATAACTCAGCTGTTTTTGTGTGATATGTATGATCTATAATTTAATCAAGAATCAACTTTTGAGGGGTACCATATATTTTTCGGAAACTGGCAACACTATTGTCAATAGCTAAAGTCGTCCAAAATCGTTTTTTTTTTTTATACTCACCATCAAAAAGAGTCGGGGGTATATTCAGATTGTCATTCCGTTTGTAATTTCATGTCTGTCTGTCCGTCTGTCTGTTGAAAGCACGATAACGCCTAAACGAAAAGAGCTGGGTCATTGAAAATTGGCAAAAATATTATTCATTTATAGAAAAATTTTGGTATTAAAATTGGGCAAAATTGGTTCATATTTGACCATAGCTCCCGTATAACCTCGTTTAGGCTAAGCTGTTTTCGTCAATTGGACTTATATGAGAGCTAGGGTCAAATGTGAGCCGATTATCTCGAAATTTTTCAAATTAATTGCAGTTCTTACAAAAATTATGTATGCAAAAAAAAAATCTCATTATCTTCAGAGTTACGAGAGTTTTAGTAATTTTTTTGGTTTTGACAGAAGAGTTTGTATAGGAGCTTTGTTCAAATATAGGCCGATTTCAACGAAATTTGATACAATGGTTTTGGTTTATATAAGCAGTTTAAATTTCACGAAAAATATTAATATTTGCGGCTAATACATCAATTCCGGGAAGTGGGACTTATGGGAGGTACCATAAATAATGGACCGATTTTGACGAATTTCAATAGCCCATTATGGTCTGTGCCAAATTTCATAAAATTATCTCTAGAATTGCACTTTGTACTTTGATTACATCGTTTACATGGGAGTCCAGCCACACGGACGGACGGACTGACTTACATCGCTAAATCGACTCTGAAAGTAATTCTAAGCCTATTGGTATACTAAAAGATGGGTCTAAGACAAATATTTCTATTCGTTACATACATCAGCACAAACTTATAATACCCTTTCCACCTATGGTGGTGAAGGGTATAAAAAAATGCAGGTAGAGAGATCAAAAGCTGGTGAAATTTAGAGATAGAGCTTTATATTATTCAACACTATAATTGTACTTCATGTCTATATTTAGAACAGACGCATTGCTTAAGCTTTTTGTTGTACAGCCAATTTAATAAATTTTACATCGACGGCGTGTTACTACTGTAGGCTTACCGTCGATGGAGTATAATATGGTAATTAACAATTTTACTTACTTATTTGAATAGCCTATATTTACAACCTGTTAAGGTCAAAGACCGAGCATATGTCGTAATTTCATGAGCTTTGATCTTGTGTGCATATTGTCCAATTTCGTAGGCCAAGCTTTGAAAGATTTTCGTCTACTTGGTCTTTCCGTGGAAGATTTGAAAATAACCCATATTTTTATAGTTGTTATGGGGGAACTCGCATCACATGTTTGCTTACTACATTAATATGTTAGCGTAGTTAACCGGGTGATACCACGAGGAGGTCAGTATTCACGGTTGAGATGAAGGATATCCGAGATAATTCTGGGCTTACAAAGTTAAGACCAATCAGTTGCGTTGCTTGGTATAAAATATCCTCTAGTAGAGAAAAATTGTTCAGAGCATGGCCTACGAAACTGGAAAATATGCGCACAAGATCGATGCGCATGAAATTCAAAAATAAGCTCGGCCTTTGACCTTAACATATTGTAAATATAGGCAATTTAAGTAAGTATGTAATGCAACACATTTCTGGTCAAATTTTTACATAAAGAAGCTTGTAAAGCATTGTAAAAACTGGTCATGGGTCATGGGACAAGGCAGTAAAGGTGAGGCACTGGAAGACAATACTGAAAAGAAAGATACAGATATATATTCTAAAATACAGCATATGAACCATTTGAGGAGCAGCTGCTGTTTACATTTACATGAAATCATCATTAAAGATTGAATTCTATAGATCGTTCTATTGACTCAAATAAAAATTCAGACATTTCTTAAAAGATCCCCCACTATATATTATCCATAGGAATTATAATGAAAATAAAAACTTAACTTTCAGTTCAATTTTGCTGTATACGTTCGTAATGGCGCCAATGTCTTCAAACCTTTCATCATTAATGTAACCGAGAATATGTGCAGCTGGTACAATCGTAAAACACCGAGTCCCTATGCAGTCATGATTAAAAGAGTTCTTCGACAATTTACAAATATCAATCATTCGTGTCCTTATACGGTAGGTTTGATGGCAATTATTAAATTAAATTTCTAACCTAAATGATAATTCAATTTCAGGGAACTCTTATAGGAAGAAATCTGTACTTGGACATGAGCATGGTGCCAGTGCCTTTGCCGAAAAATTCCTATAAATTTGAGGTGATCTTTCTCGAGGGTATACAGAGTTACTTTGAACTGATAGGAACGGTGACATTTTATATGGATTTAATTGAATCGTGACTATAATAAAAGTAGAATATTTCAAAGCTTGTATGTATAATATGTAAGTTAATGTCAAATATAGACCTATTCTTATCTAAACTTTTAAAGGCTAGGTAACATTTTTATGGTAAAAAAGTGGTTGACAGAGTTTAGATTTGGCCGTATAAGGATGAAATATGGATAAGGTTCAGTTAAAAATTCTACATCTAAAAAATTTACGATTTGAATTAGATTTTTTCTTATCGCTTATTTTAGTGATTTATCTCCATATAATTTTTTAATTAATTATGTTTTTATAGACACATAATAACATAATTATTTAAATTTAAAATAACATAATATTTTTTGATAATTTATAAATTAGACTTTACCCACTAATAGCCTTTATGACAAAATAGTGTGACTTTTAGGAAATCATTACCTGGTTGACCGAGCCATGCTCGGATCTTTAGGATAAGCATTTCAAAGCAATTTTTAAAGTTTACAAATATTTTATTGTATTAGCCAAATAAATTAATTTATAGGAAAGACACCGCACACAAATATCCAATTAATTTTAAATAATTTTATTTATTTTGTCCGATCAACACATGATCAAATGCATAGTTTACAGTTAAATTTATTTAGAAACTCTCGTCGGCTCATGCGCAACAACTTTGGTAAAGATCATAGTATGGCCAAATGCACAGTTTATGATTTAATTAACTTTGAATAATTTTAAGTGGCGCCACCTGTTGGTAATTGGTCATACCAACTAAGAAACCTTCGTCGGCTCCTAATCAAGAACTTTGTTAAAGATCACAGAATGATGAAATGTGCAGATTACGATTTAACTCACTTTGGGTAATTTTCAGTGGCGCCACCTGTCGGTAATTGGTCATCCCAACTAAGAAACCTTCGTCGGCTCATGCGCTGTAACTTTTCTATAGATCATAGCATGATCAAATACACAGTTTACGATCTAACTCATTTTGAGTAATTTTTAGTGGCGCCATCTGTAGGAAATTAGTTATGTCAACTTAAAAACCAACTTTGCTGAAGTGATCAAACATGATCAAATGCATAGTTTACTAATCTATAAAGCACATACAGATAGACAAACATTCATTTGTTAAAAGTTATAACATTACCAATTTGTTCCCCTTTTTATTCCCTAATCTTAAAAAAGTTTAATCTGAATATTTGGTACTTTTTTGGTAAAAATTGAAATCAGTACATTTTTTAAAAACACAGTGTATATATCGTTCCTACTCATATTACTTTATGAGATTTTAAGTTATAATTTTATCCCGTTTTTTCTTTCAAAAAAGAACCAAATACGTGTTTAATATTTTTTCCACATTTATTGATTCTAGTACAAAGTTAATTTCTGTATTCTTTGGTTCAAAAGATAATTGTGGGTTAAAAATAGTATCAAAAAAACAACTTTCACCGCTTTTTACCCCCTATTATTTATAGTTTCAAAAAATTACCAAACACCAGTCCACTTATTTTTATAGTTGTTCGAGACTTAATATTAATTTTGTTTGTATGTCTATTATTTTACTTTTACTTTATATATATATATATATATATATATATATAATATGGCTATCTCGAAAACGGCTTTAACGATTTTGATTAAATTTGATCGGTGGGTATATATATATATATATATATATATATATATATATATATATATATATATATATATATATATATAGACATATATATATATAGACACATATATATATATATATATACATATATATATATATATATATATATATATATATATATATATAGACATACAATTATTGCTCGTTTAAGAATATTAGGAAATCATTAACATACAAATTTTTAAAATAGCCTTATAAACATTTACTAGTCGCAAGTTACACTGCTCTGCAGCCAAATCCTCCTTTTAATGAAACTATGTGACTACATGGATTTTGATGCGCTAAACTCAGATCCGTTGTCGGTTTTTTTCCATCAGATCTGGATTTTTTTTTATAGGCGTGGCAAATTTTTCCCCTTAAATTACTCAGGTACGGAGACCTATTTCGTCCTAACTCGAGAACGACTCATCCGATTTTCAAAATTGAAGATGCATAACAAAATTGCATAATATAATTTTTCTGTATCTCTTATAGTTTTGGAGTTATTTAGAAATTAATGGAGAAAAAAATTTGTTTTTCGTGTGAAATTTGTAATTTGCACGTTGGTTGCATTGCAATATTGGGTACCTGCGGTAAATTGGTAATAAAATTAACATTTTTAAACCGATTTTTATGCTTATTTTATTCTTAAGATATGTAGCTCTTAGAAAAATGTTTAAAATGTTAAAATTTTACTTTATCTTTTTTTAATTACATTTTTAACCTGAAAAAAATTACGAATTTCGCACAAAAAAAATTTTCTCTCCATTAATTTCTAAATAACTTCAAAACGATAAGAGATACAGAAAAATTATATTAGACTAAAATAATAGCTATGGCAACTAAATTTAGAATAGGGAAGTTTTATGCAACTATAGGTCAGTATATAAATCCATAATTGACTATACCTTTCATATAAAAAACACTTCCCGAAACCATACCCAGCAAAACTTTTAATTACCAAATAATGAGTTAAACAGCTAAACTATTGAACACGAACTACTTACTCATTCACTGTTTAAGTCATTACATTAATATGGGGATGTCATTGGAGGCAAGTACTTACCAATTGCAGAAAAGTAATAACTTGGGTAAGCAAGTAATTTTTTATGACCCCATGGGGCCTCGAACCCAGACCTCTACTACTGCTAGGCGGAGACTCTTCCACTAAGCTACTTCACATGTTGAAAACTTAGCAGCTTATAATTAATATATACAATTTTTATTTTCAGATCCAAAATCATGTTACAATAACTTTGTTTTTCCCTTTGTTGTAATTTTTGGAAAAATATTTCTATAAAGGTTTAATGCATTTAATAAACAATAAAGAAGTTTTTTTTAAATATTTTAAAACTTAAACAATTTAAATCTTCCATTTTGTATAAGTTTTTATATAACATTGACTCTTACTTACTTAAATGGCCTATAGTTACAATCTGTTAAGGTCAAAGTCCGAGCATATTTTAGAATTCCATCAATCTTGTGCGAATATTCTAAAATTTTATAGGCCATGTTTTATAAAAAATGAAGTTTCGGACGTCCTCTTCTAACATTAGGTGGTGGGACATTTTAATTCTAATTTTATCCTCTTCATAGTAATAGTATTTTCCAAGAGAGGGTTACTAGCCCGTCGTCCTAACCCATTTTTATCGCTCTTATGAGACAACTCTCGGTACATGTTAGGGGTGTTAAACTAATTTCCCGGGTAATACCACTAGGAGGTTCGTGTCCACAGTTGAGATAAAGAATGACCCAGATAACTTGGGCTTACCAAGTTAAGACTAATCAGAACCGTGTTTGGTGTCCAACAAACCCTATATAATCAAAATTGTCTCATGATGGTATTTTTCATTATCGTAAGTTAGTTTTCCACAGTTTTTTTTACAGAAGGTAATATTTAAGTTCTTAAATTTTAAAAATGATTTAAAAAACTCTTAATAAAAAAAAATTAAAAAAAAAATCAGTTTAAATTACCATTTTAATTACAAATAAGTACTTCTGTAATAACTTATTAGTTATTCGGAGGGTATGATGTAGTCATTACAAGGTAACCAGTTACAAGAGTACTTGCCATTACCAAAGTTTTGCTGAGTACTTATACATAAAACATTCCGTTTGTAAGATTGTCATTCCGTTTGTAATTTCCTTAATATTTGTTCAAAAATCAAAAACGATATATATTCTGAATCCTTATGAAATTCTAAGACGATTGAGCTATGTCCGTCTGTCTGTCCGTCTGTCTGTCCGTCTGTCTGTCTGTCTGTCTGTTGAAATCACGATAACGTCTAAACGAAAAGAGCTAGTTAACTGAAACTTAGCAAAAACATTCTTTATCTATGAGAAAATTTTGGTATTGAAATTGGGCAAAATCGGTTAGCATTTGACCATAGCTCCCGTATAACCTTGTCTAGGCTAATTGCTTATTTGCTAATAAATGACAAATTATAACAGTTATGATGACAAAATTTGGTATCTAGAAGTTTTACATAAGCACTAGGCAGTATATAAAATTTCATCGAAATCGGTTCACATTTAGCCATAGCTCCCATACAAAAAACTTACGAAAACAGCCTAAATTTCACCCAAAATACACTTAAATTAAGCACAAGGAAGTCTTATGTCAATGCCAGCCAGTGTGCAAAATTTTGTCACAATCGGTCACTATTTGACCTAGCTCCCATATAAAAAACTTACGAAAACACAAAAATTCAAAAAGAAAAGGGGATTTATGTCCGTCTGTCCGTCAGATAAAATCGTGATAGCTCCTTAACTACAAGAGCTAGTAAGACTAAATTAAGCACAATGCCAGCCAGTGTGTAAAATTTCGTCACAATCGGTCACCATTTGACCATAGCTCCCATATAAAAAACTTATGGAAACACAAAAATACTTAAAGAAAAGGTTGTTTATGTCCGTCTGTCCGTCAGATAAAAGCACGATAGCGCCTTAACGAAAAGAGCTAGAGGGACAAAATTTTACAAAAGTATTTTGGATATCTTGAAAAAGATGTGTGTTGAAAATGGACAAAATCGGTTCAAATTTAGTTAGAGCTCCCATATAACCCCGCCCCGGGAAACACATTAATGCTGATAAATTGAATACAATTGTAATAGCTATGACGATTAAATTTAAAATAGGGAAGTTTTATGCAATTTTTGATCAGTTTATCAAATTTTATAGGAATCAGTCCATATTTGACTTTAGCTTTCATGTGAAAAACACTCACGGAAACCAAAAATTTTAGCAAAGGCCAGTTAAAAGCTATTAAATTAGAAACTATGATAGCTATGGCCACTAAATTTTGCAAGATAAAGCTCTCTATATATACCAGTCAGTGTGTAAAATTTTGTTACAATCGGTCAACATTTGGCTATAATTCTTATATATATAACATCCCCTTTTTATATCTACAATCAAAAAGATTTGGAGGTACATTCATTATATTAAGATTGCACCTATGAAATTAGATAGTCATCAATCAATGTTCAGCCCAGACTTTATATATGATGAATGCATTAGGAACTCATAACGAAATATATGGACCTGTCGTATTACTATTAACGTGTTTAGCCTAACTACATATTAAGCACAACGAAAAGTATTTAACAACTTATTAATGTAAAACTATACCCGGTTATGAGACCGAATTTTTATCAAAGTAAATACTGGGGAAACCACTAAAATATTTTTTAATGTTGAACTATAAAGCTACGGAAACCTAATTTAGTCCAAAGGTTTTACCAACAATACCAAATAACTTAGCGATTTTTCCAGTTTTGGTGCAGATTTTGAATTAGCTGCACACAACTTGATGGTGGTACTTGTTAGATCTACAATCAAAAAGATTCGGAGATACAAGCAGCATATTAAGATTGCACCAATGTCCAGACTTTGTATACAGTAGATGCATTAGAACTCCTAACAAAATATATGGACCTGTCGTATTACTATAAACATCGTTATCCTAACTAACGAAAAGCATTTAACAACTTATTAATGTAAAACCATACCAGGTTGCGATACCGAATTTTGTTCAAAGTAAATACTAGGGAAACCACTTACATACTTTTAAATATTGAACTGTAACATATTTTGAATTAGCTGCACCCTCGTAGATATATAAGAGATATTTCTTAATTTAACTTGATGGTGGGTATAGAGGATTCGACACAGCCTTATATAACACCCTTACTTTTTTGAACTGCATACCAAATTTTATGAAATCATTCAGCGCAGCACACTATTGAATTTCGGTAGATCAATAATCGAGAAATAGCCAAAGCAAAAGATATCGATGTACGCAAATTGACAAATTTAAAAAAAAAAATTAAAAACAGTATTTAAAAAAAAATGAATAATTTTTCAGATTTTAGAAAATACTCCAATACTTAAATTTTATCAAAATCGGTCTATAAACAGCAGAGATATCGCCAAACTTCAAAATTCGATGAGAATTTAAAATTTTTTTTTTTAACTGTTTTGCGATATCTCGGGTGTTTATGGACCGATTTCAATGAAAGTAAATAGCGTGCTGCGTAGGGAAATCTGGTGTATAACTCGTCTGGGTACACCCACCAGGAGCTCCACAAACTTGATTTCAACAGACGGACATAGCTAAATCGGCTCTCCTGGCGATTCTGAATCGATCGGTATAATTTGTATGGGGTCTAAGACGAATAATGAAAAAATTACAAACTGAATGACAAACTTATAATACGATGTTGACGACGATGTTGCAGCAAATGAACAATATTTGTACAAAATTTTTGGTTACACAAATCAATATCATAAATTTTATGAAATAACTTAATTTTGCGTACCACAAAGGGTTAACTATTAATAAATTATGTTATTAAATAAAGGAAATTGGAAATAGTTCAACAACAATTAAAAATAGCTTTAAATTGTCCATATATATACATATTTGGGCTTTTAGTTATAAAATTTAATTTTATTTAAAAAAAATTATTTGAAATTGTTCAATATTTCTCTATATAAAATGTTCAAATACTTTGTTCTTTTAGCTGTTTGCGGATTATTGATCTCGGTAAAGTCTTACGAAGTTACTACAAAATAAGAAAACTTTTCAAATATCTTTGTTTAATATTTAGAACACCTACAGCGCCAAGTATATGAAAACTGTGAACATTAATTGTACCGGAAGCAAGAAGTATATCTACCAGAACTATTCCTGTCGCCTGAAAGCTATAAATCGTTATAAGTCTGTTGGTATGTTGCAGTTACTTATACGTAAGCCATTACGTAATATATCAGTAAGGACTTAAATTAATAATTGAAGAATTATTATAAAAAAAAAACAACTGTTCTTTCTAGTTTAATTTAGGAGTCTTTATACGCAATGATGCAAATATCTTCAGACCTTTTATTGTTAATATAACAGAAAATATGTGCAGATGGTACGACCATAAGACTCCCAGTCCATACGCAGCTATACTAAAGAAAGTTCTTATGGAATTTACAAATATAAATCATTCGTGTCCTTTAACGGTAGATATTATTTTTAATAAATTATGTTACCATAAAAAGTACATATGTATATAATTCTGCATAACATACATATCCCTCCTGTTTTAGGGTACTCTTATAGGCAAAAATCTCTATTTGGACCTGAGCATTATACCGGTACCGTTACCAAAAGATTCCTATAAAATTGATGTGATATTTTATGAAGGTATTCGGAATTTTTTTGAATTTGTGGGAACGGTAACATTATATATGGACTTAATTGAGAAGCTAAAAGGGTAATTACACTGTGCTACACGAAATAAATGCGGGGATTCCGTGGTTAAAATTAGTTAAAATTGAAAAACTTTAAAAATAAATAATCTTATAACAGAAAATCGTTTCAAATAATAAGTTGTATGACCAATTTAGATAAAAAGAATTAAGAATAAAATTTACTTTTTAACCTACGACCATATAATGTAATTAACATTTAACATATAATAATTATATCAAAATAGGAAATTTTTGAAAAATTTCCTATAACAATAAAAAAATAGAAAAATTTCCTATAAAAATAGTAAATTTTTGAAAAATTTCCTATAAAAATAGTAAATTTTTGAAAAAATTCCTATAAAAATAGGATATGTTTGAAAAATTTCCTATTAAAAAAGGAAATTTTTGAAAAATTTTCTATCAAAATATGAAATTTTTGAAAAAGTTCCTATAAAAATAGGAAATTTTTGAAAAATTTCCTATAAAAATAGGAAATTTTTGAAAAATTTCCTATAAAAATAGGAAATTTTTGAAAAATTTCCTATAAAAATAGGAAATTTTTGAAAAATTTCCTATAAAAATAGGAAATTTTTGAAAAATTTCCTATAAAAATAGGAAATTTTTGAAAAATTTCCTATAAAAATAGGAAATTTTTGAAAAATTTCCTATAAAAATAGGAAATTTTTGAAAAATTTCCTATAAAAATAGGAAATTTTTGAAAAATTTCCTATAAAAATAGGAAATTTTTGAAAAATTTCCTATAAAAATAGGAAATTTTTGAAAAATTTCCTATAAAAATAGGAAATTTTTGAAAAATTTCCTATAAAAATAGGAAATTTTTGAAAAATTTCCTATAAAAATAGGAAATTTTTGAAAAATTTCCTATAAAAATAGGAAATTTTTGAAAAATTTCCTATAAAAATAGGAAATTTTTGAAAAATTTCCTATAAAAATAGGAAATTTTTGAAAAATTTCCTATAAAAATAGGAAATTTTTGAAAAATTTCCTATAAAAATAGGAAATTTTTGAAAAATTTCCTATAAAAATAGGAAATTTTTGAAAAATTTCCTATAAAAATAGGAAATTTTTGAAAAATTTCCTATAAAAATAGGAAATTTTTGAAAAATTTCCTATAAAAATAGGAAATTTTTGAAAAATTTCCTATAAAAATAGGAAATTTTTGAAAAATTTCCTATAAAAATAGGAAATTTTTGAAAAATTTCCTATAAAAATAGGAAATTTTTGAAAAATTTCCTATAAAAATAGGAAATTTTTGAAAAATTTCCTATAAAAATAGGAAATTTTTGAAAAATTTCCTATAAAAATAGGAAATTTTTGAAAAATTTCCTATAAAAATAGGAAATTTTTGAAAAATTTCCTATAAAAATAGGAAATTTTTGAAAAATTTCCTATAAAAATAGGAAATTTTTGAAAAATTTCCTATAAAAATAGGAAATTTTTGAAAAATTTCCTATAAAAAAAATTTTTGAAAAATTTCCTATTTTTATAGGAAATTTTTGAAAAATTTCCTATAAAAATAGGAAATTTTTGAAAAATTTCCTATAAAAATAGGAAATTTTTGAAAAATTTCCTATAAAAATAGGAAATTTTTGAAAAATTTCCTATAAAAATAGGAAATTTTTGAAAAATTTCCTATAAAAATAGGAAATTTTTGAAAAATTTCCTATAAAAATAGGAAATTTTTGAAAAATTTCCTATAAAAATAGGAAATTTTTGAAAAATTTCCTATAAAAATAGGAAATTTTTGAAAAATTTCCTATAAAAATAGGAAATTTTTGAAAAATTTCCTATAAAAATAGGAAATTTTTGAAAAATTTCCTTTAAAAATAGGAAATTTTTGAAAAATTTCCTATAAAAATAGGAAATTTTTGAAAAATTTCCTATAAAAATAGGAAATTTTTGAAAAATTTCCTATAAAAATAGGAAATTTTTGAAAAATTTCCTATAAAAATAGGAAATTTTTGAAAAATTTCCTATAAAAATAGGAAATTTTTGAAAAATTTCCTATAAAAAAAGGAAATTTTTGAAAAATTTCCTATAAAAATAGGAAATTTTTGAAAATTTTCCTATAAAAATAGGAAATTTTTGAAAAATTTCCTATAAAAATAGGAAATTTTTGAAAAATTTCCTATAAAAATAGGAAATTTTTGAAAAATTTCCTATAAAAATAGGAAATTTTTGAAAAATTTCCTATAAAAATAGGAAATTTTTGAAAAATTTCCTATAAAAATAGGAAATTTTTGAAAAATTTCCTATAAAAATAGGAAATTTTTGAAAAATTTCCTATAAAAATAGGAAATTTTTGAAAAATTTCCTATAAAAATAGGAAATTTTTGAAAAATTTCCTATAAAAATAGGAAATTTTTGAAAAATTTCCTATAAAAATTGGAAATTTTTGAAAAATTTCCTATAAAAATAGGAAATTTTTGAAAAATTTCCTATAAAAATAGGAAATTTTTGAAAAATTTCCTATAAAAATAGGAAATTTTTGAAAAATTTCCTATAAAAATAGGAAATTTTTGAAAAATTTCCTATAAAAATAGAAAAATTTGAAAAATTTCCTATAAAAATAGGAAATTTTTGAAAAATTTCCTATAAAAATAGGAAATTTTTGAAAAATTTCCTATAAAAATAGGAAATTTTTGAAAAATTTCCTATAAAAATAGGAAATTTTTGAAAAATTTCCTATAAAAATAGGAAATTTTTGAAAAATTTCCTATAAAAATAGGAAATTTTTGAAAAATTTCCTATAAAAATAGGAAATTTTTGAAAAATTTCCTATAAAAATAGGAAATTTTTGAAAAATTTCCTATAAAAATAGGAAATTTTTGAAAAATTTCCTATAAAAATAGGAAATTTTTGAAAAATTTCCTATAAAAATAGGAAATTTTTGAAAAATTTCCTATAAAAATAGGAAATTTTTGAAAAATTTCCTATAAAAATAGGAAATTTTTGAAAAATTTCCTATAAAAATAGGAAATTTTTGAAAAATTTCCTATAAAAATAGGAAATTTTTGAAAAATTTCCTATAAAAATAGGAAATTTTTGAAAAATTTCCTATAAAAATAGGAAATTTTTGAAAAATTTCCTATAAAAATAGGAAATTTTTGAAAAATTTCCTATAAAAATAGGAAATTTTTGAAAAATTTCCTATAAAAATAGGAAATTTTTGAAAAATTTCCTATAAAAATAGGAAATTTTTGAAAAATTTCCTATAAAAATAGGAAATTTTTGAAAAATTTCCTATAAAAAAAGGAAATTTTTGAAAAATTTCCTATAAAAATAGGAAATTTTTGAAAAATTTCCTATAAAAATAGGAAATTTTTGAAAAATTTCCTATAAAAATAGGAAATTTTTGAAAAATTTCCTATAAAAATAGGAAATTTTTGAAAAATTTCCTATAAAAATAGGAAATTTTTGAAAAATTTCCTATATAAAAATAGGAAATTTTTGAAAAATTTCCTATATAAAAATAGGAAATTTTTGAAAAATTTCCTATATAAAAATAGGAAATTTTTGAAAAATTTCCTATATAAAAATAGGAAATTTTTGAAAAATTTCCTATATAAAAATAGGAAATTTTTGAAAAATTTCCTATATAAAAATAGGAAATTTTTGAAAAATTTCCTATAAAAATAGGAAATTTTTGATAAATTTCGTATAAAAATAAGAAATTTTTGAATAATTTTTTGTAGTAAATAGTTTAAAAACAGCATATTTTAAGTAATGCCGATGTTGCACCTAATTAACGATATATTGTATCTAAATTTTCTAAAGTTACTTATTACAAAGGGTTAAATATTAACGAATTAAATTTGAATTAGTTTAATAACAATTAAAAAAAACTTAAAATTGTCCAAACATTTGAACTTTTTATTATGTTATTAGTTAAATTTGATTTTAAAAAAATGACTTTTTATTATCCAATCGTTTTCTAAATAAAATGCTTAAATACTTTGTTCTTTTAGCTGGTTTTGGATTATTGATCTCGGTAAAGTCTTACGATATTATTACTACTTAAATAAGGAATTATTATAAATAACTTTATTTAACATTTAGAACACCTATAGCTCCATGTATATGAAAACTGTTAACATTAATTGTACCGGAAGCAAGAAGTATATTTTCCAGAACTATTCTTGTCGTCTAAAAGCTATAAATCGTTTCAAGTCGGTTGGCATGTTGCAATTAGTTGTACGTATGTCCTTACGTAATATATCGGTAAGAACTTAAATGAATAATTTAAGATTTATTTGAGAATTATAATAAATTATTATACTTTTCAGTTTAATTTAGGCGTCTTTATACGCAATGATGCAAATATCTTTAAACCTTTTATCGTTAATATAACAGAAAATATGTGCAGATGGTACGACCAACAAAATCCCAGTCCATACGCAGCCATAGCAAAGAAAGTTCTTAAGGAATTTACAAACATAAATCATTCGTGTCCTTTAACGGTAGTATATATTATTTGTTATAAATTTAGTTGTAATAATTTTGTATATCAAACATATCTATCCTGTTTTAGGGTACACTTACAGGCACAAATCTCTATTTGGGCCTGAGCATTATACCGGTACCGTTGCCAAAATATTCCTATAAAATTAATGTGATATTTTATGAAGGTATTCAAAATTTATATGATTTTGTGGGAACGCTTACATTATATATGGATTTAATTGAGAAGATAAAAAGATAATTGCACTTGGCTACATGAAATTTATGCATTGATATGTTAGAATTTTTGTTAGTAATTTTGTTTCCTTAAGTTCCGTGGAGTACAAATATAACTGTAGTTATGATAAATCTTATGAAAAATAATATTTTTCTTAATAACTTATATGCTAAAGTAATTAATTCTTAAATAATTTAATTTTTATTGATAAAAGTTTTGGCAAAGTACTCCTATTGTTTCCCATACAAATAATTTTTGCAGTTTGCCTTCCCTGATACAGTAAAATTGTTATTATATTTGGTTCATAGTCGAAATTGAATATAGGCTTTAGATATAATTTTAAATTTTAAACCCCTAGTACTACCGCAAAATATGTGAGTTCGCTTACTCACTGGATTTACTGGGCAGGAACAATTTTTAAAGAATTTAATTTTTTATACCCTTCACCACCATAGGTGGAAAGGGTATTATAAGTTTGTGCTGATGTTTGTAACGCATAGAAATATTTGTCTTAGTATACCAATAGGCTTAGAATCACTTTCTGAGTCGATTTAGCGATGCATCGCGATGTCCGTCCGTCCGCTGGCTGGACGGCTCACTATGGTATTTCTGCTGCAAAAAAGGCATTTTTTGACTATCACTTTTCAAAAATCTAATAATGCCATTTGATAGAGAAGAATCTGGCAATGAAAAATCTATATTTTTTTCCTTAGATATATATACATATATATAGAAAAAATCGGTTGAAGTCAGCTAAATGTTGTGAAACAAAAATTTATAGTAAAATTATTGAAATTTAAAGGCTTATGTATCGAAGATATTTCAAGTGGCCAAATGTAGGTGTGAGTTTTATTGAAGTCTGAGATCTTGTGTTTGTTTTAAAGAAAAAAAAAGTTTACTGCATACATAGTTTGGGAGATATGAGCGCATCAAGATTGTCCTATAAAATTTAGCATTGGCAGTTTTCGTTGGAGAAAAAGTCAGTTGGCTCGGTTTACCTCCGTGCTCTTAGTGTAATGAAATGAAAGACAAAAGGCTTTTCTTTCGATTTAGCTAAAAAAATTTAGCAACTTTTGTCAAACTTTTGAAAAAATCAAAATTTAGTAAAAAAAAGTCAGGAATATTGCTTATAATAAAAAACCATTGCATACCTTCAGGCTTAAGTTTTTAATCAAATTGCAGTTATTAATCCTAACATTAGCTCTTTTATAACAACAATTTATTAATAATTTATTGACAGCTATTTGGAAAAAGTGCATAAGAAATTAAAAAAAAAACAAAACCATATGTTTTAATAAGAAAATTAATGTAAAAACAAATAAAATTAAAAAAAATAAAATTGTTCACATAAATAAATCTTGTTATAAAATTTAAAATATAATTATTAAAATGAGTTTTTTTTCTGTAGTGAATTGTGTCATGAACTTGTTAATTGTGGTAATAATGTCGATTTGTTAACAAATTTTATAAAAGAAAAAAAATTCGAAGCTTACTACTGATGAAGTTGAAATAGTGAAAAAGGCAGTTCAAAAGCGGTTTTTTGTCATTTTTTAAATCGTTGGGTGGAAGCTCATAGAATTAAATCTTATTTTTTTTAAGAAAAATTCGACTTGGTTAGAAAGTAAATATATACTGAATAAATTTTTTTTTTTTAAATAATTCGATTTGGATATTGTAAATTTTTTTAGAACTCTTTTTTAGATCAGAAAATAAAAGTGCGCCGAATTTTATCAAATTGTGGGTTATACATTGAAATGTGAAAAAATGGGGGTCCAAGGGAGGTACCTCAACCAAAATTAGTAGGGCTTTTTTCAGGATAAAAAAATAGAAGTGTGCCAAATTTTATCAAATTCTATTGAAAATTGGGGTTTATACATTGAGAAGAAAAATAAGTGAAAAAATGGGGGTCCAAGGGAGGTACCTCAAGGAGTCGTCGGATTTCAACCAAAATTAGTAGGGCTCTTTTCTGGATCAAAAAATAGAAGTGTGCCAAATTTTATCAAATTCTATTGAAAATTGGGGTTTATACACTGAGAAGAAAAATAAGTGAAAAAATTGGGGTCCAAGGGAGGTACCTCAAAGAGTCGTCGGATTTCAACCAAAATTAGTAGGACTTTTTTCTGGATAAAAGAATAGAAGTGTGCCAAATTTTTATCAAATTCTATTGAAAATTGGGGTTTATACATTGAGAAGAAAAATAAGTGAAAAAATGGGGGTCCAAGGGAGGTACCTCAAAGAGTCGTCGGATTTTAACCAAAATTAGTAAAGCTCTTTTCTTGGTCAAATAATAGAGTTATACCGATTTTCATGAAATTCTGTTGAAAATTGCGGGTTATACATTGAGAAGAAAAATAAGTAAAAAAATGGGGGTCCAAGGGAGGTACCTCAAGGAGTCGTCGGATTTCAAAGTTTTTTTGAATTTTTCTTATCTATATAAAACTAAATAAGTGACCCAAATTTCATCGTTGTAGGATAACTCCTTCTATTTTTTGCAGTTAGATGTATGAAGAAATCTCACTGTGCGGCTGGCTGGACCCCCATGTAAACCTTGTAATCAAACTACAGATCGCAATTCTAAAGATAATTTGATGGAATTTGGCACAGATCATTTTTTTGATAATGGGACCATGGCTATTGAAATTGGTCAAAATCGGTCCATTATTTATGGTACCTCCTATAGGTCCCACTTCCCGGAATTGCTATATTGGCCGCAAATATCAATATTTTTGCATAAAATTGAAAACAAATACTGTTTATGTCAACTTAAATCACTGTACCAAATTTCGTTGAAATCGGTCCACATTTGACCATAGCTCCCATACAAATTCTTCTTTAAAAACGCACTAAATGAGACAAAAAATCACTAAAACACTCGTAAATCTAAAGATAATGGAAATTTTGAGTCTATTTTTTGCATACATAATTTTTGTAACAACTGTAATCAATCTGCCAAATTTCGAGATAATCGGTCCACATTTGACCCTAGCTCTAATATAAGTCCAAATGACGGAAACAGGTTGAATATATAAGTTTTGAGAGAATGTTTGTATGATGGCAAAATTTAGCAAATATTTGTCTTTACACAGGAAAAATAACACCTTTGACCTTAGTGGTGAAGGGTATCGTATGGTCGGCTTGACCTACTATAGCGCTTTCTTACTTGTTTATATAGAGTTTTAGGTAAAAGAACGTCTTTTAGTAATATTTTATAAAAACGTAAGCGAACGAACCAAATTTAGCAATTGAAATTCTAAAAGTTTAGCATAACTTGAGGCGTAAATTTTTAAATTTTTGCTATTTCACCAGGGCACAGTGGTAATTTTAAACATTTGTATATATTACACTGAAACATGTTTTTATGAGGATATACAACCGCATAAAAATATTTTGTTTTCTTAAAATATTCGACTATAGGAAAACTCCAACTCCAGACAGCTTCAGCAACGGCGGAGGAGGATAAATCCGATTAGAATAACATTCTTAAAGGTATACGTCTTACTCTAACAACTAAGTAAATGAAAAAGCCACAATGCTAAACTAATATAGTTATGTAAGTACCTGGTTGACCGAGCCTTGCTCGGAGCTTTATGATAAGCATTTTGAGGCAAATTTTTAAGTTTTTATATATTTTATATTATAAAGTGCTAAAATAAATTTAGAGGAAAGACATTGTACAAATATTCAGTTAATTTTGAATTATTTTATTTATTTTGTCCGACCAACACATAGTTTGCATAGTTTACAGTTTAACTCATTTTAATAATTTTGGAAATTATTCATACCAACAGAAACATCCGTCGACTCATGCGCAACAACTTTGCTAAAGATTATAGTCTGATCAAATGCACAGTTTACGATTTAATTCATTTTGAGTAGTTTGCAGTGGCGCCACCTGAAGTTGTTCATACCATATAAGAAACCTTTGTCTGCTTATTCGTAACAACTTTGCTTATGATTATAACATGATCAAATGCACAGTTTACGATTTAATTCACTTTGAGTGATTTTCTGTGGCGCCACCAGTCGGACTTTGCTCATTCCAATTCATAAACCTTCTTCGGCTTATCCGTAACAACTTTGCTGAAGATTATAGCATGATTAAATGTACAGCTTACGATTAAATTGACTTTGAGTAAATTTCAGTGGCGCCACCTGTCGAAATTTCTTCATACCAACTAAGAAACCTTCATCGGCTCATGTGCAACAACTTTGCTAAAGACTGTAGCATGATTAAATGTACAGATTACGATTAAATTGACTTTGAGTAAGTTTCTGTAGCGCCACCTGTCGGAAATTATTCATACCAACTAAAAAGCCTTCGCTTTTGCTAAAGATCATAGCATGATCAAATGTACAGTTTACGATTTAATTAATTTTTAGTCATTTTCAGTGGCGCCATCTGTCGGAAATTAGTCTTATCAGCTTAAAAACCTTCGCCGGCTTATCCGCAACATCTTCGCTAAACACCATAACATGATCAAATTCACAGTTTACTATTCTATAAATAACATACATACAGACAAACATTGATTTGCTTAAAATAATACTAATTTTTCCCCCTTTTTATTCCCTAATTTCTAAAAGTTCCATATGCATATTTGGTACTTTTTTGGTGCCAATTGAATTCGGTACATTTTTTTAAAACGCATTTAACATAATGTATAATGTTCCTATTCATAATACTTTGGAGATGTTAAGTTATCATTTTATCCCTTTTTTACCCATTTTGGCTCCAAAATCAAAAAAGTACCAAATACGTGTTTCATGTTTCTTTTGCATCTATTGATTGCAGTACAAAGTTTATTTCTATATGCTTTAGTTTAAAATAAAAGAGTGGGTTAAAAAGGTGCCAAAAAAACTATTTTCACCCTTTTTTACCCCCTATCGGATATAGTTTCAAAAAAGTACCAAACACCTGTCCGCTTATTTTCAAAGCTGTTTAAAACGTAATTTTAATTTTGTTTCTATACCTATTACTTTAGGAGACATAGCGTTTTCAATTTTTTCCCCTTTTTACCCGTTTTTACCCTTTTAGAGGTAAAAGTTCCAAAAGTCCCTTCTTCTTCGACCTATACATCAAAAAAGATACCCACTGTCCAAATTTTATCAAAATCGTTAGAGCCGTTTTCGAGATAGCCATTCTATATATATATATATATATATATACAATTATTGCTCGTTTAAGAATATAAGATATACAAGGATATGCAAACTGGATAGTTTAACAGAGCCGGGGTCTTCAAATATTCAGAATCAAGTTGTTTTTACTTCAAAATCCAAACTAACGGCGCACAGTGGCTTGAAACAAAAAAAACGTGGAAAATAAATCTGTTTCTTCTGAACTGTAAGTCTGATTGCATCAGTATATATGAGAGAATTGTTAAGGGAGACCAAATAAAGCACCTCAGAAGCAAAACAGCGTTTGAACTGTGTAGCTCTTTCAATAATTGCAATCAGTTTAAAAGATACTGATTTGTAACCACTTTTTTTGGTTTTAAACTACTGCACAGTGGCGCAAATGAGTATTTTTTTATGCCAGAATAGGGTTAGATAGACATGTTATATATCAATAGAAAGGAAATTTTTTATACTTTTAAGTGTGGTTAAAAATTGTTCAAAATTTAGAAATTGGTTTAAGACTTTGGTCAAAAAAATGCAACAACAATAAATTTACATAATTTTTGAATATCACTTTGTAATATTTTGCAAAAATCTCTAAAACTAAACAAGGTATTAGGATGAAATTTTTAGAAACAGTATAGACTTACTTATAGTATAGACCAATATCAAATATATAAATTTCGGAACGGGTTCTGAAATTTTAATTAAAATTTTTGAATACAGAAGAGTACGCTTTTCGAAAATTTTAGTTTTTTTTTAGAAAAGCGGGCCATGTGACCCTAGTTATGGCTTGCTTTGCTTTGCATAACCTGCTTTGAATATCTTCTTCTCCGCTTTTTGAAATAATACTCCCAAGGTAGCAGAAAGTTTCGACTTCATTAATGGGTTGCCCAGCAAGATAAAATTTGACTTTGATGTTAATCTAAAGACCAGCTAGAGCAGCAAGGTTTGAAATTTGGATTGCATGCTAGAGAATCGCTGAAAGAACAGACATACGTCGTCAGCGTAATCAATGTCATCTAGTCTGTCGTGAAGACCCCAGGAGATATCATGTTGCCCAGACAACGAGTTATTCAATACAACATCAGGAACTATATTAAATAACAATGGGGACAGTACACATCCTTGACGGACTCCCACCCTCAGGCTGATTGGTCGGCTCTGACAACCTTTATGGAGAATACAGCAGAACGCGTTATTGTAGAGCTCTTTGATGAGTCGTATATTCTTCTCGGGTACTCCTTTGCATCTTAAAGCTTCCTAAATAGCGTTACACTCTAATGTATCAAATGCACATTTAAAATCAATAAACAGTAGGTAAAGGGGAGATGACCATTCAACCGATTGTTTCACAATAACCCTTAGGCTATTGAGGAGATCAACGCATGGGTTGTTTGGTCTTAAGCCTGTTTGTTGGCGTCTTAGCTGTGGTTCGACAATGGATGCTATGCGACTGTGCAGAATATGGGCTATGACTTTATTGACCATGTTAAGAGTGATACCCCTCCAGTTCGAGAAGTCATGTAAATTTCCTTTTTTATTATTTTTATTATTTTATTTATTTTTATTATTTTTAATTAGACCTTCTTTCATGACATTTCATCGTGCGGGAGTTTATGTGCTCTATCCGCCATTTTGCAAATTTTGAGTTAATGATGTCACTTTAGATTTTCGATCCTAAATTTTTAAAATCTGCAATCCGTCTTCGGCTATCTAGTCTAGTTTTTGAGATAAATAGTGTCTGTTTTGCTCTATATCCTTTAAAACAGATTTTTTGTACTATTTTGCTCTATACGCCAAATATATGGTGTAAAAATCTCAAAATTCTATTGTAAAGCTTTTTAGAAATGTTAAGTTAAAACTTCAAGATCGATTTTCTCAAAATGCATTTTTGACGTATAGAGCACATAAACTCCCGCACAACGATTCTTTCGAGTCTTTCGCCAGACCAGTATTTTGTTATCAACGGCTTTAAAAGCTTTGTGGATAGAATTATGTCAGCTTTTAATAAATAATGGACTGATTTTGACGAACTTCATTAACCATTGTCCCACTATCAAAAAAAAAAAATATGTGCACCAAATTTCATCAAATTATCTTTAGAATTGCGAGCTGTACTTTGATAACATGGGGGTCCAGCCCGCCAGCCGTTCAGTCAGCCAGACGGACTGACATCGCTAAATCGACACAGAAAGTGATTTTAAGCATATTGGAATACTAAAGGTCTAAGACAAATATTTCTATGCGTTAAGTACATCAGCACAAACTTTCCACCTATGGTGGTGAAGGGTATACAAAGAAATATCATAAAAAAATATCGTTTGAAATCGCAAAATGGACAACCCAAAATTTGCTGCACAAAATTTTCAAAAAAAAGTAAAAATTTTTAATATGAAAGAAACTAGGAAAAATTTGATATTTTGACAAGACACAGATATTTAGTACTTACATGCTATTGAATTTTAAATCATGTCTTACTTTAAAATATACTTATCCTTAAGTAAATTTTTTGGCATATCCTTAGTCGTCGTCAAAGAGACAAATTTTCGGCCAAAAATTGCAATAAATCCGAAACTACATCATGGATTTTTAATGTTGATGACTTAAAATAAAGCTACTTTAGTTCTCTTTTATATTCCAGTAAATTTTTATAACCTTCACCACCATAGGTGGAAAAGGTATTATAAGTTCGTCCTGATGTATGTAACGCATAAAAATATTTGTCTTAGACCCACCTTTTAGTATGCCAATAGGTTTAGAATTACTTTCTGAGTCTATTTAGCGATGTCCGTCCGTCTGTCTGGCTGGACCCCCATGTAAACCTTGTAATCAAACTACAGGTCGCAATTCTAAAGATAATTTGATGAAATTTGGCACAGATCATTTTTTGATAATGGGACCATGGCTATTGAAATTCGTCAAAATCCATCCATTATTTATGGTACCTCCCGTAGGTCCCACTTCCCGGAACTGATATATTGACCACAAATATCAATCAATTTCATGAAATTTAAAACAAATACTGCTTATGTAAACCAAAATCATTGTACCACATTTCGTTGAAATCGGTCCACATTTGACCATAGCTCCCATACAAACTCTTCTTCAAAAACGCACTAAATGAGACAAAAATCACTTACACGCTCGCAAATCTAAAGATAATGAGAATTTTAAGTTTAGTTTTTGCATACATAATTTTTGTTGCAACTGTAATCAATTTGCTAAATTTCGAGATAATCGGTCCACATTTGACCCTATTTCTCATATAAGTCCCAATGACGGAAGCAGCTTAAATATATAAGTTATGAGGAAATGTTTGTATGATGGCGAAATTTGTCTTTATACTGGAAAAATAACACCTTTGACCTTTGAGGTGAAGGGTATCGTATGGTTGGGCTTGACGGACTATAGCACTTTCTTACTTGTTTTATATAATTTATTTCTAAGTGGTTTAAATTTGGGCAAAACCGAAAATACTTAAATTTTTCCCATACAAAATTATTAAAAATTTTGTGGGCGGATGCGGCACGTGTTCCCCTTATGCAATTTTGAAAAAAAATTTATACAGCAAGTTTTAATGTTACGTAGAACATTTCTGGGGGGTTCCATTTCGCACTTTCGTAATATAAGGTGCACCCTAATATACATATTCTCATATACAAGAATATGTTTATTAGGGTGCCTATAAAAAGTAAATTTTCGAAAAAATTCCTATAAAAGCAAATTTTTGAAAAATTTGCTATAAAAAGTAAATTTTTGAAAAATTTCTTAAAAGAGTAAATTTTCCCCTGGTTATTTGAGGGTTAATTTCTAGAAAATATGACAGAAAGAAGCTTTTGGAAGTATATTTTAGGAAGCATATTATACATATATAAGTAGTTATTTGTCAGTTTAAAACTTGAACCATTTTGAGCCTATGGGTACGCAAGGGTTAATTTGTACAAAAATGTAACTTAAGGCTTCCTTGAACGATTTATAAATTTCTATTCAAATATAATAATAAAAACATGTAATTTTTAGAACCTTTTTTGAAAAAATTTAATATTTAAAAAATTTTACTTTTGACTATGGTAATAATAGGGTTAATGACATCCGATTTTAACCAAAGTTCACACATATATTTCTACCCATCGAAACAATAATAATTACAGTTCTGTTCATAAAAACTGCTAATTCGCGTGTTTATTTTGTAACTTTGGTGAAAAACTGGGTTTTTGTCCAAATCCTTTGACTTTCAGTCGCAAGTACGACTAAAACGTTGGAGATATCGATTTAATTCTTCTTTTGTGCTAATCTGCAGAGTGTTTTTACTAACACTTTTTTACTTTTTTCGAATTCGTTTAGCAAACTATTGAAAAAACCAAAAAAGGAGTTTTGAAAATGGTGTGAAAAAAAATATTTTTGTTGGTCTCAAAAAAGTAAAACCAGTCAAACTTTAAAATTTATTAAAAATAAAAAAAAAAATGTATTGCATATGTTCAGGAGCTTCTTCAAGGACGTAAAATATTTTGGGAAACCTTTAATATTTGGGAAACATTTCAACCGATATTAAAGTCGTATATCTCGTTGAAAAGCTCATGTTGCTATCTGTAGGATGCTGTTAAAAATGTAAAATATTCTAAGTAGAAACATTTTGAAGAAATCTAAATAAACCCCTGAGTTTTCCCATATAACTGGGATGTCCAAACTTCAGCGTCAAGTCGCCACGCTTTCCTGATATCTGATCTGAATGAAACTTGGATTATGGGGTCAAATGTAACAAATTTGACGGGTACGTCTTTCGATACAACGACTTTTACCTTTTCTGGGACACTCTAATGCCCTCTATATATTTTTTATTTTACTTTGGAGAACAAAGAAGACCAATTACGTCCTTGACTCAAGGACGTAGTACAAAAAGCATATTTTTTGCCCTTCTTTCAAATATGGATTATAGTGTAAAACCCAAAAAAGTGAGCAAATGGGGGAATCGGAAAATAATTGACTTTTTGTAAAACAACTCATATCACTTCAGTACAAATTTGTATATTTGAAAAATTTTTCGTTAATCGTTGGAATTTTTTTTTTTATATTTTTTTGCAGTAGAATTTAGCTAAAACAATTCATGAAAAAAAGCCATAAAATCTTAACCAAAGCGAAATTAAAAATTTTGAAGAACTTCAAAAATTGTATGTCCTGGGAGAATGTGTATACAAAATTTGAACAAAATCGGAGATGGTGAGGTGACAAATTTGTATTTTTCATTCGAAAAATTTTGATTTAACCCTTTTCATTTGCCTCCGGAATTGTTTAAGCTGTCGGCGATGACTCGTAATTTGATGCATAGTGTTAAAAATTTTCGTCTATATTATAGATTTGTAACTTCCTTATTTTATTACAAGTCAATTTAAAATTCTCAAAATCAGAAAATTTTCCTCTTAAATTATGTATTTTTAAAAAGTTCATTGAATTTAAGAAATGCATCATTTCAGTTGATAATATTTGTTATTTTTGGGTTCCATTGAAATTGTCTTCCTATAGGGAAATGAACTGAAATTTTTTCAA
This sequence comes from Stomorhina lunata, assembly GCA_933228675.1. Taxonomy (NCBI): domain Eukaryota; kingdom Metazoa; phylum Arthropoda; class Insecta; order Diptera; family Rhiniidae; genus Stomorhina; species Stomorhina lunata. The sequence goes on from OW121744.1 coordinate 54,307,845, forward strand.
AAAATTATTAATTTATTGATAAGCATAAAATCCATTTGTTATTTTTGTACCCCAGCAAAAATTCTGAAAAAAATGAACTGCCAAAAATGGAGAAAAAATGTTAATATATTCACAAAAATATTATTCATGCGTAGAAAACGTAATAAGATAGAAAATCAGAAATAGAAAGAAAAAAAAAAGAAACTTTTCAATCTTTAATCAAAAAAATATTTAATATGCAAAATTTAATTTATTTATTATATTCCTGGGTTTTAAAATAAGAAAAAAAAACTTCAAAATGGTTAGAGAAAAAACAAGTAGAAAAGTGCTATAGTCGGTCAAGCCCGACCATACGATACCCTTCATAACTAAGGTCAAAGGTGTTATTTTTCCTGTATAAAGACAAATATTTGCTAAATTTTGCCATCATACAAACATTTTCTCAAAACTTATATATTAAAGCTGTTTCCGTCATTTGGACTTATATGAGAGCTAGGGTCAAATGTGGACCGATTATCTCGAAATTTTGCAAATTGATTGTTGTTACAAACATTATGTGTCGAAAAACTTGAAATTCTCATTATCTTTAGATTTACTAGCGTTTTAGTGATTTTTGTCTCATTTAGTGCGTTTTTAAGGAAGAGTTTGTATGGGAGCTATGGTCAAATGTGGATCGATTTCATTTTCGAAATTTAGTACAGTGATTTTAGTTTACATAAGCAGTATTTGTTTTAAATTTCATGAAAAAATATTTATATTTGTGGTCAATATATCAATTCCGGGAAGTGGAACCTATGGGAGGTACCATAAATAATGGACCGATTTTGACAAATTTCAATAGCCATGGTCCCATTATCAAAACAATGATCTGTGCCAAATTTAAACAAATTATCTTTAGAATTGCGATCTGTAGTTTGATTACAAGGTTTACAAGGGGGTCCGGACATCGCTAAATTGACTCAGAAAATGATTCTAAGCCTATTGGTACACTAAAAGGTGGTTCTAAGACAAATATTTCTATGCGTTACATACATCAGCAGAAACTTATAATACCCTTTCCAACTTTGGTGGTGAAGGGTATAAAAAATGATGAATAATGTTGGTCAACAAAGAATACAACACGTTTTTTTGAATAATTTTTAACTTGATTGTTTTTGCTAAAGCTTGGTCTGTCGGTCTATTGTACGAGTCTATAGAATTTTATATTTTTTGGGGAGTAGTTGTTTTTATTTTTTTGACGTGTGCTATTTTACATACAGATTTTACGTCTCTATAAACTTAAAAACGTTCGTACTTTTTCTACTCATCATCATTCCAATGAGCTACTGTGGGCTGGTGTTTTTTTTTTTAACACATGAGCTGCTTCTTTAATTAGTACAAAATTCAAACAAATTTTAATTAAATAAACAATTTTTTTAATGGAAATATTTGAAAATATTTAGAAACAATAATTAAGAATTATGTTTGTCTATTTTTGTAATCTCATATTTATTTCTTTAAAAAGATTCCATGGCAATTTCCAAATTCAAATTCAATAAAATCAACCAAAAGAACACGCAAAAAATTGTTGTGGCTTACAAAATCTTTTGTTAATATTTAACTAAAACTCATGAAATTATGTTCCATTTTAAAGCAAATTTTAAGAAAATTTTATGCTAAACAGATGAATTTCATTTACACATTAAGTGGCAAATCTTTCTTCTCAGCCACTTTAGTAGGTTAATGGTCAGGGAGGTAGCTTTTGTTAGGGCGAGAGGGGTTAATTGATTAAGAGAGTGTGATATTTTAGACTTTTGTCGCCTTTAACTTAAAACAAGTTGTTGTTCTTTATGTTGTTGTCAAGTACCTAATTAACACTTTTTGTTTACCAATTTAAAAAGATTTGAAATTTTGAATTAAAATTACTTTTAAGCCATTTTATTTTTCGTCTGAAATAGAATAATAGCTCTTTCACGTTATGCTCAAAAAATTCTTTAAGTATTTAGTTTTCGTTTCAAAACAATATTGAAAACTCAAGTTTTTCCATACATATTAAAAACTGCTTACAGAAAAATACAAAGGAAAAGGGGGTTTATGTCCGTCTGTCCGCCAGATAAAAGCTTGATAGTGCCTTAACAAAAAAAGCGCGAGGGACAAAATTTTGCAAAAGTATTTTCGATATCTTAGAAACGTTTTTTAATGAAAATGGGCGAAATCAGTTCACATTGAGTTAGAGCTTTCATATAACCCCGTCCCGGGAATCGCATTAATGCTTATAAAATGAATACAATTGTAATACCTATGAGCACTAAATTTAGAACAGAAAAGTTTTATGCAACAATTGGTCAATATATCAAATTTTATAGGAATCGGTTCATATTTGACCATACTTACTTACTAGGGTGTTCATTTTACTTGACTTTTAATTGTTTGAGTAATCAAATAACTTGAAAATGGGGTTTTTTAATTAGTCGGAAAATCGATTAATCGTTAAAAATTACTCGAGTTAATCGAGTAAAAAATTCATCTTAAAATTACTCGAGTAAGATTTTTCTGTAACCTTTTTGTATATATATTTTTAATACAACAATTTTTCTATAAAATTATAAAGTTTTATTAACAAAAAAGTTTAATAATTCGCAATAAAAAACATAAAACAAAAACAAAAAATTTATTTTTAATACAAATTAACATTTGTAACATATTGTCACCCTAAATATTTTAAGTGAGTTTATTTACTTCTATATATAAAAAGCAATCTTTCGATTTCATAAATCCTGAGTTTGATCTAATAGATTAGTAGGCTCCACGACTACCTTTTACCTATGTTTACAATAGGAGCTTCAACTGGACTAAAGTGGGATCTACGATTACATTGCGTCCTTTAACTGAACTATAGTAGGACGTGCTGTTACTATAGTAGAACCTAGGATTCCACTGGTATCTTAAACTAAACTATAGTAGCATCTACGAATACATTGGAGACTTCAACTGAACTATAGTAGGTTTTACGATTTTTTTTTTTTTTTTTTTTTAAGCCTGTATTTTATTATTGAATCTTTCTGTTAAGAAAATAACAATAAGTAATCAAATCTTAATCTAACGGAAATTATATAGAGATTGCCAGTGCAACTCTATTTGTTATTTATTCGAATTAATAGGAAATTGTTCAGTGACAATAGATAAAAAAAGGTCCTAGCTGACCAGGTCCAAGGTATCCATCCTTCTTAGACGTTGATGACCTTCAAAGTGCAAAAGCTGCCTTGCTAGGTGATTTGGGTGAACGTGCAGCTTGGAGATGTATTTGGTACAGAACCTTCTAATCTCTTCTTGGACAAGAGGAACATTCAAATCTTTATGAATGTTGTTATTTCGTATATACCAAGGGGCGCAGGTTATTAAACGTAACAACTTGGATTGTCGTCTCTGTAATTTGGCGATGTTCGAGGTAGAAGCCGTTCCCCATAGCTGAATACCATAGGTCCATATTGGTTTAATTATCGTTTTATACAAAAGGACCTTGTAGTCTAACTCTAAAGCAGATTGTGTGCCAATAAGCCAGTTTAGTTCAGCGGATTTTAATTTTATCTGAGTTATCTTGCTGTCAATGTGATGAGACCATGTAAGGCGGCGATCCAAATGAACACCAAGATACTTAACGTGAGAACTCTCGGGGATGGTCACGTTGTTAATCTTAATTGCAGGGCAGTTATCTCTCCTTAGAGTAAACGTTACATGAACGCACATTGTCGGAATTTCTTTAATTTTCCATCTGTTCAGCCATGCTTGAAGCTCATGAATATGGGATTGTAAAAATGCAGAAGCAATTTTGGGGTCGGAATGAATACTAATGAATGCTGTATCATCTGCGAAAGTGGATGTGTATGTTTGAGCATTCGTTGGCATATCTGCTGTAAAGATAATATATAACAAGGGACCCAATATACTACCTTGTGGAACTCCAGTAGCGATTCTTCTAGGAGAAGAATATTCATCTTTTGATCGAACTCGGAAGGTTCTATTGGACAAATAACTTTTTAAGAGCTTATGTGTACTTGCTGGAAGCAGATTTACAATTTTGCTTACAAGTCCCTCGTACCAGACCTTATCGAATGCCTGTGAAATATCGATGAACAAGGCGGAACAGTATTGTTTATTTTCGAAGACCTTCCTGATCATTGTTGTTATTCTATGAACTTGTTCAACTGTACCATGACATTCCCGGAAACCGAATTGATGATCTGGAATAATATCCATCCAATTTATGATTGTGCTTAAAGTAGAAATAAGTAGCTTTTCAAACAATTTCGAGATAAACGAAAGTAAGCTTATAGGCCTATAAGATGAAACTTGAGTAATGTCCTTGCCTGGTTTTGGAATCATAACGATTTCTGATATCTTCCAGGACATTGGGAAATATCCCAAACGAAGAATCGCGTTGTATATAAATAATAAAATTCTTGTAGCTGAAATTGGAAGATGGATAATCATTGACGGAGAAATTCTGTCAATTCCAGAAGACTTCTTAAGGTCAAGTTTATGTATGTTTGATAGAAGCAATGGAAGGCGAAATTTCAATGGAGAAAGCACGTTGTTGTCTATAATATCAGGACTTATGTTAGAGTCTGTTTCGTTTGGAGTAAAAACCTTTTCTAAGTGATTGGCAAAAGCATCAACTTTTTCACGTGGATCTCTTGCCCAAGAACCGTTTTCGAGCCTAATTGGAGACTCACATACAATTGGACATTGCATGTGTTTAACAGCCTTCTACAGGCTGTAGTTCTTTTCCTTAGAGGAATCCAAGTTTTTTAAATATGTATCAAGAGATTTTTGTTGATTAATCTTCAGTGCGGCTTTGATTTTTCTCTGACAATCATTTAAACGACTTTTTAAGGCAGGGGATCGACATTCTTGCCAACGTCTTCTAAGCCTTCTTTTCTCGTTTACAAGAGCTTGGATACTTTCGGAAGTGTTCTGGAATATCTTTTTTTTTTGGTTTTAAAAATTGGTGTTGCCCCAAAAGCCGCATTTGTGATGACATCTGTAAATACATTTATCGCGGAATCGATGTCTGTAGAGGTCTTTTGAGGAACATTCAATGGAAGATGGGAACTCACATACATTTTGTATTTTAACCAGTTTGTCCATTTGTTTGGGTAAAAATGTCATTCTTCTTGGATTCCACTGGAATTGTCATAAAAAGTAAAAATAGAGGGTGAGTGATCGGATGATAAATCTAATGATGAGCAGACGGATAATTGGCATCTTTTTATATTTTTTATGACGGCAAAGTCTATTAGATCGGGAATCTTATTTAAGTCAGAGGGCCAATACGTTGGTTGACCACCAGATACAGCGTCCAACTTCTGTGAAGAAATAGCACATAATAGCTGTCTTCCTCTAGGTGTGATAAGACGCGAACCCCAAAATGTGTGTTTCGCGTTATAATCACCAGCCGCTATGAATCTTGAGCCAAGTGTATTGAAAAAATCATTAAATTTATCTTTTTTTAAGTTATGTCTTGGAGGACAACATATTGAAGACAATGTAATTCTATAATCTATGAGATTTTACAATTGCAATGGTACCTTCAACTAATCTATAACAGGAGCTACGATTACATTGGGACCTTTAAATAAACAATAGTAGAAATTACGAATAGATTGAATACCACAACAAGACTAGTAGACTAGGCAATTTATATCTGAAATTAGATTTACTTTATATATACTATGGACTAAATACATACAATGGACTATATAACATGTTTTAATTTACAAGTCTTGATTATTGCTTAGAATTGACAATGTTAAAACTTATTTCATAAATAGAAAATTAGCTTATTAAAACCCTCGATTATTGCTTTAAATTAACTATAGTAGAGCCATCAATTATAGCCTAAGATGGACCATAGAACGGTAGATAATTGATTTAAGTGGACTACATTTGAACCCTTGGTAATTGCATAAAATGGAATATATCATTAGTAGCAGCAAATACATTCAAGCCAAAGTTGGCCATTATTTAATACGCTGAGACAAATTTTAGTCGTTTTACTTAAAAAAATACTTACAAAATTATTGAAATAATTTTACTCGAGTAACTCGATTACTCGTGTAAAATTACTCAAATAAATCTTTAGTACCTGGTAGACCGAGCCTTGCTCGGAGCTTTATGATAAGCATTTTGAGGAAAATTTTAAAGTTTTTATATATTTTATATTATAAAGTGCTAAAATAAATTTAGAGGAAAGACATTGTAGAAATATTGAGTTAATTTTGAATTATTTGATTTATTTTGTCCGACCAACACATAGTTTGCATAGTTTACAGTTTAACTCATTTTGAATAATTTTGGAAATTATTCATATCAACAGAAACCTCTGTCGACTCATGCGCAACAACTTTGCTAAAGATTATAGTCTGATCAAATGCACAGTTTACGATTTAATTCATTTTGAGTAGTTTTCTGTGGCACCACCTGTCGGACTTTGCTTATTCCAATTCATAAAACTTTTTCGGCTTATCCGTAACAACTTTGCTGAAGATTATGATTAAATGTACAGCATACGATTAAATTGACTTTGAGTAAATTTCAGTAGCGCCACCTGTCGAAATTTCTTCATACCAACTAAGAAACCTTCGTCGGCTCATGTGCAACAACTTTGCTAAAGATTGTAGCATGATTAAATGTACAGATTACGATTAAATTGACTTTGAGTAAGTTTCTGTAGCGCCACCTGTCGGAAATTATTCATACCAACTAAAAAGCCTTCGTCGGCTCATGCGCTACAACTTTGCTAAAGATCATAGCATGATCAAATGTACAGTTTACGATTTAATTTAAAACCTTCGCCGGCTTATCCGCAACATCTTCGCTAAATAGCACAACACAATCAAATTCACAGTTTACTATTCTATAAAGAACATACATACAGACAAACATTCATTTGTTTAAAATAATACTAATTTTTCCCCCTTTTTATTCCCTAATTATTAAAAGTTCCATATGTATATTTGGTACTTTTTTGGTGCCAATTGAATTCGGTACATTTTTTTAAAACGCATTTAACATAATGTATAATGTTCCTATTCATATTACTTTGGAGATGTTAAGTTATCATTTGGCTCCAAAATAAAAAAAGTACCAAATACGTGTTTCATGTTTTTTTTACATCTATTGATTGCAGTACCAAGTTTCTTTCTATATTCTTTAGTTTAAAATATAAGAGTGGGTTAAAAAGGTGCCAAAAAAACTATTTTCACCCTTTTTTACCCCCAATCGGACATAGTTTCAAAAAAGTACCAAACACCTGTCCGCTTATTTTCAAAGCTGTTTAAAACGTAATTTAATTTTTGTTTTTATACCTATTACTTTAGGAGACATAGCGTTTTCGATTTTTTCCCCTTTTTACCCGTTTTTACCCTCTTAGAGGTAAAAGTTCCAAAAGTCCCTTCTTCTTCGACCTATACATCAAAAAAGATACCCACTGTCCAAATTTTATCAAAATCGTTAGAGCCGTTTTCGAGATAGCCATTCTATATATATATATATATATATATACAATTATTGCTCGTTTAAGAATATAAGATTTGAAATTAGCCATTTTATTTTACTCGAGCGATTAATCGATTTTATTTTTCAGCAAAACTAAAAGTATTTCACAGGTTATTAATATAAAACCATACCCGTTTATAAGACTAAATTTTGTGCAAAGTAAATACTAGGGAAACCGCTTAGATGCTTTTAAATGTCGAACTATAAAGCTATTGCTACCGAATTTAGTCCAAATATTTTACTAACATTTTGTTAATATTTTGAATTAGCTGCACCCTCGCAAATATTTGAGATATATTTCTAAATTTAACACAACTTGATGCTGGGTATATAGATTCGGCACGGCCGAATGTAAAACTCTTGCTTGTTTGTTTAAAGAAAGGTTTTAAATAGGTTTTCCTTACATCATTAGTTAAGTTTAAAATATTTTCATATTATATTATTTTATATTATGCAAAACTTCTCACAAATATCGGATTCGATTTAAGAAAACTCAAAAAACTAAAAGAACCCAGCAAAACTTTGGTAATGGGATGTACTCTGGTAACTGGTTATCTTGTAATGACTACAACATACCCTCCTAATTACTAATAAGTTATTACAGTAAGTACTTTTTTGTAATTAAAATGATAATTTGAACTAAATAGTCCGGGTTCAAATCCCACTAAGACCAAAAAAGTTGTTTAATAGTTGAAAGGGTCTTATAAGTTTTTGCTGATGTATGTAACGCATAGTATATTAGTATACTAATAGGCTTAGGATCACTTTCTGAGTCGATTTAGTGATGTCCGTCAATCCGTCCGTCTGCTTGGACCCCCATGTAATCAAAGTACAGATCGCAATTCTAAAGATAATTTGATTAAATTTGGAACAGATAATTATACCCTTCACCGCCATAGGTGGAAAGGGTATTATAAGTTTGTGCTGATGTTTGTAACGCATAGAAATATTTGTCTTAGACCCACCTTTTAGTATACCAATAGGCTTAGCATCACTTTCTGAGTCGATTTAGCGATGTCCTTCCGTCCGTCCGTCCGTCTGGCTGGCTGGCCGGCTGGCTGGCTGGACCCCCATGTAAACCTTGTAATCAAACTACAGGTCGCAATTCTAAAGATAATTTCATGAAATTTGGCACAGATCATTTTTTTGATAATGGGACCATGGCTATTGAAATTGGTCAAAATTGGTCCATTATTTATGGTACCTCCCATAGGTCCCACTTCCCGGAATTGCTTTATTGGCCACGAATATCAATATTTTTTCATGAAATTTAAAGCAAATACTGCTTATGTCAACTAAAATCACTGTACCAAATTTTGTTGAAATCGGTCCACATTTGACCATAGCTCCCATACAAACTCTTCTTTAAAAACGCACTAAATGAGACAAAAAATCACTAAAACGCTCGTAAATCTAAAGATAATAGAAATTTTGAGTCTATTTTTTGCATACATAATTTTTGTAACAACTGTAATTAATCTGCCAAATTTTGAGATAATCGGTCCACATTTGACCCTAGCTCTCATATAAGTCCAAATGACGGAAACAGGTTGAATATATAAGTTTTGAGAAAATGTTTGTATGATGGCAAAATTTAGCAAATATTTGTCTTTACACACGAAAAATAACACCTTTGACCTTAGTGGTGAAGGGTATCGTATGGTCGGCTTGACCGACTATAGCGCTTTCTTACTTGTTTTTTTGATAGTATGGTCCCACACGCTATTGATATTCGTAAAGGTACCATAAATAATGGACCGATTTTGACGAATTTCAATAGCCATGGTCCCATTATCAAAAAAATGACCTGTGCTAAATTTCATCAAATTATCTTTAGAATTGCGACTTTTAGTGTGATTACAAGGTTTACATGGGGATCCAGCCAGCCAGACGGCCGGACGGACGAGCATCGCTAAATTGACTCAGAAAGTGATTCTAAGCCTATTGATATACTAAAAGATGGGTCTAAGACAAATATTTCTATGAGTTACATACATCAGCACAAACTTATAATACCCTTTCCTCCTAATGGAATATAAGTCTTATGTTATTTGGAATTATCATAGCTTTTTGATCGTCAAGTAACAATGGAAAGTTTTAGCCACTTTTGAATTTTTATGATTTTTTTTTTTTCACTGCGATGTGAATTACTCCAAAACTGTTGATCACACAAAAATCTTGAATTAGCACGTGTTAGGAACAATTTTATTATTAATCCATTGATGTTTTTTACAGTAAAATTACGCCAGGTGTTTTTAAGATACTTCTCTAAATTTTTTGAAAAAAATGAAAAAAGGAAAATCTTTGAAGCAAACATTAATTTCTGGTATTTTTGAACACAGGGGACCACAATACCCAAAAGAAAAGTTTATTTTTCTTCTTTTATTATCCTTGACTTCCACTGGAGCATAGGGCCTCAAAAAAAAACTTGAATGTAATTTTAGATGTTAACCAGTGTAATAATTTCTTATTTTTTTGATATTAAATCTATATATTAAAATAATAAACTTTTATGCTAAAAACATAAATAAAAGTTTCAAAGGTTAAAAGTTACAAAACTTTTGTTTATAGTTTCTACCTTCAAATCTGAGCAACTTTAGAGTACATACATATATTGTGTTAAATTACTTTTTTTTAAATTTTAAGTTCCTTAGCAGCAATAAAACAATTATTAATATGTACAAAAAAACTTAGTTGCCTCTTAAAATTTTTGTTACAATTTTAAGTTAATGAATTAAAACTTTTAGTACGTAATTCATTGTAACCTTTAAACATTTTTCAAGTTGTATAGCAAAACTGCCCAGCAGTTTTAAATTCAAAGAACTAGCTTTTATCCTGGTAAAACTAGGTTTAAAGTAGCTTTTTTGGCGAAAACCGAAAGTTTACTTTTAGCTATAAAATTTAAATGACGAAACTATTAAAATCACTAGGCACTTAAAAGTTTCGGAGACCATCACTCTAGTTGGAACCTCGGGAATAATTAGCAATAAACCACCTTTTAACATAGTTTTAACTTTAATATAAACTAATGTTGCAACATATTCGATCTTGATAAAATGCAGTGATGCATGACAAGATAGTAAAATACATTACATTACTATAAAAAAAGTATATTTTTGAAGAATTTACTATAACAATATAAAATTTTTTTTAAATGTCCTAAAAAAATATAAAATTTTTGAAAAGTTTCCTATAAAAATAGAAAATTTTTAAAAAAATTTCCTGTAAAAATAGTAATTTTTTGAAAAAATTTCCTATAAAAATAGTAAATTTTTGAAAAAATGTCTATAAAAATATTAAAGTTTCGAAAAATTTACTATAAAAATAGTAAAGTTTTCAAAAAATTTACTATAAAAATAGTAAATTTTTGAAAAATTTCCTATAAAAATAGTAAATTTTTGCAAAAATTTCCTATAAAAATAGTAAATTTTTGCAAAAATTTCCTATAAAAATAGTAAATTTTTGAAAAATTTCCTATAAAAATAGTAAATTTTTGCAAAAATTTCCTATAAAAATAGTAAATTTTTGCAAAAATTTCCTATAAAAATAGTAAATTTTTGCAAAAATTTCCTATAAAAATAGTAAATTTTTGCAAAAATTTCCTATAAAAATAGTAAATTTTTGCAAAAATTTCCTATAAAAATAGTAAATTTTTTTGTAAATTTTTCCTATAAAAATAGTAAATTTTTGCAAAAATTTCCTATAAAAATAGTAAATTTTTGCAAAAATTTCCTATAAAAATAGTAAATTTTTGCAAAAATTTCCTATAAAAATAGTAAATTTTTGCAAAAATTTCCTATAAAAATAGTATATTTTTGCAAAAATTTCCTATAAAAATAGTAAATTTTTGCAAAAATTTCCTATAAAAATAGTAAATTTTTGCAAAAATTTCCTATAAAAATAGTAAATTTTTGCAAAAATTTCCTATAAAAATAGTAAATTTTTGCAAAAATTTCCTATAAAAATAGTAAATTTTTGCAAAAATTTCCTATAAAAATAGTAAATTTTTGCAAAAATTTCCTATAAAAATAGTAAATTTTTGCAAAAATTTCCTATAAAAATAGTAAATTTTTGCAAAAATTTCCTATAAAAATAGTAAATTTTTGCAAAAATTTCCTATAAAAATAGTAAATTTTTGCAAAAATTTCCTATAAAAATAGTAAATTTTTGAAAATTTTACTATAAAAATAGTTAATTTTTGAAAAATTCCCTATAAAAATAGTAAATTTTTGAAAAATTTCCTTTAAAAATAGTAAATTTTTCAAAAATTTCCTATAAAAATAGTAAATTTTTCAAAAATTTCCTATAAAAATAGTAAATTTTTGAAAAATTTCCTATAAAAATAGTAAATTTTTGTATAAAAACTCCTATAAAAATAATAAATTTTTGAAAAATTTCCTATAAAAATAGTAAATTTTTAAAAATTTCCTATAAAAATAGTAAATTTTTGAAAAATTTCCTATAAAAATAGTAAATTTTTGAAAAAATTCCTATAAAAATAGTAAAAATAAAAATAGTAAAAAAAAAATAGTTTTGAAAAATTTCCTATAAAAATAGTAAATTTTTGAAAAATTTCCTATAAAAATAGTAAATTTTTGAAAAATTTCCTATAAAAATAGTAAATTTTTGAAAAATTTCCTATAAAAATAGTAAATTTTTGAAAAAATTTCCTATAAAAATAGTAAATTTTTGAAAAATTTTCTATAAAAGTAGTAAATTTTAGGAAAATTTCCTATAAAAATAGGAAATATTTGAAAAATTTCCTGAAAATTTTACTATAAAAATAGTTAATTTTTGAAAATTTCCCTATCAAAAAAGTAAATTTTTGAAAAATTTCGTAAAAAATTGGTAAATTTTTTAAATTTGAACTGACCTGGCTTCACCGACTATAGCTCTTTCTAACTTGTTGAAAAAAGATTGTACGTACAAAATATCCCTTCATTAATACAAATTAACTCTACAAAATAGATTTGTATAATCTTAGGGAAATCTCTTTACTTTACTTACTCGCTCATTCCTCTCTTTAAACTTTTAAGCTTAACTTTAATAATCAAATGGGATTTGAGTAAACAAGATTAAAGCTTCCGTACAACATCAAGCGAAACGGGCCCAAACAAAGAACGAAACTCAGAATGATTTTATTATTTTTTTTATAATATTTTTCAGGCATAAACCAAAAACGTTGACCAGGCACTGAAGCAAAAAACAGTGAGACCACAACCGCCAAAGACAACGTTTCAATATATTTTTGTCAATAAAAGTGAGAAATAAAATTTATTTAAATCAGTCAAGTAAAAAATATTAAAAACTCAGAACGCAACGTAACGTAAACTTAATAAAATTGTGGGTAATTTGTGCTGAAAATATAAAATTAAATGTTAAAAATCAAATTCGAAATAAATTTAAATTACTTTCAATTTTTTCATATCAAATAATTCTTAAATTTTTTGTACATTTACAAAATAGTACAATATTGTAGTTTTCTTATGCAAAAAACGTAAAATAAAATTTATTAAAATTACTGTGAAAAAAAAACATTTTCATTTAAACGTGTCGAGCATTCATAAAAAATTTATTATATTTTATTTTATAAATTCCATTAAAGCGAACCTCTGCAGCATCAAACGCGGAAAAAGAAAAAATCAGTTTATTAAAAATATAATCAGGATTCTGCGTGTTGAAATTCCTGTTGCATCTGAAAAAAATTGTACAATAAAATATTAAATAAATAACAACAAAATTTTATTAAAATTTAATTTCCGTGCACAAAACTTCAAAAGCCAACAAATAAACCAATAAAAAACAACTTTTATTTTCCTTTTTTCTTGCAGCCAAAAAACAAAAAGTTTAAAAATAAAAATGAAAAGTTTAATTTTGATAACGTGTTTGCTACAAACGGCTCTTGCAGCGCCACAGGTATGTAATCGTTCCAAAAACTTGCAAAATTGTATACCGGTATTTTTTTCATATTGCAAACAAATCTGTTGTATAGTTAGCAATAACCATTGCACAGTGGGGTGAGATAAGAAATAAATCATTGATCCAAATATATTTTCAAAAACCTCCTTTAAAAATACTTAATTTTTGGAAAAATTTCCTATAAAAATAGTAAATTTTTTTAAAATTTCCTATGAAAATATGAATTTTTTGAAAAATTTCGGTAATAATAGTAAATTTTTGGTAAATTTCTTATAAAATTAAAAATTTTCTATAAAATAAATTTTTTAAAAATTTGGTACAAAAATAAGAAATTTTTGAAAATTTTTTTATAAAAATAAGAAATTTTTCAAAATTTTCCTATTAACAGGATATCTTTGAAAAAAAATATATACAAATAAGAAATTTTTCAAAAATTCCCATAAATTTCCTATAAATATAAGAAATTTTAGTAAAATTTCCTATGAAAATAAGAATTTTTGATAAATTTCTTAAAAGTAAGAAACTTTTTAGAATTTATCTTAAACATAATAAATGTTTGAAAATTTCCTATAAAAACAAGAAATTTTTAAAAATGTTCTATATAAATAAGATATTTTAGAAAAACTTGCTATAAAATTAAGAAATTTTTGAAGAATTTAATATGAAAACAGAAATTTTTGAAAAATTTCCTATAAAAATAAAAAATTAAAAAAAAATTTTTTAAAAATATGAAAATTTTTATATAAAGCTATGAAAATTTTTGAAAATTTCCTATAAAAATAAGAAATTTTTGAAAAATTTCCTATAAAAATAAGAAATTTTTGAAAAATATCCTATAAAAATAAAAAATTTTTGAAAAATTTCCTATAAAAACAAGAAATTTTTAAAAATTTTCTATATAAATAAGATATTTTAGAAAAACTTCCTATAAAATAAAGAAATTTTTGAAGAATTTAATATGAAAACAGAAATTTTTGAAAAATTTCCTATAAAAATAAAAAATTTTAAAAAATTTTTTTAAAAATATGAAAATTTTTATATAAAGCTATGAAAATTTTTGAAAATTTCCTATAAAAATAAGAAATTTTTGAAAAATTTCCTATAAAAATAAGAAATTTTTGAAAAATTTCCTATAAAAATAAGAAATTTTTGAAAAATTTCCTATAAAAATAAGAAATTTTTGAAAAATTTCCTATAAAAATAAGAAATTTTTGAAAAATTTCCTATAAAAATAAGAATTTTTAAAAAATTTCCTATAAAAATAAGAAATTTTTGAAAAATTTCCTATAAAAATAAGAAATTTTTGAAAAATTTCCTATAAAAATAAGAAATTTTTGAAAAATTTCCTATAAAAATAAGAAATTTTTGAAAAATTTCCTATAAAAATACGAAATTTTTTAAAAATTTCGTATAAAAATAGTATTTTTTTTTTAATCTTATAAAAATACAAAATTTCTTAAAAATTTCCTATAAAAATAAGAAATTTTTGAAAAATTTCCTATAAAAATAAGAAATTTTTTAAATTTCCTACAAAATAAAAAATTTTTGAAAAATTTCCCATAAAAATAAGAAATTATTTTAAATTTCCTAAGAAATTTTTGAAAAAATTCCTATACAAATATTGTAAAAATTTCCTATAAAATAAGATTTTTTTTAAATTTTCAAAAAAAAACAACAAAGAAATTTTTGATAAGTTTCCTATAAATGTAGTAAATTTTTGAAAAATTAGAAATTTTTGAAAAATTTGCTTTAACAATAAGGACACTTTTAAAAATTTCCTATAAAAATAAAAAAATTTTTAGCAAATATTCCTATAAAATTAAGAAATTTTTGAAAATTTCCTATAAAATAAGAAATTTTTAAAAATTTCCTATAAAATAAAAAAAAAAAATTTAAAATTTCCTAAAGAAATTTAAATTTATGAAAAATTTTCTATAAAAATAGTAAATTTTTGAAAAATTTTCTATAAAAATAGTAAATTTTTGAAAAATTTCCTATTAAAATAGCAAATTTTTGCAATATTTCCTATAAAAATACTAAATTTAAAAAAAAATTTCTTATAAAAATAGTAAATTTCCTATAAAAATTGTACATTTTTGAAAAACTTCCTATAAAATTAGTAAATTTTTGAAAAATTTCTTATAAAAATAGTAAATATTTACATATATTTCCCATAAATAGCAAATTTTTAAAAAAATTCCTATAAAAAAGTAAATTTTTAAAAAATTTCCTATAAAAAAAGTAAATTTTTAAAAAAATTCCTATAAAAATAGTAAATTTTTAAAAAATTTCCTTTTAAAAAAGTAAATTTTTAAAAAATTTCCTATACAAAAAGTAAATTTTTTAAAAAATTCCTGTAAAAATTGTAAATTTTTAAAAAAAAAAATCCTATAAAAATAGTAAATTTTTAAAAAAATTCCTATAAAAATAGTAAATTTTTGAAAATTTTCCTATAAAAATAGTAAATTTTTGAAAATTTTCCTATAAAAAAAGTAAATTTTTTAAAAATTTCTTGTAAAAAATATAAATTTTTCAAAAATTTCCTATAAAAAAAGGAAATTTTTGAAAAATTTCCTATAAAAATAGTAAATTTTTGAAAAATTTCTTATAAAAATAGCAAATTTTTAAAAAATTTCCTATAAAAATAGTAAATTTTTGAAAAATTGCCTATAAAAATAGTAAATTTTTGAAAAATTGCCTATAAAAATAGTAAATTTTTGAAAAACTTGCTATAAAAATAGAAAATTTTTGAAAAATTTCCTATAAAAATAGTAAATTTTTAAAAAATTTTCTATAGAAATAGTAAATTTTTGAAAAATTTCTTATAAAAATAGTACATTAAATAGAAAATGATTGCTCTTTTGTTTCAATTTCATCCCACTGTGTATTGCAGTTAATGGTCACATAATGCCAGACAAGATTTAAATATTTATTAAGGGTATTAAAGGGTCTCAATGATGCTATTAATAAAAGCATATTGTTACAGTTTTGTTACGCGTTTCAGCAGAAATTTTGAATTTAGTTTCTAAAATATTTTCTAGACAAAATTAACACGAATTATAGTGTTTATGCAAAATATTAAAATAAATCAAAGATAATCATTGAAACAGAAACAACTTCAAAAAAATTTTCAGTTTTATCTTTTCTTAATGTCCCAGACTTTTGTTGTTGCTTTTTCTACGGCTAAAGTCAAAAGTGCTTTAAAGGGTGTTCGAAACAAATTAAAACTTGTTAGTTCTTCGAATATCGGAGGTGACTTACCTTGTCTAAGTAAATAATAGATGATTGCTCTTTTGTTTCCATTTCATCCCACTGTGCATTGCAGTCAATGGTCACATAATACCTGCCATGAAGTTAAATATTGAGGTATTATTGCATCTGAATGATGCTATTAATAGAAATTTAATGTTACATTTTTAATACGCATTGCAGCAGAAATTTGAAATTTAGTTTTGAAAATAGTTTACACTTAATAAAAATGTTGACGGACGAAGGGACTCAGAAAGCTAATTTAAGAAAATCGGTATACAGGTTTCATATGTATGAGAAATCATTTTCAATATTCCCTTTCAACTTTTGAAAACGTCTACTGTGAAATGAAAGGTCTTTAGAAATTTTTTGTAATGTTTTTAACGAGGCCATAACCCCTCCAATTTTGCAACAATATATTTTATAAATATTGTAAATTTATTTATCTCACCTTTGGACCTTCAAGTAAACAGAGATAATTTATTTTATATAAACTTTATTTTAAATTACAACATTACCTCTGACTTCTGTTAATTGAACATCATTATTAACAAGCCCTAATTAACTGGGTTAACGAACATAACGAGTACAATGATGATTAATTTGCACTTGTTAGGAAAATATATTCATTTTACTTTTACTCCCAACTTATTCACTATTTATGGGATAATGAGTTACAAATTGCAAATGAATATTCATTCACGAGTAACTATTTAGCGCAATGGAAATATGATGAAACAAGCTCAGATTATTTAAATGATTGAATTTAAAATGGAAAAGTACTTATTTATTAAATGGGATCAGAATTTTAATTAATTACTTGTATTGAACATGTTAATCTTGTGAAAGGAAACTGACTATACAATAGAAAAAGCCTCACCATTCAATGCAATTTTAATGGAAATTATTATATAAATCATTGAGGTTTTGCGAATACGTAATTATTTATGCAATTAATTATCTTGAAGTCTATTTTGATTTAACATAAACGCAATTGGTTTCCGTATAAATGATAAACATAATAATAACCAATAAGATAATCTTATATATCCGCCACCAATATTTCTATAAATATACATATCATTACATACATATACATATCATTATTAGTATTATAAAGTTTTTTAATTTTCTAAAAATATAACTTTCTTTAATTTCAAATTAAATTATGAAAATATTTATAAAAATAGTTAATTTTTAAATTTGAAAAATTTCCTATAAAAATAGAAAATTTTTGCAAAAATTTCATATAAAAATTTTTGCAAAAATTTCCAATAAAATAGAAAATTTTTGAAAAATTTCCTATAAAAATTTTAAAAAAATTTCCTATAAAAATTTTTGAAAAATTTTCTATAAAAATAGAAAGTTTTTTAAAAATTTTCTATAAAAATAGTAAGTTTTTGAAAAATTTTCTATAAAAATAGAAAGTTTTTGAAAAATTTTCTATAAAAATAGAAAATTTTTGAAAAATTTTCTATAAAAATAGTAAGTTTTTGAAAAATTTCCTATAAAAATAGAACATTTTTGGAAAAATATCCTATAAAACTAGAAAATTTTTGCAAAAATTTCTATAAAAATAGGAAATTTTTGGAAAAATTTCCTGTAAAAATAGGAAATTTTTGGAAAAGTTTCCTTTAAAAATAGACAATTTTTGAAAAATTTTCTATAAAAATAGAAAATTTTTGAAAAATTTTCTATAAAAATAGTAAATTTTTGAAAAATTTCCTATAAAAATAGTACATTTTTAAAAAATTTCCTATAAAAATAGTAAATTTTTTAAAAATTTCCTATAAAAATAGTAAATTTTTGAAAAATTTCCTACAAAAATAGTAAATTTTTGAAAAATTTCCTACAAAAATAGTAAATTTTTGAAAAATTTCCTATAAAAATTGTAAATTTTTGAAAAATTATGTATGAAAATAGTAAATTTTTGAAAAATTTCGTATAAAAATAGTAAATTTTTGAAAAATTTCCTATAAAAATAGTAAATTTTTGAAAAATTTCCTATAAAAATAGTAAATTTTTGAAAAATTTCCTATAAAAATAGTAAATTTGTGAAAAATTTCCTATAAAAATAGTAAATTTTTGAAAAATTTCCTATAAAAATAGTAAATTTTTGAAAAATTTCCTATAAAAATAGTAAATTTTTGAAAAATTACCTATAAAAATAGTAAATTTTTGAAAAATTTCCTATAAAAATAGTAAATTTTTGAAAAATTTCCTATAAAAATAGTAAATTTTTGAAAAATTTCCTATAAAAATAGTAAATTTTTGAAAAATTTCCTATAAAAATAGTAAATTTTTGAAAAATTTCCTATAAAAATAGTAAATTTTTGAAAAATTTCCTATAAAAATAGTAAATTTTTGAAAAATTTCCTATAAAAATAGTAAATTTTTGAAAAATTTCCCATAAAAATAGTAAATTTTTGAAAATTTTCCTATAAAAATAGTAAATTTTTGAAAAATTTCCTATAAAAATAGTAAATTTTTGAAAAATTTCCTATAAAAATAGTAAATTTTTGAAAAATTTCCTATAAAAATAGTAAATTTTTGAAAAATTTCCTATAAAAATAGTAAATTTTTGAAAAATTTCCTATAAAAATAGTAAATTTTTGAAAAATTTCCTATAAAAATAGTAAATTTTTGAAAAATTTCCTATAAAAATAGTAAATTTTTGAAAAATTTCCTATAAAAATAGTAAATTTTTGAAAAATTTCCTATAAAAATAGTAAATTTTTGAAAAATTTCCTATAAAAATAGTAAATTTTTGAAAAATTTCCTATAAAAATAGTAAATTTTTGAAAAATTTCCTATAAAAATAGTAAATTTTTGAAAAATTTCCCATAAAAATAGTAAATTTTTGAAAATTTTCCTATAAAAATAGTAAAGTTTTGAAAAATTTCCTATAAAAATAGTAAATTTTTGAAAAATTTCCTATAAAAATAGTACATTTTTGAAAAATTTCCTATAAAAATAGTAAATTTTTGAAAAATTTCCTATAAAAATAGTAAATTTTTGAAAAATTTCCTATAAAAATAGTAAATTTTTGAAAAATTTCCTATAAAAATTGATAATTTTTGAAAAATTTCCTATTTCCTAGTGCTAATTATTTAGGCAGCCTAATTACTTTTTAGACCCACTGTGGTACGTCTCTGTAAATTAACCATTAGATGAATAATTCAGTTCGTATTTTAATCAAAATACATTTGGTTAATAAAAGTTTCAATAAAATAAAATACGTCACAATCTTTCCATACTAATTTGAAATTAATATAAATTCGAATAACAAAAAATACGTTATCAGTAAAAATATTAATATATTAAATAATTAATTGTTATTATTGTTGACTTTAATTCATATCAAAAGTCATCTTAGGAAGATTAAATTTAATCGCTGACAACTTTCTATGCAAATCTTATAAGTTCAAAGGTTATTTTTATAATGAACCCAATCGTATGAGTAATTGATGGAGATTTCCATTTAAAAAATGTAAGAATATAATTTAAAATCAAAACCTTTAAATATTTTGAATTTTTAATAACTTTGAATTTTTTTTTAAATTATACATCAACTTTCAATCGCCCAGTTTTTATTTTTATAGGAAATTTTTCAAAAATGTTCTATTTTTATAGGAAATTTTTCAAAAATTTTCTATTTTTATAGGAAATTTTTCAAAAATTTTCTATTAATATAAAAAACTTTTCAAAACTCTTCTATTTTAGGAACTTTTTCAAAATTTTTTTATTTTTATATTAAATTTTTCAAAAATTTTCTACTTTTATAGGAAATTTTTAAAAAATGTTCTATTTTTATAGGAAATTTTTCAAAAATTTTCTATTTTCATAGGAAATTTTTCAAAAATTTTCTATTTTTATAGGAAATTTTTCAAAAATTTTCTATTAATATAAAAAACTTTTCAAAACTCTTCTATTTTAGGAACTTTTTCAAAATTTTTTTTAATTTTATATTAAATTTTTCAAAAATTTTCTAATTTTATAGGAAATTTTTAAAAAATGTTCTATTTTTATAGGAAATTTTTCAAAAATTTTCTATTTTCATAGGAAATTTTTCAAAAATTTTCTATTTTTATAGGAAATTTTTCAAAAATTTTCTATTTTTATAGGAAATTTTTCAAAAATTTTCTATTAATATAAAAAACTTTTCAAAACTCTTCTATTTTAGGAACTTTTTCAAAATTTTTTTATTTTTATATTAAATATTTCAAAAATTTTCTATTTTTATAGGAAATTTTTAAAAAATGTTCTATTTATATAGGAAATTTTTAAAAAATTTTCTATTTTTATAGGAAATTTTTCAAAAATTTTCTATTTTTATAGGAAATTTTTCAAAAATTTTCTATTTTTATAGGAAATTTTTCAAAAATTTTCTATTTTTAAAGGAAATTTTTCAAAAATTTTCTATTTTTTTAGGAAATTTTTCAAAAATTTTCTATTTTTTTAGGAAATTTTTCAAAAATTTTCTATTTTTTTAGGAAATTTTTCAAAAATTTTCTATTTTTATAGGAAATTTTTTAAAAATTTTTTATTTTTGTAGAAAATTTTTGAAAAATTTTCTATATTTACAGAAAATTTTTCAAAAATTTTCTATTTTTATAGAAAATTTTTCAAAAATTTTCTATTTTTATAGAAAATTTTTCAAAAATTTTCTATTTTTATAGAAAATTTTTCAAAAATTTTCTATTTTTATAGAAAATTTTTCAAAAATTTTCTATTTTTATAGAAAATTTTTCAAAAATTTTCTATTTTTATAGAAAATTTTTCAAAAATTTTCTATTTTTATAGAAAATTTTTCAAAAATTTTCTATTTTTATAGAAAATTTTTCAAAAATTTTCTATTTTTATAGAAAATTTTTCAAAAATTTTCTATTTTTATAGAAAATTTTTCAAAAATTTTCTATTTTTATAGAAAATTTTTCAAAAATTTTCTATTTTTATAGAAAATTTTTCAAAAATTTTCTATTTTTATAGAAAATTTTTCAAAAATTTTCTATTTTTATAGAAATTTTTTTTGTGATGTGTAATATACGAGATGAATGGTTTCAATATAAAATTGTATATAAAACTAATGGGTTAAAAAAAATCCAGTTTATTTTTTTCTAAAAAGTCAAATGTATGGAATTATTTTAGAAACATACAATTAAATTTAGAAAATAATTAACACGTTATTATCATCAAGAATAATAAAACCGCCAGCATCATTGTCATCTCAATAATGTCAAAATACAATACAAATATGCATACTTATGTAGTTGTAAATACATATGTATGTAGATATGTATGTATGAATGTATGTTATAATTATAATTTGCGTCATTTAATGCACTTATGTTAAATTAGATTTTGAATGTATTCAACAAAAACTGTAAACGATTATCGTTTAATATAATAGAATTAAACCAAAATGTTTATATGTAAATGACAATTAAAACCAATAAATATTTAAATCTTTAAAATTAAGTGATAAACCAAAAATAAAATCAGATTTAAAACGTAATTTACATTAAATGTTATTGAGGGCTAAATGCGTCACAGTGGAATGAATTTAAATAAAATTCTACCAATTTACACAATTTGAACACTCAAAAAATAACTTTTATTCATGCGGTTGCTTTTTTTAATCAAAAATTCAAAAATAACAGTTATTTTCGGTCCCTGCGTAAGAGTGTTATATTAGGTTGTGTAAAATTTAGAAACATAACTCATAGTACCTGGTTGACCAAGAACATACATACAGACAAACATTCATTTGTTTAAAAGGTATAACATTACTAATTTTTTACCCTTTTTATCCCCTAATTTCAAAAAATTCCATATACATATTTGGTACTTCTTTGTTAACAATTGAATTCGGTACATTTTATTAAAACGCAGTTAACATAATGTTCCTATTCATATTACTTATTGAGATGTTAAGTTATCATTTTATCCCTTTTTTGTCCATTTTGGCCCCAAAATCAAAAAAGTACCAAATACGTGTTTACTGTTTCTTTTACATCTATTGATTGCAATACAAAGTTTCTTTCTATATTCTTTAGTTTAAAATATAAGAGTGGGTTAAAAAAGTACTAAAAAAACTATTTTCACCCTTTTTTACCCCCTATCGGACATAGTTTCAAAAAAGTACCAAACACCTGTGCACTTATTGTCATAGCTTCTTAAAACGTAGTTTTAATTTCGTTTCTATACCTATTACTTTAGGAGATATAGCGTTTTCAACTTTTTCCCCGTTTTTACCCTCTTAGAGGCAAAGGTACCAAATGTCCCTTCTTCTTCGACCTATACATCAAAAAAGACACCCACGGTCCAAATTTTATCAAAATCGTTAGAGCCGTTTTCGAGATAGCCATTCTATATATATATATATATATATATATATATATATATATATATATATATATAGTACCTGGTAGACCGAGCCTTGCTCGGAGCTTTATGATAAGCATTTTGAGGAAAATTTTAAAGTTTTTATATATTTTATATTATAAAGTGCTAAAATAAATTTAGAGGAAAGACATTGTAGAAATATTCAGTTAATTTTGAATTATTTGATTTATTTTGTCCGACCAACACATAGTTTGCATAGTTTACAGTTTAACTCATTTTGAATAATTTTGGAAATTATTCATATCAACAGAAACCTCTGTCGACTCATGCACAACAACTTTGCTAAAGATTATAGTCTGATCAAATGCACAGTTTACGATTTAATTCATTTTGAGTAGTTTTCTGTGGCGCCACCTGTCGGACTTTGCTTATTCCAATTCATAAACCTTCTTCGGCTTATCCGTAACAACTTTGCTGAAGATTATAGCATGATTAAATGTACAGCATACGATTAAATTGACTTTGAGTAAATTTCAGTAGCGCCACCTGTCGAAATTTCTTCATACCAACTAAGAAACCTTCGTCGGCTCATGTGCAACAACTTTGCTAAAGATTGTAGCATGATTAAATGTACAGATTACGATTAAATTGACTTTGAGTAAGTTTCTGTAGCGCCACCTGTCGGAAATTATTCATACCAACTAAAAAGCCTTCGTCGGCTCATGCGCTACAACTTTGCTAAAGATCATAGCATGATCAAATGTACAGTTTACGATTTAATTAATTTTTAGTAATTTTCAGTGGCGCCATCTGTCGGAAATTAGTCTTATCAACTTTAAAACCTTCGCCGGCTTATCCGCAACATCTTCGCTAAAGAGCATAACACAATCAAATTCACAGTTTACTATTCTATAAAGAACATACATACAGACAAACATTCATTTGTTTAAAATAATACTAATTTTTCCCCCTTTTTATTCCCTAATTTCTAAAAGTTCCATATGTATATTTGGTACTTTTTTGGTGCCAATTGAATTCGGTACATTTTTTTAAAACGCAATTAACATAATGTATAATGTTCCTATTCATATTACTTTGGAGATGATAAGTTATCATTTTATCCCTTTTTTACCCATTTTGGCTCCAAAATCAAAAAAGTACCACATAGGTGTTTCATGTTTTTTTTTTAAATCTATTGATTGCAGTACCAAGTTTCTTTCTATATTCTTTAGTTTAAAATATAAGAGTGGGTTAAAAAGGTGCCAAAAAAAACTATTTTCACCCTTTTTTACCCCCTATCGGACATAGTTGCAAAAAAGTACCAAACACCTGTCCGCTTATTTTCAAAGCTGTTTAAAACGTAATTTTAATTTTGTTTCTATACCTATTACTTTAGGAGACATAGCGTTTTCGATTTTTTCCCCTTTTTACCCGTTTTTACCCTCTTAGAGGTAAAAGTTCCAAAAGTCCCTTCTTCTTCGACCTATACATCAAAAAAGATACCCACTGTCCAAATTTTATCAAAATCGTTAGAGCCGTTTTCGAGATAGCCATTCTATATTTATATATATATATATATATATATATATATATTGCTCGTTTAAGAATATAAGATATCTACGCGGGTGCAGCTAATTCAAAATGTGGACCGAATTTGAAAGAAGTTGTTAAGCCAATTGATATTGTCGGTAAAATCTTTGAACTAAATTGGGTTGCAGTAGCGTTTTAGTTCAACATTTAAAAGTATTTATATAAGTGGTTTTCCTGGTATTTACTTTGTGCCAAATTTGGTCTCATAACCGGGTATTAATAATATAATTACATACCGATTGTAACAAATTTTATTTGTGTAAAGCTTATTCCTGCAAAATTTAGTGGACATAGCTATCATAGCTTCTAATATAATAGCTTTTAACTGGCCTTTGCTACATTTTTTTTTGGTTTCCAGGAGTGTTTTTTATATGAAAGCTATAGTCAAATATGAACCGATTCCCATAAAATTTGATATACTGATCAATAGTTGCATAAAACTTCCCTATTTTAAATATAATCGTCATATTCTAAATTTATTCGTCATAGCTATTCAATTTATTAATGTGTTTCCCGGATCGGGGTTATATGGGACCTCCAACTAAATGTGAACCGAATTTAGCCATTTTCAATACACAACTTTTCCAAGATATCGAAAATACTTTTGTAAGACTTTGTTCCTCTAGCTCTTTTTGTTAAGGCGATATAGCGTTTTTATCTGACGGACAGACGGACATAAGCCCCCTTTCCTTTTTGTACTTTTGTGTTTCCTTAAGTTTTTTATATGGGAGCTTTGGTCGAATGGTTATCGATTGTAACAAAATTTATCACACTCGCTGGTATTCACATAAGACTTTCTTGTGCCAAATTAAGTAGATAAAGCTATTACCGTTTATCATTTATTGGCATTCAAATGAATTTATGGTGGAATTTAGGCTGTTTCCGTAAATTTTTTGTATGGGAGCTATGGCTAAATATGAACTGATTTTGATGAAATTTTATATGCTGTCTTGGGCTTATGTAAAACTTCTATATACTTAATTTTAATTAATTTTTTTTTCCTTAGCTTTTATAATTTTTCATTTTTTAACAAATAAGCGATTAGCCTAGACGAGGTTATACGGGAGCTATGGTTAAATGTGAACCGATTTTGCCCATTTTCAATACCAAAATTTTCTCAGAGATGAAGAATATTTATACTAAGTTTGAGCTAGCTCCTTTCGTTTACGCGTTATAGTGATTTCAACAGACAGACGGACAGACAGACAGACGGACATCGCTCAATCGTCTTAGAATTTCATAGTGATTCAGAATATATATCGTTTTTGGTTTTTGAGCCAATATTAAGGTAATTACAAACGGACAATCTCAATATACCCCCATTCTTTTTGATGGTGGGTATAACAAGTAAGAAAGGGCTATAGTCGGTCAAGAATGATCAAACAATACCCTTCACCACTAAGATCAAATGTGTTCTTTTTCGTGTATAAAGCAAATATTTGCTAAATTTTGTCATCATACAGACATTTTCTGAAGACTTATATTTTTAAGCTATTTCCGTCATTTGAACTTATATGAGAGCTAGTGGACCGATTATCTCAAAATTTATCAAATTTATTACAGTTTTTACAAAAATGATGTATGCAAAAAATAAACTAAAAATTGCCATTATCTTCAGATTTACGAGCGTTTAGTGATTATACCCTTCACCACCATAGGTGGAAAGGGTATTATAAGTTTGTGCTGATGTTTGTAACGCATAGAAATATTTGTCTTAGACCCACCTTTTAGTATACCAATAGACTTAGAATCACTTTCTGAGTCGATTTAGCGATGTCCGTCCGTCCGTCTGGCTGGACGGCTGGCTGGCTGGCTGGCTGGACCCCCATGTAAACCTTGTAATCAAACTACAGGTCGCAATTCTAAAGATAATTTGATGAAATTTGGCACAGATAATTTTTTTGATAATGGGACCACGGCTATTGAAATTGGTCAAAATCGGTCCATTATTTATCGTACCTCCCATAGGTCCCACTTCCCGGAATTGCTATATTGGCCACAAATATCAATATTTTTTCATGAAATTTAAAATGGATACTGCTTATGTAAACCTAAATCACTGTACCAAATTTCGTTGCAATCGGTCCACATTTGACCATAGCTCCCATACAAACTCTTCTTCAAAAACTCACTAAATGAGACAAAAAATCACTAAAACGCTCGTAAATCTAAAGATAATGAAAATTTTGAGTTTATTTTTTGCATACATAATTTTTGTAACAACTGTAATCAATTTGCCAAATTTCGAGATAATCGGTTCACATTTGACCCTAGCTCTCATATAAGTTCAAATGACGGAAACTGGTTGAATATATGTTTTGAGAAAATGTTTGTATGATGTCAAAATTTAGCAAATATTTGTCTTTATACAGGAAAAATAACACCTTTGACCTTAGTGGTGAAGGGTATCGTATGGTCGGCTTGACCGACTATAGCGCTTTCTTACTTGTTTTGGTCTCATTTAGTGCGTTTTGACAGAAGAGTTTGTATAGGAACTATGGTCAAATGTGAACCGATTTCAATGAAATTTGGTACAGTGATTTTGGTTTACATAAGCAGTAGCTTTTTTAAATTTTATGAAAAAATATTGATATTCGTGGCCAAAATATCAATTCCGGGAAGTGAGACTTATGGGAGGGACTATAATTAAACAAGTAAGAGTGTTATATTCGGCTGTGCCGAATCTTATATACCCACCATCAAGTTGTGTTAAATTTAGAAACATATCTCATATATATACGAGGGTGCAGCAAATTCAAAACGTGGACCAAATTGGAAAAAAGTTGTTACGCTAGTTGTCATTGTTGGTAAAATATTTGGAATAACTTCGGTTGCAGTAGCTTTATAGTTCAACATTCAAAAGTATGTAAGTGGTTTCCCTAGTATTTATTTACTTTGAACAAAATTCGTTATCACAACCGGGTATGGTTTTACATTAATAAGTTGTTAAATACTTTTCCTTAAGCTTAACATTTAGTTAGGATAAAGAAGTTGATAGTAATACGACTGGTCCATATATTTTGTAAGGAGGTCCTAATGCATCTACCATATACAAATCTTAATATGCTGCTTGTACCTCCGAATCTTTTTAATTGTAGATATAAAAAGGGGATGTAATATATATATAAGAATTATAGCCAAATGTTGACCGATTGTAACAAAATTTTACACACTGGTTGGTATTTATGTAAAGCTTATTTTTGCAAAATTTAGTGGCAATAGCTATCACAGTTTCTAATTTAATAGCTTTTAACTGGTCCTTGCTAAATATTTTTTGGTTTCCGGGAGTGTATTTTATATGAGAGTTATAGTCAAATATGGACCGATTCCTATAAAATTTGATATACTGACCAATAGTTGTATAAAACTTCTCTATACTAAATTTAGTCATCATAGCTATTACAATTGTATTCAATTTATCAGCATTCATGTGTTTCCCGGGGCGGGGTTATATGGGAGCTCTAACTAAATGTGAACCGATTTTGCCCATTTTCAGTATACAACTTTTGTTACATATCAGAAATACTTTTGTAAAATTTTGTCTCTCTAGCTTTTATAGTTAAGGAGCTGTCGTGCTTTTATCTGACGGACAGACGGACATAAATCTCCTTTCCTTTTTGTATTTTTGTGTTTCTGTAAGTTTTTTATATGGGAGCTATGGTCAAATGGTGACTGATTGTAACAAAATTTTGCACACTGGCTGGCATTCACATAAGACTTGCTTTTGTAAAATTTTGTTGCTATAGCCCTTTCAGTTAAGGCGCTATCGCGCTTTTATCTAACGGACAGACGGACATAAACCCCCTTTTCTTTTTGTATTTTTGTGTTTCCGTAAGTTCTTTACATGGGAGCTATGGTCAAATGGTGACCGATTGTGACAAAATTTTGCACACTGGCTGGTATTCACATAAAACTTATTAGTGCTAAATTTGGTGGCGAAAGCTATTACATTTAAGCATTTATTGGCATTTAAGTGAATTTCAGGTGGAATTTAGGCTGTTTCCGTATGTTTTTTATATGGGAGCTATGGTTAAATGTGAACCGATTTCGATGAAATTTTACATGCTGCCTAGTGCTTATGGAAAACTTCTAGATACCAAATTTTGTCATCATAGCTATTATAATTTGTCAGTTATTAGCAAATAAGCGACTAGCCCAGACGAGGTTATACGGGAGCTATGGTCAAATGTTAACCGATTTTGCCCAATTTCAATACCAAAATTTTTTCATAAATGAGGAATGTTTTTGCTAAGTTTCAGTGAGCTAGCTCCTTTCGTTTAGGCGTTATCGTGATTTCAACAGACAGACAGGCAGACAGACAGACGGACAGACAGACGGACAGACAGACGGACATCGCTCAATCGTCTTAGAATTTTATAAGGATTCAGAATATATATCGTTTTTGAGTTTTGAGCCAATATTAAGGAAATTACAAACGGAATGACAATCTCAATATACCCCCCATTCTTTTTGATGGTGGGTATAAAAAGGGAGGTACTATAAATAATAGATTCTCATCTATTTATATACTTTCTATGCGTTACGTACATCAGTACAAACTTTCCAGCTATGGTGGTGAAGGGTATAATTAAAAAAGACTATATATATTGAAATAACTGACATCATCATAATTAAATCAAAACTAAAACTAGTTAACAAATTAATAAGACCATAATTCAAAATTACTTGATTAACTAATACAACACTTCCAGGTAATGGAACCGAACGATACTTAAATACTTTATCACACTAAAATAATTACACGAATCGCTTGTAATATGGACAAAACAAGGTTGACTTAATTCGATCGTAATAGGGGAACTGGTTTTTGGATTATATAAATTTTCCACTTATTTTGAAATTTAATTAAAAATGAATCAGATACGTATTTGTTTATTAAAAAGAACAAAAGACCAGAAATTTTGTAAAACTTTAATTTCAACAGGAAATCTATACTAGGAGATTTAAAAATTCAAATAAACAACTATTAATAGACTTTTAGATATTTCAAATTGATTGAAATGTTGAAAATTGAGTAATTTTAAAGCTTCTGTCAGAAAAATTTAAAGCGTTTTTCTTTAATTGTATATACAAAACAAATATCAACAGTTAAATAGACAATTATATATTTTGTTGCGAAAATCTACAAATGAATAATGAAATTTTTAATATTAAATTGAAACAAAATCATAGAGTTGAAGTTATTAAAATCTTTAATTATTTTGTTATTTTCCATTAAATAATTATATGTACAGGGTGGCGCATTAAGGGTGTTACCACCCTGCAGTAAATGCCGTCAGAGAAACAATACTGTTTTGCTATTGACAATGTCTCCAGTACTACTTGCCTATTTTGCCCCATCCAATGTTATCTACTATTGACATTTAACATTTAGAGTTCCTACGAAATCTACCAGTAGACATTACCACTATTTACTTAGTATTGACTTTGTAGTTCTTTTGGTCCAAATGGAGACATTGGGATCAAATCGGGGCCTATTGATATATATATATGTTGACACATTCGTTGACAATATCACCAGTTATATACTAGAATAGTTATCTCTATATATTCACTATTTCAGTACTGAACTAAAATTGGGGACATTTGAATTGATGTTACACTAAGTGTTGACATAGAGACACATGGTTCCAGTTTTACTACAGGGCATGGAAAACTCAAATAACTTTTTGTTATTCATTGCATGTATTTTAGTTTTTTGTATTTATAGAAAGTTTTAATTTATAGGCAACATTTGAAAAAAAACTTGGAAAGCGACCAAGTAGGGTTTATGGAGCTAGTTAAGGACATACAAAAACACGTGCAAAATTTTGAGATATTCACCAAAAACAAGAGATCAAGGTCGTAGTACTTCAGTACCTCGAACTCTCACATTTGCAGGGCGATTTTAAAATTTTAAACAGTTTTGGGAAGTCAAGGGATCAAACTTTTACAAGCTGTATCCAAAGGGCTTATTCTAAGAAGTTTTTATCAAAATTTTCGTTTTTATACCACACCATCAAAAAGAATGGGGGATATATTGTCAAACCGTTTTTAATTTTCTTAATATTGGCTCAAAATTTTAAAATTTTCAGTAGAGTCTAAATAAAAGAGGCGTAAAATTATAGTTTTTGCCGAAATTATATTGAAAATGATGTCTGATTTTTACAGTGGGTAGATAAGACTACACATCAATTTCTTCTAAAAAGCGAAAATTTAAAAATTTTGAGTTAATACCTTCTTGTTGAACAAGTGCGATAAGTTCTGAATCCTTATAAAATTCCAATACGACTGAGCGCTGTCTGTCTATCTGTCTGTATGTCTGTCTATCTGTTGTCGGCACGATAGTGCCTGAACATATGGAGGCAGGTCACTAAAATTTGGGAAATATATGGTTCCTTTCTTGGAAAATTTTGGTACTGAAATTCGGCGAAATCGGTTTACATTTGACCATAGCTCCCGTATAACCTCGCGAAAGCCATAACAGATATGATAATAAAATTTAGCACAGAGAAGCTTTACATGATCGTCATTCAGAGTAAAAAATTTTGATTGAAATCGGTTCACATTTAAGCATAGCTCCCATACAAAACACTTACGAAAACAGACTAAATTGCACCTAAATTACACTTAAAGGTGAATAATTGATAAACTATACCTGCTAAGGCCACTAAATTTAGCACATGAAAGTCTTATGTGAATAACATCCAGTGTGTCAAATTTAGTTACAATCGGTAACCATTTGACCATAGCTCCCATATAAAAAACTTATGGAAACTCAAAAATACAAAAAGAAATGGGAGTTTATGTCCGTCTGTCCTTCAGATAAAAGCGCGATAGCTCCTTAACTACAAGAGCTAGAGAGACAAAATTTTACAAAAGTATTTTCGGTATGTTATAGAAGTCGTATACAGAAATTGGGTGTGGCTATGGCCACTAAATTTGCACGAGCCAGTGTGTAAAATTTTGTGACAATCGGTCAACATTTACCTATAGTTCTTATATACATAACATCCCCTTTTTATACCCACCATCAAAAACAATATTGAGATTGTCATTCCGTTTGTCATTTCCTTAATATTGGCTCAAAAACCAAACTTAGAATTTCCTTATGAAATTCTAAGACGACTGAGCGATGTCTGTCTGTTGAAATCACGATAACGCCTAAACGAAGGGAGCTAGCTCACTGAAACTTAGTAAAAATATTCTTCGTTGAAATTGGTCAAAATCGGTTAACATTTGACCATAGCTCCCGTATAACCTAGCCTACGCTAATTGCTTATTTGCTAATAAATAACAAACTATAATAGCTATGATGACAAAATTTGGTATATGGAAGTTTAACAGCCCTAGCCCTAGGCAGCATATAAAATTTCATCAAAATCGGTTCACATTTAGCCATAGCTCCCATACAAAACACTTATGAAAACAGCCTAAATTTCACCTAAAATACACTTAAATGTCAATAAACCTAAAACTATAATAGATAAAACCACTAAGGAAGTCTTATGTCAATGTCAGCCAGTGTGCAAAATTTTGTCACAATCGGTCATCATTTGACCATAGATCCCATATAAAAAACTTACAGAAACACAAAAAGAAAAGGAGGTCTATGTCCGTCAGATAAAAGCGCGATAGCTCCTTAACTACAAGAGCTAGAGAGACAAAATTTTACAAAAGTATTTTCGGTATGTTATAGAAGTCGTGTACTGAAAATGGGCGAATCGGTGTACATTTAGTTAGAGCTGCCATATAACCCTCCCTGGGCAAGGAGGGTTATTCATGCTGATAAATTGAATACAATTGTAATAGCTACGACGACTAAACTTAGAATAGAGAAGTTTTATGCAACTATTGGTCATTATGTCAAATTTTATAGGAATCGGTCCATATTTGACTATAGCATTCATATAAAAACCACTGCTGGAAACCAAAAAAAAATGTAACAAAGATCAGTAAAAAATTTCCTTTGGACGGAAATGACGTCCTGTAAGGCTTGTTACCGCCACGCTATCTTCTTTTTCGGTATTCAAAGCATTAATTTTAACATAAACAATGAATTGTACCACAATTCATGCGCCACCCTGTACTCACAGAATATCTTATTAAGCAGCGAAATGGAAAAATTTTATATTTTCAATTCACATTAATTTAAATTTTTGCCATTAATTTCGAAGGGTTTGTTATTGTGCAAATAATTTATGTGAAAGGATTTAAGTGTTAAAAATCTTAGAGCCAATAAAAATATTTTACCTTTCAAAACAAAATTACAAAAATTAAATTATTTTTTTTATTATCAGCTAATTTAATAAAGTGAATAAGAAAGATAATAGGCATAAGAAAGCTGGGTTAGGTCGATTTAGATGAGACTTATGTCCTTTTATTTTTATGTAAAAAAGGTATCTGATTTTCGATTTTCGAAAATCCAACTGCAAAGAAATGCCGATATTTTTGCATAAATTTCCTGATTTTTTACGAAATTTTTCTGGCAACCCTAAGGCGGAGTTATATTTTGAAGACTAATTCAAATCAAAGTTGGAAAATTTAAATTGTTGTTTAAATTGTTGTTGTTGTTAGCCTATAATGTTTTTTAGAACAAATTTTATGAGCGGATTCTTTAACAATTTTCTTCCTAGAATAATTATTTGAAATTTTTTCAAATCCTCTACCAAATTCAAAGGTTTTCATGTAGCGTATCCATTTAATTTCAATTTTCAACCACGTTCATAAAATTATTTAATTTAAAAGAAAAATCACCAAAAATACAATAAAAACCCCTAAAAGGATTTTATGCCAATAAAAAAAAGCACAACCTAGAAAAACATAAAATTATGTTAATTTCATTCAAATATTTTCAAAAGATAAAAATCTATTTTACATCCTTGCCACAAGTTTATTACAATTTTCTCCTTCCTTTCATCCATCAGCCACTTTTTGAAAGTTTAAAGTGGCAAAAATACTCTTAGGAAGACTTAACTGATTCTTTTTTAATCTTAGATTTGCATCTGCAAAAGAAAACCAAATTAAGGGAAATTTGTGCGAAAAACGACCTAAAAAATATAAATGAATTTGACTTTTTTTGTGCATCAAAAATCTTAACTGCCTTCGTTGCCGCCTGTTAAGGATTTTCTTTAGAATTCAAGCGACAAAATATAGCTTAAGTGTTTGTGCTACAAAAAAAGGAGAAGTGAAATTTATTAGGTTTTTTTAATCTTGAAAATCTTTAATATTTCGCTGGTATTTGTATGAGTTTAATGGGAAATTGGAGAAAGTACAGGTTGATAAATAGATGGCGCTTAATACTTTAAATCCGTATGATTTTTAGGTGACCCTAACCTTTAAAAGAGAGCGAGACATAGCATTTTGAGCAAACTTAAACTAATCCAAATATCTTCCTATCGTCAACTTTTCCATAGAAATGTCTTCTTCCTATAGCCAACTTTTCTATGGAAATGTCTTCTTCCTATTGTCAACTTTTTTATAGAAATGTCTATCCTATAGTCAACTTTTCTATAGAAATGACTTATTCCTACAGTCAACTTTTCTATAGAAATGTCTTTATCCTATAGTAAACTTTTCTATAGAAATGACTTATTCCTACAGTCAACTTTTCTATAGAAATGTCTTCCTATCGTCAACTTTTTTATAGAAATGTCTTCTTGATAATGTCATCATTTCTCTTGAAATGTCTTCCTTCTAACGTCATTTTTTTTATAGAAATGTCTTCTTCTTAATGTCAAAATTCTATGGATATGTCTTATTCCCAACGCCAACTTTTCTATTTAAATGACTTCATCCTATAGTAAACTTTTCAATTCTTCCTAAGTCTACTTTTACATTAGTCAGGTTTGGCTTATCAAGTCTTGAATTTGTATGATAAAAAACTGACAGAATTAAAATTGAGCAAACCTGATCGTACCATCAAGTTTACGACAATTTTGAAAAATTTGTATGAAATTTAAGGAAAATAAAATGAAAACTGATGAAGAAAATGTTCGTGTGTGAACGTGAATGCTGGCTTAAAATAACTTAAAGAAAAACTGATCAAGTAAACCTGATTCGTGTGAAACGGGACTAAATTCATGTTTCCTAACGTCAATTTTTCTATAGAAATGTCTTCCTATCGTCTCTAGAAATGTCTTCCTATCGTCAACTTTTCTCTATAAATATCTTTCTATCGTCAATTTTTCTCTAGAAATGTCTTCCTGTCGTCAACTTTTCTCTAGAAATGTCTTCCTATCGTCAACTTTTCTCTAGAAATGTCTTTCTATTGTCAACTTTTTTCTAGAAGTGTCTTTCTATTGTCAGTTTTTTTCTAGAAATGTCTTCCTATCGTCAACTTTTCTCTAGAAATGTCTTTCTATCGTCAATTTTTCTCTAGAAATGTCTTCCTATCGTCAACTTTTCTCTAGAAATATCTTACTATCGTCAACTTTTCTCTAAAAATGTCTTCCTGTTGTAAACTTTTCTATAGAAATATCTTCATATTGTCAACTTTTTTCTAGAAAGGTCTTAATATCGTCAACTTTTCTCTAGAAATATCTCCATACCGTCAGCTTTTCTATAGAAATGCATTCCTATCGTCAACTTTTTTAAATATCTTCCTATCGTCAACTTTTCTTATAAATGTCTTCCTATCGTCACCTTTTCTCTATAAATGTCTTCCTATCGTCATTTTTTTCTAGAAATGTCTTTCTATCGCCAACTTTTCTAAAGAAATGTCTTCCTATCGTCAACTTTTCTATAGAAATGTGTTCCTGTCATCTACTTTTCTATAGAAATGTCTTCTTATCGCCAACTTTTCTCTAGAAATATCTTCTTACCGTCAAGTTTTGCATAGAAATATCTTCCTATCGTTAAGTTTTCTCTAGAAATGTCTTCCTGTCGTCAACTTTTCTATAGAAATGGCTTCCTTTCGTCATTTTTTTTTTAGAAATTTCTTTCTATCGTCATTTTTTCTCTATAAGTGTCTTCCTATCATCAACTTGTCTCTAGAAACGTCTTCCTACCATCAAGTTTTCTCTAATATCGTCAACTTTTCTTTATAAATGTCTTCCTATCGTCACCTTTTCTCTATAAATGTCTTCCAATCGTCATTTTTTTCTAGAAATGGGTTTCTATCGTCAACTTTTCTAAAGAAATGTCTTCCTATCGTCAACTTTTCTATACAAATGTCTTCTTATCGAAATGTAGAAATGTCTTCCTATAGAAATTTCTTCCTATCGTCAACTTTTCTATAGAAATGTCCTCCTGTCGTCAACTTTTCTATAGAAATGTCTTCCTGTCGTCAAATTTTCTCTAGTAATGTCTTCCTATCATCAATTTTTCTTTAGAGATGTCTTCCTTTCGTCATTTTTCTCGGGAAATTTTTTCCTATCGTTAACTTGTCTCTAGAAATGTCTTAATATCGGTAACTTTTCCTTATAAAAGTCTTCCTATCATCAACTATTCTCTAGAAATGTCTTCCTATCGTCTACTTTTCTCTAGAAATGTCTTCCTATCGCCAACTTTTCTCTAGTTTTTCTTCCTTTCGTAACTTTTTCTCTAGAAATGTCTTGCTATCGTCAGCATTTCTCTATCGTCCTATCGTCGACTTTTCTTTAGTGCCGATTAATATGTAATTTTTTTAGGGGGTTTGAGGGTACAAACACCCCTTGATCCGGGGTATTTATACCTTAAAATAAACTATAGCAATGACATCGCTTTACTTCTCTTTTTCAATTACCGCAAAGAGAATCAAATTTAAAAAAAAAAACTGTTTTTAAATCCTTATCATCAGTAGCTTTCGTTACTAAAACTCAATAATTTCACTAGAAAAATACAAAGTCAAAAAGTGTTGCCAATAGCAAAAACTAATTTGGCTCTATAGCAATCATTCATCAAAAATTTTATAATTTTGATAATCTCGAAAAAATTTACAAAGGCTTTTATTTGTGACCAAAAACTTGCCTTTGATGCCAAAAACTTACTCTAATGACAAACGAAATGTAATAACAATTTTAAAGTTTTCCAATTGTAAATTCACATTTTAAGCTTTTGTGAGTTGCCTACAGTACACTAAAAGTAGCAGATAGTTTTTTTTTTGTGTAAATCAATATGTATAGAATTATGTTGCCTTTAGGCTAATATTGCTTACTATAGGTTAGAGATAGGAATCGTTGTGGTATTGACCACATATCAGGATTTGCAAAGCACAATAATTATTTCTCATGTTCGTACGTGTTTTTGTAGTTATTGAAGTTGATTACTTTGGGTCACACTTGTTGCTTAAGCTGATAATAATAATGTCAACAATTGTAATACATACACCCTACATCATTATAGCTTTATTCAAATTTGCGTTCACAAGCCCCATTGAAATAATTTGTATAGGAGAAAACCAATAATTGTTGACAATAACGTTCCAAAAATAGCCAAACAATTTGTTAAACTTTTTCTTAATTCCACACAAAATTATAACCCAATTCCCAGATTCCATTTGACATAACCTAAATACCGTCTGAATTTTGTCATTTAATTTTAAATAAGAATTACAAACTCAATGAAAAAACATTTGTTAAATTTACTGGAGACAAAATATATCCACAGACATTAAAGTCGACTTACTTGGAAGTAAGTCCTATTTACTTGTTTGTTCTTGACGTCTTTGACGTAATGAAGACTTGAATTATTTTTTGTTATATATTTTCTATTAAATAATATGGCTTTATTTTCTCTTTTGTCTGAGTTTAACAACAATTGGCCACAATAAAACGACCATTAAGCAATTGCCAAAAAATTAAATTTCAATTTTCTTTACAATAAATTCTATGTTTTCATATATTTTTTGTGGGGAGATTTAAAAAAAAAAAAACATATGTACATCTTAAATGTCCTACCAGGGGCACGTCTTGACAACTACTAATGTACTGGTATAAGTCTATGATATTAATATAAACTTAGTTTCGTTTACTCTAGTCTTACCATCATTAGTCTTCCTATTGTCAACTTTTCTAAAGAAAAGTCTTCTTCCAAATGTCAACTTTTTTATAGAAAAGTTTATTTCCTAAAGTCAACTTTTCTATAGAAAACTCCATTTCATAACTTCAACTTTTCTATAGAAAAGTCTATTTCCTAAAGTCAACTTTCCTATAGAAATGTCTATTCCTAACGTCAACTTTTCTATAGAAAAGTTTTTTTTCCTAATGCAACTTTTTTATAGAAAACATTTCTAGAAATGTCTTTTATAATCAATTTTTCTATAGAAATGTCTTCCGATCGTCAACTTTTCTCTAGAAATGTCTTCCTATCGTCAACTTTTCTCCAGAAATGTCTTCCTAACGTCATTTTTTCTATGGAAATGTCTTCCTAACTTCAACTTTTCTATAGAAATGTCTTTCTAACGTCAACTTTTCTATAGAAATATCTTTCTAACGTCAACTTTTCTATAGAAATGTCTTCCTAACGTCAACTTTTCTATAGAAATATTTTCCTATCCTCAACTTTTCTCTTGAAATGTCTTCCTATCGTCAACTTTTCAATAAAAATGTCTTCCTATCGTCAACTTTTCTCTAGAAATGTCTTACTATCGTCAACTTTTCTATAGAAATGTCTTCCTATCGTCAACTTTTCTATAGAAATGTCTTCCTATCGTCAACTTTTCTATAGAAATGTCTTCCTATCGTCAACTTTTCTCCAGAAATGTCTTCCTAACGTGATTTTTTCTATGGAAATGTCTTCCTAACTTCAACTTTTCGATAGAAATGTCTTTCTAACGTCAACTTTTCTATAGAAATATCTTTCTAACGTCAACTTTTCTATAGAAATGTCTTCGTAACGTCAACTTTTCTATAGAAATATTTTCCTATCCTCAACTTTTCTCTTGAAATGTCTTCCTATCGTCAACTTTTCTATAGAAATGTCTTCCTATCGTCAACTTTTCTATAGAAATGTCTTCCTATCGTCAACTTTTCTATAAAAATGTCTTCCTATCGTCTACTATTCTATAGAAATGTCTTCCTATCGTCAACTTTTCTATAGAAATGTCTTCCTATCGTCAACTTTTCTATAGAAATGTCTTCCTATCGTCAACTTTTCTATAGAAATGTCTTCCGATCGTCAACTTTTCTATAGAAATGTCTTCCTATCGTCAACTTTGCTATAGAAATGTCTTCCTATCGTCTACTATTCTATAGAAATGTCTTCCTATCGTCTACTATTCTATAGAAATGTCTTCCTATCGTCAACTTTTCTATAGAAATGTCTTCCAATCGTCAACTTTTCTATAGAAATGTCTTCCTATCGTCAACTTTTCTATGGAAATGTCTTCCTATCGTCAACTTTTCTATAGAAATGTCTTCCTATCGTCAACTTTTCTATAGAAATGTCTTCCTATCGTCAACTTATCTATAGAAATGTCTTCCTATCGTCCACTTTTCTATAGAAATGTCTTCCTATCGTCAACTTTTCTATAGAAATGTCTTCCTATCGTCTACTATTCTATAGAAATGTCTTCCTATCGTCTACTATTCTATAGAAATGTCTTCCTATTGTCTACTATTCTATAGAAATGTCTTCCTAACGTCAACTTTTCTATAGAAATGTCTTAATATCGTAAACTTTTCTATAGAAATGTCTTCCTATCGTCAACTTTTCTATAGAAATGTCTTCCTATCGTCAACTTTTCTATAGAAATGTCTTCCTATCGTCAACTTTTCTATAGAAATGTCTTCCTATCGTCAACTTTTCTATGGAAATGTCTTCCTATCGTCAACTTTTCTATAGAAATGTCTTCCTATCGTCAACTTTTCTATAGAAATGTCTTCCTATCGTCAACTTTTCTATAGAAATGTCCTCCTATCGTCAACTTTTCTATAGAAATGTCCTCCTATCGTCAACTTTTCCATAGAAATGTCTTCCTATCGTCAACTTTTCTATAGAAATGTCTTCCTATCGTCAACTTTTCTATAGAAATGTCTTCCTATCGTCAACTTTTCTTTAGAAATGTCTTCCTATAGTCAACTTTTCTATAGAAATGTCTTCCTATCGTCAACTTTTCTATAGAAATGTCCTCCTATCGTCAACTTTTCTATAGAAATGTTCTCCGGTCATCAACTTTTCTTTAAAAATGTCCTCCTATCGTCAACTTTTCCATAGAAATGTCTTCTTTTTCTATAGAAATGTCTTCTTATCGTCAACTTTTCCATAGAAATGTTCTCCGGTCATCAACTTTTCTTTAAAAATGTCTTCCTATCGTCATCTTTTCTCTAGAAATGTATTCCTATCGTCAACTTTTCTATAGAAATGTCTTCCTATCGTCAACTTTTCTATAGAAATGTCTTCCTATCGTCAACTTTTCTTTAGAAATGTTTTCCTATAGTCAACTTTTCTATAGAAATGTCTTCCTATCGTCAACTTTTCCATAGAAATGTCCTCCTATCGTCAACTTTTCTATAGAAATGTCCTCCTATCGTCAACTTTTCCATAGAAATGTCTTCTTTTTCTATAGAAATGTCTTCTTATCGTCAACTTTTCTATAGAAATGTCCTCCGGTCATTAACTTTTCTTTAAAAATGTCTTCCTATCGTCATCTTTTCTCTAGAAATGTATTCCTATCGTTAACTTTTCTATAGAAATGTCTTCCTATCATCAACTTTTCTCTAGAAATGTCTTCCTATCTTCAATTTTTCTATAGAAATGTCTTCTCTTTAGAAGTGAATTTCGATATTCAACTTTTCCATGGAACTTTCGTCAACTTTTCTTTAGAAAAGTCTTTCCTAGATTTGCCGCTAGGGTTGTCCTTCACATTTCCCCTTGGCTTGTGCAGCGTACAAGTACTTATGTGTAAAGAAAATAGTCCTCCAACTGTTTCAAATGGCAAGATGTTAAAAACTTAGTATTTACAATTGTTACAAATCACTTTTAAAAATATTTTTCTTACTTTCATTTTCTTTTTTCTTCTTTAAATCAATTTACCCTATTTTTTAAGATTAAATAGAAAAACTTGGTTAAATAAACACACGTTTTTCTTTTACTACTCGTAAAACTAAATGGATTATAAATTTTGAAACCTGCTGTTACCCTATGGCTACTTGTTGCTCTATAATATCAAAGTTTTAAAGTTGACCGTCTACTGCAATATATGAATGTCTGGACACTGCGTTAAGTCTGATGTTTATCTAATGCTTTGTCAGATGTTTATCTAATGCTTTGTCAGATGTTTTTATGTAGGATAATCTGATCTTAAAGATAGTAATTAAATACGTTATGTGTCTGATTTTGTTCTTAAAGTTTTTCCAAAATTGGATTGTATGATGAAATAGATTAAAAAATAGATCGATGGGACCATAAACAAGTTCTTAAACTTGATTTTAATTTCAGCTGATGACCAGTGTTATTAAAGTTTGATAAAAAAAGACATTTGACTCAGTACTGTAGCATACAACAAAGTCAGACTTGGTCCATAATATAACTTATTTCTTACTTATTTCTTTTGAGTGAGTTTGTGTGTTTTCGGTCGTTTGTGCACTAAAGAAAAAATAGTTGTGGACATGTTCATTCTATTACACAGTGGCTGGGGCTAAAAGTTACTTTCTTGACCACAAAGTTAACAACAGTGGTAAGTTGGACCAACCAAAACAAAAAATACAAAAGTAAAGTTTACTTTGTGCCAAACTTATTTATTTGTAATACTAAGTACAATTTGTACTTTTTTCTATGTGATTTCATTTTGGTACAAACTTGTAATGCAAGAAAGATAAAACTTTAATGTTAGCAATTTATAAAGTAAAGTTTAATTTCAATGGGGAGATTTGTTTGGATTTGGAAACTAGAAACCTGCAGGAATTTAAGTTTTTTATTTGCTTCAATTTTTTTTTCGTTCCAACTGTCAAGGGTAAATGCGACCATGTCGTAAAGCAAGTAATCGAATTAGCTTAGCTTAAGTTAGTCACAGTGACAAAGTTTTAAAAAGACCGGAAAAGTGTATTTTGTGTTTTCAATGATATCACTATCGTCAACTTTTCTCTGGACTTGCCTTCCTATAGTCAACTTTTCCCTAGAAATGTCTTCCTATCCTCATCTTTTCTCTGGAAATGCCTTCCTATAGTCAACTTTTCCATAGAAATGTCTTACTATCATCAACTTTTTTCTAGAAATGCTTTCCTAAGGTCAACTTTTCTATAGAAATGTCTTCCTAACGCCAACTTTTCTATAGAAATGTCTTCCTAACGTCAACTTTTCAATAGAAATGTGTTCCTAACGTCAACTTTTCTATAGAAATGTCTTCCTAACGTCAACTTTTCTATAGAAATGTCTTCCTAACGTCAACTTTTCTATAGAAATGTCTTCCTAACGTCAACTTTTCTATAGAAATGTCTTCCTAACGTCAACTTTTCTATAGAAATGTCTTCCTAACGTCAACTTTTCTATAGAAATGTCTTCCTAACGTCAACTTTTCTATAGAAATGTCTTCCTAACGTCAACTTTTCTATAGAAATGTCTTCCTAACGTCAACTTTTCTATAGAAATGTCTTCCTAACGTCAACTTTTCTATAGAAATGTCTTCCTGTCGTCAACTTTTCTATAGAAATGTCTTCCTAACGTCAACTTTTCTATAGAAATGTCTTCCTAACGTCAACTTTTCTATAGAAATGTCTTCCTAACGTCAACTTTTCTATAGAAATGTCTTCCTAACGTCAACTTTTCTATAGAAATGTCTTCCTATCGTCAACTTTTCTATAGAAATGTCTTCCTATCGTCAACTTTTCTATAGAAATGTCTTCCTATCGTCAACTTTTCTATAGAAAAGTCTTCCTATCGTCAACTTTTCTATAGAAATGTCTTCCTATCGTCATCTTTTCTATAGAAATGTCTTCCTATCGTCAACTTTTCTATAGAAATGTCTTCCTATCGTCAACTCTTCTATAGAAACGTCTTCCTATCGTCAACTTTTCTATAGAAATGTCTTCCTATCGTCAACTCTTCTATAGAAACGTCTTCCTATCGTCAACTTTTCTATAGAAATGTCTTCCTATCGTCAACTCTTCTATAGAAACGTCTTCCTATCGTCAACTTTTCTATAGAAATGTCTTCCCATTGTCAACTTTTCTATAGAAATGTTTTCCTATCGTCAACTTTTCTATAGAAATGTTTTCTTATCGTCATCTTTTCTATAGAAATGTCTTCCTAACGTCATCTTTTCTATAGAAATGTCTTCCTAACGTCAACTTTTCTATAGAAATGTCTTCCTAGCGTCAACTTTTCTATAGAAATGTCTTCCTAACGTCAACTTTTCTATAGAAATGTCTTCCTAACGTCAACTTTTCTATAGATATGTCTTCCTAACGTCAACTTTTCTATAGAAATGTCTTCCTAACGTCAACTTTTCTATAGAAATGTCTTCCTAACGTCAACTTTTCTATAGAAATGTCTTCCTAACGTCAACTTTTCTATAGAAATGTCTTCCTAACGTCAACTTTTCTATAGAAATGTCTTCCTAACGTCATCTTTTCTACACTCAGAATATTATGTAAGTAAAATTAACTTAAAATGTAATTTGAAATGAATGAATATTCATTTAAAACCCGGTCAACTGATTTTTCTTTCAAATTCAATAAATATTTCATTTAAATTTAACTGACAAATATTTAAACTACAGGTCTGTTTCTTTACTTTCTGGGTGAGTTCCTGCAAATGAGAGTAAATTAGAAGTTACTCTCCCAAATAGCAAAACTAACATAGAAGTACGGGAACACAAAACACCTAAATTTAAGTGCACAATTGATCTAACTTGAAAAATATCCAAAAAAATGTTTTTAAACCAGTTAAAAACATTTCAGTTTTTCTGTATTTTATTTTTTATAACAATTTTTCAAAATATTTGTTTGTTTTTTATTCATAAATATTTTTTTGAAAATTTTTAAATGTTTGCCAGGAAAAATTTTTCTGGCAAATACATGGAAATTATTGTAAGGAGAAAATTTTAGAATTTTTTCAAATTCGTTCTCAATTACAGTTTTTTTTAGTACAGGAACACTTAATTGTAATTTCTGATTAAAACTTGTACAATATTGTACAGTATTGGGAGTTCTGGAACACAGCTTACATTTTCAGTTTTAAAAACGGAATATTCAGTTGTTTTCAAAAAAAATACTGACAAAAATTTAAACTACATTTTTAGTATAAAAAACGGAAATTTTCATTTATTTTTAAAAAACTGAATGGTAAAAACTACGTAAAATTTCCTTAAAACGGACAATTTTCATTTGTTTTTGTAATTAATGTAATATAAAAGACGAAACCATAAAAAGGTTATAACTTTTAAGGCATCAACAAACCAAACAGACAAAACAAAGTTTGTTGTTTGCTTAGGCCATATCCCGTGATAGGCGGCCAGTATTATAAAAAGTTTCTTCAGTAGGCAAACCTAAGATACTTAAGTAAAACCAATAATTAAACAAATGCGATTATATTTGATACAATAATTGAAAAAATTTATAAAAACTAAACAACTGATATTTTCAAATGTTACGGATTTTTAGTATTTTTTTGTAGGTTGTTTTTTAAACAAATGTATAAATATGTTAAAAATCAATTTTCATATAAATTTAAATGAATATTCATTTAAAAACAACATAACCGAAAATTTCCTAAACAACAAACAATCAGTTACTGTAATAATTTCCTGAGTGTATAGAAATGTCTTCCTGACGTCAACTTTTCTATAGCAATGTATTCCTATCGCCAACTTTTCTATAGAAATGTCT
This sequence comes from Stomorhina lunata, assembly GCA_933228675.1. Lineage (NCBI taxonomy): Eukaryota > Metazoa > Arthropoda > Insecta > Diptera > Rhiniidae > Stomorhina > Stomorhina lunata. The sequence continues at coordinate 54,352,208 of OW121744.1, forward strand.
TCCTAACGTCAACTCTTCTATAGAAATGTCCTCCTAACGTTAACTTTTCTATAGAAATGTCTTCCTAACGTCAATTTTTCTATAGAAATGTCTTCCTTACGTCAACTTTTCTATAGAAATGTCTTCCTAATGTCAACTTTTCTATATAAATGTCTTCCTAATGTCAACTTTTCTATATAAATGTCTTCCTAACGTCAACTTTTCTATAGAAATGTCTTCCTAACGTCAACTTTTCTATAGAAATGTCTTCCTAACGTCAACTTTTCTATAGAAATGTCTTTCTAACGTCAACTTTTCTATAGAAATGTCTTCCTAACATCAATTTTTCTGTAGAAATGTCTTCCTAACGTCAACTTTTCTATAGAAATGTCTTCCTAACGTCAACTTTTCTATAGAAATGTCTTCCTAACGTCAGTTTTTCTATAGAAATGTCTTTCTAACGTAAAATTTTCTATAGAAATGTCTTCCTATCGCCAACTTTTCTATAGAAATGTCTTCCTATCGTCAACTTTTCTATAGAAATGTCTTCCTATCGTCAACTTTTCTATAAAAATGTCTTCCTATCGTCAACTTTTCTATAGAAATGTCTTCCTATCGTCAACTTTTCTATAGAAATGTCTTCCTATCGTCAACTTTTCTATAGAAATGTCTTCCTATCGTCAACTTTTCTTTAGAAATGCCTTCCTGCCTTAAACCTTTCTCTAGAAATGTTTTTTTCATTAACTTTTCTATAGAAATATCTTCCTATCGTCAACGTTTCTATAGACATGTCTTCCTATCATCAACTTTTCTCTGGAAATATTTTCCTATCGTAAAATTTTCTCTAGAAATGTCTTTCTATCGTCAACTTTTTCTTCACAGAAATCGTTTCACCTCATAAGTGAGCTAGCCACTGGTTATTCAGTATTAGGCTATGTAGAATTTTTCTAACTTCGGAGCCGGAGTTAAAACGTAGTCCCCTTTCAATAAGTCTAAAAATAGAATCGGATGCAGCTCATTGTGTGAGAGAAGTTACCCCTTGTTCCAATTTTAATGTAGTTTTGGGAATTACATTACAGCAACCACCATAGACGATAAGCCAACAGCAATAACACGCCGTCGATGTAATAACAAAAAATATAACCATGAAATTAAATTAATTATGAAATAATAGAATTTTAGCGTAAACGGCATTCATTATCGGTAACGTTTTCTATAATGAGTTTTAGCATTCACTGTTAAGAAAAATGCACAAAAAGTAAACTTCACAAACTAGAAAAAAAGAAGCCATAGTAGTACATAGATAAATGTAGTTAGTACTTGGTTCCTAACTTTTATTGTTACTTTTATGACACTTTTATTGTGAGAAGGACAAGAAACAAACCATTTCAAGACGTTTTCATCTTTAAGCAAAAAAGGACATTAACAACAACAAAAAACACTTCAAATGATTTTATTTTATTGCTCTATTTCTCCACTTTTTGTTGAATTTATTTTAATTTTTTTATTTCTGACTTTTTAATCCCCATAAATATTTTATTGAGACATTTTCTATATTTTTTTTTCTTTATTTTAGCTCATCACTTTTAAGGATGGCAAAGTGGGTGTTAATTTCTTGGGCTATCATGCTGCAGCCGGTTTGGGTGGTGGTCAGGGTGATGGTTTATTAGGTGGCCTACATGCTTCGGCTGGCACACCTTGGGGTCAGAATGCAGCTGCTGGTTTAGGTGGCAATGTTAATGGTGAGTTTTAATAGAATTTTTTTTAATGTATTTCGTTTTGTTTCCAACAGTCGAATTATGAAATATTTTTGCGATCGGATAACGTTTACCTGTAACGACATGATGCCAAAATTTGAGGTAAAGGTTAATATAGAAGCCTTAGATAAGCATGAAAACGGTTTTTATACCCACCATCAAAAAGAAAAAGAAATGGGGGGGTATATTGAGGTCGTCATTACATTTGTAATATTCCTATCATTAGCTCAGAAACTAAAAGGGATATATATTCTGAATCCTTATGAAATTCTAAGACGATTGAGCACCTAAACGAAAAGAGCTAGCTCACTGAAACTTGGCAAAGATATTCTTCATTTCTGTATGAATTTTAGTATTGAAATCGCCCATGGGCTAATCTCTTATTTCCTAATAAATGACAAACTATACATAAGTACTAGGCAGCATATTTCATCGAAATCGGTTCACATTTAAACATAGCTCCCATACAAAAAACTTGCGGAAACGAAATTTCATCTCAAATACACTTAAATGCCAATAAATGATAAACTGTAATAGCTTTGGCCACTTAATTTAGCACAAGGAAGTCTTATATTTATGTCAACCAGTGTGCAAAATTTTGTCAAAATCGGTCACCATTTGACCATAGCTCCCATATTAAAAACTTACGGAAACACAAAAATACAAAAAGAAAATGGATTTTATGTCCGTCTGTTCGTCAGATAGCGTCTTAACGAAAAGAGTTAGAGGGACAAAATTTCACAAAAGTATTCTCGATATCTTGAGAAAGTTGTATATTGAAAATGGATGAAATCGGTTCACATTTAGTTAGAGCTCCCATATAATCTCTCTCCGGGAAACATATTCATGCTGATGAATTTAATACAATTAAAATAGCTATGACAACTAAATATAAAATAGAGATGTTTAATGCAACTATAGGTCAGTATATCAAATTTTATAGGAATCAGTCCATATTTGACTATAGCTTTTATATAAAAACCACTCTTGAAACCACTTAAATGCCACAAAGGCCAGTCAAAAGCCGTTCAATAAAAAACTGGGACAGCTATGGCCACTAAATTTTGCAACAATAAGCTTTATATAAATACCAGCCCGTGTATAAAATTTTGTGATAATCGGTCACCATTTAACTAAAGTTCTTATATATTAAACATGCCTTTTTATATCCACCATCAAAAAGAATGGGGGGTATATTGAGATTGTCATTCCGTTTGCAATTTCCTTAATATAAGCTTAAAAACCAAAATTGAAGTCTATTTTGAAACCTTATGAAATTCTAAGACGCTCGAGCGGTGTCTGTCTGTCTGTCTGTCTGTCTGTCTGTCTGTCCGTCTGTCTGTCTGTCTGTCTGTCTGTCTGTCTGTCTGTCTGTCTGTCTGTCTGTCTGTCTGTCTGTCTGTCTGTCTGTCTGTCTGTCTATCTGTCTGTCTGTCTGTCTGTCTGTCTGTCTGTCTTTCTGTCTTGCTGTCTGTCTGTCTGTCTGTTTGCCTGTCTGTCTGTCTGTCTTTCTGTCTGTCTGTCTGTCTGTCTGTCTGTCTGTCTGTCTGTCTGTCTGTCTGTCTTTCTGTCTGTCTGTCTGTCTGTCTGTCTGTCTGTCTGTCTGTCTGTCTGTCTGTCTGTCTGTCTGTCTGTCTGTCTGTCTGTCTGTCTGACTGTCTGTCTGTCTGTCTGTCCGTATGTCTCTTTGTCTGTCTTAACGAAAGGATATAGGTCTTTGAAATATGGCATAAATATTCTTCATTTCTTGGAAAATTTGGTGTTAAAATCGGGCAAAATCGGTTCACATTTGACCATAGCTCCCATACAAAAAACTTACGAAAACAGCCTAAATTTCACCTAAAATACACTTAAATGCCATTAAATGATAAACTGTAATAGCTTTGGTCACTAAATTTAGCGCAAGGAAGGGTTACATCAATGCCAACTACAATGTCACAATCGGTCACCATATGACCATATCTCCCATATAAAAAAACTTACGGAAACACAAAAATACAAAAAGAAAAGGGGGTTTATGTTCGTCTGTCCGTCAGATTAAAGAGCGATAGCTCCTTAACTTCCTTGATATGTTATAGAAGTTGTGTACTAAAAACGGGCGAAATCGGTTCACATTTAGTTAAAGCTCCCATATAACCCCGTCCCGGGAAACACGTTAATGCTGATAAATTGAATACAATTGTAATAGCTATGATGACTAAATTTAGGGTAGAGAAGTTTTATATGACTGTATGTCAGTATATTAAATTTTATAGGAATCGGTCCATATTTGACTATAGCTTTCATATAAAAACATTTCAAGTGGGTCTGGCCGGTGATCGAACATGGAACCTCTGGTATGCTAGGCAGATGACTAACCTGCTATACCATGGCGGTAATGTTATTTACTTATTTAAAAAATAAATTTTAACCTTAAACAGACATCGGGACTAAAATGGCCCAACATTTTTTTTTTTTTTTTTAGTCAAAATTTAGCCTCCATATTTTTAAAGATCTAAATATTTTTTTTTGTCAAAATTTAGCCTCCATATTTTTAAAGATCTAAAATTTATTCTTTTAATAAAAAAAGAATTAAGTTTGGTATATAATAATTTTTTTTTTTGTTTTTTGCGTTTTATTCGGAATGAAAAACATGAAAAACAAAAAAAATCAAATATTGACATTTAAACCCGGCAAAGAAAGGGTAATTCTCATACAATTTCAAAAAAATTAGCAAACATTCTCCATCGTCAAGGAAACGAAATTTGGGTTTAAAATTGAAAAAACTTCAAAACTATAATTTCGATATTTTATGTTAATGACTTTAATAAAAGCTGTTTTAGTTTTGTATTACATTCTATTATCTTTTTTTGAAAAAATAAATCATTATTGGTTGAAATTTTGCTAAAACGAAAAATTTTCAAATTTATTCCTATGTAAATGGGTCTATTTATGATTTAGTAGTCATGGCTTTATATTGTAGAAGAAAGATTTACTTCTATTTAACTATTTTGGATATTAAGCAGTTTTTTGACTCTCCTTAAAAATATTTAATTTGGTTCACAGTCGGTGTTGAATATAGACTCTCGATTATATCGTTATACCGTTATCGTTAAATTTCTTGTCTTTTAAAATATTTTAACATTTTCAAATAATAATGATAATAATGCATTTTTAGAATATTCTCTGATTAGCTGAGCATCCTATTTTAATCTAATTATTTAAGTGTCTTTTAATAGCAAAATTATCCTTAAAGGAAACTTTATTCTCTTGTCTTACAAATATTAAGACTATTCCCCATTTTTTCCAGCGTTAATTGATTTTATTAAATTTTAACGGTAATTAATTAAATTTTCCTGTACATTATCTGTATCTGCAAGTACTTCGTGTATTTTCTTTTATTTTTCTTTACTGAATTAATAATTAAAATTGTATATCCTTCATTCTTCCTGGCTGGAGAAAAGGGAAGAAAATCATAAATATAAGTAAAAGAAATGAAATAGTTAAGACAAGTGCAAACTTTTCAAAAGATAAGGCTATATTGTCTGAGATTTTTATTTAGTCCAAAGGGTAAAGGATGGAAACGGTGAAAAAATTACATTTAGTATGAAAATACTACAATACAAAATTAAATTTTTTGCGTTATTATTGATCGTCAGTATATTTTTGTATACGTTATGGTCTCATGATAAGAAAAATTAACGAATTTTGTTAAATTTTTTTTTTTTAATTTGCCATTTTTTAAAGGCTGATGTATAGATTTTATCATATCCTTGAAACTGGTGGTTCGATTTTGCTAAAAGTCACTGAAAACTATAGTAAATTAAATTATATTTCAGTCGCCTTAAAACCATTTTTTGGTATGCTCAACAGATTTTGAGTTATTTGCACTTAAAAGCCACAAACATTTTTTTTTCGATTTTTTCATATTACGATGTAAATAACTCCGAAATAGTTGACCACAGATGAAACCGATATTAGCACGGCTTAAAGACAATTTTGTTCTTAATCCATTGGTATATTTTTAATAAATTCAACAAAGTCATTTTAAATATATGGTAAACCAATTAGGTCAGCCTCTTCAAAAATTCCAAAGTTTCAGAAAAAAATAAAAAAAAACAAGTAAGAATGTGCTATAGTCGGTCAAGATCGACCATACGATACCCTTAACCACTAAGGTGAAAGGTGTTCTTTTTCGTGTATAAAGACAAATATTTGCTAAATTTTGCCATCATACAAACATTTTGTCAAAACTTATATATTTAAGCTGTTTCCGTCATTTGGACTTATATGAGAGCAAGGGTCAAATGTAGACCGATTTTCTCGAAATTTGGCAAGTTGATTATGGTTTTTACAAGAATTAACTCAAAATTCTCATTATCTTCAGATTTACGAGCGTTTTAGTGGTTTTTGTATAATTTAGTGCGTTTTAAAAAAGAATTTGTATGGGAGCTATGGTCAAATGTGGACCGATTTCAACGAAATTTGGCACAGTGATTTTGGCTTACATAAGCAGTGTTTGTTTCAAATTTCATGAAAATACTGATATTTGTGGGAAATATATCAATTTCGGGAAGTGGGATCTATGGGGGGTACCACAAATAATAGGCCGATTTTGATGAATTTCAATAGCCATGGTCCCATTATCTAAATGATCTGTGTCAAATTTCATCAAATTATCTTTAGAATTGCGACCTGTAGTTTGATTACAAGGTTTACATGGGGGTCCAGCCAGCCAGACGGACGGACGGACATCGCTAAATCGACTCAGAAATAGACTCTAAGCCTATTGGTATACTAAAAGATGGGTCTAAGACAAATATTTCTGAGCGTTACATACATCAGCACAAACTTATAATACCCTTTCCACCTATGATGGTGAAGGGTATAAAAAACATTTTAATTTCATGAGTTTCAAAAAAAAAATTTTAACTTTATTATAATTTTTTGTGTTGATTAGTAAAATTAAAAAAATATTTTTGTTTCCATACTTTATGAAAAAAACTGATATATAAATGTAGTTTTTCTCCTATTCGAGTAGTGTTAAGTCAGTTGTTGTTGTTGTAATTTACACTTAAAATCTCTGGTTCAGGGATGGAAAATGGCTTCCTGATTTTGTACTAAATATAATAAGTAAAGTATGAAACACAATTGGAACGAACGACAAATTTTTTGGAACGAATATTCGTCTTTAGAAATAAAACATATGGGTTAATATGAAAGTGCTCACAATTGATGCGTACGACGAAATTCGTCGTGCGTATCGAACAGTGTGATAGATTTATTTCTATTTCATACACAGACGACTACTAAACTGGTTTAGAGTGGCTGTATTTCTATTTCTGTTGTAAAATATTAGAAATTATATGTGTTCATGTTCGGCTTTAAATATTTTTAAAGCTGAATTCGTCGTGCTGGACGAAATTAGTCATTCGTCCTAATTGTGTTTCTACCTTAGGAGTGTTATATTCGGCTGTGCCAAATCTTATATACCCACCATCAAATTGTGTTAAGTTAAGAAACATATCTACGAGGGTGCAACTAACTCAGCCAATTTAAAATGTGGACCAAACTCGAAAAAAATTGTTACGCTGGTTAGTATTATTGGTTAAATATTAGAACTAAATTCGGTTGCATTAGCTTTATAGTTCAACATTTAAAAGTATCTAAGTGGTTTCCCTAGTATTTACTTTGCACAAAATTTGGTCTCATAACCGGGTATAGTCACATTACATTAATAAGCTTCTAAATACTTTTCCTTGTACTTAATAGTTCGGCTAAACACGTCGATAGTTATACGACAGGTCCATATATTTTGTACGGAGTTCCTAATGCATCGACCGTATATAAAGTCTGGACTTAACATTGATTGATAGCTATTTAATTTGTATACTAAATGTACCTCCAAATTCTTTTGATTGTATATAAAAAAGGAGATGTTATATCGGGGTTTTCAACAGGGACACTACAAAAGTACTGCGACAGGGACAGCAGACGACGCCATACTTCTTGCTAATCTTTTGACATTTCTCTTCAGTAAGGTTTGTCATTTCGTGATGGAATGATATGCGAGCTAACAACGAGTCGAAATTACAAAAATTTACAACCAAAATTCGGAGTCAGTGGCCTCAGCGTTAAGAGCGCAAATCATCTTCAGCGATGAGTCTCATTTCTGACTGAATGGCTTCGTCAATTAACATAATTTGCATTATTAGCCAGGCATTAATCCACACGTACTTCATGAGTCATCATTGCATCCCGAAAAATTACGGTTTGGTGCGGTTTGTGGGTCGGCGGCGTTTTTGGGCCGTACTTCTTCCGTGATAATCAACGCCGATAAATTACTGTAAATTTGAATCGCTACCGTTCAATGATAACCTAATGATGATAACCCCAATTGGATGATATGGACTTGGAGGACATGTGGTTTGAACAGGGCGACGCCACAAGCCACACAGTGAATGTCACAATAAATTTATTGAAAACCAAGTTTGGAGAACGTATTATCTCACGAAATGATGCATTCGATTGGCCGCCTCGGCCGTGCGATTTGACGCCGTTAGACTATTTTCTGTGCGGCTACGTCAAGTCTATGGCCTTTGCCAACAAGCCAGCGACGAGTGATGAACTTCGTACGAATATCGAACGTGAAATTGAAGCAGTTTCCGCCAATTTGTGCTTGAAAATCGTAGAAAATTGGGTTCAGCGTCTGTACTTCTGCAAGCGTTCCAGTGATGGCCAAGTAAGAGAAATCAAGTTCCATACATAATGGCATCAAACGCGCTTTTATAGCAATTAAGAATTTCATTGATATCCAAAGCCGTTTTAATTTGATTAAAAAAAAAAAACTTTTGTAGCGCTCTTATTGAAAAACCCTTTACATATGTTATACTCTCGCTGGTATTTATATAGAGCTTATTTTTGCCAAATTTAGCGGCAATAACTGACATAGTTTCTAATTTAATAGCTTTTAACTGGTATTTGTTAATTTTTTTTGGTTTTCGGGAGTGGTTTTTTTATGAAAGATATAGGCAAATATGAACCGATTCCTATAAAATTTGATATACTGACCAATAGTTGCATAAAACTTCTCTATTCTTAATTAGGTCGTCATAGCTATTACAATTGTGTTAAATTTTTCAGCATTAATGTGATTCCCGGGGTGGGTTATATGGGAGCTCTAACTAAATGTGAACCGATTTCGCCCATTTTCAATACACAACTTTTTCAAGATATGGAAAATACTTTTGAAAAGGTTGTCCCTCTAGCTCTTCTCGTGCTTTTATCTGACGGACAGATGGACATAAACCTCCTTTTCTTTTCGTATTTTTATATGGGAGATATGGTCAAATGGTGACCGATTCTGACAAAATTTTGCACACTGGCTGCCATTGACGTTAGATGCTAAATTTAGTGGCCAATTAAGTGTATTTTAGGTGAAATTAAGGCTGTTTCCATAAGTGTTTTGTGTGGGAGCTATGGCTAAATGTGAACTGATTTGGATAAAATTTCATATACTGTCTAGTGCTTATGTAAAACTTCTATATACCAAATCTTGTCATCATAGCTGTTATAATTTGTCTTTTATTAGCAAATAAGCGCTTAGCCTAGACGAGGTTATACAGGAGCTATTGTCAAATGTCAACCGATTTTGCCCGATTTCAATACCAAAATTTTTCTAAAAATGAAGAATATTAATGCTAAATTTCAGTTTAGCATTAAAACCTCTTCGTTAAGGTTTTATCGTGCCGACAACAGACAGACGGATATCGCTCAATCGTCTTAGAATTTAATAAGAATTCAGAATATACTTCAATTTTGGTTTTGAGCCAATATTAAGGAAATTACAAACGAGCGACAATCTCAATATACCCCCCATTTTTTTTTGATAGTGGGTATAATAATTGCAAAAAAAATCTGAAATTTCAAAAGGTGTTATGTGGACTATACCTTAAGAAATTTTAAATCCAACAAACCAACACTTTGAATGTCTAAGAATTGTGTCAAGTTGGACTCAGTAGTACCACGGTACCAACAAGGCTTAAAATGTACGAAACAAATAGTAAATTATATCATCTTTACCATCCCTGCTTTGGTTGTTAACACTTTGTTTAATTATAACTCTGGGTATCTTTAATCACTTTCTTTCCTTATATCATTCTGTTAATGTTTCCTTTACTGCCTTCTTTGTATTCATTGCTTACAAGTGTAGTTCACATAATATTTAGTAATACCCTACATATCACCATAAATAGTTAAAAAATGTATTTCTGTACTAGTGTTGGTTTCTTTCTATCTCTAAGATCAAGTCCCGTACACCTCAAACAGTAACAGTTCCCAAAATCATTTTTTAGATCTCAAAAAGCCACAATCCCATATGTAATTCATTAATACTACATATATTACATAACGCTCTAATATAGGGTATTATGAGATAGTATTCGCCTAACGAAAATACTTTTCTGACTTTGGTCTTTTATTTTCGTATTCCCTTTCCTTGAGAGTTGTCTTAAAGAGAATTTTGTACGCAATTTTGTATAATTAATTTTACTGACACATTGACAAATGTGCCACTTGGCAGACATTTATATGGACGTGGCTTTAAGAGCGGCAAGGACAGACAATATCCACAAGAGCAGCAAAAAAGGAGTTTAATAGTTGTAGGTTTTGAAAGCATTTTCATTTGAAAGGCAAACAAACATACCTTATCGTCTTTTGACATTAATTAAAATTTAACTACACTCGAAACTTTATTAATAACAATTATTAAGTAAAATTTGAGCTTTCGATATCTAGAAAAAGTTGTTTATTGAAATGGGCGAAATCGGTTCACATTTAGTTGAAGCTCCCATATAACCCCGCCCCGGGAATCACATTAAAGCTGATAAATTGAATACAATTGTAATAGTTATGATAACTTAATTTAGAACAGAGAAGTTTTATGCAACTATTGATCAGTATATCAAATTTTATAGAAATCGGTCCATATTTGACTATAGCTTTTATATAAAAACAACTTCCGGAAATCACTAAAAGGCCAGTTAAAAGCTTTTAAATTAGAAACTATGACAGCTATGGCCACTAAATCCTGCAAGAATAAGCTTTATATAAATACCAGCCAGTGTGTAAGTCGGTCAACATTTGGCTATAATACTTAGTACCTGGGCTACCGAGCCTTGCTCGGAGCTTAATGATAAGCATTTCGAGGCAAATTTTAAAGTTTTCATACATTTTATTTTATAAAGTACTAAATAAATTTAGAGAAAAGGCGGTACACAAATATCTAATTAATTTTTAATCATTTTATTCATTTTGACCTAATAAGACATGATCAAATGCATAGTTTAATATGAATAATTTTGGAAATTGGACTTAGAAACCTGTCGAAAATTGTTCATACCAACTAAAAAACCTTCGTCGGCTCATGTGCAACAACTTTGCTAAGAATCATTGCATGATCAAATGCACAGCTAACGACTTAATTCACTTTGTATAATTTTCAGTGGCGCCACCTGTCGGAAACTATTCGTATTAATTAAACAAGCTTCGCCAGCTTATTTGCAACAACTTCGCTAAAGATCATAGCATGATCAAATGACCAGTTTACGATTTAATTCATTTTTAGTGATTTTCGGTGGCGCCACCTGTCGGAAATTAGTGATACCAACTGAAAGATTATTGCAGAAGCATAACATGGTTAAATGCATAGTTTACATCAAAAAAGGTACCCACTGTCCAAATTTTATCAAAATCGTTAGAGCCGTTTTCGAGATAGCCAATCTATATATATATATATATATATATATATATATATATATATATATATATATATATATATATATATATATATATATATGTATATATATATAGTACCTGGTTGACCGAGCCTTGCTCGGGGCTTTATGATAAGCATTTTGAGGCAAATTTTAAAGTTTTTATATATTTTATTTTATACAGTTACAGTTTAACCCCTTTTAAATAATTTTGAAAATTGGCCATACCAACAGAAACCTCCGTCGACTCATGTGCAACAACTTTGCTAAAGATTATAGTCTGATCAAATGCACAGTTTACGATTTAATTCATTTTGAGTAGTTTTCAGTGGCGCCGCCAGAAGTCGTTCATACCACTAAGAAACCTTCATCTGCTTATGCGTAACAACTTTGCTTATGATCATAACATGATCAAATGCACAGTTTATGATTTAATTCACTTATAGACTGATCAAATGCACAGTTTACGATTTAATTCATTTTGAGTAATTTTCAGTGGCGCCACCTGTCGGACTTTGGTCATTCCAATTAATAAACCTTCGTCGGATTATCCGCAATAACTTTGCTAAAAATTATAGCATGATTAAATGAACAGTTTACGATTAAATTGACTTTAAGTAAATTTCAGTGGCGCCACCTGTCGAAATTTCTTCATACCAACTAAGAAACCTTCGTCGGCTCATGTGCAACAACATTGCTAAAGATTATAGCATGATTATATGTACAGCTTACGATTAAATTGACTTTGAGCAATTTTAAGTAGCGCCACCTGTCGGAAATTATTCACACCTATTAAAAAGCATTCGCCGGCTCATGCGCTACAACTTTGCAAAAGATCATAGTATGATCAAATGTACAGTTTACGATTTAATTAATTTTTAGTAATTTTCAGTGGCGCCACCTGTCGGAAATTAGTCTCACCTACTTAAAAACCTTCGCCGGCTTATCCGCAACATCTTTGCTAAAGAGCATAACATGATCAAATTCACAGTTTACTATTCTATAAAGAACATACATACAGACAAATATTCATTTGTTTTAAACTTATAACATTACTAATTTTTTCCCCTTTTTATCCCCTAATTTAAAAAAGTTCCATATGCATAATTGGTACTTCTTTGGTACCAATTGAATTCGGTAAATTTTATTAGAAAGCAGTTAACATAATTTTCCTATTCATATTACTTTTGTAGATGTTAAGTTATCAGTTTATCCCTTTTTTACACATTTTGGCCACAAAATCAAAAAAGTACCAAATACGTGTTCAATATTTCTTTCACATCTATTGATTGCAGTACAAAGTTTCTTTCTATATTCCTTAGTTTAAAATATAAGAGTGGGTTAAAAAGGTACCAAAAAAACTATTTTCACCCTTTTTTACCCCTTATCGGACATAATTTCAAAAAAGTACCAAACACCTGTCCGTTTATTTTCATAGCTGTTTAAAACGTAATTTAAATTTTGTTTCTATACCTATTACTTAAGGAGATATAGCGTTTTCGATTTTTTCCCCTTTTTACCCGTTTTTACCCTCTTAGAGGCAAAGGTTCCAAAAGTCCCTTCTTCTTCGACCTATACATCAAAAAAGATACCCACTGTCCAAATTTTATCAAAATCGTTAGAGCCGCTTTCGAGATAGTCATTCTATATATATATATATATATACAATTATTGCTCGTTTAAGAATATAAGATATATATATATATATATATATATATATATATATGTATATATATATATATATATATATATATATATATATATATATAATTATTGCTCATTTAGGAATATAAGATATATATAACCCCTTTTTATATCCACCATCAAAAAGAATGGGGGGTATATTGAGATTGTCATTCCGTTTGTGATTTCCTTAATATTGGCTCAAAACCCAAAGGGCGATATATATTCTGAATCCATACGAAATCCTAAAACTATTAAGCGATGTCCGTTTGTCTGTCTGTCTGTCTGTTGAAATCACGATAACGCCTAAACTAAAGGAGCTAGCTCACTAAAACTCAGTAAAAACATTTTGGTATTGAAATTGAGCAAAATTGATTCATATTTGACCATAGCTCCCGTATAACCTCGTCTAGGCTAATTGCTTATTTACTAATAAATGACAAATTAAAACAGTTACGATGATAAAATAGGCAGCATATAAAATTTCATCGAAATCGGTTCACATTTAACCATAGCTCCCATACAAAACACTTACGGAAACAGCCTAAATTCCACCATAAATACACTTTAATGCCAATAAATGATAAACTGTAATAGCTATGGACACTAAATTTAGCACAAGAAAGTCTTATATAAATACCAAATTTTGTAACAATCGGTCACCATTTGACCAAAGCTCATATATAAAAAACTTACGGAAACACAAAAACACAAAAAGAAACGGGGATTTATGTCCGTCTGTCCGTCTTAACTACAAGAGCTAGAGGGACAAAATTTTACAAAAGTATTTTTGATATATTATAAAAGTTGTGTACTAAAAATGGGGGAAATCGGTTCACATTTAGTTAGAGCTCCCATATAACCCTGCCCCGGGAATCACATTAATGCTGATAAATTGTATACAATTGTAATAGCTATGACGACTATGTTTAGAATACAGAAGTTTTAAGCAACTATTGGTCAGTATATCGAATTTTATAGGAATCGGTCCATATTTGACTATAGCTTTCATATAAAAAGCACTCACGGAAACCATTAAAATGCCACAGACGCCAGTCAAAGGCTATTAAATTATAAACTATGACAGCTATGGACAGCTATCCAAAAATATTTGTGGAAATCGGTCATGATTTGACTATATATATATATTTGACTATATATATATATATATATATATATATGTATATATATATATATATATATATATATATATATATATATATATATATATATGTATATATATATATATATATATATATATATATATATATGTATATATATATATATATATATATATATATATATATATATGTATATATATATATATATATATATATATATATATAACATTATACAATCAAAGAGATTTAGAGGTACATTCCGTATATTAAGATTGCACCTACGAAATTAGATAACTATCAAAAAATGTTAAGTCCAGGAACTCCTTACAAAATATATGGACCTGTCGTACTACAATCAATGTGTTTGGTCTAACTATATATTAAGCGCAACGAAAAGTATTTAACAGCTTGTTAATGTAAAACTATATCCGGTTATGAGACCAAATTTTGTGCAATGTAAATGCTAGGGAAACCACTTAGAAATGTACTTGTAAATGTTGAACTATAAAGCTACTGCCACCGAATTTAGTCTACAGATTTTATCAACAATACCAGCGTAATTTTTTTTCCTGGAATTTGGTCTACATTTTGAATAGTAGATATGTGAGATATGTTTCTAAACTTAATACAATTTGATGGTGCGTATATAGGATTCGGCACAGCCAAAAGTTGGAAAGGGTATTAAAAATTTGTGCTGATGTATATAACGCATAGTAAAATTGATCTTAGACCCACCTTAAAGTTTACAGATAGATTTAGAATCTCTTCCTGTGATTCTTAATCTAGCCGTCCGCCTGGACGGTAGGACCAGGTCGCAATTCTAAAGATAATTTGATAAAATTTGGCCCAATTTTTTTTTTTTTTTTAAAGTGGGAGCATGGTTATTGAAATACGTCAAAATCGGTCCATTATTTATGGTACCTCTCATAGGTCCCACTTCCCGGAATTGATATATTGGCCACAAATATCAATATTTTTTCATGAAATTTAAAACAAATACTGCTTGTGTAAATCAAAATCACTGTACGTTGAAATCGGTCTACATTTGACCATAGATCCCATACAAACTCTTCTGTCAAAACACACTTATATATATATAATATATATATATATATATATATATATATATATAATTCCCCGGTAACATTCCAATTGGAACAAGGGGTACTTCTCTCAGACAATGAGCTGCATCCGATTCTATTTTTAGACTCATTGAAAGGGACCTACGTTTTAACGCCGGCTCCGAACGGCAAATGCATTAGTTAGAGAAGTTTTACATAGCCTAATACTCAAACCGTCGCTTTTTTTTTGAAAATTTATTTTTTCAAGTGAGTCTGGCCAGGGATCGAACTTGGGCCTCTGGTATGTTAGGCGGATGACTAACCTGCTATACCGCGGCAGTTCAAAACACACTTAATGAGACAAAAATCACTAAAATGCTCGTAAATCTGAAGATAAAGACAATTTTAAGTTTATTTTTTTCCAAAAACACAATTTGTGTAGAAACTGTAATCAATTTGCTAAATTTCGAAATCGGTCCACATTTGACCCTAGTCTTGAGAAATTGTATGATGACAAAATTTAGTAAATACTTACCTTTTTATACTAAAAATAACACCTTTGACCTTAGTGGTGATGGGTATCGTAGGGTCGGGCTTGACCGACTATAGCAATTTCTTACTTGTTTTTATTGAAGGCACTTTTCTAAACCAATGTTAGTTTAAACACACTTAATTTTTTGAGCTTAAAATCAACTCATAACAAACTGTAAGTAATATTTGCTATTTTTAGACAGACTAAAAGATTTAACTTATTCAATTAATCTCTTTACAAGATTAAAATATTTTCTTAAAACTTTATAAACATACAAAAATGCCCCCCCAAGTTTTAGGTCTATCTAAACTTTGAATTTAAACGGTCATTTGAAAATAAAATTGTACCAAAAGTGATTTAAATTTTAACAATTATTTAAAATTTGAATTTAGACAAAACGTTGTGATATCAGCTGCCCTAAAAGTCGGATTTCTAAAACGTATTACAAATTATGTGTATAAAAATCTCAAAACTAGTAAATATAAAGGGTAGTGCTTTAAATACAATATGAATTTCAAACTTAAATATATTTTAATTTAAAGATGGAAATGTCTAATAAAATAACCTATACTAAAACCTTGACGAAATGCTGTAAATTGTTTTACATTTGACTTTAAGCTTCACGATGTAAAACAGTCGAGCTTGGTCGACTATATCACTTTCCTATTTGTTATATATTAAGATTTGAAATATGTATGAACTCAAGAAATTTTAAAATTTTAAAAACATTTTTAAGTTTTATAACCAAAAATACTTGTCAATGCAACCATTAGTAACTAAGCCAACAATAAAGACATATACATACATATTTATCTACATAAATACATGTAAGTAATACTAATACCATCATACACTTCTTTATTTTCAGGACGTGCTGCTGGTGTTTTATATGCTGGAGCTCAGGCAACACCTGATGTAGGTGCCAGCACAGTTTTGGGGGGTGATACATCTCGTGGTGGTTTTAGTGGTTCCGATGCATATGCCAATGGTAAAGTTGCCAGTCGTACACGTACCGTTGTCCCAGCAAATACACAAAACTCACATGAAGTCGCCGCCACACACTCGCAAATACCACAACAGCCAATTACTGAAAGTCCTAATTCCATCCAAAAGATACGTCCACCCAAGAAATATTATTCCTCAGAAGCTGTAAGTTTGTCATAATAATTGGGTTCTTCTGAAAGTAAATTCGTTTATTTTATATAATGCGTATAGAGTTTGTGCTGTTATCAGGATAACTTGATCAGTTTTTCTTGAAATTTCTATTGAAAATATTTCTATATAAATATTTTCTATAAAAATATTTTTCTATAGAAAAATTTTCGATAACAATATTTTTCTATAGAAACATTTTTAATAAAAATATTAATCTATAGAAAAATTTTCGATAAAAATATTTTTCTATAGAAAAATTGTCGATAAAAATATTTTTCTATAGAAAAATTTTCGATAAAAATATTTTTCTATAGAAAATTTTCGATAAAAAATATTTTTCTATAAAAACATTTTCAATAAAAATATTTTTCTAAAGAAACATTTTCAATAAAAATATTTTTCTAAAGAAAAATCTTCTATAGAAATATTTATCTATAGAAAAATTTTCTATAGAAATATTTTTCTAAAGAAAAATCTTCTTTAAAAATATTTTTCTATAGATAAATTTTCTTTAAAAATATTCTTCTATAGAAAAATTTTTGAAAGAAATATTTTTCTATAGAAAACTTTTTGATAAAAATATTTTTCTAAATAGAAAAATTTTCGTTAAAAATATTTTTCTATAGAAATATTTTTCTATAGAATAATTTTCGATAGAAATATTTTTCTATAAAAAAATTTTCGATGGAAATATTTTTCTATAGAAAAATTTTCGATAGAAATATTTTTCTATAGAAAAATTTTCGTTAAAAATATTTTTCTATAGAAAAATTTTCGATAGAAATATTTTTCTATAGAACAATTTTCGATAGAAATATTTTTCTATAAAAAAATTTTCGATGGAAATATTTTTCTATAGAAAAATTTTCGATAGAAATATTTTTCTATAAAAAAATTTTCGATAGAAATATTTTTCTATAGAAAAATTTTCGATAGAAATATTTTTCTATAGAAAAATTTTCGATAGAAATATTTTTCTATAGAAAAATTTTCGATAGAAATATTTTTCTATAGAAAAATTTTCGATAGAAATATTTTTCTATAGAAAAATTTTCGATAGAAATATTTTCCTATAGAAAAATTTTCGATAGAAATATTTTTCTATAGAAAAATTTTCGATAGAAATATTTTTCTATAGAAAAATTTTCGATAGAGATATTTTTCTATAGAAAAATTTTCGATAGAAATATTTTTCTATAGAAAAATTTTCGATAGAAATATTTTTCTATAGAAACATTTTCGATAGAAATATTTTTCTATAGAAAAATTTTCGATAGAAATATTTTTCTATAGAAAAATTTTCGATAGAAATATTTTTCTATAGAAAAATTTTCGATAGAAATATTTTTCTATAGAAAAATTTTCGATAGAAATATTTTTCTATAGAAAAATTTTCGATAGAAATATTTTTCTATAGAAAAATTTTCGATAGAAATATTTTTCTATAGAAAAATTTTCGATAGAAATATTTTTCTATAGAAAAATTTTCGATAGAAATATTTTTCTATAGAAAAATTTTCGATAGAAATATTTTTCTATAGAAAAATTTTCGATAGAAATATTTTTCTATAGAAAAATTTTCGATAGAAATATTTTTCTATAGAAAAATTTTCGATAGAAATATTTTTCTATAGAAAAATTTTCGATAGAAATATTTTTCTATAGAAAAATTTTCGATAGAAATATTTTTCTATAGAAGAATTTTCGATAGAAATATTTTTCTATAGAAAAATTTTCGATAGAAATATTTTTCTATAGAAAAATTTTCGATAGAAATATTTTTCTATAGAAAAATTTTCGATAGAAATATTTTTCTATAGAAAAATTTTCGATAGAAATATTTTTCTATAGAAAAATTTTCGATAGAAATATTTTTCTATAGAAAAATTTTCGATAGAAATATTTTTCTATAGAAAAATTTTCGATAGAAATATTTTTCTATAGAAAAATTTTCGATAGAAATATTTTTCTATAGAAAAATTTTCGATAGAAATATTTTTCTATAGAAAAATTTTCGATAGAAATATTTTTCTATAGAAAAATTTTCGATAGAAATATTTTCTATAGAAAAATTTTCGATAGAAATATTTTCTATAGAAAAATTTTCGATAGAAATATTTTTCTATAGAAAAATTTTCGATAGAAATATTTTTATATAGAAAAATTTTCGATAGAAATATTTTTCTATAGAAAAATTTTCGATAGAAATATTTTTCTATAGAAAAATTTTCGATAGAAATATTTTTCTATAGAAAAATTTTCGATAGAAATATTTTTCTATAGAAAAATTTTCGATAGAAATATTTTTTCTATAGAAAAATTTTCGATAGAAATATTTTTCTATAGAAAAATTTTCGATAGAAATATTTTTCTATAGAAAAATTTTCGATAGAAATATTTTTCTATAGAAAAATTTTCGATAGAAATATTTTTCTATAGAAAAATTTTCGATAGAAATATTTTTCTATAGAAAAATTTTCGATAGAAATATTTTTCTATAGAAAAATTTTCGATAGAAATATTTTTCTATAGAAAAATTTTCGATAGAAATATTTTTCTATAGAAAAATTTTCGATAGAAATATTTTTCTATAGAAAAATTTTCGATAGAAATATTTTTCTATAGAAAAATTTTCGATAGAAATATTTTTCTATAGAAAAATTTTCGATAGAAATATTTTTCTATAGAAAAATTTTCGATAGAAATATTTTTCTATAGAAAAATTTTCGATAGAAATATTTTTCTATAGAAAAATTTTCGATAGAAATATTTTTCTATAGAAAAATTTTCGATAGAAATATTTTTCTATAGAAAAATTTTCGATAGAAATATTTTTCTATAGAAAAATTTTCGATAGAAATATTTTTCTATAGAAAAATTTTCGATAGAAATATTTTTCTATAGAAAAATTTTCGATAGAAATATTTTTCTATAGAAAAATTTTCGATAGAAATATTTTTCTATAGAAAAATTTTCGATAGAAATATTTTTCTATAGAAAAATTTTCGATAGAAATATTTTTCTATAGAAAAATTTTCGATAGAAATATTTTTCTATAGAAAAATTTTCGATAGAAATATTTTTCTATAGAAAAATTTTCGATAGAAATATTTTTCTATAGAAAAATTTTCGATAGAAATATTTTTCTATAGAAAAATTTTCGATAGAAATATTTTTCTATAGAAAAATTTTCGATAGAAATATTTTTCTATAGAAAAATTTTCGATAGAAATATTTTTCTTTAGGAAAATTTTCGATAAAAATATTTTTATTTAGGAAAATTTTCGATAAAAATATTTTTCTGAAGAAAAATCTTCTATAAAAATATTTTTTTCTATAGAAAAATTTTCTTGAAAATTATTCTTCTACAGAAAAATTTTCGATAAAAATATTTTTCTATAGAAAAATTTTTGATAAAAATATTTTTCTATAGAAAAATTTTTGATAAAAATATTTTTCTTTAGAAAAATTTTCGTTAAAAATATTTTACTATAGAAAAATCTTCAATAAAAATATTTTTAATAGAAGAATTTTCGATAAAAATATTTTTCTAAAGAAAATTTTTCATTAAAAATATTTTTCGATAAGAAAATTTTAG
The DNA here is from genome assembly GCA_933228675.1 of Stomorhina lunata. Taxonomy (NCBI): domain Eukaryota; kingdom Metazoa; phylum Arthropoda; class Insecta; order Diptera; family Rhiniidae; genus Stomorhina; species Stomorhina lunata. The sequence goes on from OW121744.1 coordinate 54,372,846, forward strand.
ATAAAAATATTTTTCCATAGAAAAATTGTCCATAAAACTAAGCATTGATAAACAAGCTCTCAAAAATTATGACGATAATTAGGATTGAATTACTTTCCGAACAACCCAATAAATCGAATTTTAAATTTAAAATTTTTTTTTTTATTTTGTACAATATATTATATTATATATGTACATATTTTGTAATTGCTGCTTATTTGGAGTTTAAAATTTATTATGCATTTTTTCCCATAATATTTTAGTATGATTTAGGGAATAGTTTAAACAATGGCATTGCCTTAAACTCGAATAAAGCCAAAAATATCGATGATATTGAACAAGAGAAGCCAGTTGCCAAAGCCTCAGATTCCATTGTCATTATGAAATCCATAAATAAAAATTCATTTGCAACGTTGAACCAAAATGAGGCAAAATTCAATAATGCACCATCATTCACAGCATCAAACGCTGCCACAGAATCTGCATCCCCATTATCATCATCATCATCATCATCATTAAATATTGATGCAAGCCCTAATAATAGTAATTATCATTTCAGTAGTAATAATAATTTCATGAAATAAATTTCGAAACGTAAATACAAAAACATAATTTTCTCTAGCATTAACAGCTCCGGCAATACCTAACCCCATTCATTCATCCGTTACATTAGGTCATTCCTTAAATACCGATAATTCAAATGGAAATATTGCCCCAGGCATTGATGATGTAACTGGCCTGGTAATAACTAAAATTCGAACTAGGCAACGCAATAATCACGCTCACAAACATAATCATCATCATCAGCAACACCAACGTCGTTATCATCAGCAACCGAAACGTATTAATTTAAACCGACAACGTCAACTTTCGAAAACTATTGTTAAAGTTATGGCACAACATCCTACCGTAGAGCAGCAACAATTTAATGATTATACGGAAGAGTTGTTGCCCATAGAAACCGGAAGAGAACAGCAAGAAATGTATGCACAAATTTCCCAACAACAGGTAGAAAAACCGCAATTTTAATTTATGTAAAATATAGAAGAAGAAGAAAAAAGGGGACCAAAAACAAAAGTAAACAATGGCAAAAGGACTTTCTTTTATTAAGTAGAGTATTATAATAAACTGGTGAAATATGGTTTCATCCTTAAACGCACACATCACCTCACTTTTCTTAACACCTACACATTTTCATAAAGCTTTTTCATAACGCACAATGGGATCAGACACAAAGAAAATGGTAATAAGTAAAAAAATGCTATAGTCATGATTTAACTTAACTTACTTAAATGTAGTGTTGTAAAAGTATTGAGTATTTGGGTATTGAGTACTCAATACCTGTTAAATTTGTGAGTACTCGATAGCCACAAGTAAGTATGCAATACTTTTAGGGTTGTATTTTTCAGTAAAATATATTTAAATGCAGCTTTGTTATTATACCCACCATCAAAAAGAATGGGAAGTATATTGAGATTGTCATTCCGTTTGTAATTTACTTAATATTGGCTCAAAAACCAAAATTGAACCATATTCTGAATCTTTATGAAATTCTAAGACGATTGAGCGATGTCCGTCTGTCTGTCCATCTGTCTGTTGTCGGCACGATTAAAACCTTAACGAAAGGATATAGATCACTCAAATTTGGCATAAATATTCTTCATTTCTTGGAAAATTTTGGAATTGAAATCGGGCAAAACCAGTTCACATTTGACCATAGCTCCCGTATAACCTCGTCTAGGCTAATTGCTTATCTGGTACTTTTTTAATTTTGGGGGTAAAAATCGGTAAAAATATATCTTCTTAGCCAAAAGTGATAGAAACAAAAACTAAATCGGTCTAAAATCGGCACTTTAAATTAAGGGATATGTATTCGATACTTTTTTCTTTAATTCGGCCGTTTTAGGGTTAAAACAGGGAAAAAAATGGGAAATATTAGTAACGTCATATTTCCGAAATTCAAAACGATAGGAATAGAGTTGAAATTTGCTTCGGATGGGCTGAAAAAAAAAACGAGAAACGTATTTGGTACTTTTTTGAATATGGTACTAATAAGGGTAAAAAATGGCAAAAACTATATTTTGGTACTTTTTTTGAACCCATACGTATCTTTTGAAATAACAAACATAGAGAAACAGTAAACGTCACAATTGATAAGTAACAAAGAATTATTAGACACGTATTTGGTACTTTTACGATAATTGAGGTAAAAAAGATAAAAACTGGGAAATATTCAAGGGTAGGTTTTTAACTAATGAAGCCAGAACTATAATTTACAGACGGGTGGATTCATATTGAAAAAGTATAAGACATGTGCTGTTTAGTGGTTAAAAAGGGGGAAAAATCGGTAACGCAATATCTTCTAAATCAAAAGTGATAGAAACAAAGATTAAATTGGTCTATGATCAGCATTAAAAATTAAAGGACACGGGTTCGGTATTTTTTATACCCTTCACCACCATAGGTGGAAAGGGTATTATAAGTTTGTGCTGATGTTTGTAACGCATAGAAATATTCATCTTAGACCCACCTTTTAGTATACCAATAGGCTTAGAATCACTTTCTGCGTCGATTTAGCGATGTCCGTCCGTCCGTCCGTCCGTCTGGCTGGCTGGCTGGACCCCCATGTAAACCTTGTAATCAAACTACAGGTCGCAATTCTAAAGATAATTTCATGAAATTTGGCACAGATCATTTTTTTGATAATGGGACCATGGCTATTGAAATTGGTCAAAATTGGTCCATTATTTATGGTACCTCCCATAGGTCCCACTTCCCGGAATTGCTATATTGGCCACGAATATCAATATTTTTTCATTAAATTTAAAACAAATACTGCTTATGTCAACTAAAATCACTGTACCAAATTTTGTTGAAATCGGTCCACATTTGACCATAGCTCCCATACAAACTCTTCTTTAAAAATGCACTAAATGAGACAAAAAAATCACTAAAACGCTCGTAAATCTAAAGATAATGGAAATTTTTAGTCTATTTTTTGCATACATAATTTTTGTAACAACTGTAATTAATCTGCCAAATTTCGAGATAATCGGTCCACATTTGACCCTAGCTCTCATATAAGTCCAAATGACGGAAACAGGTTGAATATATAAGTTTTGAGAAAATGTTTGTATCATGGCAAAATTTAGCAAATATTTGTCTTTACACACGAAAAATAACACCTTTGACCTTAGTGGTGAAGGGTATCGTATGGTCGGCTTGACCGACTATAGCGCTTTCTTACTTGTTTTTTTTTAATTTGGCCGCTTATGTTTAAAACAGGCTAGAAAATGAATAAATCATATAGTCGGCTAGAAAATGAAAGGGACATGTGTTCTGTACTTTTTTTTGGAAATGGCACTAATAAGGGCAAAAAGGGTAAAAACTATATTTTTGTACTTTTTTTTAACCCATGCGTATCTTTTCAGCTTATAAACATAAAGACTCACTTTATGCCACAATCAATAAGTATTAACAAAATATTAATCATGTGCTTGGTACTTTTACGATAAATGGGGTTCAAAGAGGTGAAAACGGGAAAATATTCACTTAAGCTTATGAAGTCAGAAGTACAAATTAGAGATGTGTCAATCAAAGGGGTAAAAAAGGGAAAAATCGATGACATTATATCTTCTAAACCTAATGGATGGAAACAAACACTAAAATGGTCTAAGATCAGCCCTAAAAATTAAGGGACTTTTCAGTACTTTTTGCAAGTTAAACAGTTTTGAGGTTAAAATAGGGTAGAAAATAAAAACATTAGTAAAGTTATATCTCTGATACCAATATCGACAGAAAAAAAATTTAAATTGGATTTAGATCGAATAGAAAAATAAAAAGTCATTTTTTAGTAGGTACTTTTCGTAAATGAGCTAAAAATAGGGAATAAAAAGGATAAAAACTAATTTTGGTACTTTTTTGACCCATATATAATTTTTGAATCAATTATTATAGAAACAAAATTTATACCGCAATCGAAAATAACAAAAACGGGTCAAAAATTTAAAGATAGGTTTTTTCCTTTTAAACTGTGCATGTTGTTTAAATCAATAAAATAATAAATAAATCAATGATTTATGGACTGTTCTATTGACATTGAAGAAATATGTGACAGGTGTTTGGTATTTTTTTCAATTAACAAAAATGGAGTTAAGATCAGCAATAAAAATATTAGGACATGTATCCGGAGTTTTTTTTAATTTGGCTGATCAGGGGTAAACAACGGGTAAAAAAAGGATACTTTTGTAAAATATTCAAAATCAAAAGCGACAAGAACAAGAACAAAAATAAGGGAGGCGTGTGTAGTACTTTTTTGAAAATGTAGAGGGTAGGTACTTATTTTGTCCTATATGTATCTTAAGAACCAATAAGTATTTAATTTAATTTATATCGGAATTGATAAATAAGTGAAAAAGTTATTTTGGTAAATTTTGTAACTTTGTCAATTCAAATGGTGCCGCTAACGAAGTAGCGGGTTACAAAGCTAGTTTGCTAATAAATGACGAATTCTAATGGCTATGATGAAAACATAGAAGTTTTAGATAAGTACTAGGCAGCATATACAATTTCATCACATTTAACCATACAAAAAACTTACGGAAATAGCCTAAATTCCACCTAAAATATACTTAAATGCCAATAAATGATAAACTGTAATAGCGATAATAATAATAATAATAATAATAATAATAATAATAATAATAATAATAATAATAATAATAATAACAATAATAATAATAATAATAATAGCGCCTTAACAAAAAGAGCTAGAGCAACAAAATTTTACAAAAATATTTTCGATATTTTGAAAAAGTTGTGTATTGAAAATGGACGAAATCGGTTCAAATTTAGTTAGAGCTCCCATATAACCCCGCCCCGGGAAACACAATAATGCTGATAAATTGAATGCAATTGTAATAGCTATGACCTCTAAGTTTAGAGTAGAGAAGTTTTACGTAAATATTGGTCAGTATATCAAATTTTATAGGAATCGATCCATATTTGACTATAGCTCTCATATACAAAACACTCCCGGAAACCAAAAAAAAAAAAAACAAGTAAGAAAGTGCTATAGTCGGTCAAGCCCGACCATACGATACCCTTCACCATTAAGGTCAAAGGTGTTATTTTTCCTGTATAAAGACAAATATTTGCTAAATTTTGCCATCATACAAACATTTTCTCAAAACTTATATATTTAAGCTGCTTCCGACATTTGGACTTATATGAGAGCCAGGGTCAAATGTGGACCGATTATCTCGAAATTTGGCAAATTGATTAGAGTTGTTACAAACGTTATGTATGCAAAAAATAAATTTAAAATTCCCATTATCTTCATTTACTAGCGTTTTAGTGATTTTTATCTCATTTATTGCGTTTTTAAAGAAAAGTTTGTATGGGAGCTATGGTCAAATATGGACCGATGTTAACGAAATTTGATACAGTGATTTTAGTTTACATAAGCAGTATTTGATTTAAATTTCATGAAAAAATATTGATATTTGTGGCCAATATATCAATTCCAGGAAGTGGGACCTATGGGAGGTACCATAAATAATGGACCGATTTTGACGAATTTCAATAGCCATGGTCCCATTATCAAAAAAAAAATCTGTGCCAAATTTCATCAAATTATCTTTAGAATTGCGACCTGCAGTTTGATTACAATGTTTACATGGGGGTCCAGCCAGAAGGACGGACGGACGGACATCGCTAAATCGACTCAGAAAGTGATTCTAAGCCTATTAGTATACTAAAAGGTGGTTCTTAGACAAATATTTCCATGCGTTACATACATCAGCACAAACTTATAATATCCTTTCCACCTATGGTGGTGAAGGGTATAAAAATGTAGAATAGGCCAGTTAAAATCTATTAAATTAGAATCTATGACAGATATGGCTACTCAATTTTGCAAGAATAAGCTTTATATAAATACCAGCCAGTGTGTAAAAAATTTGTTAAAATCGGTCAACATTCGGCTATAATTCTTACATATATATAACATCCAATTCTTATACCCATCATCAAAAATTATCTTGTCGTGGAAATTATGACCCTCTAATTCATAAACCAATTATTAAATTAGCAAAGGCATATTGTAAGAATTTGTATAGAACATTTGAATCGTAAACTCGTCATGGGTTAATTTTTCGTTTATAAATTACCAGGTGAAGACTTTTAATATAAAACAAAATATAAAACAGGATATGAGTTACAAAAAGTTTTTTAAAATTTATTAACAAACTTAAAATAACGACAATAATCATTAAACATAATTATTTTTCCTCTTGTCTTCAGCAGCATCCCGTTAGACGTCAATTGATTGCTCCAGCTCCACCACCAGCCCCAATTTCTCATGATGCCCCAGTACCTCCCTGTGATACTACCAGACATCAATGCAAAACTGTCGTCAAACAAGCACGTCCAGATGTTGTACAAAGTGCTTTGCAGGTAAGATCTAAAAATTCCTTTAAATTACAAATATTTTTATAAACTCAAAATTCAATTCCTCTTACAGATCCCCATTGGAATTTTGCAATCTTTGCAACAAAGTTTTGGCAATTTCAGAGCAACTTAAACGAAAATACTAAACATCGAAAGAATTTGAAGGATTTTCAAAATTACGAGATATATTTTTAATGTTACATACATTGAAATAGTTTTGAGATTTATGTATTTATCTTTTAATTTAATAACAATATTTAAATGTCTTTATTTAATATTTGGCAAAATTTTTAAATCTAAAATTTAAGGATTATTTATTGGGTATTTGATTTCTATATAATTCAAATAAAAATATACAAAATATCTTTTTTTTTGTATGAAAAAAATTCACGATTGAGGGAGATTTTATTATTTGTTAACGAAAGGGACTTGAACCATTGCTTCCAGTCAGTCAAAATGTAAATATGTTTAATATAACTAGCGTATGCTGCGGTCGACACAATCGACCGTCATCTAGTTCATTGTGAATACAAATTTCCCGTGCTGTGGCTTAGTTGGTTAGTTGGTAATATCACATTGAGACTGGGTTCGATCCCCAGTCTTGGCAACAACAATTTCTGTAATTATTAATTTCTATTAAATTTAAGGCCCTATGCTCCACTGGGAGTCGGCGGTAAGCCTACAGCAATAATACGCCGTCTAAGAAAAGTAAATAAAATTGGCTGTAAAACAAAAAAAAATGCATCTAAATAACAACAAATGACGCAACTTCACTGTTCTAAAAATAGATATGATGTGCAATTACAGTGTTGCTTTATCTCTCCCTTTCATCACCTTTCTCTTCTCTACTATTCCCTTTCCAAAGAAGGTTACCCAATTCGTATATACTCTATATGCAATTGTATAGGCAGTATTTGCCTGAGTGCTACTTCTCTTAAAAAAAAACTCATACAATCAGAGCTTTAAGTCAAAAATTACAGATGTAGCAAGTTTTTAAAATTGCTCGGGCTAAACGGATATGTGGAGAAATTGATCTCATTGATTTCTATGTCACTCCGTACAACAGAGCGTCGAATTGGCCAAATTGGCAAAACTATAATTAAAAATTGTGTAGCTGTCGAAGAATTTACTGATTCAAGATATTCCATAATAAACCGTTTTTGCATCTTCAGAAGTTAATGAGAAGGAAAAAGTTTTAGACTTAGTAGCTCTTATCGAAACAACTGCGTTATCAATATCAAAACAGCGCTCTGTGAAGTGATGAACAGATAAACTTGTAAGCGTTACTAACGGACTGACAAAAATGATGGAGAAATCAAGGTCTTATTGAACTTTTTAACAAAGATCCTAATATTTCAAATTTATTATCATTTTACTGCATAATTAACCGCGAGAACCACGAAGTACTTGGAATCTGTAGAAGCTTACAGTTTAAAACCATTCCAGTCGCAATGCAAGATTTGCCTTTTAATATTCCTTCCTGATATTGTAGCATTTTCTAAACATTAATCAGTTTTGAATTTACATTTGTTTCAGACCGATTATTTAATTTCTTTTCTTGATAATAATCTGTAATTATTATAAACTTTTCTTCAAAAGACTGTTTTTTTAATCGGTATAATGGGTATAAGTCACAATGATCTTTTCCAACTCTTTACTACTGTGACTCTTAAAAAAATTGGCATTGTAAAATAGCTCTTAATGATTTCATGCCTGCCCTTCCCTGTAATATTATTTAATTTTTTAACACAATATTTATTCCTCAATCACTCGAAGATTTTATGCCAATAAACCAACCCAAAAAACAAAATTCCATAAAAATTTAACTTCAAATAATTCAAATTTGAAAGGTTTACATTTTAAGCACTTTTTTTTGTCATATCTTCCAAAATATTAATTTTGTCTTTCACTCCCTCACCACAAATAATAAAAACTATATCAATAATTTTTGTTGCTATTCTTTTACAAAACAAAAACATTTATTTAATTGTAATAAAATACTCTTTATTTTTGTCTTTGTCTACCACTATCTCCCCACAAATGTACTCTTTAATTCTCATCACTCACCAAAAATAATAAAAACAAAAGAAAACATGTTTGCATACAACTTCTTTTGTTTGATTCTTAACCCTTATACTCTCCTGGGGTCAATTTGACCCAATTTTGTTTTTCAAACGCAAAATTTTCCCCTTAAATAATTAAATATGAATGTGAAACTTTAATTTATCCATTACAGGGACTAAAATTATGTATTTGTAAGAAAATAATAAAATTAAAAATTTTCCTCCCCCCTCCACATTTCAAAACACGATTTACAGACATTTAATGCCCTTTGGGTCAATATGACCCAACAAGCGATATTTCAAGCTTAATTACACTTTATAATTTTTTTCCTATTGAAAATGAAGGTGAATCGAGTTCACCTTCATTCAGAATCATCTATCAATAATTTGTTCAGTCAAATAATCAATAAAATCGCTTTTATTGAACATTTTTCCATTCATGGGCTGTTCACATATTACGTAACGCTATTTTCGCAATTTTTTTTTTTGTTTTCAGATGAAACGTTCCAAACAAAAATAAATATGTTGTCCTCTTAAGTTCTCTTCATCATTCAGCCTACGTATGAGATGATGAACAAAAAAAAAACTAAAATAATACATCATTGCATCCAAACTAAAGCTTTAGTTCATGCACTTGACCAACTTGTTGCTAATTACACATGTAAGCGCGAGACTAAACGATGGCCAGTTGCATTATTTTCAAACATGATAGTTGTATCAGCATGTAGCACCTACATGGACTTAAATGAATCCTGAGTTTAGTTTTAATAGTAGAACTTGCAGATCAATGAGCTAACAAATGACCATATTTGGCGAAGAATATTTCCAAGGCATTTGATATAGTGTGGCACGGAGCACTTCTATCAAAACTTATTGCCTTTGGTATCGGTAATAACTTCTCTCGGTTTATATTGAGCTTCCTCAGAGATCGCTCTATACGAGCTGTTATAGAATTCAAGGTTAATTCAGAGCTACCGCAAGCTCCGTTCTTTCTCCAACTCTATTTCTTATCTTTATAAATGTCCTTCAACATTAAACTTCCAATCCTATCTACTATTTTGCAGATGATAGTAATATTTGCCATTCATATTCATTCAATCGTAGTCCAAGCCTTCTTGAGGTTGGCGCTATGAGACAAAACATGAATTAATTATTAAATCGATATTTAGAAACAATTTCAGAATGGGGTCGTGCGAATAGATGTTGTATGCTTATGCATAAACGCGCGGCAAACCATGTTTCTTCATCAATGTGATGTCCGTTCGACAAAATATATCTTTCAAGTGTCAAAAGAAGCATTCAAGTGCCTCGGTCTGATCTCCTTACTATTTACACCACCTCATGTATGTGCCGGAACTTCAAAGTCTATTTTGGAGCTTCTCGACCGAGTGTACGAAATGGCGAAAGTGCTCATCGGGACAGTGGGCTATCCAACTCTATTGATTTACCACCATCGCAATTTGAGTTGTGTCACACTGTTCTATTGTTAATACTTTGGAAAGTGCTCTAACGAAATCAGAGAACTCGTTTCCGAAACTCGGACTTTTTTACGCAATACACGTCATTCTGTTAGAGCTCATTCCTCTGTGGCCGATTGGCCGGTAGACCGAACAACACGCTATATTCAGCCGTATAGTTCGTATATGGAATTCACTCCCCGCAGAAGTTTTCCCTGCCAGTTGCAATATAGGTAAATTTAAAGCCATAAAGACTACTCCATCTATCCTCCCTCCCATAACCTATTTTCCTTCTTCCAACACAATGCATTGGATAAGTAGGGGCAGGGGATGACCCATGCTGGTTCTAAATTAAAAAATCCAATGTTAAATATCCAATTTTGTTAATATTTCATTGTTGGGTCATATTGACCCAAAGGGTAATATAAAGGGCACAAATCCAAGGAAAGTAGAAGGGTTAATAGTTCTTTATTGTGTTAGTAAGATTTTTAAATACCAAACCGATTTTTTAAAACTGAACCGATTTTAATAAAATATAGATTTGTCTGATCTACGGAAAAATACCTTTCAAAAGGTATAAAATTTTCCAGAAATGAGTGTATAATTAAAGCGTAAAAGGGGATAATAAATGGGTGCTTGCGTATTAATATTATAGATAGATAGTCGAATTCTATCTGTAACCTTACCTAAATATTTCACTGTGCTCGAATTTGAGACTTTATTTTTTTAACAAGCTGGGCACCCTAGTGGTAAAGTTAATTCGAGTACGCTGAATTCAATGGCATTAGCTGTTTTTTGAAGTTGGCGCTCGTATTCGCGATTTAAAATTTGTACGCTATTGTAAAAAAACGGTATTTAAACACAATATTCTTATTTTTTTCTCCAAAAATCTACTTTATTCGCGAAAAATCAATACAAAATTATAAAAACACGGTAATTTTTATTTGCGCAAAATAATTTTTTGCGAATTTTTTTATTGTTATTTTTTTATTTTACTATTAATTTATAAAATGTGCTTTATTGTCAAATCGTTTAATCATTTCTTTATGATTCTTCTGTTTCAACCAATTCTTCTTGAAAGTTCTAGCAAATGTCACCTAACAGCGAATCCAATTTCTTGCCACTGTACCAGTGTTCAAGTCTAGCCGTCACTTGATGGAATCGCTCTACATGCTCGTCAGACTCAGCTGGTGATTGCTCAGCAAACTTGTTGGCATGAGAATGCAAAAAATTAATCTTTAAAGACATTTTAACATTAATTCTATGAAAAGCGGTAAGCATGTCTAGTATATGAATGCGCCAGTTGCAAGACCGATTAATTCCTAAAACGTTGTCAATTACCGCTTTTACAGAGTTCCATGCCTCAAGCTCATCCATACTGAGGACATCTTCAAATAACTTATCCTTCATCCAGCGACGGATATCGGGCCCATTAAGTATTCCTGCAAAAAAAAAAACGAAATATGAATTCAAATTTTCTACATATCAATATAAGATAAATTAATACAAACCTTTTTTTTATTTTCATAGAACTTAATCTTGGAAAAATACGACATAATTCGTTAAATGAATTTTCATCCAGATTAAGTACTTTAATAAAATTTTTGACAATGCCTAGTTTTACATGTAGTGGCGGTAACAAAACTTTATCAATTGATACAAGTGGATTTTCAACAAATAAAATTTGCGAAAAAATCGCGATAAAAAATTTGCGCTAAAATTTTCAATTTACTGATGTGCATATTTAATCAAAATTTCTAAATTTAAAAATGATCAAAAAAGTATAAAAACATCGTTTTTATAGTACTTTAGCGTACAAATTTTAAATCGAGAATATCGCGAATACGGCGCTAACTTCGAAAAATGGCTAATGCCACTGAAATCTGCGTACTCGAATTAGCTTTACCAATATGGTGCCCAGCTTGTTAAAATTTGCGATTAGCATAGAGTTTTCATTCGAACTCCACAAACAATCCATTAAGTTATGTATTTATGGGATTTCCAAGAATGGAGGTTATGGCCAAATATAGACCAAATATCGTAAAATTTGCTGCGCTAATTGGTGTCCATATTCAGAAGCTACTTTTAGACCAAATGTCATAATTCTCTGTTTAGAGAATCTTCTTTATTTTTCCAAATCGTTCTGGGATTCACTTAAGAAAATTCGATTTGTTGTGTGATCGACATTTTTTGTTGTAACGACTCTATAGTGATTCGTTGGCATCCACAGGGAAGAGGCCGTCGTGTTGGTGCACTTGCTAGAACGTGGTGAAGGTCAATCGACGAGCAGCAATTTATTCTTGGAATGACGTATGACTAACATCTCGAAATAGAGTCCGATATAAAAGGATGGTTAAGGCCCTAAGCTCCACTGGGAGTCAAGGATAAAAGAAGAAGAATTAAGAGGAGATAAAACTCCTCCTTGTGGAGTGCCGAGACATGTCATCTTGAAAACTTAAAGCAGTGTAGAAAGTCGAGCTAATGACTCTGTAAGTATTTTACCTGCGAAGGAGATAATTTATTTGTCAACTCCTAAGTCTTCCATTGCCGATATAATCGACTCTGGTTTAATATTATTAATGTCAAGTTCTATATCTAGAAAGACAGCGATACTCAAGAGATTTTTCAACGTTACTAACTAGTAAGTTTAGCGCAGTTTCAACATATTTCATTTACTATAGGAATGCTGTGAATTAGATAGGAGATCCGAATCAATTAATGAACGAAGATAAGTATCATTGATCGTTCCAGGATTTTGAGGAGGAGGGAGCTAAGACTAATTAATATTAGGTCCTTCTGTTTCGCGTATGTAACTTTAACTGCTTTTGGAATGAAGACTGGTTCAAGCTTCTGGTACATGGGATAGCTTGAGATACCCCGTAAATCGGAATAATACAGGACATCAAAAGATCGGCATTATGTTGCCGGTCGTCTGAAATAATGTCGAGTCTTGCAGCTTTGTAAAGATCCAATTTTACTCATTCCCTACCTAAATAGATTGGAATGGACTTATTGGAATATACTTATACATTCTGGAAATTAAGTTTTTATAAAGACCGCGAGAGTTTCGGATCCACTCGTCCGATCGTCCATCTGCCGCTAGAATTCTTAATATATTTAGTTAACAACTGAAGGCGAAAAAGTGAGTATTTCGCTAAGTCTGCTAGTTTCGGATGAACGCCTCTTAAAAAGTTGTTCCATGTTTGCATTTCTGACAAAGTTTTTAAATATGTTAACAGGGGCTTATCAAGGGGCCCAGTTAGCGGACCTTTTAACTTCGTTGAACAGACGGCCATATTTCTTTCTGAGTGTCGCAATACCCGAGGACCACCAAGGGGGCTTATTTTGGCATTTTCTAGTGTTAGGTCTGCCAGCTTGAATCGTAGATTACTCCATGGTGCTGTTTAACAAATCTACCTCGTGATCGCTATCCTCACGAGTGTTGATATTCGGACACTTAAAAATATGGTTTTTTGTTGCTCTAGTCATTTCTGGCGTGCGCCATATACAGTGGTGGTCACATATTTAGCACACTAGTTATGCATTTTTTTTTTTCAAAACCATATATTTTTCTGTTGGAGTAATAATTTTCTTTTTTTTTTGCCACGATGTGCAGCTTATGGTGTGATCGACAAGTCCCGTTACTCTTTTTGTTATTCCCTTTCTTCAATTGCTTTATATATAATTTATTTGTTGATAATACGTAATTGGAGCTGGACACAAATTTAGCACAAATATTAAATATTTTACATTTCTGTTATTTTTTGAATTTATAATAAATTTTTGGTAAGTTTTTAATCATATTGTGTACTGTTGAAGGTTTTTCAGAAATAAAATATTTATTAGACATGGCCAAAAATAAATGGTGAACAGATACGCAACGACAGGTGATTTGTGAAATAAATTCGAGAGGATGTCCTGTAAGTGAAATAGCAAGTACTTTAAATTGCTCCAGAAAGATGGTATATAATGCTTTGAGCCATATAAAAGCACACGGAACAATTAAAAAGGGTTCACGGGCACCTAGACCAAGAAAAACGATAACAAACGAGGATTATTTAATACATAGAATGTCAGTGGCCGACCCTTTTTAGAGCTCCAGTGAAATAAATAGTGAAGTGTCATCAAAATACGGTATTGATGTCTCCGACAGAACGATACAAAGACGCCTTAATGAAAAAAATTCGCGTGGCTGTATTGTGCAACACAAGCCACATGTGTCAAAAAAGAATTGGAAATCACGAATTTCTTTCGCCCGATAGCATTTGAAAAAGCCATTACATTTTTGGAAAAACATACTTTGGAGCGACGAATCAAAGTTTTGCAGATTTGGATCTGATGGAAAGAGATATATCATTATACCATAAGCAGAGGCAAAGAAACCACCTAGCTGGCGCTTCATGCATGACAATGACCCTAAACACACTTTACGTACTGTGAAGTGTTGCTTGGAGGAGAGTCAAATAGATGTTTTGAAATGGCCAGCTCAATCTCCGGATCTCAATCCTATTGAGAATCTTTGGAATGATATAGAGAAGCATATAACAAGCGTAAAACCTAACAACTTAAATGATTTATGGACGGAAATCCAAAAAATATGGCACGCTAGCGATACCTGACTCTTGTGAAGAGTGTGCCTAAAAGGTGTGCGGCAGTTATTCAAAATAAAGGATATCCTACAAAATATTAGGTTTTTTTCCAGAAATTTTAATGAATAACTTGTTTTTGATTTTTATTAAATTGCAAAAATAAATATAATTTTTGAAAAAAATCTTATCTTATATTCTTAAACGAGCAATAATTGTATATATATATATATATATATATATATATATATATATATATAGAATGGCTATCTCGAAAACGGCTCTAACGATTTTGATAAAATTTCGACAGTGGGTATCTTTTTTGATGTATAGGTCGAAGAAGAAGGGACTTTTGGAACTTTTACCTCTAAGAGGGTAAAAACGGGTAAAAAGGGGAAAAAATCGAAAACGCTATGTCTCCTAAAGTAATAGGTATAGAAACAAAATTAAAATTACGTTTTAAACAGCTTTGAAAATAAGCGGACAGGTGTTTGGTACTTTTTTGAAACTATGTCCAATAGGGGGTAAAAAAAGGGTGAAAATAGTTTTTTTTGCACCTTTTTAACCCACTCTTATATTTTAAACTAAAGAATATAGAAAGAAATTTGGTACTGCAATTAATAGATTTAAAAAAAACATGAAACACGTATTTGGTACTTTTTTGATTTTGGAGCCAAAATGGGTAAAAAGGGGATAAAATAATAACTTAACATCTCCAAAGTAATATGAATAGGAACATTATACATTATGTTAAATGCGTTTTAAAAAAATGTACCGAATTCAATTGGCACCAAAAAAGTACCAAATATACATATGGAACTTTTAGAAATTAGGGAATAAAAAGGGGGAAAAATTAGTATTATTTTAAACAAATGAATGTTTGTCTGTATGTATGTTCTTTATAGAATAGTAAACTGTGAATTCGATTGTGTTATGCTCTTTAGCGAAGATGTTGCGAATAAGCCGGCGAAGGTTCTAAAGTTGGTAAGACTAATTTCCGACAGATGGCGCCACTGAAAATTACTAAAAATTAATTAAATCGTAAACTGTACATTTGATCATGCTATGATCTTTAGCAAAGTTGTAGCGCATGAGCCGACGAAGGCTTTTTAGTTGGTATGAATAATTTCCGACAGGTGGCGCTACAGAAACTTACTCAAAGTCAATTTAATCGTAATCTGTACATTTAATCATGCTACAATCTTTAGCAAAGTTGTTGCACATGAGCCGACGAAGGTTTCTTAGTTGGTATGAAGAAATTTCGACAGGTGGCGCTACTGAAATTTACTCAAAGTCAATTTAATCGTATGCTGTACATTTAATCATGCTATAATCTTCAGCAAAGTTGTTACGGATAAGCCGAAGAAGGTTTATGAATTGGAATAAGCAAAGTCCGACAGGTGGCGCCACAGAAAACTACTCAAAATGAATTAAATCGTAAACTGTGCATTTGATCAGACTATAATCTTTAGCAAAGTTGTTGCGCATGAGTCGACAGAGGTTTCTGTTGATATGAATAATTTCCAAAATTATTCAAAATGAGTTAAACTGTAAACTATGGAAACTATGTGTTGGTCGGACAAAATAAATCAAATAATTCAAAATTAACTGAATATTTCTACAATGTCTTTCCTCTAAATTTATTTTAGCACTTTATAATATAAAATATATAAAAACTTTAAAATTTTCCTCAAAATGCTTATCATAAAGCTCCGAGCAAGGCTCGGTCTACCAGGTACTGTATATAAAAGGAATACGACTTCATCTTCGCATCACGTGTAATACATTAAAAAAAAGTAGTGAAAAAAATTGAATTAGGTCTTAATACTTCCTATAAGAGATAACATGTACCATTTGTGCTAAATGCGTGACCACCACTGTATATAGTCTGCCGAATACGCTTTCGCCAGTTCGTGACATCCTCGTTGATGCCGCCGGATGACATTATGCTTTACGTAGTCTGGTGTTATTACATATCCTTATTGCATAATCCTTCTTAATATTGATTTGAAATCCAACTTTTTTGCTTACCTCACAAGATCGTTTAGTTTGTCTTGCATGCCTTATGGTTTATTTGAAAAGAAGCAGATATCGTCTGCATAGTCTATGTCTTCTATATTTATGCATAACTTTTCCATAAAGAAAGATTCGCTAGTTGTCCCTTTGTCTAATGTTTGTAGTTCTGCGTTGGTGTACATATTTAGCCTTGATTATTTTGATTGGAACTCCCTTCTCCTTTAATGCTGGCCATATTATATTCTATAACACTGTGCTCGATTTTGACAACTTTTTTACCGACAAAAGGGAGGCCTAGTGGGTAAAGATAAATCCAGTACGCTGAATTCAATGATGCTAACCGTTTTTTAGGTTAGATCTAGTTTTCGAGATATAGCGTTATAAAAAATGGAGGAGGTTGAGCAATAAATACTCGCGTAACTCGAAAGTTGACAAAATCAAGCACAGTGCTATTAATCTCAAATATAAATACGTAAGTGTGTGCAAAAACTACACAACAATTTCTGTCCAGATATTAAAAATCATAAAATAAAATCTTCATATCATAAAATCACTCATGCATATTTTTGCAAATTCTCCATATCATTTCATTTATTTAATTTTCACACAAGAATCAAATTATCAAAAGACCCTTAAGCGATTACAAACAAAAACATTACGAATGAAATCATTTCAATTGGATTTGCTATAAAAATTATTTGTTAAGGATTAAATTCTATCTCCTTTGCTGTTGCATCTCCCACACCAATTATAAGGTATGATGATTTACTTAGATATTCCAAATTTAATTGCCAAATATCAAAGATTTATAAACAATTTTCATATAAATATTTACTTTTGTTGTCTTGCTGGTGAATTTCCATTTGTATTTGGCGCAATTTATTATGGGAAACAATTCACCAGACTATAAATCAACATTAAATCAGAATTTCTGGCTTTTCTCATTCAATTTAATGCAAATTTTAGCCAAGAATAATAACGTACAAGAACACTGAAAGAAAATATATGGCAAATATTTAAAAGACTTAAAGAATTAGAAAGTACTTATATTTGTATACCCTTCATCACCATATGCGGAAAGGGTATATTGCGTTTGTACCGATGTTTGTAACGCATATAAATATTTGTCTGAGACCCACCTTCTAGTATACCGATCGACACAGAATCACACCCAGAGTGAGCCTGCCTGCCAGGCTGGATATTCATCTAAGCTCGTTATCAATGTGCAGGTCGTAACTTCAAAGATAATTTGATGAAATTTGGCTCATATTTTGGTCCAAGGACGATCCCTATAGTTTTTGGACAAAATCAAATCAGTATTTCGGGTACTTCCTATAGGGATGCCTTCCCGGGATAGAGTTTTCAGCCCTTTACAACCACAAATTTAGTTGTATTTTAATAATAAACTAAAACTTTATACAGAACTTTATACAGATTAAGATTTTGTATATTTAAACCTATAACCGAAATTTGGTAACAATCTATCCACAATTGACCTTAGCTCTCATATCAGACCCTTAGCCGGAAATGACATAAATCTCGAAATTTTGAAAAAAAAATTGCATAAAGTATATGTTGTCTCTTTAGGACTTAAGGAAAACTTGTTAAATTGTTGGTCCATATTTAACCTTAGTAGTGAAGGGTATTATATAGCCGGCTTGACCGACTATAGCTTTTCTTACTTATTTTTTATTCGTTATGATTTCCCGATATAGCTCTCAGATCTCAAATTATTGGACCGAAGTTAATTTGAATGTTAATTTGAAATAAGCTTGAGTTTAATTTCAATTCTGACCGCATTTCCCAGCAGAAACAGTGAAACTAGCAGGTAAGTGTGATGTAATCCTCAGTACCAATCCTGATAATCCTAGGATTGTTTGGCTGAACCATACTATTAGCAAGTTGGTCAATGAGAACAAGTGGAATCGTTGACTTCATCACTTATAGAAACAAACTAAGCACAGTAATTGGTAAGTAGTGATCTACAGTAAGATCTTTTTCGAATCCTGAGAAGAAGGAAGATCGGATTCCGTAATACCAATAATAACGACCCTAGGATTATCCAGCTAAACCGTACTATCAGCAGGTTGGTCAATGAGAAAGCTTGATCACTTAAAGAACAGCAAACTTGTTAAGTTGTGATAGCCATTTCGATCTCTTTCGAATAGGTAGTTAAAATAAGCATGACGACTAATTCAGGCCGCACTTCCCAGAAGCAGTGAACAATTAAAGAAACAAACTTCGCTCATCAATGGGTAAGTTATGATCCACAGTTCGATCTCTTTCGAATCCTAAAAAGAAGGATGATCAGATTCCGCAGTACCAACAATGACGATCCTAGGATTGTCCAGCTAAACCGTACTATCAGCAGGTTGGTCTATGGCGACAAGCGGAATGTTCAGGAATTGTTAAGTTGTGATCCACAGTTCGATTTCTTTCGAATATCTAGTTAAATTAAGAATGACGATTAAATTCAATTCAGGCCGCACTTTCTAGCAGAAGCAATGGAACTAGGAGGTAGGCGTGATGCGATCTTCAATACCAGCACTGACGATCCTAGGATTGTCCAGCTAAACCGTTCTATCAGCATGTTGGTCAATTAGGAACAGTTAGCTTGATCATTTCAAACAGATAACAGACTATCTTTCGAATAGCGATCCTAGGATTTTCTGGCTGACCCATACTATCAGCAGGTCGTTCAATGAGGAAAAGGGAAACCGTTGGCTTGATCACTTAAAGAAATAAACTAAACACAAGATTTAGTAAGTTGTGATCCACAGTTCGATCTCTTTCGAATCCTGAACAAAAGTATGATCGGATTCTGCAGTACCAACCCTGGCGATCCTAGGATTGTGGAGCTAAGCCATGCTATCAATGCGAACAAGCGAAACCTTTAAAGAACTTCTTCTTCTGTTATCCTTGACTCCCAGTGGAGCATAGGGCCTCAAGAACTTAAAGAACTGCAAACTAAATTCAACAATTGTGAAGTTGCGAACCATAGTTCTTTTTAGAATCCTAAAAAAATGCTATTGGATGTCTATAACGTTTGCCGATAACAACATATACGACCCGAAAGAGTGCACGCTTGCTTTAAGCCGATTATTTGTTGAGCAGAAGGCGAATAACAAAGAGCTCAGATAAGAAAATCCGCTAGCAATACAATAACAATTTGGTAAGCAATGCCGTAGTCTAACACATAATCTTCCTGTTTCGGACAAACCACAACATTTTTTTACTTTCTCAACCTTTGTCAGGAATCTGGGGTATATCAGAAAATACCTTCTCCTCCAATTATTACCGCCCTTCGGCCATATTCAGGCTGAATATTCTGATCCATTATAGAGAAGTAAAATCCTGAGTCGCGATGATGGCCGGTAACCCAAACATCCAATTAATCCAAAGTTTAAGTCGAAGGCGACCGAAAAAAACTTCAGAGTAAGAAATTCGCGAATAATACAAAAAATCTTTGGTAAATACGCGATGCCGTAGTCTAATATGTACTTCCGATAGACTGAGCATTTTTAATAGGATTTTTCGGTATACATAAAAATTTAAATTTTAGACTTCTTTCTTTACTGAATTAGAGATATAGTACGAAGGTAGGTACTAACAAGTAGGAAAGTGCTATAGTCGGTCAAGCCCGACCATACGATACCCTTCACCGCTAAGGTCAAAAGTGTTATTTTTTCTGTAAAAAACAAATATTTGCTAAATTTTGCCATCATACAAATATTTTTTCAAAACTTTTATATTTAAGCTGCTTCCGACATTTGGACTTATATAAGAGCTAGGGTCAAATGTGGACCGATTATCTCGAAATTTGGCAAATTGATTACGGTTGTTACAAAAATTATGTATGTAAAAAATAAATTCCCATTATCTTCAGATTTACGAGCTTTTTAGTGATTTTTGTCTCATTTAGTGCGTCTTAAAAGAAAAGTTTGTATGGGAGCTATGGTCAAATGTGGACCGATTTTAACGATTTTAATTTAGTACAGTGATTTTAGTTGACATAAGCAGTATTTGGTTTAAATTTCGTGAAAAATATTGATATCTGTGGCCAATATATCAATTCCGGGAAGTGGGACCTATGGAAGGTACCATTAATAATGGACCGATTTTGACGAATTTCAATAGCCATGGTCCCATTATCAAAAAAATGATCTGTGCCAAACTTCATCAAATTATCTTTAGAATTGCGACCTGTAGTTTGATTACAATATTTACATGGGGGTCCAGCCAGCCAGCCAGACGGACGGACGGACATCGCTAAATCGACTCAGACAGTGATTCTAAGCCTATTGGTATACTAAAAGGTGGGTCTAAGACAAATATTTCCATGCGTTACATACATCAGCACAAACTTATAATACCCTTTCCACCTATGGTGGTGAAGAGTATAACTATCCACACAGCAAAGCCTTCTAAGGCAATTCGCACCATCGGAATACCCATGCTGATGTTAAAACACTTAGGCTAGTGGGGAGCTAAGTACCTAACGTATGTTCATATTCTATAGATGAGAAGCCTCATTTACCCGATGTATAGAAAATAGGAATCCCCGAAAAAGCAATCATCAAATAGATTAATATCCCTTCTTTTACCTTCCGCGAAAACACTTAACGCTTAGCATGGATTCTGCATAATAAGATCGTGCAAGGGTTAAACCAGTACAAGCCTTGTGAACAAACGGTCGTAGTGGCGCTTGACCTGTCAAAAGCCTTTAGCACGGTAGGTCATGTCACCGGCACATTACTCCAGTCCACAATGTCAACAAATTTGAAGAGTTGAAAATTAAATTATCTAAATGGTCGTCAATCGTTGGTAGAGCCATATAGTAAGGCAGTTCCTCATTGTCATGGTCATACTCGACAGCCCCTTTAATTTGTCGCGCATAAATTGCAATGTAGAAATGCAATGTTAAACAGTTGGGGTTTCCCCAGACATGTCAGAAAAGATCTTGGCACTTATAAAGAAAGCATACAAAGATATGTATATAAATGCTGATATAAATTGGGATGGAGCAACATAATAGCATTTAAAGCAGTACCCATTTTCTGCTCATGGGAGCCAAAATGACCTACAACATTCCAAATTGAAAATTTAATTTTAAATAGGAAAATTTTAATTTCGAATTAAATTTTTTCAGTGTAATTGCAAATAACTTAAAGTTCGAGGGTTGTCTTTTGTATTTTGAACAACATATGTACTCAGAAAGATGTAGATCTAAAAACTCTATGTCTGTTCTCAAATTTTGAAAGCGTCAATGTTCATCATGTACCGAAAAAGTTAGCTAAGGTGCGAAGCAGGATTTTACGGCGGATGACCTATTAAGTCGATGTTTTTATTTCGAAGTGCTTAGAGCCTTTCATGGTTTGAAAATTACTGCCAATGCTTCCCGTGAAATATAGTTCTTTTTCAAAGACGACGAAAGTAGGAACGCTTACACGAGCGGATTTCAATTTTTTTTTAAATCAAAATCGAAGAGCTAGTGTTTTTTGAACCATTAGGAAGTAGCTACCAGAAGTCATCTTAAATATTAAATTAAATAGATAATAGACTCAAATTAAAAATGAACCTATATATGTCTTGTTGGGGCTATGCACCGACCGAAAAAATCATTTTTAATGATAAGGTCCATTTCTGTTTAAATGGGTACGTGAAAGAAAATTTTCGAATTTTGACTATACCAATATAAATTTAGTGCAAATTTGAAGTTAGGAAGTAAATTGACTTTATTGCTTGCAACCAATGTAAAGTTTTTAAAATACTACAACCTAAAGCTGTCACTAAAAACCAACATAACCAATTACACAGATCAAATTCGCCGGAATCATTAAAAAATTGGCGTTTAGAATGCACTACATTCAGAGAAATCCTGACAGACATTTGATAAAAAAAAACCTTAACATTCTGGACACATATAAATCAACCCTCGAAATTTGGTATGAAAACAAAAGTGATTAAATTTTTGGCCACAAAATATTTGCAAAAACAAGCAAAAAATTCCATTCCAGCCAAACAAATTAAAACCAAAAATTCTTTAAGTTTACAAAAGAAGAAAACGAAACATTTAATGAAGATGGAAACAAATGAATGACTCTGAGAGTTAGATGCTCGTTTTCTTATTTTCTTTTGTAATTTATACATGTCTATAGTATATAGATACGTATATTAGACTGTCCCATGATTGTATGGGGAAATTTTTTTTCAGATACGCATACCCTTCAGTTTTTTTCCTTTTGATCCCAAAAATCGAAATATAAAATATTAATGCGATCGGATAACGTTAACCAGTGCCGCCATGGCCCTAAAGTTTGAGTTTGATCAGCTCGGAACCTTGCCATAAATAAACTGCTTAATGAACTAGATTCTCTGAGATTCAACATCATCGCATACGCAGGCGATGTTGCTATAGCAGTGTCAGGGAAATTTCTTAGCACCCTATCACAGCCTCTTGAAACAGCTCTTTATATACTTTACCGTTGAAGTGTCTCTAACTAACTGGGAGTCAATCCCACTAAAATGGAACTTGTACTTTTCTATCGGAAGTACAAGATAGGTACCCACTTTTACACTTCAAAAATTGAATAAGGTAGAACTTGCGCTCACTGACCGTACTAAATATCTTGGGTCATTTTGGAGTCAAAACTGTTCTGGAGCCTAAATACCCAATTCAGGGTGTTCAAAGCATCTATTCCCCTCTACAATTGTAGAGGGCACCAAAGGCAAAACCTGGGAACTTAATCCTGCCAACACTACCTGGCTCTTCGACATGGTTATCAAACATATACTGGTTTTGTGGCCTGCATTTACCAACGCAAACCGTCGGAATTCTTTAACTATAATTTTAAGATCGTCCGCTCTAGTGAGTACTGGTGACTTAAGAGGACTACACCATCTAAGGTGCTCTTTGTCACGCTTAACTGGCTCCCAGTCGAACTAATTGACACCTGGTCCCACTGAAAAATAGGACACTCCACTATCCTGTATAAAATAACTGATATCCCTGACAATATTGACTATTGCATATCCAAACCTCTCAATGATAAATCCCTTACTGTGACTATCTGTGGAGACCCCTCATTCCTTGATGATGAATGTCTGGAGGTATACACGGACGGATCCAAGTCCCGCTATTAGGGAAGGAAATTTGTTTTATGCTCCATATATCGTAGTATTCTTCAATCCGAAAAATCAGTTAAATGATTAAGATGCCACAGAACATACGACAGGAATATTCGTTTCTGTATCCACAGTCAGGCTGTCATAAAATCCCTATATAATGTCCCCAAGACATCTCCTCCTATTCGAGAAAGCCGAGCACCTTTTAACGAGATGGCGAGACATTATAGTATTGAACTTTTCTGGGTACCCGGGCACAACCACATACCTGGCAACTCCACTGCGAACAAACTTCCTAAACCCGGTGTCAGGATAACATCGACCAATTTACGGGCTTACCGCTGTCCATCTGCAAATCAATAAATAGAAATCTCTTTATGAGTCAGCGCAAAACACTTGGTCCTTTGAAACCGCTTGTTTAATATCCAGGCAAACATGGCCCACTTACAACAATTAACGTTCAATTTGCTTGTCATCTCTGCTCGCCACAATCTCCGTAACCAAATATCAACCTTAATAGGCGTTTTTGGGTTACATGCCAGAAGACTTAACCTTAAACTCTATGACACAGTCGTAG
Source organism: Stomorhina lunata (assembly GCA_933228675.1). Lineage (NCBI taxonomy): Eukaryota > Metazoa > Arthropoda > Insecta > Diptera > Rhiniidae > Stomorhina > Stomorhina lunata. The sequence goes on from OW121744.1 coordinate 54,397,099, forward strand.
TTATCACAACATCGAAGAAGAGGAGACAGTAACTCATCCTTCTCTGCCACTGCCCGCTCTAAATCTGGCGGCGCTTTTTCTTCATGATTTATCTGATCTAGCGAGTATTGACATTCGTAAAATAGACTCATTTATCAAGGCTACAGGCTGGCTTGAATAAGCCTCTTACTGATGTTCTGGAATAAATAACTCTGTGTTTTTCTTGGACCCAAGTGATTCTGCACAGTGGTTTACGGACGCTTTTTTTTAAATAATTCTGTAACTTTAGAATGACTGGAGATATTTCAAAATTTGGTACGGTGGTAGTCAAGGAGTATTTGAGTTGGTTTTCAAAAACACTGGTCCATGAGGGGTCGGGAGAGTGATAGATGGACCTTTAAAGTTGGTCACCTCGGGTATTCGACTTTTTTAAAAATTCGCCAAAAATCCATTTAGGAATGGATTGAACAGAAATTTTTAACTTAAGCTGTCCTTGAGAAGATCTACAAAAAATATGCTTACATATGTAGGTTATCCCTTTTAGCTTTCGAGATATTTGGGTAAAAATAATTTTTGGGTTAATTTTTACCTATTTTTTTAAGCTTTTTTTGATCTGGTGGACGAATCTGAGAACCTAATATTTTTTAACAATATTCCTTAAATTCTTAACAAAATTCTGAATAATGTTTGTGTAAGTTGGCTATAGATATCTTCTTTCGTTTAAAAGTTAAAAATTTTCTAATTTGAAACATTAAAAATTTCTTTTTTTTTACTTTTTCCCTAAAAGATGACTATATTTTTTGACTAATAAAAAAATATTTTCTTAAGAAACATATAAAAATTTTTAAAGTGTTTAAAAGAAAACATAATGAGAATGCGTATAAAATGAATTTCTTGTCAATTGGTCTTTGGGTCCTAGCACATGCCCTCTAAAAAAATGCCAATTTGACAAACAAATTTTTGTTTAAACAAAAATTTCTCAAAAGGCAAAGCACCGATTTTAAAAAAATTATAATTTTTATATTTTCTAATATATCTGTTATTGATTAGAAAATTTTTTTCTGAAACACGCTGCAAATAGAGTCAGTGTTGCCATTTTTGTAAAAAAAAAACTCATTTTTTGAAACCCTTTTTCCCCGAGTTGGAAATTGAGGAATTTTTCAGTTAAAATTAGGAATTTTTTAGTCATTGCTTTTAGATCTTATTGGACTATATAACTACAAAATTTCATTGTGATATCCTTATTCATGTCAATTCTACAGAATATCAAAGATTGAAATTATTTGCCTCAAAAAAGTAAAATAATATTTTTTTTGTTTTACGATACAAAGTGTAAAAAATTACCTCACCTAAAAAAGCTTTTTACTTGGTGTTAATCTCCTGGTCTTTCCCGATCCAATGATACTAAACGCGTATATCAAGCTTTAATACATAATCTTTAAAAGCTCTGAAAACTTTGCTTCCCATAGCATTTTACGCTGAATATTAGAGTAAATATTGGGGAGTAATGTGTGCATATAAAGTTAATAGTGCACAGTGGTATTAAGTCTGCAATTTTTAAACTACTAGACGGATTTTGACGAAATTTCGAATGTCAATAGAAGAGGTATTAGGCTTTTAGACCAATGTTTAAGAAAGTATCTGTCGGTAGCACAGTGGGCTCTATAGTGGGTCAAAGTTGCCTACCTCGGGTATGTAAAGCCTTTGGGTCCGTATAACTTTCGCCAATTTGGTCCGATCCAAAAGATTTGTGTATTTTTGAAAACTTCTTAAAAAAATTAAGAAAAAACATACCTTTTGTACTACTTTATCTCTTATATTTATTTTTATCTTTTTTCGAACAAAATTAATGCGTTTCAAAAAAATTACTTAAATTTTTTCCGGACACCCTAATATGTATGTATGTATGTATGTATGTATGTATGTATGTATGTATGTATGTATGTATGTATGTATGTATGTATGTATGTATGTATGTATGTATGTATGTATGTATGTATGTATGTATGTATGTATGTATGTATGTATGTATGTATGTATGTATGTATGTATGTATGTATGTATGTATGTATGTATGTATGTATGTATGTATGTATGTATGTATGTATGTATGTATGTATGTATGTATGTATGTATGTATGTATGTATGTATGTATGTATGTATGTATGTATGTATGTATGTATGTATGTATGTATGTATGTATGTAGCTCAACTTAACAAAAAATCAAATTAAAACATTCAATCTAAAAACTCTATTAAGAAAACGTATGTATACAACATTAGACTGAACATCCTAATTGTAAGGACCGAGAATATTATAAATATACATTTGACTTATCTGAGCCTTCCTAATTTTTACACATGTTTACATAAGTTAATTTAGCTGTAAAGTCTAGAGGGGGATTACACAATAATTGTTACAGTTCCAGACGAACACAGCAGCAACAATGCAACAAATGAGAAAATTCCCCAAGTGCCAAATAAACTAGAGCAGGCGGAAAATAACTAAACAAAGGCCTACACCACAATAATAGAAAGCACCGAATAAACGCACAAAAAAAATGAATAATCCCAAAGTTGAAAAAGCAAAAGTGCAAATATTTTTGCCTCCTGGCTGACTTCCACCATAAACGGAAATGCCACCGGAAATTATTGTGTATTTGGTATGTGTATGTGTGTAAAAGTTTGTAGATACGTTCAAGTGTAACCATGTACGGATGTCATTTTTGAAAGCTTTTAGAATAATACAGTAATTACGTTAGCAAACGATATATCTTCAAAGGAATTTACTTATATTATCATTCCTCAAAAGGCCATTTAAAAAATGGAATACTTACAAGTGTAGAAATCTCTTAATAATAACGGAAACCAAAAAAATATTTAGGTTGGACAAATGTAATCACTCTATTGAAACACATTTATCACAGAGACTGTGAAATTTTCAAAACTTTTGATCAAATAATTATTTGTTTAACGGTTATCCTCTAATATTTTTCAAAAGATGTGAAAACCACTTTAAAAAAAATTGAAGCACCTATGACCACGGGAACCCCTGCCGGCATCATTGCATTTGTATGGAGTAAATTGGAGTATTTTTGGTTTTAGAAAAATTTCAGCCAACAATAATTAATTTTTACAAAAAAGATAGAAGAATCTAGAGCAGAACTAAAAGAGCTTTCTTTATAGTCATAACAATAAAAAATTAGCGATATGCAGCCAAAATAATTTACTTAAGAAAATGAATGTAACCCTTCATGATGTAGGGAATATTGGATACCAAGCAATGGTTCTGATTGATCTTAACTTGGTAAGTCCTGACTTATCTTGGTTATCATTAATCTCAGCTGTGGACCTCCTCGTGGTATCATCCGGGGAACTACTTGAATACCCGTTAATGTAGTTACCTAACATATGCCGCTAGTTCTCCCATAAAACTATAAAAATATGGGTTAGGGCGTCGTGTTAGTAACCCACTACTGGAAAAACCAATTACTATGAAAAAGCTTAAATTAGAATAAAAACTGTGGACACTAACCTCCTCGTGTTATCACCTGGATCTAGGACGTAGGGCTAATAACCCACTTCTGGAAAAAAACTTGTTATGAAAAAGCAAAAAAGAAGAATTAAAACGGCTACCCCCTCCTAATGTTGACGACTATGGCAAACTAAAAAAGGACCATAATTTAATAATCATCACCTGGAACATTCGAACCCTTTACAATAGAGGTGCTCTGATCCAGGTGATAGATGTTCTTGGGAAATAAAAATGCGATTTGACTGCTGTCTAGGAAGTAAGATGACACCAAAAGGTGACCTATATTAAATCTGGTCTCCAGATTCACCCCAGTTAACGAAATATTATCGACAATACGTGTCAAAACAAAAAACTTCTAATTAAAAAGTTTTACTGTAGTGTATTGCACTAAGATCCCAATTTATTACAATTATTTATTATTGTAATAAATAGTTTTTTTAAAAACCAAAAAATGTTCGTGGGAAAACCTTTCCTCGACGAGTTTCATGGAAATTGTTGGTATCAAATGAAATCGACTAAGATAACACGCCTGAACAAATCAATGATGACAGCGTTATATATCCACCACCAAATCAAAATGAGGTTAGAATCGCAATATCTCGACTAAAAAATAACAAAGCTGTGCATGCCGACGGTTTGCCAACAGAGCTTTTTAAGCCGGAGGTGATGAGTTTATAAGGCGTAACTAAACGGGGATTCAGGCAAGGTGATAGTCTATCATTTGATCTCTTCAATATTGTGTTAGAGAAAATCTTGAGAGATGCATCAGTTAATACAACTGGTACAATCTTCAATATAAAACATATGCCGATAACATTGATATTCTGGGACGCACTTTGCGAGAGGCAACTGACGCCTTTTCCTCTATCAAGAATGAATCAAACAAAATGGGTCTACCTATAAATGAATCAAAAAGAAAACTTATAGTTTCTGCAGGCAGATAGACCACTAGAATTGGAACACATGTGTCCGTTGAAAACTATAGCTTCGAAGTTGCGTCAACAATGAGTATCTACATCGAACGAACCATGAGCTGAATAAGTTATACGCTGACATAGACATAGTGAAACGCATTAAGCAACTGCGGCTACGTTGGCTAGGACATGTTGTGCAAATGGATCCGGTAAAACAAGTGTTCGATAATTATCCTGAGGGAACTCGTAAAAGATGACTTCAAAACTTCAATGCACAGGCCAAGTAGAATAAAATCTTTCAAAACTTGGCATATGTACGAAATTGGAGAATATGCGCACAAGAAAGAAGAGTATGGAATTCTGAAATATTCTCGGACTTTGACCTAAACAGGTTGTAACTATAGGCCAAATAAGTAAGTAAGAAAGAATTGGCAACACTACAACGAATAGTATCTAAAAAACATTATAGGTAAATTTGTGTATCATCATTGCATATGTTTTATTCCTCCCTTTTTAATGCATTTTTTTTAGCCATATAACACAAAATGCCTGGTTACAGATCAAATGGCTTAAAAACATTTGTTAGTGCATATTTAGTTTGTTTGAAACATAATTTAGTAAAAGATGCCTAAAGTGTATTTTTAGATAAAAATTTGCTCGCGTATCCTGGTTTACCGCAACCAAATTTCGAAAAATTTTTGGTAACGACGTAAAGTTTGTGTAAACAAATTCTAAACAAAAAATCAAACATATTCACTAATTTATTCATTGTTTGTTTGCAAGACCAAAACTCTGTAAACCTGTGAGTTTATTTAGATGTTTAAATACCACTGCACAGTGGGAAGAACAAAAAAATATGTGGTTATAAATAAGACTGTAACATGACCTCCAGCTGGGACTTTTGTCATCCTTGAAAGGTTTTATAAATAAATACTAAGTTTCAGCTTTTCGATTCAACACCGAACACGAACATCGAACTCATACCATTTCGTGGTTTCAAAAGTATAGGACTGAAATTCGACATTAGTCAAACAAAGTTGTTAAACCAATTTTTTTTATTTTCAGTTGAAAGTCTGAAGTTATGGCTGAAATACCGCCCAATAATAAAAAGTGGTGGAAACTTTAAAGGAATCAATGCTTGCAACATTTCGCGTGGTGGTCATTTAAATGATAATTTTTTTTAAATAAGAAATTTAAAAAAAATCCTATAAAAATAAGAAATTTTTAAAAAATTTCCGTGAACCGCCATGGTATAGCAGGTTAGTCATCCGCCTAGCATACCAGAGGTCCCAAGTTCGATCCCCGCCCAGACTCACTTGAAAAAAATACATTTTCAAAAAAGCGGCGGTTCACCTCTAAACTTCTCTAACTAATGCATTTGGCATTCGGAGCCGGCGTTAAAACGTACAAAAATAACAAATTTTCGAAAACTTTCCTATAAAAATAAGAAATTTTTGAAAATTTTCCCATAAAAATCACAAATTTTTGAAAAATTTCCTATAAAAATAAGAAACTTTTGAAAATTTCCTATAAAAATTAGAAATTTTTAAAAATTTCCTATAAAAATAAGTATTTTTTGAATGTTCTATAAAAATTTTTAAAAAAAATTCCTCTAAAAATAAGAAAATTTTGAAAACTTTTTAAAATTTTTCTATAAAAATAAGAAATTTTTGAAAAATTTCTTTTAAAAATAACAAATTTTTGAAAAATTTCCTCTAAAAATTAGAAATTTTTGAAAACTTTTAAAAAATTCTATAAAAATAAGAAATTTTTTAAAAATAACAAATTTTTGAAAAATCTCCTATAAAAATAAAAAAATTTTGAAAAATATCCTATAAAAATAACAAAATTTTGAAAAATCTTCCTATAAAAAATAAGAAATTTTTTAAAAATTTCCTATAAAAATAAGAAATTTTTGAAAAATTTCCTATAAAAATAAGAAATTTTTGAAAAATTTCCTATAAAAATAAGAAATTTTTGAAAAATCTTCCTATAAAAATAAGAAATTTTTTAAAAATTTCCTATAAAAATAAGACATTTTTTAAAAATTTTCTATAAAAATAAGAAATTTTTTAAAAATTTCCTATAAAAATAACAAATTTTTTAAAAATTTCCTATAAAAATAACAAATTTTTTAAAAATTTCCTATAAAAATAACAAATTTTTGAAAAATTTCCTATAAAAATAACAAATTTTTGAAAAATCTCCTATAAAAATAACAAATTTTTGAAAAATTTCCTATAAAAATAACAAATTTTTGAAAAATTTCCTATAAAAATAACAAATTTTTGAAAAATTTCCTATAAAAATAACAAATTTTTGAAAAATTTCCTATAAAAATAACAAATTTTTGAAAAATCTTCCTATAAAAATAAAAAATTTTTGAAAAATCTTCCTATAAAAATAAAAAATTTTTGAAAAATTTCCTATAAAAATAACAAATTTTTGAAAAATTTCCTATAAAAATAACAAATTTTTGAAAAATTTCCTATAAAAATAACAAATTTTTGAAAAATTTCCTATAAAAATAACAAATTTTTGAAAAATTTCCTATAAAAATAACAAATTTTTGAAAAATTTCCTATAAAAATAACAAATTTTTAAAAAATTTCCTATAAAAATAACAAATTTTTGAAAAATTTCCTATATAAATAACAAATTTTTGAAAAATTTCCTATAAAAATAAGAAATTTTTGAAAAATTTCTTATAAAAATAAGAATTTATTGAAAAATTTTCTATAAAAATAAGAACCTTTCGCAAAATTTAATGTAAAAATAAGAAATTTTTGAAAATTTTTTTAACAAATTTCCTTAAAAAATTTTTAAAAATGTTCCTATAAAAATAAGAAATTTTTGAAAAATTTCCTATAAAATAGGAAATTTTTTGTAAAATTTCCTATTAAAATAGGAACTTTTTTTTAAATTTCCTATAAAAATAGGAAATTTTTGTAAAATTTCCTATAAAAATAGGAAATTTTTGTAAAATTTCGTATAAAAATAGGAAGTTTTGTAAAAATTCATATAAAAATAAGAAATTTTTAAAAAATTTATTCCAAAAATAAAAAATTTTTTTTAAGAAGTTTCCTATAAAAATCAGATTTTTTTTTAATTTCCTATAAATAAAGAAATTTTTGAAAATTTTTCTGCAAAAATAACAAATTTTTGAAAACTTGAAAATTGTCCTTCAAAAATATCAAATTTTTAAAAACTTTCCTATAAAAATAAGAAATTTTTAAAAAATTTCCTATCTAAATAACAAATTTTTGAAAAACTTCCTATAAAAATAAAACATTTTTGAAAAATTTCCTATAAAAATAAGAATTTATTGAAAAATTTCCTATAAAAATAGAAACCTTTCGCAAAATTTCCTATAAAAATAAGAAGTTTTTGAAAAATTTTCTAAAAGAAATTTTTTTAAAAATTTCCTAGAAAAATACAAATTTTTAAAAAATTTCCTATAAAAATAAAATATTTTTAAAAATTTTCCTATAAAAATACAATATTTTTAAAAATTTTCCTATAAAAATGGGAAATTTTTTAAAAATTTCCTATAATAATTGAAGATTTTTAAAAAATTTCCTATAAAAATAGGACATTTTTGAAAAATTAAAAAAAAATATGAAATTTTTGAAAAATTTCCTATAAAAATGGGAAATTTTTGAAAAATTTCCTATAAAAATGGGAAATTTTTGAAAAATTTCCTATAAAAATGGGAAATTTTTGAAAAATTTCCTATAAAAATAGGAAATTTTTGAAAAATTTCCTATAAAAATAGGAAATTTTTGAAAAATTTCCTATAAAAATAGGAAAATTTTGAAAAATATCCTATAAAAACAGATGTATGTTGTTTGGTGTAGGGTATAATTAAATTTCAAACAAATCGCGAACTTTGCGTTTGTGGTTTTAACGCATTGTACCTATTTACTGACAAAAGCAAACACTCGTCCACATGACAGTCTGCGGTAATTTACCAAATTATGGAGTGAATATCCTTTGCAAACAATTTAACCACACACATAAAACTCCAAACGAAATTTTTAACGCATCGAAAGACACCTCTCAACAAGGTTGAATTAATACGCGTAGTTGGAAATACCACAAGGGAACATGATATTACATCGAGTGGTTTTCATAGGCTACGCATAACTCACATCCCTTGGTTGTGAACGTTCTACATATGCGGTGATTACATGAGAATAATTTTTAAATAAAACGTTGAAAATAGAGCTATCGTAAGCTTCTGCAAAGAAAAAGTGAACGACAGTAGGTTTTTCTATAGAAATAGGGAACGTTAGTAGGTTTTTGTATAGAAGAAGTGAGCGTTAGTTATTTTTTGTATAGTATGAGTTGGCGACAATTTAACGAATAGTATCTTAGAAACATTATAGGTATTTAAATGTTTATATAATCTTTGCATATTTTTGTCGTTCCCCTTTTTTTAAGTCATATAACACAAAATGTCGGGTTACTGTCGGGTTAGTCCATATATAGTCTGTTGGAAACATAATAAAAAGTTGCCTTAAGTGCGTATCCAGATAAAAATTTGCTCGTGTATCCCGGTTTACCGCAACCAAATTTCAAAACATTTCTGTTAACGACGTAAAGTTTGTGTAAACAAATTCTAAACAAAAAATCAAATATTTTCACTAATTTATTCGTTGTTTGTTTGTAAGACCAAAACATTATGAACCTGTGAGTTTATTTAAATATTTAAATATCACAGCACAGTGGGACCTGCAGCAAAATATTTGGTAATAAATAATACTGTAGCATAACCTGTTTATGTTAAGATTAGGCAGCTGAGACTGAGAATAAATAAATATTAATACCTCTCCATACCAATCAAGTCCTTAAAAGGCAGCTGTTGGATTAAAACAACAGAATACGAACATTTCATTTTTTACATGTTTACAACTTTCAAGAAAAAAAAAAAACAAATTTGTCTTAATTTTTTTCAGTTCAACCTGTGTAGTACCATGAAATAAATATTAAAGGAAGTGCCACTTTCTTTTTATTTTGTAAACATTAACCATTTGACAAGAAAGAATATCTGAAGTTTACTCAAAAAATGAGGCTACCTTACTTTTCAAAAAAATCCCATTTAAGTATCAAAATTGTTTGGTAATTTTTAATATTTTTTAACTTTCTTTTCCTGTTATCCTGGACTCCCAGTGAGCATAGGGCTTTAACCATTCTTTTATATCGGAATGCTAAAGATTTTGTGTGGACTATAAGGTCTTTAATACAGGTAGCGACTGGTAATTGAGTGTTAAGTTATTTGCTATTAGGAGCCAGCGTCAAACTGTAGGTCTTTTTCAATTAGTCTAAAAATTGAATCTAGTACATGTCCTTGACTGAAAGAAGTCCCCTCTACTTTACTTGTAGAGTTTGGGAAAACTAAGTACGTAAACTGAGATCCACAAAATTGCACCTAGTGGGTGTTTTCATGTCATGTTTTCAAAGTCCATCGAGTCCTTCCCTAAACTTTTAGGAGCACAAGCTGTAAATATTGTCTCGAAAGGCTCAGCAATTTGCCCGTAATTCGTTATTCAGTAACACACACGAAATATTTTTTTTAATTTAATGATATAATTGAGATCTTATGTTTTTTTAGCATCTACAAAGCTACAAACTACAAATTTTATTAGACTATTTATTGAAAATATATGTTATTTTAAGTTTTATTTTTTTCAAACTACACATTTTAGTTTACAAATTTCCATAAAATAATCTACAAGTGTGGCAACGTTCTGTGTAATATTGACAAAATATACAAACTTCAAAGATATTCTTTATAGTCAAAAATTTTGAAGCGGCACTTCCTTTAGTATTTATTTCATGGTACACGGTTTTTTATACCCACCATAAAAAAGAATGGGGGTATATTGAGATTATCATTCCGTTTGTAATTTCGTAAATATTACAAGGGTAGTCATCTTGTCGTGATGCAGGGGCTTAAGCGTGATGAACTCTAAGGCTATGCTGGGGGAGATTGGTATTATTGCTATCTCCGGCAGGGTCACCCATACCAGACAGGCTTAGAGGGAGCGCACCACTAAGAACTACCCACCCACCCTCTCCCTACTGGCGTCTGTTTACCCATATTGGGCGGCCAGTTGGGACCCCCTGTTTTGCCCCATAGGTTTCCCATGTACGGCACCATGGGCTATGGCGGCAGAACTGTCCGTTTTGGATCTTCGATCCTTGATTTAGGTCCGTCCGGCAAACCAAATCCACAGAGCGTCTGTTTCCCATATTGGGCGGCTCTGTGGTCTGCGTCTGATCCCCAGTGGGGCGGCAGTTTAATTCAGGTCTTGGTAGTAAGGATAAAATGCAAAAACATTTTTTTATCATGAAAACCACAAATGTCGAAAAAATTATGCCCCCTGTATCCGGTCGAGGGCTTTATAATCTCCGGAGACCCAGTTCCACCGGTGCCTGTCCCGGGCTGTGTGGAATGGTGTGCGACTGGGACTACATCGGCTCAAAGCGCTTCGTCTAGCTTGGTGGTGACACCTGGCCAAGCTAGTCTGCCGACCACAGGTTCGAAGGTTAGTCTGGTGAAAGCACCTATTCAGGCTGGCCGAAAAACTGGTGCTACTATCACTGGTGTGGGAAAGAAGACTGTCAAATCCAGTCCTTCCCGCACAAAAAAATCGCCTGGTAAAGGCAAACTACTCTTTGAAGTACCTCTAAGCCATGCTGCGAGTACTTCTAAAGCTGCAATGGCCAACCCCCCTGCTTCGGGTAAATCCCAAGTGCTTCCCGTGCAGAAAGGAATCGTGATCCCATGTTCAGATTCCCCACCTGCACACACCCCTAGGAGTCAAGGAGCTGTGAATAATTTTTCCACTCTGAAAACTCCTATCCCTGCAAAGGGGACCGGGACTAAACCCTCGGATCCCCTATCTGATCGTCCAAAGAAGCACATTTCTCCGGCTAGAAGTGCTTTTCTTCAACGGCGCGCAGCCGAGCGGAAATTGCAGCAGCTTGGCGACAAGCCTGCTGACTCCCTTACTCCTGAGGAGATTGCGGCGAAGGACAGGGCTATAAAGACTCTGGCTGAACTCCCGAGCAAGGTCACCTCAGCACCGAAAGGTGTGCCTAAACGGCAACGTTCTGAGGAGGACCACTCGTTAAGCCAGCAGCCTGGGGCTAAACGTCCTAAACCCTCTGTCATGATGGACAGATCCTTTAGCGAGATTGCCAAGGGCAAGCTCGTTAAGGCCATCATTGACAGGGGTAACCCTGACGGGTCAATTTCCACCGAAAGGTGGGACTTGATCCAAGTCAAACTGGTGGGGGTTTTCATCAGGGTCCTTAGGGAAAACCCTGGTCCCCCTCCAGACTGTGACGACGCTGGCTGGTTCCAGGGTCGTGTTAAGCTGATGGCATGCCATAATGAGAGGTCCGCCTTTCTCTTGAGAGAGGCGATCCGGCTCATTGAAGGTATATGGGATGGAGCTAGTCTCGACGTGGTTTCTCGTGAAGAGATTCCACGTAGGCCTAGATCCACTGCCCTTGTACGCAATGGTGTGTCATCTAAGGAGGAGATCCTAGAGCTCCTTAGACTCAGCAACCCCAATCTTCCTGTCCATGACTGGAGGGTAGTAAAGGTTTCTGAGCCTAAGGATTCTCTTAGAAGGATCACTGTTGTCCTGACCCAGGAATCCCTGGAGCCACTTCGGCAGATGCGTTGGAAGATTCTCTACGGTTTCGAGAAAATCATCCTACATGTCTACCGAGGTGACGACAAGGGTCCCGAAAAGCAGGATGACAGTGTACCGGATACCCTCAATAAGGACGACGAACCTTCCGGTTCATCTGCTCCTCCCACTTCCCAGCTGAGCCCATGCTCTCTGGGCATTGTGGATGAGGAGATGGACGAGGAATTGGACGAGGAAGCCCTCCTGAACCCCGATCTAGACGACGAGGATCAGGATGACTTCAACGTCACTGTTATCCCCCTCTTCGAGAATGATGAAGATTACGCAAATTAATCTTCATCATTCTAAAGCGGCCTCAGCCGCCCTGCTCCTTCGCGTTTCCGAACGCAAGGAGGAGCTAGTGATAATCCAGGAACCTTGGATCGTAGGAGACAGGATTCGTGGATTATCACTAAGAGGCTATAAGCTAATACACGCCAGTGGATCAGGTAGGCTGCGGGCATGTATTTTAGCTAAAAGCAATTTAAACATCTTCATTCTATCTGATTTCAGTGATGAAGACACGGTAGTGGCTGCACTGGAAACCAGTGCAGGCCCTACACTGATCGCCTCGTGCTACATGGGCCATGACCACATTGAACCTCCACCCAACAATTTGGTCAGGAAGACAGTGGATATGGCTGTCAGCAGAAATCTGCCGTTAATCATAGGTGCGGATGCAAATGCCCATCACACCATCTGGGGCAGCTCTAATACTAATGAAAGAGGTGAGTCCATTTTTGATTTTCTTCTTTGTAGCAGTTTAGAGGTTGTCAACATAGGGTCAGAACCCACCTTTGTAGTAAGCAATAGGCAAGAGGTTCTTGATATTACTTTGGTAAGCTCCTTGCACCATAATCTAATTAAAAACTGGAGAGTGTCAAATGACTGCTCCTTTTCCGATCACAGGTATCTTGAATTCGAACTTCAGTTCACACAAGAAAAACCAACACCCTTCTTAAATAGGAAGAGAACAAACTGGGACATACATAAGGAATCCCTCTGTCGACTCTTACCTACTGTACCGCATATAGACTCTTGCGAAGACATTGATCTAGCTGTCAACACACTGACCAATGCTTTTCAGCAAGCTACAAATCAAGCTTGTAAGAAAATCACCAGGAAAGGTAAATGCAAACCACCCTGGTGGTCACCCGACATTGAGAAGCTACGCAAGGAATGTCGACGTCTGTTTAACGAAGCTAAGAGGACATCCAACTGGGTCCCCTACAAAGCTTCAGTTAACAGATTTAAAAATGTCGTCAGAAACGCGAAGAGGCAATCGTGGAGAAATTTCTGCAGCGGCGTGGAAGGATCTTCCGAGACTAGCCGACTTCGTAAAATCCTGACCTCCTCTCCCTCCGTCACTGGCTATATTCAAAAAGCCTGTGGCAACTGGACCACCAGTAGTTATGAAACCCTTGAGGTCCTCATGGGCACTCATTTCCCTGGATGCAGTGCTTTGCATCGCGAGCCAGTATCCAGTAACTCGACTGTCATTGGGTCCTCACCCATCCTCATTGACAGAGGAAAAATCAAGTGGGCTCTTGACAGTTTCAAACCATATAAGTCAGCGGGTCCGGATGGAATCATCCCAGCAGACCTTCAGCATAACGCTGAGACTATAACTCCCTGGCTCATCAGGATTTTTATGAGCTGTCTTAAATTCTCATATATACCGGAATCCTGGACCAGATGTGAGGTAGTATTCATCCCTAAAGCGGGTAAAGCTAGCCACACAAAATCGAAGGACTTCAGACCAATCAGTCTCAGCTCCTTCCTTCTTAAAACTTTAGAACGCATTATTGATGTTCACTTACGATCATCAATCAATCCACGTTTTCTCTCTAAATCACAGCACGCCTACAACAAAGGTAAGTCTGTTGAAACAGCACTCCACTCACTTGTTAGTTCCTTAGAAAAATCACTTGAGTTCGGCGAATTTTCACTAGTCGCCTTTCTAGATATAGAGGGAGCCTTTAATAATATTAAGCCCACATCGATTATTTCGGCAATGGCGGATATAGGAGTTGATAACTCTATCATCTCTTTTATTGGAAAACTTCTCTCCTACAGAATTATTTTCTCTACCCTGGGCAAAGATACAGTATATAAAGTAGCATGCCGAGGTACTCCTCAGGGGGGTGTTTTATCTCCCCTGCTCTGGAACCTTGCCATCAACAAATTGTTAATGGAATTGGACTCTCTGCGCTTCAAAACTATTGCTTACGCAGATGATGTCGCTATTGCAGTTTCGGGCAAGTACCTAAACACTATCTCGCAGCGACTCGAAGTCGCTCTCGCCACTCTTACAGAATGGAGCGTTTCCAATGGCTTGGGAGTTAACCCCGCCAAAACGGAACTCGTTCTTTTCTCTATGAAATACAAGATTCCCCAGTTCAATCTTCCTAAGCTTGACGGAACGGAACTGGTACTCACGGATCATGCCAAATACTTAGGTGTGATCCTGGACTCTAAGCTGTCCTGGAACTTAAACACCCAATCTAGGGTGTCTAAAGCTTCCATTGCACTATACTCGTGCAGAAGAGCTCTAGGAAATACGTGGGGCCTTTCACCTTCTAATACAGCCTGGCTCTTCGAAATGGTTGCTAAACCCATTCTCATGTACGGCGCTCTTGTCTGGTGGCCTGCCCTAAACAAGGCTAATCAGCGAGGACTTTTTGTTAAGATCCTTAGATCTGCTGCTCTCATGATTACGGGTGCTTTAAGGACTACTCCTTCAAAGGCACTCTTTACTATGCTTAATTGGCCTCCGGCTGAGCTTATGGCCCAATCAGTAGCCCTCAACTCAGCTATCAGGTTAAAAACCACCGGTGAATGGTCTACTTCGTCTCTAGGCCACACCACTATTCTGGATAAGCTTAATCTCCCTGATAATATAGACTACTGCATTCCCTCACCCGCTTTCGAGCAATCCTTCACTGTGGATATCTCAGGGGCCCATAACGTTTTTAGTGAAGGGACCCTGGATATCTATTCGGATGGATCCAAATCGTCACGTGGTGTGGGTGGGGGCTTCTTTATCCCATCATTTGGGACTAAAGTGAAATTCAAGCTCCCAAAACAATGTAGCATTCTTCAAGCTGAAATTTCAGCTATATATAGGGCGAGCAAGTGGCTCACGTACCACCGAGTATATCCTAACGATATTCGTTTCTGTACAGATAGTCTTGCCGCCATTCACTCCCTTTCATCGGTCTACACGACATCCGTTCTTACCCGTGAATGCCGGGCGTCTCTAAATGAGATGGCGAGACATTCCAACATTGAACTTTTCTGGGTACGTAATCATAGTAATGTACCAGGCAACATCATAGCGGATAACCTAGCAAAAGACGGTGCTCTTCTTAGTCATGAAAACACTGATCAATTTATAGGTATTCCGCTCTCTGCATGCAAACTGCTCACAAAGCAGTTTATTTTTAGGTCCGCACAGACCAACTGGTCCACAGAAAGTACCTGTACGATCTCCAGACTTACATGGCCAACTTACGATAGTAAGCGCTCTGCAATCCTGGTCAGCTTTTCGCGCCATAGACTCCGTATCCTTATTTCAGTACTCACAGGACACTGTCTTATAGGTATACATGCTAGAAGACTTAATCTTCAAAGCAATGACTACTGCAGAAGTTGTCACAATGCAGAGGAGGAAGAAACAATATCCCACTTCCTCTGTCATTGCCCAGCACTTGCGGAACTTAGAACACTCCATCTAGGACTCCCATTTCTGCACGATCTGTCAGAGATCTCGAACATCAATATTCGTAAAATAGGCTCTTTCATCGGCGCATCTGGCTGGCTCTAACTGAGCCTCTTACACTCGGTAGTTTTAAGAATTTAATTTTCTCTATCCTTGCAGGAATTACAAAGGGACCTCTTTTTGGACCCAAGTGAAGTGGACCTTAGAGTCTGCATCCTGCCTAACCTAACCTAACTTCGTAAATATTAGCTCAAAAACCAAAAGCGATATAAATTCTTATGCAATTCTAAGACGATTGAGCTATATCCGTCTGTCTGTCACGATAACTCTAAACAAAAAAAGCTAGCTCACTGAAACTTAGTAAAAACATTCTTCATTTTAAAACAAGTAAGAGTGGTATATTCGGCTTTGCCGAATTTTGGATACCCTTCACCAATGGTGTTCTAAAAGTAAAGTACAAAATCGTAAGAATATATTGATAATTATATACAGGGGTGTCATAGAAACTAATTTCATTGGTATTGGTTTTGAAAACGACAAAAAATTAAATTGGTGTCATGAATTCCAATATTAATGTTCGAGCTACATTTTCTATTGGTTTTATGTGTCACAGAAAATAATATTATTGGTTTAGTATTGGAAATAAACCAAGCAACTTACAGTTAACAGATTTCATTTCAAAATTGGTCTATTAATTTAAAACAAAGGCGTTACTGGCCAATTGGTGCCTTTTTCGATTTAAAGATCCACTAAGAACAGATTTTTGAAAATTTGGCCCTGTGGGGGATAAAAAAGGGAAAATTCAATAACGCTATAATTCCCATACTAAAAACAATAGAACCAAAATTGAAATCGAGTTTGGATCAGTTACAAAAATAATAAAAAATAACGATACAAGTGGTAAGTACTTTTTGGAAAAAGGGGAACAAAAGAAAAAAACTATTTTTGGTACTTTTTAGCTTTAACTTTCAAATAAAAAGAGATGGATGAAAAGTTTACATTTTTTATCATGTAATAAGATAAAAACAAGTTTTGGTACTTTTTGTCTTTTGTCTTTGGAATCAATGAACCGTATGCACAAACATAAAAAATATCACAAATAGGAAAAATTGTAAGGCTAGAATATTCTTTGTGTGGAGGTCCTGGCGAAGCAAATGTATGTATATCAACATATTTGTTTGCAATTTAATGAATATCGCATGTAAGTGACAATCGCCCTTTGATTGAGTGTGGTTTGTTTCTTGGTGTAGGTAGATTACATTTTTATACCCTTCACCAATAGGTGAAAGGGTATTATAAGTTTGTGATTCCGTTTGTAATTTTATTAGTGATCGTAGACCCCATAAAAATTATACCGATCGACTCAGAATCGGGAGGAGAATCGATTAAGCGATGTCCGTCTGTCTGTCTGTCTGTCCGTCTGTCTGTTGAAATCAAGTTTCTGAAGCCCCTGGAGGATGGACTTACATAAATTATATATCAGATTTTAGGAAATTCTCCCGCAATGAACGCTATTAAATTTCATTAAAATCGGTTTATAAACACCGAAAATATCGAAAAAATACCAAAAATTAGACGAAAATTTTAAAATTTTTGATTGAAACACACTTTTAAATAACAAGAGAAAAAAGATACTCCTGGTGTACATGTGATAATATGTTATATATCAGATTGTAGGAAATATTTTCAAAATCGGTCCATAAACAACTGAGATATCGCCAAAACACTGAATTTGATGTATCGCAAATTGCCCAAAGTACACATTAGAGAATGTTTGTTGAAAAAATTAAATGCAGAAATAGTACGGACCTACATAAATTTTATATCAGATTTTAGGAAATTCCCCCACCAAGCACGTTATTAAATTTTATCAGAAGCGGTCTATAAACAATTGAGATATCGCCATAACACTACATTTGATGTACAGCAAATTGCCCAAAGTACGTGTCTAAGAAATTTTGTTTACATTTTGTAAGTATTGTTTCAGCGATATCTCAGGTGTTTATGGACCGATTGTGATGAAATTTGACATCGTTCTTTATGGGAGGATTTTCTAAAATCTGATATATATACTCCACAAATCTGATTATGAATACCATTCAAATTGTACCGATTAACTCAGAATCGGCACAAGAATCCATTTCGCGACCTCCGTCCGTCCGTCTGTTTGTTTCCCCGTCCGTCCGTCTGTTTGTTTATCCGTCCGTCTACATGTCCGTCCGTCTACCTATCTGTCCTTTTTTCTGTTGTAGTCAAGTTTTTGGAGCTCCTGTTTTGTCGATATCTCAGATGTTTATTTTGATGAAGTTTAATAGCGTCCTTCGCAGGGGATTATCTAAATCCTGATGCATTCTGTAATTTGTGGTAGATATAATTTAGCGTTTAAGCGATGGTGTTTTGATCGACAATGTTGAAATTCAGGGTGGGACAATTCAGGAGCTCCACAAATCTGGTTTTAGCAGACAGACACACTGCATTTATCTTAATTTTGTGTCTGACTTTTGAACATTATGATAACATTTGAGAATGTATTATATATCAAATTATAGGTAATCTTCCTAGGAAGTACAAAAATGCAGCTAATTACATGATATCCGTTCAAAACCTACATATGTATGTAAGTATCTCACATATCAACAAAAATTTAAATTTTTTAATTGCAATTGGGAGAAATACGTTCACGTTTGACAATTGATCCCGTATAACTTTGCCTAAGGCAATCTCTTAGTAGCTAATAAATGACAAATTATAATAGATACGATGATGACATTTAGTATAAAGACGTTGTACAATATTGATATTCAGGACAATAGCGCCTAAAATAAACTTTCTCTTACTTGTTTCTGTTGTAGTCAAGTTTTTGGAGCTCCTGTTTTGTCGATATCTCAGATGTTTATTTTGATGAAGTTTAATAGCGTCCTTCGCAGGGGATTATCTAAATCCTGATGCATTCTGAAATTTGTGGTAGATATAATTTAGCGTTTAAGCGATGGTGTTTTGATCGACAATGTTGAAATTCAGGGTGGGACAATTCAGCTCCACAAATCTGGTTTTAGCAGACAGACACACTGCATTTATCTTAATTTTGTGTCTGACTTTTGAACATTATGATAACATTTGAGAATGTATTATATATCAGATTATAGGTAATCTTCCTAGGAAGTACAAAAATGCAGCTAATTACATGATATCCGTTCAAAACCTACATATGTATGTAAGTATCTCACATATCAACAAAAATTAAAATTTTTTAATTGCAATTGGGAGAAATCCGTTCACATTTGACAACTGATCCCGTATAACTTCGCCTAAGGCAATCTCTTAGTAACTAATAAATGACAATTATAATAGATACGATGATGACATTTAGTATAAAGACGTTGTACAATATTGATATTCAGGACAATAGCGCCTAAAATAAACTTTCTAGAGGGACAACATTTGACAAAAGTATTTCTGATCTCTTGAAAAGTTCGATATTGAAAATGGGCGAGCTCTATTCACATTTAGTGAAATCTCCCATATAAACCCGACCGGGAATCGATTTAATGCTGATAAATTAAATCACATTAAAATTGCACAAAGAACTAGAGCAAAACTTTCCAAACATCCATCGGACAGATCGAAAGAACTATACATCCCAAATATTATTGATGAAGTGTTCATTTTAATTAATTAACTAACTTCAAATTAATGAGTAAACTTTTCCGACAAAGCTGATAACCATCCATTCAAAAGCTATATATTTCACGTATGTATCTAAAACTAAGAGTGTATACCCTATAATTTTAAGGCTTGTATACATTGACAATCATTGTTAAAGCTTTGACCTAAATCAGTCCGCTAACTTCAGAGTTTTACATAACTAATCAAGAACTTTTACTAGTTGGATAATTCGTACGAATTAAAGTGCACAACCCTCACTGGGCACAGCGTTTTTGGGTTGCATGTCAGAATACTTAAACTTCATCAAATCGATGTGCTATTGCAAATCTAAGGGCATATACATTTTGAAGCATCTTTTCTGCATGGTTTATCTGGTCTATCGAACTTTATTAAATGTTCGTAAAATATGTGTCTATTTTATTTCGAAGCTACTGGCTGGCTTAAATATGCATTCTCTACTTGTAGTCTAGTAATCATTATCTTTCACAAAGGGACCACTTTAGAACCCAAGTGAAGCTTCCCTAGACATCAGCCACCTGCCCAACCTAACCTTTGGGTGCATAACTATTCTAGATGATGACGCCACCGAAAAGGTTTTCGTTTTCCGACTCTTAATTTTAAAGACTCTTTGCATATAATACTAGTATAACCAAATATTGCTACGAATTACATTAAGTACTTTTGGAACACCATTGGTGAAGGGTATCCAAGATTCGGCAAAGCCGAATATACCACTCTTACTTGTTTATATCTACAATCAAAAAGATTCTGAGGTACAGCAGCATATTAAGATTATGTATATGGTAGATGTATAAGATTCGGAACAGCCGAATATAACACTCTTACATGTTCACTTTGGAATATTTATTGGCTACCGATGGTGGGTATGAAAAACAACAATTTGTATTGAAAATTTTGTACGGAAACACTTTTGAGTAAGTTTGGGTTGTTTCGTTAAAGTAAATGATCACACATTTTAATGGGAGAGCCTGTCAGTCATAATTAATAGATAAAATGTCTGGTACGGCTACATGATAATAAATAATATATCTGGCATCACCAACATTGCAAAATTGGCGCTAAAAAATATTGACAGTTTACTTTTGTTTACAATTTTTTGTTAATCATTTTTGCAAAAAAAAAACAAAAGCACCAGAATAATGGATGATTTGGTGAAATTAAAAAAGAAAATAACAAATTCTTTTAAAATCAGTGGTTTCCTGATTAGATCCGAGAACAGTATATTCCTGGCCGAACAACTGTTGCCTTTCGAGGAGGATGAGCGTGACAAGTGGTTGACTATAATCACTGAAAATCTACAAAGTCAACGTTTAAAATCAGCTCATGTAGAGAGAGCTGTCTTGGAAAAGGCCATCAATGAAATAAATCGGGTTGGTCTAGATGAGGGTGAAACAGTATTCTCGGTAATAAATGCCTTTGATATTCCACGTTATGTTTACAATAAGATGAGTAAAAAGTTCGAACTCGATCAGGAAAAGAGATGTGTGCTGGCCAAGCCTTCTCTAAAGTCGGGTCAAATGAGACAACGTTATGAGATGTTGCTGCAAAAAACTTTAAGACATGAACTATTCGCCCCGGCAGTCATAGAAAATGGTGTATCGGTAGAGTCAAGGGCCAAGAAATTCAAATTGCTGTATTGCGAAAATCTTTTGGCAAATTCCTCAGTGGAAGAGGCTGTTGTTTTGGGCTTGTTAACTCAATTAAAGGAGGGAAAATTCTACATAGAAGATCCTACGGGTTGTGTAGAATTGGATTTAAGTGCTGCTAGATTCCATGCGGGCTTTTTTTGTGAGGGTTGTTTTGTTTTAGCCGAAGGTTCTTATAATAATGATATATTAAAAGGTAAAAAGTAATAATTAAGCTTAATTTTATTTATTATTTAACTTGATTTTGTATGTTTTTAGTTGATGGCTTGGGATTTCCGCCGGCTGAACCTGCTGTTAGCAGCAGAGCCTTTTTTGGCACTCAAAATAGTTGGGGAGGGGACTCCACTAAATTACTAAAATATTCCACCAGACTACAAGAACTAGAAAGAACTAATACAGAGTCAACTATAGTTTTTCTTTCTGATGTTAGATTGGATATGCCTACAGTCATGGAAAAATTACGTATGTTGTTTGTGGGTTATGATTCTTGCCCTCCAGTAGCCATCGTACTCATGGGTCCCTTTGCGGCAAGCGAAAGACAGCATCATGCCTTAAAACAGCATTTAAACGCCTTGGGAGCTTTGGCTAATGGCTGCGAGCAGCTGAAGAAACAAACAGAACTTATACTCATACCATCATGTGAGGATCCTGCTTCTCCCAACATATTTCCCCGCTCATCTATACCAAAGACCTTAGCGGCTGGACTGATTAAGATGTGGCCTCGCACACAACTTGCCACCAATCCTTGTCGTCTACAATATTGTACCCAGCAAATTGTTGTTTGTCGTCTTGATTTAATGGCAAAATTTTGCCGTAATACCTTACACTTCCCGCCAGATACATCGAAAATTGAACAACATTTTGCTCGTACCTTAATATGCCAAGGACATTTGACTCCTATACATCCTATAGCTATGCCCGTTCATTGGGACTATGATGCTGCCCTTTGGCTGTATCCGTTACCCGATTTAATAGTAATCGGTGATTCGTGTCAAAGTTTTTCAACATCTCAACACGGTTGTACCGTTCTGAATACCGGTTCTTTTGTGAAATCAAAATTTGCCTTTAAAGTTTATATACCATCGACCAAGACCATAGAAGATTCGGAAATTCCTGATCAAATGGAGGACTAGTTTAATGTTTTTATTATATTGTTTACTATTATTTTTTATATGTAAGATTTTTTAAGAATGTATAAATTAAAACAATGGTTTCTTAGGACAATTTTTGGAAAGTTTAAACTTTACTTCACTATAGGATAATTCATTTGGTTCATTAAAAGCTAAAGATAATGGTAATACCATGAAAATAGTAAAAATTAGATCACTTAGTCCACCGTTTAATAGAACATCTCGCTTTACGAAGTTCTAATTTTGGAAAATATCAGCTAGATCACCCTTGTCCGCAATGCAATGATACCCGAATTAGTTTCTTTTCGTACGCAACCGCTAGGCAAATACGGCCCTTGCCAACCTAGTCGCAATTAAAGATACATCTGGTTTTAGTAGTTAAAAAGAGTTTGCAAGAGTCTTGAGGCATGCTAACAGGTTCCAGTTCATCTGAAATATGTATAGTTTTAAATTTTTCCGTAAGGCATATGTTAAAAATGATCGATCGCACCAAATCTGTCTTTTTCCTTTTCTTTCGATTCCTTTTTTGCTGGAATATCAATTTTCGATCGTCGTGGAACTGAATGCGGAGATTGTTATCGAAAAGCAAAATATAGGAGATTATTTGGGAATTTATTATTCGAATTTTAGAATTAATTGAAAAATTAGGTTTAATCAGGCTTAAGTTCATTATACCCTTCACCACTATAAGTGGAAAGGGTATTATAAGTTTGTTCTGATGTATGTAACGCATGTCTTAGACCCACAACTAGACTGTGGGCGCTAAGTGCTGATGGCGTCCTGTGGCGGGAAAGAAATTGCAATCCACTGAGCCGCGTTAAAAAATATTTTTTTTTTTCAGTTTTTCTCCACAATTACTTTTCTAATTTTCAAAATTAATAATTTGAAAATAAAATGAACTCAAGCCTGATTAAACCTAATTTTTCAATGGAGATTACTTAAAACCGTTTATAAATAACTATATCCCTAACCTGTCTATTTATTATGGTTTCTTTCTAATAATTCGGCAATTGTGTCCAACTCTTTTTAGTATACCGCGAATAGTCTCAGGTATCACATTTTGCCCACTTCTGTTTTCCCGTCTCCCCTTTGGATATATCTTGATTTTATCTACAATTCTTTTGAGTCTACTTTCGAATTGTAAACCGAAGATTTTCCACGATAGCACAGGTACATTTAAATAATTTAGGAATGGATACAAATTTTCCAAATATACCTTTTGTAAAACAAATTATTACCAGATATCGGGGGAAATTCCCGATTTAACTACAATAATCTGATGAATGAAAAAAAAACATTTTTTTTTATTTTTGTTGGATAATTCCAGTATTAAATTGATGATATAATTAATAATATATTAAAAATTCAGTTTTATTTAGGACTTTTAGACCCAGGTGTTGGCAAAAATTATACAAATTTTCTTAAATATTTGTCCCATTAAAAATTATTGGAAATTTTGAGTGTTATAAATTGCCTGTGATATTTTTTTAGCAAACTCTTAAGTTTTTTTAAGAAATTTAATTTATATCTCGGTACACTATCCGTAAATTCACAGATTTTAAAGAAATTTAAAATGAATTTAAGATTCGATATATCCAAATATCACTTTTACTTGTTAAATAGGGTGATAATATATATTTGATCGCCCAAATGTGTAAAATTTCATTAGCCGTTGTTAAATTTTTTTCAGTGTATAAATATATTTTTTTCGACTCTTACCAACACTGTATTATTTGACAGTTTGCTATAAAACTTGGGTTAACATTTTTCTGAATCTTTGCGAAGCAGTGAAATATTTTTGTAAATAAACTCCATTAAATATTAATAAAAACTTATTTAGAAAATGTTCAAAATTACAAAAACTTCTACACAACTAATAAAGAATACATTATGTAAGTTGAAATATAACTAAAAACCAAAGTTTGAACTTAAAAGGTCTCTTTTTACCTACAGCAGCCAGAAATGTCTCGTGCACAGCTAAATTATCATTGGATCAAAAGTGGCGTGAGGCAGAGGGTTTGCCAGCCAATCCCAATGAGTTTGGACCACTTACCAATTTACCCGATTACACATTTTTGGATGGACGTCCCACACCCCTGGGTGTAAGTGTAAATTTTTCCAAATAACCAAAACTTGAAAACTGAAAAGTATATTTCTGTCTAGTCAAATCAGAAGAAACGGCTAATTAAGCAACAGGAAATTGCTGCAAAAATAGTAACCATGACCAAGGAGCTGGATATGGCCAAGCAACGTTATCAACAATTGCAACAGCAGAAGGAAGCAGAAAGACAAAAGATTATGCAAGCAAAGTTGAAACCTAAAGGCAAATATTTGTTACAACAGAAAAAGTGAGCAGATTAACTTGTACGCAAAGTTTTTACAATAAGTGTTATGTTGATGTAATAAAGCCCAAAACTATTTAAATTCGTTAATAAATATTAGTTTAAAACTAAAAACACAAGTTGTTTACTATTCGTCTGCATGGAACATGACGACATTCACTAAAAATTGATAACTTTATAGCAGAAACAGCTGCTAATACCGGTGAACGGAGATGCCATATTATTTGAAGACTATCTAGCATCTCTTGTTCTTATAGCTCTACTGACAGCTGTTTGTGACATAACCTTCTTTCCAGCACAATTCTGTGTTATTTTTCGTTTTTTTTACACAAAAGCTGCAAAAATTTAATTTTCTATCAGCAAACAATTACAAAAATGAATATAACACCTTTACTACGAATTGGCACATTGCTAGCCAACAGACAGTTAATTCGTCAATATGCCTTCAAGTCAGATTTAAAAATAAAATGGGTGAGACCAGAGAAAATAGCCTCCATTGATCCGGCCAAAAGTGGTGACTGCAGCAAACTGCCAGCCGTTAGCCAGCAAATTTTAATGAAGGGTTTTGATAAGTCAAAGGAATTAGAAAGGTAGGGACATGTTTCAATTTGTTTTCATCAATATAAAAGTTTAGATTTTTGCTTTAGTGCTGATGCTACCGTTCGCTCCCTGTTTGAATTGGGAAACAATCCCAATTATCTTACAACGGATTATTGTCGTGAAAGTATGATTAGGGAAGTTCAAAGACATCCCTTAGATTTTGGCTCCATGGAAGCAAGATGTAAGTATACACATCGAATTGAATAATCAGATAAAATGTGGATTTTATGATCACGCCTACAAAGTTTTTCAATTGTACATATTTTCGAAATATCAAATTATATTACAAAATTTTTCCAATTACATATCAGATCGGCTGAATAGTCCAGGGCCCAACAAAATTTCAATACCACTTTGTAAAACTACTTATCTTTTGCCAAAGGACTAAGTTTTAGCGATAAACTCTTCATTTACTCATTTTGAACAGAGCTTTTTAAAATCTTTGCGATGTCGATAACTCACGCAACACCAATTTCATTAATTCAAAACGATTTTCTGTATTTTTTTTTTGTTTTCTGGTGACTTTACGACCACATTTACAGTCAGCAAATCAATTTATTTTATTGTTGTTTTTAATGAAACGGAGTCCGCACAGTATATTTCAATCAATTGCTTAGCCTGAACAGAAACTGAGAAAATTGACCAACAAAATCCTTTGCATTAGTAGGGTCATTCCCTGGGTGTTGGTCCAAGTAAAACAAAACATAATAAAATAAGCAATTTTAACAGATGTTCGATCCCCGGCCAGACCTACTTGGAAAAAAATAAATGTTCAAAAAAGCCGGCGGTTCACCTCAACCCAGCTAGCCACTGGTTATTGAGTATTAGGCTATGTAAATCTTCTCTAACTAGTGCATACGCCGTTCGGAGCCGGAGTTAAAATGTATGTCCCTTTCAAAGTCTAGAATATAATCAGATGCAGCTAGTTGGCTGAGAGAAGTACCCCTTGTTCCAATTGGAATGTTGATGCAGCTAGTTGGCTGAGAGAAGTACCCCTTGTTCCAATTGGAATGTTGTGGGGGGATTATATATATGTATGTATTAGTACTAATGAAAAAGACCTGAATGCAATAAAACTAGCGCCATCTACATATATGTTAGGACCGACACTTTCAGCAGAATTGAAAATTCTGAAAGATAGTTAAAAATATATTTAGATAGTAAATTCTGCGATATCGCTTTGTATAGTTTGTTTAGCTATCTTTAATTGTATAACCCCTACTCGGATTTATTCTTGTATATCGCATACTTATATAAAAACTAGCTATACCCTGTGAGCGTTGCTGTCAACTATAATAAATTTACAGGAAAGGCATTACACAAATATCAAATTAATTTTGAATCGTTTTATTAATTTTGTCCGATCAACACATGAAATACAAAGTTTACGATTCAATTAATTTTTAATAATTCTCGGTTTCGACATCTATCGGAAATTAATCACAACAACTTAGAAACCTCCGTCGACTTTGCTAAATAAAATATCATGATCAAATGCACAGTTTACGATTTAATTTTCAGTGGCGCCACCTTTCGGAAATTGGTCGTACCAATTTCTTTGCTAAATAAATCATGATCAAATTTTGAGTAATTTTAGAGGCTCCACCTGTCGGAAATTAGTCTTACCTACTTAGAAACCTTCGGTTCAGTTTATTAGTTAATTCACTTAAGTAATTTTCAGTTGCGCCTTTTGTCGGAAATTGGTCATACCTTCGTTTCAGTTTATTAGTTAATTAACTTAAGTAATTTTCAGTTGCGCCTTCTGTCGGAAATTGGTCATACCACTAAGATTGTTTCAATATTTGATTTCAAAAATATAAAATATAAATACCTATACGATTCATAAACGAAAAATAAAGTTATGGCAAACTTATAAATCAATTTTTACATGTAACAGTGCATAGAGAAAGGGGCCTAAGGGTATTTTGCCCGCATAGAGAAACGGACCTAAGGGTGGAAAATAAGGTAAAAAATAATATTTAAATCTTTAAAATGACTCTCCTGAATAAAGCCGTTTTTACCGTTAGGTCCCTTTCTCTATGCGCGCAAAATATCCTTAGGTCTCTGTCTATGCGCTGTCACATATACTAAAAAACTTTGATAATTTTATAATTTGTTTATCATTAACATTTCTTATAGTGGCTCGCATGACCGCCACCATACGCCGTTACCAGGATTATATGCAAGAGCATCCCCGGGACAAAAAACGCAAAGTTATTCTTAAGGAAATGATAGAGAAACGAAAGAAATTCCTCAAGTATCTTAGACGTTGGGATTACAGGCGCTTCGAATGGATTTTAGAAAAATTGGATTTGGTCTACAAACCACCACCACCTAAATTCCATTGGATCACCCGTAAAGAGTCGCTACAAAAGCTCACAGACATACACTGTGAGGAAGTAAAACAACAACGATTGGCTGAATATCGTAAAACGTTGGAAGAACAACAGATTCCCTTTTTGGAGGATGCTATTAGAAAGATGGAATTTATACGCCAAGAACAAATCGACTTAGATATACCCGTCACTGTGACGTCAGAAGAAATTGAAGCAAGCAAAAAGCAATTGGAAGAGTTAAAGCTTTTTAGAGAAGAAACAAAGGCGGCTGCGAAAAAGGATGAATTATAAGGTTAATATGTTGTTAGTTAAAAAAAAAAAATACATACAAAATATATGATTTACAAATAAATATAAAATGAGACTTATAAATGTTAAAAAATGTTTGATTAATAAATTGTGTATAGACAACACAGAGGATCAAAATAATAAGGTACTAGCCAATCTTATACAACTTTGGGCCGCTCAGTTATAGAAATTGATCAATCATTTTAAAAAAAGGTCACAAAAGTTTATGTGTTCTCAAAACTTTTTTACACTGTAAATCATATAAGAAAAAAGCTTTGGGAAAACGATTCCCATGGGAGATGATATTCGCGATAGGGGTAAATATATTATTAAAGGAATAAAATTAGTTGATTGTATAATATCCAATTCAGAATATCTGAATATAGGGCTCTTACAATCTCAGTGCACATTGTTATTTTAAGATTGGGCACTCACATTTAAAAGCGCTCTACATTTGACCAAAGTTGGTTTAAATCATAGAAGCCCAAATTAATGGTATTGGTGAGAATGACAAAATAACACTTAAAGAAATTAATTTGCTATTCATTATATTTATTCGTCAGCAAGATTGAGACGAATGCACTAACTTTAAATGATAGTAAGTAATACAGCAGAAGTAAAACTATAAAAAAATTATGTATATGTTTACAGGATATCGCTTTTCTATGTAAAAAAATAATTAATATTTTGGCTTGACGATAACATTGCAATAACAAATAAAAATGTCTTCTATTTAATGTTAAATAAGATTTAATTTTAATGCATGTCGTTATTTTATTGAGCACAAAAATAAAATACTTTTTTTATTTAGCCTTCTATTAAATGAGAAATTAAAAATTTTAAATCGTTTTTAATTTCGTACAAAGCTTTTATAAAAGCTCATTTTACTGTCTTTGCTTGCTTTAAAATTTGAGTTTTTGATTTTTTCACTCGGAATACAGGGTGGACTTCATATTTTTAAATATAAACAAGTGCATAGAGGTTTTGGAAAAATCATACTTTTACTTTTTTTTCAATATGATCAATATAAAGATCAACGTCTACGTTTAGGTGACACTGAACGCGAGCGTGTTGATCTCTTTCGACGTGAAATGGGCGAACGTGAGTGTTTTCTTGATGGACTTGAATTGCGACTACGATTGCGCTTAGTAGATGAGGAGCGAGAGCTGTGATGTGAACTCCGTGACTTGGAACGAGACTTTGAAGAATGACGTTGATGACGATCGGTTGTGGTGGACTTAATTTTATTATGAGATCGATTTTTGGCAGAATCATCACGAGAGGATGATCTTTGATGTTTTGATAATGATTGTGGTCGACTGCGACTCCGAGAACGAGAGGAGGAACGTTTTTTGGAACGTCCATGTCGTTTGCGTGATCTTGAGGACTGAGATGAGGATGTTGTAGAAGAGGAGGAGGATGACGACGAAGATGATGATGATGATGAGGAATTTGACGAGGAGGTTGAACGGGATGAAGATGTACTTCTTGATGAGGAAATCGATTTTCGTCGTTTGACATCTGGACGTGTTCTGGATCTTGAACGCCTCTCTGAAGGTTTAGATTTGTCCCTTGAGGATTCATTCTTTGTATTTGGATCTTTAGCTGATGTTAATTCCTCATCATCACTAAATAGATTATATTTAGCCAAATCATCATCGTCGTCATCCTCTTCTTCATCATCGTCGTCCTCTTCATTCAAATTTTTCTCCTTTTGGAAATTACTTTTGATTCTACTTTCTTCACGATTAAATGAACTCTTTATACGTTTTTTTAGGCGTCCAAACTCATCATATTCACTGTCAGATTCCTCACGTTCCTTGTACTCTACCACCCCGCGATCATTGTAACCACCACCAAAACCTATAAGTTAAACAGTTGAATATTAAAATGTTCTCATATGTTGTTTTTTTAGTATACACAACTATTAGGTTATATAATATTAGGTTTTCGAAAAACTCTAAATATCCCTGGTAATATTAATTGTATCAGGTTGCTCAAAATTATATTTTTGGAAGACATTGGTCACATAAAAATCTGTACATTAATAGGTTAATGTATTTTTTTAAAAAATTGGAAAAGTCTTCTTCAAGACGTGGTAAGCTAACTAGAACAGAGAAATATATTTGAATTTTATGTCGTGTACTTTGGTCATAAAAGTGTTGTGATCCATCGCAGTAAGAAAAAAGATTTATTCTCGAGACATTGCTATATTTAACTCTTCTGGGTATCAGTTTATAAAAACGTATCGGATAATCTTGCTAAATCTGGTGCTCTCCTCATTAAGGAAGATGTTAAACAATTTACGGACTTGCAGCTATTCATCTGCAAATTACTATACGGGTCAGTCCAGATCACTTGGTCCGCTAAAACTACTCGTTCAGTTTCAAAGCATATTTCTGTTGCATCTTCTTAGCCCGGAAACTAAAAATTTATATATTCAATTATAACAGCTATGAAGATACGATTAAGTACCATAAGGCGGCACATAGAACATTGCGGCAATTGGTACACTTTTAAATATAGCTTCTATATAAATCTTACTCTCGGAAACAATCTAAATAATCACATAAATGCTAATAAATTACTAAATTTAGTGGTAACTATTATATACTACTACATTTAGTACAAGGAAGTTTTTTGTAAATTTAACCATTTTTTTTTTTCTTTTTGAAATTCATTTCAAATGAAAAATAGAACAGCAAAAATAAAATACTACCTATTTAAATAAACAAATAATTCGCAGTGAATGCTTCTTCTAAAAACTATAACAATAAAAAGTTGTTAAATAATTCATCTTACCTGTCCTTTCTTCAACGTCACAAAACTTTGGAGCATTGCACATATTGCATGTCGAGCGACGAGCCCAATTAACGTTGGCGCATTTATTACATTGCCAATCCTCAGCACTAAAAAGACCACGGGACTTTTCTGCTGCAGCTTTACCTATTTCAGTGCCGAGTTTCTTTTTATTAGAACTACTGCTGCCCACACTGCTGCTGCGTTCCAAGCTGCGGTCACGTTGACATTTGTTACATTGCTGGCGGCGAGCGAAATTGGAATGACGACAGCTAGATTTGTAAAAAGATATACACAAAAATAGACACACACAAAGGCCATGGCCAACAAAGTCCCCATTGACAATGACGATTAAGGTAAATAGCATAAGCGCAAGGTTTTCACCGAAAAGAAACGGGAGGGATTAAGCAAAAAATACAAATTAGTGATTTTGATCTTCACAACAAGATTTTAAAAATATTTATATGTATATCAATCATATAATATTGGTTGTGGATTGATAAGCGCCCAAAGCACACGATGCTTTACACTCACGTTACATCGCCACAAATCCAATCACCACCATTATCACCGGCGCCGCTACCTCTACCACCAACTCCATCTCGGCTGCTGCTACCACCAATATCTGACGATAGGCTGGAAGACATTTTTCCAAATTCTCTGCTCAAAAATGTCTTCTCCTCTTTGAAATTTTTTTAATAATGTTCAATTTTATTAGAAAAACAATTTTCACAAGGACTTTTCTACCGCAAAATATTTTATTGAATTTTTTTTCGCAAATCTGTTTTATAATCAATGTTGTTAACTTTGAGATTTTACAGTACTATTAAGCGTTTTCTTTTGCGGGAAATTCTTATCCCCTTTTAGGGGTAATTTGTGTGGTACACGTAAGAAAATCATGTTTTAGTTTTATAATCAAATTAAAAAGTCTCAATAAAAATTTAATCTAAATAAAATTTCAAGACTTAAAGTAATAAGAACTGATTAATTCCTTTTTAATAGCTTAGTTTATTTTTACATTAGTCAGGTTTGGCTAATCAAGTCTTGAATTTGTATGAGAAAAAACTGACAGAATCAAAATAGAGCAAACCTGACCGTACTATCAAGTTCACGAAAATTTTGAAAATTTTATGAAATTTAAGAAAAATAAAAACTGATAATGGAAATGTTTGTGTGTGAACGTGAATGCAGGTTCAAAATAAATTAAAAAAAAAAACTGATCAAGAAAACCTGATTCGTGTGAAACGGGACTTTTTCACTGTTATAAATTCTGCAAGTTTTCGAGTATAGACTTAACAGTTTATTTTTTAATCGATGACAAGTATACTCTGAATTTGTATGAGAAAAAACTGACAGAATCAAAATAGAGCAAACCTGACCGTACTATCAAGCTCACGAAAATTTTGAAAATTTTATGAAATTTAAGAAAAATAAAAACTGATAATGGAAATGTTTGTGTGTGAACGTGAATGCAGGTTCAAAATAAATTTAAAAAAAAACTGATCAAGAAAACCTGATTCGTGTGAAACGGGGCTTTTTCACAGTTATAAATTCTGCAAGTTTTCGAGTATAGACACTTAACAGTTTATTTTTTAATCGATGAAAAGTATACTCTGAAAAGCTTAATAATCTCGTTTAGTTTGTTGATTTAAAAAAAATATAAATATCATTTGTTATTTTTAATATAGGACGATTTAACTTAGGATTTAACTTGCAGTTTGTAGGAATAAATTTAGAATAACTGCATATAGACAGAATTTTAAAACCGCTTTCTTTAAAAAACTTGTTTATAGTCCAAAAGCCTTCTGTTCTGTTGTAGATTTATTGGCATTAAAGTGTATTTAAGTTGATGTGTAGGCTGTTTTCATAAGTTTTTTTGTATGGGAGCTATGGCTAAATATGAACCGATTTTGATGAAATTTTATACGCTGCTCATCATAATAGATGCTTGTTATTAGCAAATAAGCGATTAGCCTAGGCGAGGCTATAGGGGAACTATGATCAAATGTTAACCGGTTTCGCCGATTTCGAATTTCAATACTAAACTTTTCTCTGGAATAAAGAATATTTTTGCTAAGTTTCAGTGAGCTAGCTCCTTTCGTTAAGGCGTTATCGTGACGGACATTTCTCAATTGTCTTAGAATTTTTTAAGGATTCAGAATATATATCGCTTTTGGTTTTTGAGCCAATATTAAGGAAATTTCAAACGGAATGACAATCTCAATATAACCCCCATTCTTTTTGATGGTGGGTATAAAAATCAAATTTTGAACCTGACCATATAGTATTGACATCAAAATATTAAATTGGAAAATAAAAGACTTTTTGTAAAACAACTCATACTATTGTATTTCAATATAAATTTTTAAGTTTAAAATTTTTTCATGAATAGTTTTAAATTTTTTGGTTTACAACTTACACTTTTTTGGATTTTAATATTAAAATGTTACTTTTTTACATACAAAACGAAAACTACTTCTGTATGAGTTTTCCACGAAAACTTATGTGGAAACTAACAAAATGCCCCTACAACACTGACTTGGTCCCAACAACTCTAAGGTAAAAATGTCAGTTTTAAATTAAGAAAATAAAATTTTATTTTAAAAAATTTGTCAAAATAAAACTATAATTCTGATCAAAAATTTATTATTTAAAAGTTGTTGCTCGTTTTTATACCCTTAACCACCATAGGAGGAAACAGAAATTACTATACCAAATTTCGTTGAAAACGGTCCATATATAGCCACAGCTCTCATACAAACCCAAAAAGTCTCTGAATACTACGAAAATTACAAAAATACTCATAAATCTGAAGATATTTACAATTTTATGTTTATTTGTTGCAGACGTAATTGTTGTACAAACAGTAATCAAATTAGTATTGAAGGGTATCATACATATTTTTATCTG
This sequence comes from Stomorhina lunata, assembly GCA_933228675.1. Lineage (NCBI taxonomy): Eukaryota > Metazoa > Arthropoda > Insecta > Diptera > Rhiniidae > Stomorhina > Stomorhina lunata. The sequence continues at coordinate 54,430,693 of OW121744.1, forward strand.
TTTAAAGTTAATCCCGAGTAAAAAAATAATTTCGATTGGGTTTTGATTATCGAAAACTCATAAAAATTCATAATGTCAATAAGCCATTAGAAGGAACCTTTAAAACGTAAATTATTCTTCACAGTTGTTGCTGGCAACCATGTTTTCAGAGTTGCTCTGATTGGTATCTATATTATAAATAAGTTATCGATAATTTTTTATTCATTAATTGTTATCGCCGCCTGTTTTTGTCTCTTTTAACATTTGCTTCTTCTTTCTTGTTTTTTCTTTATGATTTTGCATTCTTCTAACATTTTTCGGGCAAAAATAATTTTACCACGAAAAATTTTTTTCTTTGCAAATTTATAGTAAAAAAACGTAAATAGTTTTAAATGTTAAGTGTTTAAGTTTTAAATTAAAAAATATAAGTAATTAATTAAATAGCTAACACCTTTTTTTAAAATCAGGTGCTTTAAAAAAGTCATAAATTTAACAAAAAAAATTTCACCATAAAACAAAAGGAAAATAATCGTGTTTTAAGACGCATTTCTTCTGTTGTATCTCTGTAAATTTTGTTAAATTTTCTTTGGACAAAAAACTCAAAGACAAATTAATAAAAAGTTTACACAAATTTAAGGGATAAAATAAAAAAAAGTTTCAACAAACCGAAATTCATCAGAACAAGGCTCCAATAAAAGCTGGCAAAATACATACATACACTTAATAAGTACAAGGGAAAAACAGACAGACGCATTTAACAAACAACAAATAGCCATAATCATAATCATTGAGACAAGAATAGAAACAAACATACATATAAACGTACCGACAGACCCACTGCATACAACACAACACTTCACATTACATTGTGTTTGGTAAACAAGTTGGCTAATATGATTAGTAACAATAATAATCCAAAATCAAAAAATGGCGGTGGTATGGTAAAAGGTAGAGGAGTAGTAGGTGGAGGCCAAATGCCGGCCTCATACCCTGCTTCCAATATGGCATCTAGTGTAACAGCAGGAAGCTCTGCTCGAAATTTTGGCCCAGCAGTCGTTAGTAACAACGATAGTGGCGTTACTAGTCTCAGCGAAATACGCAGCTATTTGCAGCCTATAACCAGCGCAACTTCCCTGCCCCCTGGTGTTTGTCCATATGATCATATAATTGAAATGATTCGTGGTCTGGACTTACAAGATGATGGTATAACTATGAATCACAAAATCAAATCGATTGAGACAGATTTCTGTAATATAGTACGCGATGAAAATATGTTGTGGTAAGTATTAGCCAGCAATAATATTTAAATGAATTCTAATCTATCACTACTTTCTATAATTTATCTCAACATTAACAACATAACGTTTGTATTATAATATCTTCTTTTTAACACTTAGAAATATGTTTGTACACATGTAAGTACATACAGATGTACATATATGAATGAGATTAGTGTGAATGCGCCAATTGAGGTTATAATTTTGTATAAATTAATGTGTTTTGCTTCTCTTTCTACACAAATTCACTTCATACAAACAACTTTTTGTTTATAATTAAATTGATATGTATGATAAGAAAGAAGGTGGTTGGTTATTGAAGCGAATTGTCGCGAAAAAAATTGTCTGCCAAACTGCTTACATACTTAAATGGTCTATATTTGCAACCTTCTAAGGTCAAAGGACAAGTATACTCCAAAATTGAATGCGCTTCGATTTTGTGCACACATGAATTCCCTAATTTCGTTGTCCAAGCTTTGAATGGTTTGCTTCTGCAGAGTGTTTGGTAGCTGATTTATATTTTTAAACTTAAATAAAAAACGTAATAATTGCCAAAATTTTTATTAAGAGCAGTAAACTATAGAATGGAAAGCTGATTTTATTTTTCAAAGAGTATGTCATCCAGATGTCTTCCATCGAGTTGAACACGCTGTTCAAAACAGAGCATTGTGTCCTGTACCACTCGCTGCAGTAAACTTGGTTTCTATTATTATTAGTCAATGTTCCCAGTGGAACATAGAGCAACCTAGTTGAAGATGCAGTAAACAACTTGGTATAATTGAGCTAATTTTCGACGAATATTTTCTTTTAAAATAACAAGGGATTGGTGATTGTCATAATAAACCCTCTCTTCATGATATCGCCATGAAAAAATCCAAGGGTGTCATATTGGACGACCACGATGGCCAAAATAAAGTGCCGAATAAAACAAGCCCTAAATGACAAAAATCCACCCACAACTTCTATATATTATCCATAAAGTTCATAAAATTGATGCCATCTAATAAAAAAAAACTTACTTAAATGAGTAAATGATATTTGCTTGTTAAAAAGTTTTACTGTAGTGTATTGCACTAAGATCCCAATTTATTACAATTATTTATTATTGTCATAAATAGTTTTTTGCTTGTATTTACTCTTTTACGTATGAATTTCATTTAGGATCTCACAAATTTTATAAACTTTAAGGATAATAAATATAAATTGTAGGTTAATTTTTATCATTAGGGCTTGTATTTTTTAGCACTTCGTTTCCTATAAGCGTAATAACTGCGTAATTTGTGATTTTTCGAAAAAAAAAAATTCGCTCGGATTAAAAAATAATTAGTGTTTTGAAAGATAATTTTGTTGCCGAATTTTGAATTTTTTACATAGTTCAAGAAAATCAACAGTTTTCGTGTTACGCGAATATTTATTGCGCAACCTCCTTCAATTTTTAATAACGCTATATCTAGAAAACTAGAGCTATCCTAAAATAACGGTTAGCACCATTGAATTCAGCATACTCGAATTATCTTCACATACTACGTCAGTAAAATTATCTAATTATCTCATGGGCGAATAAGGCAAACCAAACAATTATCCTGGGGCAAAGCAATGGTATTTGAAGTTTTTATCGAGTTTTGCGGATTCTCGAAGACCAGTATAGGCAATTTTGCTTGTTTTCGTGGGCGTTTAGGTGAAATCGCCCCAAAAAATGGATTTACAGTTTCACAAAAATTTGTTTGTAAATCACATTCACTTTCTTTCAGATCCTTTTTAAAAATTTCATGAATGATAGCTTTTGGAGGTAACAGTGAGGCTGCTCTTTACTGCTTTCTACTTTCAACCAGTACAATGTTCTCGGGAGTCCTTAAAGATATACTGGGCCCATTGAACGTTTATAGCCGAACGAATTAAATTTAGGTATCTCATTTGTTAGATTCTGCAGTTATATATTCGACCAAAAGATTGGAAATTTGTCTATAAAGAATTTTAGCTTTTGTGCTATATTTGTCAATAACCACTTCCGTAGAGAAGTGATATAAATATTAAATTCTTTGTTTTCTTTGATATTTGTGGTGTCTGCGACGCTACGTCTTATTTAAAAGTTCAAATTCAGATATTGCATATTGCAGTCTATTTTTCACGACTTCTTCCACACCGCAATTAATAGAAATTATAAATTCCATCTAACAGAATGAATAATATATTGTATACGTTTATTTAATTCAATCAAGCAGAATGAATAACATTGTAAACGTTGATTTTAAATTTGAATGTGGTTGTCAGTTTTGGCTAAAACTTCTTGAGCCAATATTACCAATTTGATTATTTTGCTCTGATTGTCGTTAAACCTATGAGGAGAAATATGACAGATATCGTCGGCAAAATCAAAGTCTTCTGTTTTTTTATGATACCACAGAATATACGACAATCAGGCCATAAAATCCCTATCTAATATCCACACGACATTTGCTCTTACCCGTGAATGCCGGGCATCTTTGAACGAGTTGGCGAGACATTGCAATATCGAACTATTCTGGGTACCCGGGCACAACAACATACCTGGTAACTCCACTGCTGACTCCTTTTCTGCATGATTAATCAGATATAGCGAGTAATGACGTTCATAAAATAGACTCGCTTATCAGGACTACAGTCTGGCTAAATAAGCCTCTCACCGATAGCCAAGAATAATTATCTTTGTTCTTTTTTTCAGTCTATCAATTGCAGGGTCCACAAAGAACCCGCTTTTAGGACCCAAGTGACGCTGACTTAACATAGGCTGCCTGCCTGCCTAACCTAACCTAATTTTTTTTCACTCCTTAAGCTCATTCCCACGGCAGTCGGTTCTTTGTACCGGAACGACTCGGCAACAACTCCTTCAATTGTGTTAGCTCCTCATAAAAAAGAACACCACCTCATACTGTTTTATTTAAAAAAAGTAACTTCAGTGTTTATTGAATATGCATACATCGCTTATTTACGAGAAGATGGTATGACCAAAAAATCTAATTTTGAGAAAAATGTCTTTTAATTTTTTATGTCATTTTCCTTTTTTGTGAATAACTTTTAATCAAATGCGTGCGACTACCATACCTCGAGGAGACATCTCGTATTGGCAATATCCGAAAACAGGTCTTCGTGCTGGCAACACTAGGAAACAGAATGATCGAAATGACAAAGAATAAAATATTTCATGAGATGGAAACAAAATAAAAATCGTTCTGATAAAAAAAATAGTTTAAAGATCTTAAAAGGGGAACTATTTTACATCGTTCAGTAAAGTAAATCGTTCAATAGAACTAGTTCATTCATAAGCTACACAACTCTACTATTTTTCTCCTCTCTTGCAAATCTAACATTGCTTTGATAATGTTTATAGTTTTTATTTGAATTCCTTTTGATATTAATTTACCCCATATTACGCCTTCGACAGAATGTTCTATATAAATAGTATTGTTTAATGGTGCTTATAAGAATCATCTACGATGTTGCTTATTCGCTCGAAGTCCTATTTCCAACTTCCCGTTTGATCCATAGCCTTGGTAAGCAAGTAGTGATGTTACATTATCCAGCTTCCCAGATAATTCTGTCTCGTTGTTTAAAACCCTGAAGCGTTTCCTCTTTCTCAATCCCTTTATTTACATTTCTTAATTGGTTGACATCAAAAAGGTATTAAAATATGTTTCAAATTTCACTAAATGGCAAAACTGTAGCTTATGGGCGCTTCAAATTATAAAATAAGTAAAATAATTTAGAAAAAAGATGTCAAGATCTTCTTGAAATCAGTAAAATGATCATTTTAACAATATTTTGCTTATTCGTTTATTGTACAAATCTTCTAAAATGACATCCATTTTTCGCAGCGTTTTTCTGCATTTGTTGTGGTATTAAAATTAAGAAATTGTTTTCTAGTTGCGCATTACTTTATGTACTAATGTTTAATGCATATTTAAGTATATGCTCACATAGCGCCATCAATGCTCGAAGCAAAAACCATTGAAGTTAATAAGTGAGAAGTTATTCGATAAATATGGGACTTGGTAGTAGTTGTGAAAATAGTAACAAAACAATGTTGTATAACTTGTATAATTATCAACGAGTACATAAAATTTCAATTCAACTATTATATGGTCACTGTTGGTTTTGTCATGTACTTTTATTTTCTTTGATGTGTCATTATGCTTTCAATATAGTTATAAATTACATTAATTGACTTAGGTTTTTAAGTAGTGAGTTTAAATTACAAAGGCGGTCAGAAAAGACTTTAAATTTCCAACATTCTAAATGGGAAATTCAAATCGATGAATTTGAACAAGCTGCATGAACAAGTTTGTTTTTGGAAGCGTGTTTTGAAAAAAAAATTGCAGAAACAAACCTTTACACAAAGCATGGATATTCTTGATTAATATTATGTAAACTCTGCACCATTCAATGCCATGACAAAGAAGTTGTTTCTGAATTTTGATGTGGCTAGTTAAGGTCTCCACATCAGAAACAATTGAAAAAATTTACGATAATGTTTTTAGCCGATCGAATATTTAAAGTGATTAAGATTGTAGAAGCCATAGGCTTCTCATATGGCTCTGTAGTTTCGATTTTGAATGATCGCTTTGGTATGGGAAAACTTTCTGCAAAATGGCCTCCGCATTTGCACACAATCAATAACAAACGCAACCGTTAGTCATTTTCGCAGGAATATTTGGTGTTGTTCTTCAGCAATATGGATTTATATTCATTCACTCAATTCAGACAAAAAAAAAAAAAAACGTGAAAAAGTCATTAAATCGTAATGGAATAGTGTAAATAGAGTCGACTTTACTGATCGCAAGACTCAGTATTGTATTTACTAAGCACATTTTCCAAGTGTCAAAAGTGCTCATCGGTCGCAGTAGGCTGTCCAACTCTATTGTTTACTGCAGCAACGCCGTAGAGTGGGTGGTGTCGCACTGTTTTATCGGTTTTAATTTGGAATGTTTTCTAACGAAATCAGGGATCTATTTCCCGAGCTACAAGCGTCAATTCGTTAGATCACATCAATTTTTGGTCGAATGGTTAGGGGACCAAAAATCGTTCTTTTGCTGTACAGTGTGTGGAATTCACTTCAGCAGAAGTGATTCTTGCCAGTTGCAATATAGGAAGATTTTAATCTAATGTCCACAAATCCTACTCCCAATATCCTTCTTTCTATAACCTATTTTCCTAGTACAAACATAATGCATAGCAAAAAAAGGTGCTGGTCTTAACTAAAAAAAAAGAATAAAACACCATCTTATAATGTGTCGATTCAATAAGGAATTGAGAATAGAAGTTCTGAAACAATTTCTTTTCCAACTGGAAAGTGCAAGGTTGCACACATCTGTAGTTTTTGTTGAAAAAATCCATGAATTGGGTTACGAATTGCCCCCTTATTCGCTATACTCTCCAGATTTAACAACTAGTGACTATTTCATGTTACCCATCTTAAAGAAAAGGCTCGATGGAAAGAGATTAGACTGCAAAGACGAAATCATCTCTCAAAAAATTCCTATTTCTATTCTAAATCTAATTTTTTGGTCTTAAGCATAACAATAGACTTCGAATCACTTTCTCTTGATTTAACGAAAATTGCTAAAAATCGGTCCATTATTTATGGTACCTCCCATAGGTTCCACTTCCCGGAATTGATATATTGGCCACAAATATTGAAAATATGAAATTTAAAACAAATACTTCTTATATAAACTTAAATGCACTAAATGGGACAAAAATCACTAAAACGCTTGTAAATCTAAAAGTAATGAGAATTTTAAGTTTATTTTTTGCATACATAATTTTTGCATGTTTTCAATCTGATAACTTTCGAGATAATCGGCCCACATTTGACCCTATTTCTCATATAAGTCCAAATGACGGAAAAAGCTTAAATATATAAGTTTTGAGAAAATGTTTGTATGATGGCAAAATTTAGCAAATATTTGTCTTTATACAGGAAAAATAACACTTTTGATCTTAGTGGAGAAGGGTATCGTATGATCAGGCTTGACCGACTACAGCACTTACTTGTTTTTGTGTAATTTTATTTTCTTTACTCAATTTTTTAATTAAAGTTAATGTTAGCCAGACTCCGCAACCTAATCTCGACCCTAACAGGTCATTGTACTTTTGGGCTGCATGCCAGAAGGCTTAACCTTCAACACCATGACTACTGCCGTAGCTGTCACAACGTTGAAGAGGAGGAAACGGTTACTCATCTTCTCTGCCACTGCCCCGCTCTCTCTTTTTCGAGAGCTACCTTTCTGGGAGCACTCTATCTGCATGATCTATCCGATCTAGCGAGTATTGACATTCGCAAAATAGAATCGTTTATCAGAGCTACAGGATGGCTTGAATAAGCCTCTCATCGATGGTCTGGAATTAATTATCTTTGTTCTCTTTTCCAGTCTATCCCCTGCAGGTACCACAAAGGGACCGCTTTCTAGGACCCAAGTGACGCTGACTAACCATCGGCTGCCTGCCTAACCTAACCTAACCTAATGTTAGCCATTTTAAAATACTCTTCTTTCATTCATTATTATTCATATTTGTCCATACATTCAATTAAAACGAATTTGTGTGAATCTCCCACACTAAAAAAGTTCAAATCTTTAAATCAAACAAGTCATAGCACAAATTAATAAATATAAAAAATACAAATTAACTTCGTGCCAAAACAATAATTTATTAAGAAAAACATTTTAATTTAAAAATATATTTGTACATTTTTTTTTATTTTTTTTAGTGAATCAATGGAGTACATAAATGACAAAGCATTGGAAGACGGTGAAACAGCTTTAAAATTTGCTTTACTTTTCGCTTCACATAATTTTGATGTACTAGCGATGAAAGAGACCAAAGTGCGTACGGCCATGCTAACGCTGCTGCAAAAGAATTTCGTTAATGCTGAAACCTTTAGAGTGCATAATCGGGAGCGTCTCTACAATTCAATAACACTTTTGGGTGAATACTACCATCGTGTACGACTGGCAGATAATACACCCATTAATATATTGGGCGAATCACTTTTAGGTCTACTTATACGAGAGATCAAGGAAGAAAAAAACGTGAACGATGTTAAATTGGCGAAATTAATTTTGTCACAAATCACATTGAATGGGGATTTAATGCGTAATCTGCATAAAACTGAAATATCACAACTGCTATATCACATACGCAAAAATCTAATAGAGCAACCAAGTTTGAAGCCAACCGTTAAAGCCATTATGTTAATGACTTTGGATTTATTTTATAGTAATTTTGCAAGCTTAGGGTCACAATTAGAAGTAATGTATACAAAATATTTTATAATGGAGGACGATGATGAAGGCAATAATAATCAAAATACAAATCAACAAAATCAATTGCATCCCCCTCCGTCTCCTTCTAATTATAATACACAACAGCAGCAGCAACAAAATCAGTCAAATAGTCCACAACATCAAAAAAATTTTACCAGCCCTACAACTAAATTGCAACACCAGAATAGTTATGATGAAGTACCCTTGCCAACATCTTCAAATAATACTAGCTATGAAAATGGAGATTCCGGTAATGTTAATGACAACACCGAAGATGATCCCGACAGCTATAAAAAGTGGAGCGAACAAGTATGTGAGGATTCATTCGAGGAGTATAACGGTGTTGAAAGTGAATTGAACTTGAGTAGTAATCAGGACCAACTAAACAAAAGCTTTGGCGATGATCGTGATCAGCAGCATTCTTCCAATAGAAGTTATGACAATGACAGCGATAGACAAAGTCGCAATTCCAGACGTTCATTTCAGCCTAGACAATCACCAAGACCCCTTAAACAAAATTTCACTAGGTAAGTCTCTAAGTTAAAGAGAGATTAAAATCTTAATAAATAGTCTTACATATAAGATAATAAAATATTGTAACCAATTTAGAATTTTTTATTCTTTAGTTTACTTTTTGAGGGAATTATTTATTTAATTATTATATTTTATTTTAAATTAAATTGTATGTAGCAGTCGAAAAATGTGTGTTTTATTCAAAAACTCACTCACTTTATTCAAACCCTCCCTCGTAATTATCATAATTTGCTAATAAACCCAATATATTTCTGTAAATATGATTGAATAAACTATGAAATTTATTCTTAATAAAACTTTTTTTTGTAAAAATAAAATTTTATTTTAAATTTGCCAACAACCAGAAATACTTTCATACAAATGAGTTCCCAAGCTTTTGGCATATTACCTTTAAAATAAATAAGTAATATTTTGCATGTTACCGATTGACCTATCGCAGCAACATAATTTCGCTATTAGAAGGCGGCCAGAGCAAAAAATTAATTAAATATAATATCTTTCATTCCATCAAGACATTTTCTAAAATAATAGTATCGAAAATTTTAAATTTCACTTTGTTATTAACTGATTAATCACTTTTTTCCAAATTCAATTTGTTATTAACTGATTAATCACTTTTTTCCAAATTCGTTTCAAAATTTCATAATTTCCTTATCATTCTAATTATATTCTAGCAATGAACAAAACAGTCGCGATTCTCAAAATAGCGGTAATGAGGAAAGGGACGAATCAAAGCCATTGCCACGTTGGCGTGCTCCAAGATTCAATCGAGATGATCAAAATAAAGACAATCGATCGCGCAATGCTCAACGCCGTTTTAGTGCTAGTTTTGATGATGATCGCCAAAGTGTACGCAGTGATGGTGGCAGTATACGCTTGTACAGCATTAACGATCGTCTGAAGCATGCTCAAGAGAAAATTGAACGTTCTGGTAATCAGACAATGTACACTGGTATAGCAAATTCAAATTGGGATCGACAATCTCAAAGAGATGATCGCAGTGAACGGTCCTACATGAGCAACTATGAACGTGGTAATAATCATCGTAGGGGTGGCGGTAGACACTACAATAATAGACCCACCTACGATAAGCCACCACGTTTTCAAAAGAATAAAAATGCTAATGGCCAAGATAAAAATTCAGATACCTGGAGAAGTTCAAGTAGTAATTTAAAATATGTAGATGAAAATTCTTCATACAACACAAACGGTCCCGAGTCAAACAGTCGCAGCTCCTCACGAGCCCGTACATTGCCCCGGCCCGCCAAATCCACAATGGAAAGTAAAAATCAAAATAACAGTTATAGACGCAGTCAAAGTCCCAATAGTTATCAGCGAGGTGGTGGAGTTAATCATCACCAGCATCATAATCAGCATCACAACAAAAATAGAACTCATAAATTCGGTAATCGCTATAGCAGTCAAAGTAGTTTGGCCAGTGAAGCATCCAGCACCTTAGATCGTCGTCATCATCAAAGAAATCGTTCATTTTCCAGACGTTCTTCTTCTCAACAACAAGATCATGCTAATGATATTCAACATTGGAATGATAAGGATTCAAATAGTGAATTGGTACGTAATGCTCGTCAAACGGCAGACTACATGAATTATTTATCATCTAAAAAGTGAGCCTGCACTAAATGTACATTTACAAAAACATTGGGGAAAATTTTTAATAGTTTTAGTTTTTACACTAATTTTCCCATCAAATATGCATACTTATATTAGATTAACATTGTTTCTTTTATAGTTAAGAGTGAAATCTAAAATCTATTTTTAATTTAAATTTATTTTGTATGTCTTTTTTGCCTGCAACAAATTTCTTCTTTTTATCTTTTCATTATGAGAGTATGAATGTGAGTGTGTAGAGTTTAGTTCGTAATTAATATCCACTTTTATTAATTTGTATTCATATTTTTTTTTTTTTTTTTGTTTTAACATCTTCAGACATTGAAAGGTCTCTTTAATTATTTGTAAATTTAATTTGTTATAGTATCAGTCTATTTAGAGACCACTTCTTTCTATCATGTACATATTGCTATTTTGATTTCATAAAAGTCTATTGGTTTACCGTATTTTATAATTCTTGAGCATACAAATATTAAATATTTCAAATATTTAATATTTCAAAATTAACTTTTAAATATTTTTTACTTAAATATACAATACAAAAGATTGAAAAAATTGCATTTTAAGTTAAGTTATTATACTAAATAAGAACACTTTTAGATAGATCTTGATATAAATTATGTTTCCTTCTCTTTCTATCATCAATAATTTTACAAATATTCGCCTTTTTATAATGATGCCAAAATACTTCTTCTTTTAATATTTAATTCATAATATCGTGTTTTGAAATATTTTTTTTTTTCGAAAACTAGAAGGCCATTCTTTATTTTCCGGTATGTGCTGGAAATCGAGCGTTTTCAAATCGTTCGATTTCTGATATATTTTTGAGATAATTATCGGTTATTGCCCTAAAACAAATGAATATTTGGACTTTATTCCTTTTGACTGATATCTTATCTTTCATTTGGTTTGAAAGTTTTTGTGGACATAGGGGAAATTATCTCAAAAATATATCAGAAATCGAACGATTTGAAAACGCTCGATTTCCAGCACATACCGGTTTAACTCTTTTGGAATTTCACGAAATGGGCTAAAAATATGCATTTCTAACGAAAGGCTTCAAAATAGTGAAACCAAAATTAATTCGAATTCGAGTTACTCACTTTCTTTCGAGTAGATTTTCTTTCGAAATCGTGGAACAGGCCATGGCAAAAAAATTGTAAGGTATAACCGTTCTCTCTTACAAAAAAAATTTTTAAAGTAAATGCGAAATATTTGAAATTTGTTTTTTGTAAACAATTATAAAAGTCGTTGCCACATGTGAGAAATGGGAATATTATTATCAGGAAATTTTGAATGTATAATGTGTAATGTGTTGTAAACATTTCGTTAAAACTTATTTTATAAAGTTTAGCGGATCCTGCACAAGGAAAAAAAAGACTTGAGATAATTCAATTTTGTCATAATATATTTAAAGTATTTTTGTGTAACATATTTTTTTTATAATTTATGTTACAGTTTCTTCAGCTTCTTTTTGGGATTGAAAATTTTATTTTCACCAAAATTTTATTTAAAAAACGTATCTTCAAATATGTTCTTATAGATAGATTTTGGTGTGATCTTTTATAGTATGAGAATTATGGGCTTTTTAAATTTCAAAAATTATACGGCATTACTTTAGAAGTTTATATCCGATATAAACTGGTATATCAAACAAAAGCTACTGAAGGTATCATTCAAATGATATATTATACATTCTTCCGATTTATAAAGATTAAGAGCTTATATACTCAAAACTTATTTTTACAACCGACTTTGTTTATAAAAATGAGCATATCTTAAAATAATATAGATATAAGTATGGTCTTTTATATAATGAATTCTATACAGGATATACTGGGCCTTTATATAACATAAACTACTTAGCTCTAGCATATGTAGCGAGTTAGTTATGACAGCGTAAAATTTTACTTCTATTGAGTTAGAGTTATATAAATAATATTTATATAACTCTAACACAATAGAAGTAAAATTTTATTTATTAAACATACATTTTTATATTACATATAAAATGTATATATTTTTTTGTCTATATCTGCAACGGTAGTCGTTAGTCGTGTGGTTGTAGCCCGTAGCATGCAGTCGTGATTGTGTTTATAGTATAATAGTAAACCGAAACTGGGATTTTTAAAAGTAGTATGGTAGCATAATTTGAGAAAAGAAAATAATAATTCGATCAAACGTCAGAAAGTTAATATGGCTGACAAAAGAGAGAACGGTTATACCTTACTAATTTCTTTTATCATGGAACAGGCTAATAGTTTTAAATTTTTTCGTTTTTTTTTACTTGGGGGACAGCACATAAAAAAATAGTTTTGCATAAACGAAAGAAAAATAAAATTATGACAAGCTTTGAAATACAACATTGAAGTAAAACTAGAACCATGTGTCAACACTTTGTGTAACATCAGTTCAAATGTCCCCAACTTTAGTTCAGTACATAAATAGAGAATATATAGAGACTACTATTCAGTATATACTCTGGTGACACGAATGTTTCAACATATATGTATGTATCTCAATAGGCCCCAATTTGATCCCAATGTCTCTATTTGAACCAAAAGATACAATACTTAGTAAATAGTGGTAAATTCTACTGATAGATTTCGTAGGAACTTATAATGTTAAATGTCAATAGTAGATAAGATTGGATGGGGCAAAATAGGCAAATAGTACTGGAAACATTGTCAATAGCAAAACGGTATTGTTTCGTTTTTGAATTACTGAATTTACATGTTTAGAATTTTCTCCATTATATCGATTTCAATAAAATTTTTGCTTCTAAGATACATTAAAGGTATTTATAATCCAGGGAACTTTGCCTAGTATAAGAGTAAAGAAGTAATGTAACTAAAGAGCAATGAAGAAATTGTGAACACACTTTTAATACGTACTTTTTCTTTACTCTTGAACTGGTTGTTAGGGCGCTACTAGTTTTTCAAAACAGCAAAAGAGTAAAAAAGTTACATTACTTTTTTACTCTTTTACTACCCAAAGTACTCAGGATTATGAATACCTTTACTGATTTAAAAAAGGCACAAAAATATAGTTTTTATTCAACATGGGGCTTACTGTGTAATTCCATCGTTAGTCGCTGCTTTTCCCATCATTCTGGTATATTTTCCCATCATTTTGGTACCAAAAAAAACGCTCCGGTTTTGAGGTAAAGAATGAATGCAATTTAGAAGCGAAACGTGGTCGAGCGTGAACCGCCGTGATACAGCAGGTCATCCGCCTAGCATACCAGAGGTCCCAAGTTTGATCCCCTGTCAGACCCAGTAGAAAAAATATATTAAAAAAACAGTGGTTCACTTCAAACTCAGCTACCTACAGGTTATTAAGTATTAGGCTATATAAAACTTCTCTAACTAATGCATTTGCCGTTCGGAGCCGGAGTTAAAATGTAGGTCCCTTTCAATGAGAGAATCGGATGCAGCTCATTGTCTGAGGGAAGTACCACTTGTTCCAATTGGAATGTTGTCGTGGGAAGTATATACGTGGCCGAGCGTTGTCATGATGGAAGATTACCTCGTGGTATTTGTTTTTTTTTTGTTGATTGCTCTCTTCAAACGAATTAATTGTCGTAGGTACAAGTCCCTTCTATTGTCAGAACCGATTTCAAAAGCTTATAATACAAATTACCCTTCTTATCCCACCAAATACACTGCATAGCCTTAGCGTCATAGATATTAGGTTTTACGTTTTCGCTTGGGTTTTTCTTTAACAATGTCCATATTTTGTTTAAATATACTGAAATTTGTGATCCGGAGCAGCCAAAGTCTAAATTCCGGAAAATCAATCTTATGATAGGTACCCAAAATAATGGATCGATTTCGGACAATTTCAATAGTGAACAAAGTCAAATGACATCAAATTATAATTGATAATAATTATTATTATTGTTGATATATATAATAATTGATAATAATTATTATTATTGAAATTTCGTCTTGTCCTTTAACCCATTATTGCCCAACCGGTAATTTCTCTTACCAGTTCTTTAAAAAACCGTAAAGCTAAAAATATGTAAGAAAATAAACTTTTTTACCATAATTTGGAGTCTTTTAGGAAAACAAATTGAAGGATTTATAAATATTGTTATACATGAGCCTTTGGCTAACGTTTTCGCTAACCTCCAAAAATTAACATTTTTTGAAACTTATATTAAAATTATATAAGAAATGAAATTGGCTAATAGTTATCTGTTTCTAACCTATAATCCGTGGTACTTTTATTAATTACAAACATAAATGGACCGACAGACATCCGTTCAGACTAACGAACATTGTTAAATCTACTTAGCAAGTGAGACTCCGGCGGACATTTTTATGCGTTACATAACATACAACAGCACACACTTATAAAACCTTTTCCACCTTTTTTGGTGGTTGATATTACAACATTTTATAAAGCATTATGAAATATTTGTGTGTCTAATATTCTAAAGAACTTTTAATCTGGCCGTCATCGTAATTTACTTTTCTTTCTGGGTAATTGTATGAACTAGTATGTATATAGTACGTTTGCATGTTGAAACTGATTTATGGGTAAATTAGATAAAAAAAAAGTTATGTGTCCATGCATGTTGCATTAATTAAAGACAGAAAAAAATATACAGATTGTAATCTTATTTCACAAAATTAAATGAATTTTTATTGAAAAATATTTAACTTTTTATTTACTTTTAGTGAATTTTTTGGAAGATAAAGCAAAAATAAAGAATGTATTCCTTTCAATGTCTGCTCTAGTAAAAAATATAACTAATAATACTCTGTGGTGTTAAAACGATCAGCAAAAAACCTTTTAATTCAAAACGGTTTAACGTAAGAAACCAACAATTAAACAAAGTTTAACATGAATAGTTTTTAAAGGGTTTAGAATTTAAGTTCAAATTATATATAACTAAAAATATACTTTAACAAACTCCCTACTCTCCACCCTCCCCTCCTCTTTAAAACAACAAGTCTGTTTTAGGTTTTAAAATATATGATGATGATTGTTAACCAAATTTTTTTTATCATTTTGATTAACATTTATTAAAAATAGTTTATTTTAATTAAAAAATTGTATTGTATAAAACTATTTTAAACAAATTATTCGCCATTTTAAATGGTTTGTTGCTAACAAAAAAAAAAAACAAAATTATATATAAATTAAGAAAAAAAAAAACAAAAAACTTTACACCGGAGCTCAGGTTTAAATAGAAAAAAAAACTGTTTAAATCAAAGAAAAATAAAATTATGAACTGCCTTTCAGCTCAAACACAATTACACCTTTTCCAATTATATTTCAGAATTTTCTAATTACATTTCTTTAGAATTTTTTAACTTTATTATTGAAATTTCTAATTATATTAAAAAAAAAATGTGGGATTTGTTGTCCAAATCTAGATGGCTTTGGTCTGCTTAATCCGAAAATGGCTTTGGGTTTTCCGAGTTGGCTCTAGCTTTCTAGATATACTTTTTTTCGAAAAAACGTTTTTTTCAAAAAGTGTTAATATAACTCCAAAATTACTAGCTATATTGAGCTAGTAAGAAAAACCGAAATTCGACTTCACATTCAACTTCACATTTTTCTTAATCCGCTTAGTCGTTTTAGAGATGTCATAGAATTTACACCGAAAATATGATTCTTTCAAAATTTGTTCTCTAAAAAAGTTAATATTTTTTCTATTATCACACAAGTGGATATCTTTAAAACAAAATACGTAACTCTATTTTCGCAGATTTTTACCTTCCCCCTTGTGTAACACATTTTAATAGAAATACGCATATAAAATTCCTCCACCGTAACAAAAGTCATAGCCCTCCCCCTAAGAGCGTTACGTAATATGTGAACAGCCCCTAAGCTATATCACTGAAATCCATCAAGAACTTTTTATTTTATTAAGAGTTAAGTTTCAGCATATCTTTTAAAATTTATAACAAAATCTAAAACCGATAAAAAAATATATTTTTTTTTAATTTATATTAGTAACTAGAGACATTACACAAATATCCAATAAATTTTAAATCATTTTACTGATTTGTCCGATCAACACATGATCAAATGCATAGTTCACGATTCAATTAATTTTGATTAACGTTCAGTGGCTCCAACTGGTGACCTTAAGGCTCATGTATAAAATGTATATCGTTACTTTAATATAGAAAAGCCCTAACTAATATTTTTCTTACATTACAGGAGAGGGAAAAAAACTAAATAAAATCTCAAGTTTTGAATATATAGAAATTTTCTAAACTACTAAATTCTCTAAAGAACTTAATGCTATAACAATCTTTTTTAAAATTAAATAAGTTTTACAAAATTATATTAGATAAAGTTTTTAGAAGCGATTTGAATGAAAAACGACTTAGGGCCTTTCTATATTAAAGTAACGATATGCATTTTAATTAATTTAATTAATTTTGAAGAATTTTCAGTGGCGCCACCTATCAGAAATTAATCGAACAAACTTAGAAACCTCCGTCGACTCAATCGCAACAACTTTTCTAAAGGTTATAGCATGATCAAATGGCTAGTTTATGATTTAAAAAATTTTGAGTAATTTTCAGTGGAGTCACCTGTCAGAAATTGGTCATACCATTTTAGAAACCATCGTCGGCTCATGCGCAATAACTTTGCTAAAGATCATAACATGATCAAATGCATAGTAGCTGGTTTGCTTAGAACATATCCATCTATGCATCAATAGTAAAAGAATGAAACATTTGTTGTAATTTTTTATGATTTTTGAAAAATTTTAATTGAAAAATATCTCAAAAACTGATATGCGGATAAAAAATATTCTTTGTACAACTTAAAGACAATACTGTCGCAAACCGTTTCTCAGTTATATTAATATAGACTTGCAAAGCCCCTTTTTCAAGAAAAAAAATATATCTCGAAAACTAAAGCCAACCAAACAAATTCAGCAGACAAAATTATCCCAAAAGTTTCTGTCGCAGCCAAAAGAACAATTTTTGTATAGCAATCAAGTCACAAACTCCGTTTGAAATGGTTTAGCTTTTATAGATTTTGAAAAACACTATAAAGATAAGTTCCGCTTAATCAAGTGGCTGACAAAATTTGGGTTCTGAAAATGGTCCCTTTGAGTTACCAGCAACCCAGATGAAAAGCACTAAGATCAGCAAGGGCTGAACAATGACAAATGAACTGTGTGACCATCTCTTTCTTCTCAACATAAAGACAACTTCTACGTTAGTTATTGCTCTAAAGATGGAGTCTTCTAGCGTGCAATTAGGTGCAGTCTGTAGTGCGGGAGGGAGATCATGACTAGAACGCTTACTATCGTAATTTGCTCTTGTTAATTTTGAAACTGAACATGTGGTTTCTGTTCAAAGACCAACTAGATCAAGTTTAAATTTGCATTTCTTTATTATTTCAAGAAATATAGCGGTATACTAAAGTATTTATTACTTCAAAGGTCAATGGTCCGTTCTGTCCAAATTTCTGTTGTCTAACTCTTCCTCCCATGTAAGCCCACAATTTTCGACAGTTTTTAAAACATTTGTTTGAATATTTTTCAAGTTATGCCAATTGTGGACTTAAATTTTAATGTTTTGTGTTCTCGTATTTCTGTGCAAGTTTTGTTGTTGAGAGAGTAACTCCTAAATTACTCTTATTTGTCCGAACTTACTCAGAAAATAAATTGACCTTTAACTTGTGTTACCGTACGATAACGAAACTACCTAAAATAGGCCGAAGTAACCCAAAACTCACACACTTTTGGATGAGTTTTGTTATTTGAGGGAGTTACTTCTAAATGTTTCTTATTTGCCCGAACTCATCCAGAAAGTAAAGAAACCTTTTTAATCCGAAATACAAAGTTTTGAAATAAAATTAAAAAAAATTCAAATCAATTAGAAATTTCGAAAATACAGAAAATACAATTGGAACGTTCTGAAATAAAAATAAACCCCCTAATTCATAATCGAAAAATAACACTATGACGAGCTTATAATTAAAATTTTCTATACACAATTTCTACAATAAGGCTTTGATAACATTATAACTGGCTTATGAATTAGGGGGAAACATTTTAGAAATATGTTAAAAACTCTGAGATAAAGGGTGGGCAAATTTCAGGTTTGGAAGTACAAAAATAGAGTGTCAGTTTTTGACATTACAATTTTCAAGCAGCCAATTTACAAACGTTCGACACAATCAATGGTCGGCCATCGTTTTATGTTTGAAATTTCCAGGATAGAAAGCCCAATTCTTGACATTTAATCATTTAGCTTTAAATTTTCTTCCTTACCTCAAATTTGCCCATTCTGACCAAATGAATCTGACCACTAATCCGTATATAAAATTGTTCGCTAAATCTCAATATGAAGTCAAAATGGTCAAAAGTATAATAGTTTTTGAGATATTACAAAATTGCTGTTTTTTGCGTTAAAAAAGAGATGTCACTTTAATTAAATTATTTTTGAAAATAGTCTACCGATATTGAAATTTTTGAAACAAACACAGATCGTTTGTAAAATGTAGTCGAGAAATGACTAAGTTACAGAGATCCAAAGTTGAAATTGCAGAAAAATTTTACTGTTTTTTTATGTTTTCGTCTTTTCAAGTTAATTTGTATAATAATTCTTCGAGTTTTATCACTTGGCTTATGTTAAAAAGAACATTTTTCACTCAATAAGATCCAGATCGGTGCAAAAATGGCAATGTTACAGAAGAACAATTGATTTATGCCACTATTCAAATTTACTAAACAAGTTAAAGTACAAAATTGAAATAACAAAAAATATTCAAAATTTGTTAGAATAGAATAGTGAGTTCACTAAATCTTTTGTCGTTTTCTTATTTTTGAACCAATCTGCGCCTTGTTGAACTCAGTATGTTTATATTAAAATAGACTTATGTTCTATGGATTAAAATACTAACATTTTTATATCTTGTGCTTAATAAAATTAACTTGAAAAGAGCGAGATTTCAAAAATTCATACATTTTTTCATGAAGTTTGAACTTTTGTCCATTGTATCTTTGTTGTTTTTTGACATACCTTCACTTGCGACCCATGGTTGTTTTAGTAATTTTATTATATTCAATTAGGAAAAAACAAAAACATAATCCGATAAATATTTTGGATGATATCTATATTTAGGTGACATAATTTTTTTCAGAAACGCAGAAAATTGTTATTTTGGTATATCTCGAAAACCGTTTCTGACTTCAACCATTCTGACTTCAAATTCGGATTCAGAAGACAATTTTACATAAAGATCTCATTCGTTTGGTCAAAAAACTGTTGCGCAGTGTAATTTGAAATTTCTGAAATGGAATTAAAAAAATCGAAATATAACTAAATTTTTTATTAAACATTTTTTTTAATTGAAATAAATTCTGAAATATAATTAGAATATTTTATGAGATTATTTTATTTAATACATAATTAGAAGATTCAAAAATTTAATTAAACAATTCTGATTTACAATTAGAAATGGTGTTACACAGATAATGCAAATAAACTTTTAACAAAAAATATTTAACCACCTATACAATTAATTCAGTTGCCATTTTATTTATTAATAGGAATGTGCGATTAATTAGTTAATCATAAACTTATTTCAATTAAATTTCTATTTTATTATATATTCGATTAAACAATCTTTTGTTTGTTCATATTCCAAATTTTTCGATTAATTTTGTATTTGATTTTAACAAACTCTTGATTATTTGATTAGTCAGAATATATATATATATATATATATATATATATATATATATATATATATATATATATATATATATATATATATATATATATATTTTTTTTTTTTTAAATTGAACAAATTTTTTATTGTTTTCTGTTTAATAATTTTTTTAATGAATGTTTTTTTTTTGTGTTCTAATTAAAGTTATTCAATATAGAATGTTTCAAAATGGAATTATATATTTGAATAATCACAGTTTTGATTAACCACAGGTTTAATAAACAATTAAACAAGTAATCAACACTTTTTTTAACCGATTAATCGCACATTTTTATTAATTGTTTATTTTACAAATTTATAATTGTCATACGAAAATCCACCATTTTGTCAGTAGGTTTTTCCATCTCTCCCTTTGCGTCCACCCCTACCCAAAGTCCATAACCATGTATCATTGTATATAAAATCTATGTGTGTTTTTTTGCTCCATTTACTTCTTTTTTTCTTTCATTTATGTTTCAAAATTGACAAAAATTCTTAAAATTTTCTGATTGTCGATAAAAAATATATAAGTATCTAAAAACAAAAAAAATCTATGTATGTATTTTAATTTTTTACTTTTGTCTATTTTTTTTTAAGTTCAAATTTCCTATTTTATTACAATGAAACTAAAACAAAAAAGAAAAAAAAAATACTTAAAAATGTATTACATTTAAAATATCACATTGTTATAAGAAGAAATATAAATATAAATTAATAATGAAACAAAATCCATTAAATAGCTATTAAGAAATTTATTTAAAAAATTAAGATTAAAAAAAAATGTTAAAAACAAATAAAATTTATAATTAAATTAGAACAAAAAAATAATAAATTAAAGACATCAGTAACATTATTGACTGGATTCATAATAAATTTCGTATATTCCCAGTAAGTAGAATATGAAAAATATTGAAAACAATTTAATGTGTCAATTTTAGTATAATTTCCGGTAAGAACGGTATTAAACTATTGAAATAATAATAACATTTAAATTTAATATCAAACGTGCTTCTCAAATATCGGGTTATCATTGGGTTCCAAAAGTGAACGTAAATAAAACTAATAGTACCTGGTTGACCGAGCGTTGCTCCGAGCTTTATGATAAGCATTTTGAGGTAAATTTTAAAGTTTTCATATACATATTTTATTTTATAAAGTACTATAATAAATTTAGAGGAAAGACATTATACAAATATTCAGTTAAATTTTGAATTATTTTATTTATTTTGTCCGATCAACACATAGTTTGCATAGTTGAACTGTATTAGCTCATTTTGAATAATTTTCGAAATTAGTCATACCAACAGAAACCTCCATTGACTCATGCGCAACAACTTTGCTAAATGATCAAATGCACAGTTTACAAATTAATTGATTTTAAGTAGTTTTCAGTGGCGCCACCTGTTGGAAGTTATTCATATCTCTGCTTATTGGTTACAACTTTGCTAATGATCATAACATAATCAAATGCATGGTTTACGATTTAATTCACTATGAGTAGGTTTCAATGACGCCACCTGTCGGACTTTAGCAAAGTCGGGTTATCCGCAACAAGTTTGCTAAAGATCATAGCATGATCAAATACACAGTTTACGATTTAACTGACTTTGAGAAATGTTCAGTAGCGCCACCTATCGGAAATTGTTCACACCAACTAAGAAGCCTTCGCCGGCTCATGCGCTACAACTTTGCTAATAATAATAGTATGATCAAATGGACAGTTTACGATTTAATTAATTTTTAGTAATTTTCAGTGGCGCTACCTGTCGGAAATTAGTCTTGCCAATTTAAAAACCTTCGCCGGGTTACCCGAAATATCTTCGCCAAAGAGCATAACATAATAAAATTCATAGTTTACTATTCTATAAAGAACATGCATACACAAACATTAATTTATTTAAAATTTATAACATTACTAATTTCATCCCCTAATTCCAAAAAAGTTCCGTATGTATATTTGGTACTTCTTTGGTACCAATTGAATTCGGTACATTTTATTAAAACGCAGTTTACATAATGTTCCTATTTATATCACTTTTTGAGATGTGAAGCTATCTTTTATCCCTTTTTTACCCATTTTGGTCCCAAAATCAAAAAAGTATCAAATACGTGTTCAATATTTCAATATTTCTTCAAATTTGCTTTCTGTATTGATTTAAAAAAGAAGAGGGGGTTAAAAAAGTACCAAAAAAACTATGTTGACTCTCGTAAAACGTAATTTTAATTTTGTTTCTATACCTATTACTATTACCATATCCGTTTTTACCCCCTTCATATTCGATTTCTACGGCAAAAAAGGTACCCAGTATCTTTATATATATATATATATATATATATATATATATATATATATATATATATATATATATATATATATATCTATATATATATATATATATATATCTATATATATATATATATATATATATATATATATATATATATATATATCTATATATATATATATATATATATATATATCTATATATATATATATATCTATATATATATAACGGCTATCTCGAAATCGGCTCTATCGATTTTGACAATTCTGACTCGTTTAAATATTTTTTTTCATGATATTTCTTTTTATACCCATCATCAAAAAGAATGGGGGGTACATATATGTATTGAGATTGACATTCCCTTTGTAATTTCCTTAATATTAGCTCAAAAGCCAAAGTATATTCTGAATCCTTATGAAATTCTAAGACGATTGAGCGATGTCCGTCTGTCTGTCTGTTGTCGGCACGATAAAACCTTAACGAAAAAATATAGGTAACTGAAATTTGGCATACAAATTCTTCATTTCTTGGAAAATTTTGGTATTAAAATCGGTCAAAATCGGTTCACATTTGACCATAGCTCCCGTATAACTTGATCTAGGCTTATTTGCTAATAAATGACAAATTATAATAGCTATGGTGATAAATATGGTATATAGAAGTTTTACATAAGTACTAGGCAGCATATAAAATTTCATCCAAATCGGTTCACATTTAACCATAGCTCCCATACAAAAAACTTACGAAAACAGCCTAAATTCCATCTAAAATACACTTAAATGCCAATAAAAGATAAACTATAATAGCTTTGACCACTAAATTTTGCACAAGGAAGTCAATGTGTCAATGCCAACCAGTGTGCAAAATTTTGCCACAATCGGTCACCATTTCACCATAGCTCAAACATAAAAAACTTACGGAAACACAAAAATACAAAATGGAAAGGGGGTTTATGTCTGTCTGTCCGTTAGACCGTTAAGAGCTAGAGGAACAAAATTTTACGAAAATATTTTCGATATCTTGAAAAAGTTGTGTATTGAAAATGGACGAAATCGGTTGACATTTAGTTAGAGCTCCCATACAACCCCAATCCGGGAAACACATTAATGCTGATAAATTTAATACAATTGTAATGCAACTATTGGTCAGTATATCAAATTTTTATAGAAATCGGTCCATATTTGACTATATATATGTATCATTCCCCGACAACATTCCAATTGGAACAAGAAATACTTGTCTCAGACAATGAGCTGCAGCCGATTCTATTTTTAGACTCATTGAAAGGGACCTACGTTTTAACTCCAGCTCCGAACGGCAAATGCATTAGTAAGAGAAGTTTTACATAGCCTAATACTCGATAACCAGTGACTAGCTGAGTTATGAGGTGAACCAACGCTTTTTTGAACATTTATTTTTTTCAAGTGAGTCTGGCCGGGGATCGAACTTGGGCATCTGGTATGCACAGCCGAATATAACACTGAAATAAGAAGACATTTAAGTTTAATATTAAAAGTGCTTCTCAAATATTATTCCAATGCAGGTTTTTTTTGGTATTAACTCCGCAATTTCTAAACTACTGGATTTTGACGAAATTTGGAACATCGGTAGAAGAGGAGTTAGGCTTTTAGAACAACGTTTAAGGAAGTATCTATCAGTAGCACAGTGGGCTCAACAGTGGAGCAAAGTTGCCCATCTCGGGTATGTAAAACCTTTGAGTGCGTATAACTTTCGTCAATTTAGTCCGATCCGAAAGATTTTTACATTTTCGAAAACATCTTTGAAAAATTAAGAAAAGATATGTTTACTGTACTACCTTATCTCTTATTGTTTAAGAGATTTAACTGAAAAATTCCCCAATTCTTAAATCGGGAAAAAATGGTTTCAAAAAATGAGTTTTTGTACAAAAATGGCAACGCTGACTCTATTTGCAGCGCGTTTCAGGCACATTTTCAAGGACATGAATTTTCAGGGGAAAGATGAAATAACTCCAAAACTACTTTATGGATGGATGTTTTTGCTTGAAATAAAGCTGTGTTAGTTTTCTTTAATATTCCATTATTTTTTCTTGTAAACATTGTTTATTTTTGGTTAAAATTTCTCAAAAATAAAAAATAACCCAATTTTCCCCATACAAATGGGCGCTTAAACTTTGAATCCGATGCGCGCCCATAGAACGTTGTCCGATTTGGCTCAAATTTTCAGAGCTAAACTCTGAAAATTTGAGCCATTGAAAAAGTTATAAAATTCGAAAAAACATTTTCTTTCATACACCATGTCACCCCAATGTCTACCCTATCTTATTTTGGTAGAATAATATTGTTTAAAATTCTACTGAAAAATGTTCCTATGACTGAGTAATAAAATACGCGTAAAAGTTTTAGATAGTTTATTTTGTTTAAATATTTATTTGATTTTTATACATGTCTAAATAATATTATATTACCAAAATAAGATAAGGTAGACAAGTTATACATCAATAAAAAGGGAATTTTATATAATTTTAGATTAGGTTAAAATTTATTCTACAATTTAGAAATTGATTTAAGACTTTTGTCAAAAACGTGCAACAACGATAAATCTATATACAATTTTTTAAGAAACAGTGAACACTAGCTTTTAAAAACCACTCCCGGAAACCACTAAAATAGAACGAAGCCAGTTAAAACATATAAACTATTACAGCTATTTCCACATTATTTTGCACGAATTTTGCTTTATAACAGTCAGTCTATTAAATTTTGCGACAATCAGTCATTATTTATATAAATTAAAAAGATTTGAGGTATATTGAGATTGCCCTTAAGAAGGTAAGTACATAGTTCACTGTGAGGTGGACGCATTGGGACATCCAAATGCTTTTGATTATTGACATGTGTGTCCTATATTTTTCTTGATGAATGACAACTCTTTCTCTATTGAATAAAGCTGGCTACTTAAAACTTACAATGGAATTAATAGTTTGTCCATAGGGAAGGAGAAACTGTCCAGAAAGCATCCCTTTCGATTGCGATCCGTTTATAGCTTTTAATACATTTTTTACCACAGCTTTAAAAATTCTGTGATTTAGTTTAGATCCAGATACGACATAAATATCACAGAAGCTATTAAAAACCAACAATTATAGTACAGAGAAGTTTTATATTGGTATCTCTTTCTTTCCCGGGATCAAAAGTCAAAATTTGAGTTTTTTCACTTTTTCATTGCAAAATTTGGTGAATTTCGAATAAAATGTGAAATAGACATGGAATCTAAATTTTGATAAAACAACTTTTTAATCCCCATGTCTGTTTAAGGTTAAAATCATGTTTATTAAAAATAACATAATTCTGGTATAAAATACTTGCTTTTTAACTTTTTTTGATCAAAATTCGCACCAAAATTAATACAATTTCGTGATTTTAACTTTACAAATTAAAAATGCAGATTTTAACCTTTGACTTGGAAAATTTTCCACATACCAAGCAATAGTAACTTTTCAAAATTGAACAGTATTAAAATTTAGCAAGAATTTATCTAAATAATGCCCAAAAAAATACATTTCAGTTAAAATCGGCAAATTCAAATCTCTGGTACTGTGAAACTATTCAAGATATTGAAGATTTTTTTATTTAGTTTTATTTCCCGATTAGTATTTTTCAAATGACCGGTGAGACAATTTATAAATTGTAATATTTTTGAAAAATTAAAAAATGAATTTTGTAACCGACCCACAGTGTGTTAGGTGGTATTGACAGCGACCTACGTTTTAACTCCGGCTCCGAACGGCAAATGTATTAGTTAGAGATGTTTTACATAGCAATGGGAATTATGTATGTATGGAATGTCGTGGGAATTATGTATGTAAGCCTAAGTAAGCTCGATGATATGCTTAATGAAAAACAAATTTATAAACAAGACACTAAATTATTTATAAGCTAACAATAAAGAAACATCAATTGCAAGTTAAGCATAATTTTAAAGTTCTTTATCACGATAGTTATCATTTTGTGCGACAAAGAATTTTATTACTTCTTGGAATTTTTTATATTAAAAAAAATAAAGGCATTTAAAAAGATCAGCAAATAATATTTTTAGTTTTAACAAAAATAAATTGAGCTTAATCTAACTTATGGAAACAGGTTTCTTACGTTACTTGCATACAATTGCAGAGGTTCCAATTTGAGGGCTGTCACGCGCTCATATCTAAGGATTTATTAGCAGTAAAAAAGCATCTGGCAACTTGCATGTTCCGTTGACGAATTTATGAATAACAACGGCAGCACCGGGTTATTATCTGTGAATGACAAGTTGCTAAAAAGAAGAAGAAGGCTGTTCAGTATCCTAGTAGGAAATTAACAACAAGTCCAACATATAAAAATTTGACAGTTAAAAATAAAACATTTGAAAAACATAAATGAAAACAATATCATTTATGTAATAAAAATAGTTGAAAATAGTTGTATTGTAAATATAATTAACATATTGCCGATTTAAAAATCAATACTTATGTTAGTAATTTCCTAAAGGGCTTTCGATATTAATCATTATTTCGTTTGTTTACAAATATAGGTATTTGTGATATGACGTTGTGAAATTGAGTAATGAATTTATATTCGTAGTTGCATTTGTGCATTTAGTATAATTTATAGAAAAGACAAAAGAAAAAGGAAATTCCCTTTGAAAGTTTCATAATTACATATTTATAAACATATTTCAAACTTAAGATGGAAATGGATGAAGGTATCAAGGAAAATCCGGATGCAAACACCTCAACGTCTTCGTTGAATGTTTTGTGTGCAATTTGCAGTGAATTTTTTAAAAATACTGACATCATTTACAGCACTTCAAAGTGTGGTCATGTCTTTCATCGCCAATGCCTTTATCGTTGGCTATCGCGTTCCAACACCTGTCCCCAGTGTCGTGCCAGTGTACACAAACACAATATACATCGTTTGTATTTAAATTTTAGTGAACCCACTGAAGTAGATGATTCGGAAGTGGAATCCCCAAAAAGCTATGAATGGTTGTATGTGGATGAAGGTGTAACAACCGAAGAGATAGCAAAGTTTGGTTTCTTGCTGGGTTTAGACAAAGAGGGCGATCCTTTGTTTGCTGCTCGTGTTTATTTGGAGGATGACCTCCTTCCGGCGTACTATGTACCAAAGCTAAAAGGTGCTTATGTTGCATGGAATTGCGAATCTCATTTTTTAACCGAAGACATAGAACTGTTACATATTAACAATGATAACGCCGAATATAAATGGGTGCCGGAATCGAATGGTGAAGTGCCACCAAACGCTTTGCAAACTGGCTATTGCGAAACTGGTGAAACATTGTACACTGCCCGTACTCAATATAATGATAGAATGCGCTATGGAAAATTACATCCATCACATGGCTGTGCTTACGTTCCATATGAGGAAAAAGAAGTTAATAATATAAATTATGAAATATTGGTTAGAATACCTAAAGATAAGGAATAATTTAAATATAATTATTTAAGATACATATATATAAATATATTCCTTATTCTTACTTACCCTTGTAATTTTAAGGAATAAATTAATGTACATTTGTTTTTATTTATAAAAATATATAAATATAATTATATTAATATTTATTTAACTAATATAAATATTTACAGGGTGGGCAAATTTGAGGTTAAGAAGTAAATTGTTTGTCAAATGATGAAATGTTAAGAATTGAGCTCTCATTATTTGACATTTATTAAGTAATAAGTTCGAGAATTTTAGGCATGAAACGCTACATTCTTGAACTCGTTTCTACGGCAGTCTGTTCTTCGTACCGGAACGACTCTTAAATCTTAAGATTCCGACCAGGGACTGTCACTTCTGCGATATTAGGTTAGGTAGGTAATAAAGGAGGTGTCAAGCGAAAAAGAAAGAAAAAGTTTGAAGATAGAGGAAGAGAAAAGATAATAGAAAGTTGTAGAGGTCAGCAAGGAATCTGCTGCCTAAATGTTTGAAATTTAAGAAAAATTATTTTTAAAATTTTCGAAAATTAAATTAAATATAAAATTCAATTCGTGTTAAAAATTTAAAAAAAATTCGAATTTTTATAAAATATTAAAAAAAATGCAATTGTTATCATAGTGTAATGAATTCGCCTTGATTGTTATACAAATTTTACAAAATTCAAATGTATATAAACAATTTTTGAAAAGTCAAATATTTATAAAAAATTTAAATATTTGTAGAAATTTTTCGAAGAATTGAATATTAATTGAAAATTTTTGGTGGAATTGGACAAGGCAAATTCATTGCAGGTGGTGGCAAGAATACAACAAATACAACATGACAAAATGAAACCCCATGTTGTTTTTGTAGGTTTGCTTACATTTTGTCAAATTTTTGTTCGTTAAATTTCCAGGCGAATTCATCAGCTAGGCTCTTGATACCACTTTCATTCATAGTGTAAGAATGAAAGTGGTATCAAGCATAGTGTAACAATACAAGTGATATCAAGAGCCCAGCTGATGAATTCGCCTGGAAATTTAACGAACAAAAATTTTACAAAATGTAAGCAAACCTACAAAAACAACATGGGGTTTCATTTTGTCATGTATTTGTTGTATTCTTACCACCACCTGTAATGAATTCGCCTTGATTCTAACCAAGGCGAATTCATTACAGGTGGTGGCAAGAATACAACAAATACAACATGACAAAATGAAACCCCATGTTGTTCTTGTAGTTTTGCTTACATTTTGTCAAATTTTTGTATGTAAAATTTCAAGGCGAATTCATCAGCTGGGCTCTTGATATCACTTTCATTATTACACTATGATTCTAACCATAGTGCAAGGCGAATTCATTACAGGTGGTGGCAAGAATACAACAAATACAACATGACAAAATGAAACCCCATGTTGTTTTCGTAGGTTTGCTTACATTTTGTCAAATTTTTGTATGTTAAATTTCCAGGCGAATTCATCAGCTGGGCTCTTGATATCACTTTCATAATTACACTATGCCATAGTGTAATAATGAATTCGCCTTGATTCTAACTCAGACGGAAGAAAATTCTAAAGTGACAGTATAAATAAAAAAAAAACTTAATAAAAAACAAGTAAGAAAGTGTTATAGACGGTCAAGCCCGACCATACGATACCCTTCACCACTAAGGTCAAAGGTGTTATTTTTCCTGTATAAAGAAAAATATTTGCTAAATTTTGCCATCATACAAACATTTTCTCAAAACTTATATATTTAAGCTGTGGATCGATTATCTCGAAATTTGGCAAATTGATTACAGTTGTTACAAAAATTATGTGTGCAAAAAATAAACTTGAAATTCTCATCATCTTTAGATTTACGAGCGTTTTAGTGATTGTTGTCTCATTTAGTGCGTTTTTAAAGAATAGTTTGTATGGGAGCTATGGTCAAATGTGGATCGATTTTAATGAAATTTGGTACAGTGATTTTAATTTACATAAGCAGTATCAAATTATCTTTAGAATTGCGACCTGTAGTTTGATTACGAGGTTTACATGGGGGTCCAGCCAGCCAGCCAGACGGACGGACATTGCTAAATCAATTCAGAAAGTGATTCTAAGCCTATTGGGATACTAAAAATCCATATCCTAAAAAGATATTCATATAGTGAAGAATTTCAATGTATACGGTGGTCTAATCAATTGAAACGCAGTGTATATTATATGAATATTACAAATTAATTTTTATTTTTAAACACTTAAAGCAGTTAGGAAGAGATAGCAAAGTTTAGTTTCTTGCTGGGTTTAGACAAAGAGGGCGATCCTTTGTTTGCTGCTCGTGTTTATTTGGAGGATGACCTCCTTCCGGCGTACTATGTACCAAAGCTAAAAGGTGCTTATGTTGCATGGAATTGCGAATCTCATTTTTTAACCGAAGACATAGAACTGTTACATATTAACAATGATAACGCCGAATATAAATGGGTGCCGGAATCGAATGGTGAAGTGCCACCAAACGCTTTGCAAACTGGCTATTGCGAAACTGGTGAAACATTGTACACTGCCCGTACTCAATATAATGATAGAATGCGCTATGGAAAATTACATCCATCACATGGCTGTGCTTACGTTCCATATGAGGAAAAAGAAGTTAATAATATAAATTATGAAATATTGGTTAGAATACCTAAAGATAAGGTATAATTTAAATATAATTATTTAAGATACATATATATAAATATATTCCTTATTCTTACTTACCCTTGTAATTTTAAGGCCAGACGGACGGACATTGCTAAATCAATTCAGAAAGTGATTCCAAGCCTATTGGGATACTAAAAATCCATATCCTAAAAAGATATTCATATAGTGAAGAATTTCAATGTATACGGTGGTCTAATCAATTGAAACGCAGTGTATATTATATGAATATTACAAATTAATTTTTATTTTTAAACACTTAAAGCAGTTAGGTTTATGTAACTTTATATAATAAATAACTAATTAAAAATTGCTAAATTTACACACTATTCTCGTTAGATACTTCCGTTTCTGGAGATTTTTGTTTTGGTATCCTCACTAAAACTTCATAAGTGCCATTTGAAATTTCTTCATCTTTATAGGGCATATAAGCTTGATTATAACGTTGATGCAGTTTGCCATACAAAATTTTGCCATCGTGTTTAGCCCTAGCCGTATAAAGAACATCCCCCATCGATGTGTGTCCAGAGGCAAAGGCATTTGCGGGAACATCTCCGTCTGATGAGGCTACCCACTTGTATTCCGCATCATCATTTGAAATGTCCAATAGCTCGATGTCATTAAAGAGACGACGTGATTTAAAACCCCAGGGAGCAATAACTACTTTTTTGCTAGGCACATAATAGGCAGGAATAAGATCTCCATTAAAATGACCACGAGCCGCATAAATATCATTGCCCTCTTCGTCTTGGCCAAATTTAAAAGCGAAAGATAAGTCTTCTTCGAGACCCATGCCAGGATCAATATAAATCCATTCATAAATTTTCGGCATTTCAATTTCTGGTCCATTATCATCAATTGGTCTATCCACAAAGTTTACAAACAACTGATGACAATATTGCCTCACACAATGCCTTCGGCACTGTGGACAGGTCAGTGAACGTTTCAGCCAATGAAATAGACAAACTTTATGGAATACATGACCGCAGCGGGTACTGTATATGATGTCCGAGTGCTTAAAGTATTCTGCACAAACGGCGCACAATATATTTAAAGATGAAGGCATATCCGGTGCAGTAATTTTGTTGAGAGCGAGAAATTATTTGTTTAAATTAATATTTATTTAAAATTATTCAATTAAATATTAAAACTGATAACTTGTTATTTTAAATGCGATACAAAACTTTCCTTATTTAAAAGTTTGTTCTAATTTTATTCTTTGGTACTTATTTTTCCAATAATACCTGTTGTTGTGAAATTGAATTTAGTCAATAAGTGAAGATGTAAAATAAACAAACTAAAATTTTAATCAAATGTTTCATTCCATTTTGTACACACAAGAACATATGCCCAGTAAGAAAAAAGGTTTATTCTCAAATTGAGGATAATTTGAAAATAAATATTTTTTCAAAGGTCAAACGTTTGATACTGATTTGATACTGATTTAAGAATAATAGCGTTCTCAATAAAAAGGGGACTTTATTCTCAAATTGAGAAATGCCTTTATTCTCAAATCATTATCAAACCTCATTCTCAAAGGTTTTTCAAATGTGGATATCATCTACATGTGGAACATAAATAAAATGGCGTTGTATTTTTGATCTTTTTGAGTTTGTTTATTTTGTTTTTGAAAACGGTGCATCATATTTGTTTTGCTTAAAATATATCTTTTTTTATTGCTAGGTAAAAAAAAATTTAAGCAGCAAAGAAAATTTACTTATGCATATGAATATTATTGAATTTTTAATCTTGATATTTTTTAAGCAAGGTTTTATGGTCAAATATGGATCAATTGTAAAAAATCCGAAAGAAATAACGAATTTCTTTGAAATGAACTGTCATTCCATTTAAATATCTTAAACATTAATTTTTTTAACATAAATTAGTTTTTTTTAATGTTTGAAAAAAGTTTGAAATAAGGTTTGATATCAAATTTATATAACACCATTTTTCAAATTATTCCCAAATCATCTTAGGGTTTGATAATGATTTGAGAATAACATTTATTCTCAATTTGAGAAACTATCATTTTTCAAACGTTTATTCTCAAATGAACCCTCATTTGAAAATGAATGTGAATCTCAAACATCTGTTCAGGTTTGAAAAAAGTTTGAAAAAACGTTTGATATCAAATGTAAAAGTCATCATATTTCAAACGTTTGACACTGTTCTTACTGGGTGTGAGGAAATCAATACCTGTGAAGAAAAAAAACTTTTTTAGTTAACTTTTTTTCAGGGTTGCAAAAAGTACAATGTACATTAGAGCGTCTCGACTTATATGGGGAAAAAATAAAGTTCGCCGTACACCATCGAATATAAAGCATTGCTATGAGACAGTTTCGAAAAATTTTTTTTAATTTTTTTAGTTGCACATTGGGGTCGCCAAAATACATTTTTCGTTATATCTTCGGCATTTACAGTTGGATCTCGAAGTATGATATATCGATGTTTTTGTCTCGAGGAGGCCAACATTTTTCTTTAATAGTCCTTAATCTTGGGTATCCGGTTCTTGTATTTATCTATCAGACCCCTGTTCCTACCACCCTAATGTACCATCCTAATATCAGAAAATTAAAGCTCTTAAAAAATCGTTAAACTTTTACTAGGGAAGTTTTTCGATTTTTCAAACCGATCTATTACAAGCAAGGAATTTCTTATTTTGCCGCACATAGGGATCGCCAAAATACATTTTTTGTTATATCTTCGCCTTTTACTGTCGGATCTAAAAGTGTAATATATCGATGTTTCTGTCTAACGAAGGCCAATGTTTTGCGATATTAATCATTGACCTTAAATACATTCTTCTACATAGTACCTACCCAAGATATTTTAACTCATACAACGAGAATTATAAACATTTTAAATCTTTTAATCAATTATGTTTTGAAAAGATCCAAGTTTGCTGTATTTTTGACGGAACTCAAGTTCTGAAAAAATGTGGCCCATGGGTTGCTCACCAGTGACAGCCAAGGCAGATTAATGTACTACATGAACAAAACATTCAGTGTCTGTTTAAAGGCATAGATAAGCTGTGAAAATAATTAAATTTAGTTTTATAATCATTGACCTCAAGTACATTCTTCTAGTACTTTTTTTTGATAATAATCATTGATCTCAGATATCAGTTCTAGTATTTATTTAAAATTGTGAAAAAATATCATGTAAAAGTTCACAGTGTAAATACCCAAACAGTCTCTTAGTTTGTCTTGCTATTCGTTTTATCCACGAAATAATTGTTTGAATTTCGTCTGTGTCTGTATAACATTTAATCGCGTTGTGTTTAATTTAATTATAAACTATTAAAAATTAATTTAAGTAAACAACAGCCTCCCGAACTCTTCGCTTTTATTTTATCCGCCATTCTGGTTCTTATGAAATCCAACCTCAAGCAATTCCAATAGATGATATATCTTGGGTGTATCAATTGCCGGACGACGTTCAACAAATGCTTCGTCTGCCCATAGAAAATAACGTTTACTTTTTCCACCCGGTCCACAATTTCAGAAATTTTTTGACTGAGCCGCCATGTTTGCAATTCTTAATGCAAGAACTGCTGAAGCATTACAGTTTTCCAAAGATGTAATCGAAATACCAGCTAACATAAGGAAAATACTTTCTGTTGATAGTTTTATTTACTAAACTTAATTATTTTCACAGCTTATCTATGCCTTTGTATGAGTTAAGATATATGTATTGGGTAGGTACTATGTAAAGGAATGTATTTAAGGTCAATGATTATTATCGCAAAACATTGGCCTTCGTTAGACAAAAACATCGATATATTACACTTTAAGATCCGACAGTAAATGGCGAAGATATACGAAAAATGTATTTTGGCGATCCCTATGTGCGGCAAAATAAGAAATTTCTTGTTTGTAATAGATCGGTTTGAAAAATCGAAAAACTTCCTTAGTAAAAGTTTAACGATTTTTTAAGAGCTTTAATTTTCTGATATTAGGGTGGTACATTAGGGTGGTAGGAACAGGGGTCTGATAGATAAATACTAGAACCGGAGTCCTGAGAATAATGACTATTAAAGAAAAATGTTGGCCTCCTCGAGACAAAAACATCGATATATCACAGTTCGAGATCCGACTGTAAATGCCGAAGATATAACGAAAAATGTATTTTGGCGACCCCAATGTGCAACGAAAAAAATTAAAAAAATTTTTTTCGAAACTACCTCACAGCAATGCTTTATATTCGATGGTGTACGGCGAACTTTATTTTTTCGAGACGCCCTAATGTACATGTTTACATTTATTCGCATGTGTACTAGGAATTTCATACATATTATAAACAACAAAAAATTACAAAAAAAGGTACATTTCTGTACTTAATAAAAGCATAATTTATAACATTTTTAATTATTTTTTTATTGTAGGCAATAGAATAACACCTCAAAAACCAAATTTAATAAAAATTACTAAAAAAATTAAAGACATTAGGAAGTTCCCTCACAGCAAACTTTTTAAAAATTTTATATGAAAAAAAATGTAATTTGTTAATAAAATCTTAACCCTTCGTTGAGCGTTATTTTGAAACTAGTTTTAAATAGAGGTCAGTCATAGGCATAAGAAAATATGACTGCCACTTTTCAAAAAACCGTAGAATAGGATGTACCCCATAGTAAACTTTTTTATAGATCAATATGGGGGAAAATTTTAATCTTGCATAAAGTCTTAACCCTTCCTTGAGCGTTATTTTTGAAACTAGTTTTGAATAGAGGACAGACATAGGAATAAGAAAATATGACAGCAACTTTTCAAAAAACCCTAGAATAGGGGGTACCCTCTAGCAAACTTTTTTATAGACCAATATGGGGGAAATTTTGAATCTTAAATAAAATCTTAACCCTTCCTTGAGCGTTATTTTTGAAAATAGTTTTGAATAGAGGACAGTCATAGAAATAAGAAAATATGACTGCACTTTTCAAAAAACCGTATAATAGGTTTCACCCCATAGCAAACTTTTTTAAAGAAAAATATGGGAAAAATTTTTAATCGTGAATAAAATCTTAACCCTACCTTGAGCGTTATTTTGAAACTAGTTTTGAATAGAGGACAGTCATAGGAATAAGAAAATATGACTGCCACTTTTCAAAAAACCGTAGAATAGGGTGTACCCAATAGCAAACTTTTTTAAAGAAAAATATGGGAAACATTTTTAATCGTGAATAAAATCTGAACCCTTTTTTGAGCGTTATTTTTGAAACTTGTTTTGAATAGAAGACAGTCATAGGAATAAGAAAATATGACTGTCATTTTTCAAAAAGCCGTAGAATAGAGGGTACCCCCTAGCAAACTTTTTAAAAGACCTTCTTCTGTTATCATTGACTCCCAGTGGAGCAAAGGGCCTCAACCATCCTTTTATATCGAACTCTATTGCGAGATGTTAGGCATACATCATTCCATGAATAGTTTACTGCTTGTAACTCCGCATCAATTGACCTTCTCCACGTTCTAGCAGGTGCACCAACACGACGGCCGCTTCCTTGTGGATTCAAACGAAGCGCTTGTCGAGCAATGTTAGTATTTGGCCTTCGTAGTGTGTGGCCTATCCACCGCCATTTCCGTTGACATACCTCTATAGAAGAGGGGCGGTTTAGTAGATCTTCATTTCTTATGCGATTTGGCCACCATATATTAAGGATTTGCCGCAAGCATTTGTTTGCAAAGGTTTGTATGCGCTTATTGATGACATTTGTGCGTTTCCAAGTTTTGCAGCCGTAATACAAGATGGACTTGACATTCGAGTTATAAATTCGTAACTAAGTTGTTGTTGATATTTGCCGAGATTTCCAAATAGCTCGGAGAATGCCGAATGCAGATTTTGCCTTATTAATTTGCGCCACCTTTTGTAGATACCAAACTACCAAGATAATTAAAGGTACCTACACATCCAATAAC
Source organism: Stomorhina lunata (assembly GCA_933228675.1). Classification (NCBI taxonomy): domain Eukaryota; kingdom Metazoa; phylum Arthropoda; class Insecta; order Diptera; family Rhiniidae; genus Stomorhina; species Stomorhina lunata. The sequence continues at coordinate 54,467,446 of OW121744.1, forward strand.
CTCGTTATTCACATTGATGTGTGGCGACGGGTTTGCGCCATAGCCTCCAGGCATAATCTTTGTCTTGGAAATATTGATTTCCAGCCCAGCTGTCCGAGATTCAACAGTAATCGCGCTAGTGTTTTCTTGAAGGTGGCCTGAGCTTTGGCTTAGAAGACATACGTCATCGGCGTATTCCAAGTCCTCGAGTTGTTTAAAGGGTGTCCATTGGATACCACGTCTACCATTTAGTGCCGCGCGCATTACATTGTCGATGACAAGGATAAAAAGTATGGGTGATAAGATACAGCCTTGTAGAACCCGACATTTAAAGTCCACGTACATTGCCCGAATTAAGTTCAGAATTTTCGTTGGCATGTTACGGTTTTCTAAAATTCTCCATAGATAGCTCCTATTGACACTGTCGAAGGCCTTCATAAAGTCGATAAATGCTAGGTAAGTGGGGGTGCGAAATTCATTACATTGTTCCAGTACTATTCTCACTGTGTTGATTAGATCAACACAAGATCTATTCTCTCGGAACCCAAACTGATTTTCGCGAAGTGTTTCAGAAACTGCGTCAGACGTTCTATTCAAAATTACTCGACTTAGTATTTTGCTCGGTATTAGAAGAAGTGTTATTCCCCTGTAGTTATTGCAGTCTTTGGAGTCACCCTTTTTTGGTATTTTGACTAGTATACCTTCATTCCAGGAGGCTGCCAGATCTTTCTCCTCCCATATTTTACATACAAATGGGTGCCACAGTCTCGCCGATCCCTATCCGTCACATAAAAGCATCTCTGCTGATATATTGTCATTGCCCGGGGCCTTGTTGCGCTTGAGGCTTTTAATGGCATTCTTTACTTCTTGTATTGTTGGTGGGCTGTCTGAAATTCCATTGATCCATGGTTGGTTTCATTTTGCACTTCCGTCAGCGCTGGAAGTGTTCCATCCATCGTATTAATTGTTCATCCAGGGTTGAAAGTAGTGTACCGCTACTACTCAGGATGGGACTGTTGGTGTAGGTAGGTTTGCCGCACTACGCCCTTGATAAAGACCCTTGATTAAAGACCAATATGGGGAAAATTTTTAATCTTGAATAAAATCTTAACCCTTCCACTTTTTCTCGAATTCACTATAACAGTTCCATAAAATACCCCTTAGGCCACCATTTCTATATAGTGCTATATTGGAACCATTCACGTAACTCGAGAAATCCTCTTTAGAATTTCCTAAAAAAAAATTCTAATTTTGTTAAGTTTTGCTTACTAAGGTATCCTACAAAAAAATATTTTTTTCGGTAATCTTTGGGTCACTATTTTTATTTTGTATAAATGTTATTTTAAATTTAATAATATTTAACGATTATTCAGTTTTTTTTTATTAAATTGCGATTTTATTGTCACTTAACATCTAAATGTTAAGTGATTAACAGACCTCTATTAACTGTTAATGCGGCTCTGTTAAAATATGTGGTTTTTGTCTTTGCTAGTTAAATTTGAATTTATCTTCACAAACATTATGTATTAAATACTCTTAAATAAACTTTAACACAATTATGGGTGAATCCAAATAGAGATTACTTGGTTCGCTCGATTCATCGTGAATTTGCTGAAATAAATAAATATTAAAAAAAGCTTAAACATTTTATAGAATTTTATTTTTCAAACCTTAACTTCTGCTAATGTTAAAATATTATTCAATTCAAGTTGACATGTTTCTAATGACTTTAATTTTGACCAATCCTTTTTAAAGTCTTCATCATCTGACTTAGGACATCCATCAATTTTTATTAATTTTATCTGTGGATTTAATTTCACCAGAACCATCAATTGTTTATTAGACATAAGGCGACTGTAGTGGAGATTGATTGTTTGGAGGTTGCTAAAATTTTTAAATGACAGAGCAATTTTTTTAAAAGTTTTCTCTGACCACTTTGGACTTGCTGTCCGAGCATAAAATTGCTCTTTTTTAAGGGCATGAGATTTATTTTCTTCGTAATCGTCCATTAAAGATTCGTTTGTAAATTGAATGTATTTGAGTTTAACAGACTTTTCCTTGTGCTCATGAAGAGCCTGAAATATTTGTTCCTCAAAATTTGGCAATGCAGAATATTCAGATGTATTCCAGTTAATTTTTAGAGTTTCTAATAAAGGTAAATCGGTTATTGCCTTCAGAAACAAAGGATCACCAGTAAAGGCGAATATTTCTAGAGTCCTTAAATAAATCCAGTGATTAGTTAAGATTAAAAAAGAGGGTAAATCATATAATCCATAACATCCTTGTATATCTAATAACTTTAAATGTCTCTTTTTACTCACTGCCAGCAGATAATTTGTATCTAGATAATGACAGTTTCTTAATCTTAAACATTCTATATTTTCTAATTCGTATAAATATTTTCCTTCAAATTTGTTAATTTCAATATCTCTGAAGTTAATTACATTCAATTTTTTGCAACATTTGGCTAAATCCAATATTGTTTCATCTTTAAAAGTGTTTCCATTGATTTCTAACTCTTGAAGATTTGTAAAATATTGAATATTATGTCGAAAGCCTTGCTGAAGTTTGTCGAATCGCTTTTTCTCGTCTTCATCATAGTTACACCAGCGGGAAAGAAAATATGTTTGAAGATGTATTCGTTCCACGGACTCGGCACAGAGTCTACAGAACTCCTTTATTTCCGATTCTGTCAGTTCTCTTTGAGTAGTTTTAAAATTTGAGGGAGTGTAATTTATAAATTTATACTTTTTCTTGTATATTTCTTTGATCACGTGATAAAAATTGTTGCAAATTCTGGATAAAATTAATTGATCTGATAATTCGCACAAATCAAATATTTGGTAAAGAATTTCAGGAGGAAGTATTGCAAAGTAATCGTGTTCTGTAGTATCCATTTATAATTCAATTTCGGGATTTTTTTTAGTGTCAAAAGTAACAATATCTTGTAAGATAGATAAATGAGATCTGGTGTTATATGTAAAGAGATAATAAAATTAAAGAAATTTTTTAAATTTGTAGTTTACGTTTTTTAAAGTAACAAAATTATTTCAAATTTAACAATAAGAAGATAGAGGCAATCAACGGCCGCAATAGTGACTGGTTTCCGGATGTGGTTTTTATATGAAAGAAATGGGTAAATGTAGACCGATTCAAGCGCAACAAGGCCCCGGGCAATGACAATATCTCAGCGGAGATGCTTTTATGTGACGTTGAGGGATCGGCGAGACTGTGGCACCCATTTGTGCGCAAAATATGGGAAGAAGAAGCTCTACCAAATACCAAAAAAGGGTGACTCCAAAGACTACAATAACTACAGGGGAATAACACTTCTTCCAATACGGAACAAAATACTAAGTCGAGTAATTTTGAATAGAACGTCTGACGCAGTTTCTGAAGCACTCCGCGAAAATCAGTTTGGGTTCGGAGAGAATAGATCTTGTGTTGATATAATCACCAAAGTATAAATAGTAGTGGAGCAATGTAATGAATTCCGCACTCCCATTTACCTAGCGTTTATCGACTTTATAAAGGCCTTCGACAGTGTCAACAGGAACTATCTATGGAGAATTTTAGAAAACCGTAACATTCCAACGAAAATTCTGAACTTAATTCGGACAATGTAAGTTCACGGTAAGATTAAGTTTTTTTTATTACAAAAAAAAATATGATCACTGATTTGATAGGTTTGTATTCGAAAAATGCTAATCTATATTCTCTACAAAAAGATTTTGATTTGTAGATTATAAATGCAAAACTAACAAATAATGTTCGCATTTACTTTTTTTTTAATCAAAAACACTTAATCTTGCCAAAAACAATTATTTTAATTTTTGGTCTAAATTTCGCAAAAACAAAAAATAACCCATTTTCCCCATACAAATAGGCTCTTAAACTTTGGACCCGATGCGCGCCCACACAACGTTGTCTGATTTGGCTCAAATTTTCAGATCCAAACTTTTAGACCTAGTGTCACAATATTCCGTAGAAAATCATTTGAAATCAAAGAAAAAAATTTTCCTGTCACCCTACTGTACATACATTTTTTCGAAATATTCCTTTAAAATGTTAACAATACAAATTTATTATTTGATTCACTTTATAAAAATGTATTTTTATTTAAAAAAGTATAATTTCTATAAATACAGTGCACTCGCAGTAACGTGAACACCGCATAATATGAACACCGTCTAACATGAACAAGCATTTGTTTACATTGACTACTCTGTAACGTGAACAAACTCAGAAAGCCCTATAACGTGAACAATTTTTTATCCACTGAATATGTTTTCTAAGCTACAAATTCTACAAATACGGTCATCTAAAGAAAGAAAATATAAAAACTAAAAAAGTTCTAGGAATCCCCTTATAGCTTCTAAATTATTTGTCTTTTATTTGGCAAGGAAATTTTAAGTGAATCGGTCGGCATGAGTGTTAAAAAATCGAAATGTGTAGAATTAAAACTAAAGGCAGACATTTTAGATAGTTCGCAAAAAAAAACACTTGTTCCTAGTTTAGCAAAAAAGTATAACGTCGCTAAGTCAACAATATGCAGTATTAAAAAGAAAAAAGAAGCAATTTTAAAATGTGTAAACAACACATATCAAGGACCGGGAAAAAGGAAAGCCTTAAAATCATCAGATTTTATGGAACATACTCTTTACCGTTGGTTCATCAGAACACGTGAAAGGAACTTGCCTGTGAGTGGGCTAATATTAAAAGAAAAAGCCAAGGAACTGCACTCCCAACTTAAATAAAATGAGGGCGGATTCAATGCTAGTGACGGATGGCTTCAGCGATTTAAAAAAGGTACGGAGTTAGACTCCTTAAAGTTTCCGGAGAGAAACTCTCATCGCAGACTGAATTAGTGGATCCATTTAAGCTTAAATTTAAACAAAAAATTGAAGAAATGGAGTTATGCAATGACAAACTCTACAACGCTGATGAGTCTGGTTTATTCTGGAAACTTTTACCAAAATAAAATGTAAATGTGCTCCCGGTACAAAGACGGAGAAGCAACGAATAACGTTTCTGTGTTGCGCAAATGCATCTGGTGAACATAGACTTAAACTTTTAATAATCCAAGCGAAGCAGTATTTAAAACCGAAGATGGAAAGATGTTTATGCCACCAAATGTCACTCCTCTCATTAAACCAATGGACCAAAATGCGATTAAAATAACAAAATTATACTATAGAAATAGCTTGTTAGCTTCGATAGCAGCTAAAAACTCCAATCAATGAGCGACCTAACTCTGAAAGATGGTGTCACTTTTTTATCTGTCGCTTGGGAACGGGTCAGTACAGAAACTCTTGTCAATATTTTAGGTTTGGTTAGAAACCAGGATGACCCTGAAGAGAATATTCCACTAAGTATTCTTATAAAGAAATGGGATGCTGAAATAAACTCCTTGATGCAATTGTCAGCCGATCTTCTTCAGGTATTGAGTCCTCAGGTAAGAGTGCCAGTATAAACTGTGAAATCACAATTAAAACATGTTTTACTTACCTTTTGGTTGAGTTTACCATTCCGATCATTCAACAGTGAAATAATGATCCTTGTGTTGATAATACGAGTGATATAAATGAAATTGAGCAACACGAAGAAAGTGACGACGATAATTGCGATGCCGATTATCCTAGGAAAAAAATTATCGCAAATGAGGCAATTGAAGTTTTTAACAAGGCATTACAATGGGTAGAAGATGCAAAGGTGGATCAGAGTGACATGAGTGTACTTAGACGCTTAAGAGAAAAAGCAGTATTTTAGCTACTAGAGAAGAAAAAGCAGCAGAAAAAGATAACGGATTTCTTTTTATTTTTTTATAAAAAAGCTAATAATAAATTAATTTCATGTTTAATCGTGTAAAACACATACAAATACATATGTTTCTTTCATAAAATTTGACAATCGCAAACGTGAACATTTTCGCTAACGTGAACTCCCTTGGTTTTAATTAGTTCACGTTACCGCGAGTGCACTGTACATACATTTTTCTCAACTATCACTACCTAAATAGCTTTCGAACAATTTCCTATCATTTAAAACGACAAAAATGTCCATTTTCGTTACACACCGTTGCATTTACGAAAGGTAAATTTAATTGTCGAAAGCTAAAAAACTTGTGCGCACTTTCGAAACAAAACATACGAAGATCGTACCATTTGTACGAACACGAAAATTTTCTGTTTCGAATCGGCAACCCTCCTGGTGTTGCTATTAGATAATCACATTCCTGGCAACTTTTGTTATTAAACCTTTGTGGATAGCAGAGTTCTGCATCAAAACATTTGAAAAGCTTTTCAACACATTCGCTTTTTTTTAGATTCAACTCTTTATTCGTTTTTGTTCACGCGAATCAAATTCGTGTAGAAACAAAAAAGACACTAAATTAAAAAAACACACAAGAGAACTGTAGAGAACTGTTGAGAGTAAAAAACTCGACACGACAACAAACAATTTCAGCAATCACAGTTTTGTTTCATAAAATATCGAATTTACACGAATCATTCGAGTTCATTTGTAGGTATATAAACATTTTTGCGTTGAAATGAAAAAAAAAAATAAAATTAATGTTTACTTTCTTATTTTTATTTTTTATTTAACTTAAAAGTTCTTTTTATTTAACTTAAAAGTTCTTAAAAAAACTAAAATTAATTAATTCTTTACTAATTTTTAAAGTTATAATAAAATGAAATATACTTTTTATTTATATTTGTGTATATTGCAAATTATCAGACTTTGAGTTTTATTATATCAATCAATATGTGACAGTTATTTTGATTTAATATTATATCAAGCAATGACTGCTTTTTATTTTGTGATTAAGTTTTTTAAGCAATTTCTGAGCGATATCTTTTAAAATTGATTTTTTAGAGCAGGAATTTTATTTTTTATATAAAATCGGAAATTTTGAAAATTTTCCATAAAAATAGGAAAATTTAAAAATTTCCCATCAAAAAGGGAAATTTTTGAAATATCCTATATAAATGGGAAATTTTGGAAATTTCCCATAAACATTGAAAATTTTGAAACCTTCTTACAAAAATTTAAACTTTTAAAACTTCTTATAAAAATAGGAAATTTTTAAAAATAAAATTTTTGAAATTTCGAATAAAAAGGAAAATTTCCCATAGAAATGGGAAAAAAATTTTAAATTTCTAATAAAAATGGGAAATTTTTTAAATATCCTAAAAAACAGATATTTTAAAAAGGAAAACTTTTAAGTTTTCCAATTTTTCCATTTTTATGGAAAAGTTTTAAAATTTCCTATTTTTAAGGGATATTTTTAAAATTTCCCATTTTTATGTTAAATTTTAGATTTTTCCCATAAAACTGGGAAAATATTAAAATTTCCCATTCTTATTTTCAAAATTTCCTACTTTTATGGGAAATTTTCAAAATTGACCATTTTTATGTGAAATTTTCAAAATTTCCCATTTTTATGGCAAATTTTCAAAATTGACCATTTACATCGAAAATTTTCAAAATTTCCCTTTTTTATGTGAAATTTTCAAAATTTACCTACCATTTTTATGGAAATTTTCAAAATTTACTATTTTTTATCGGAAATTTTCAAAATTTATTATTTTTATGGCAAATTTTCAAAATTGACCATTTTTATGTGAAATTTTCAATATTAACCATTTTTACGGAAAATTTTCTAATATTACCATTTTTATTGGAAATTTTCAAAATTTACCATTTTTATGGTAAATACAAAATATTATTATTATGCAAATACAGAATATTAAAAATATATGTATACTAACCTCTTGATTTTTTACTTCTTTCACAAAACAAAATTATCAATTAATCAATCACTTCTTTCGCAAAAAAATGTTTTTTAATTAGCAGTTAATCAATCACTTAAAGAAGGGAATGTGCAACTGTCATTCATTTACTTAGATTGTTTTTAGAATTTTTAGTGTTACTCTCTTAATATACATGAAAGAAAAAAACACTCGTTGTAAATGAAACAAACAATGTTTTGATTCTCTTCTCATTTTTCTTTATTCGAATTGAGTTGTAACACCAAACTAGATTTTGCAGTACTCATTCGTTTCTCTTTCTTTTCTATTTTTCTTTTGCACTGATCGACACCATTTAAGAATTTTACTGTGATTTGAGATTAAGAATGTTTTGATGCAGAACTCTGGTGGATAGTACCTGCAAATTGCATGGACTATAAAATCTTTCAAATCATCTGGAACAAAGGAGGTCACACCTGTTGAACTATAAATGCTTTATATGTATCTGCTGTATCGACTTAGCATGTATTCCTATGCGGAGGGAGTCCAAAATCGTTTTAAATTATTTTATTTTTACGATGAAAATAAATGAAAATAACTTAACTATAACGATAAGAATACAAATTCTTTAGAAACTTATTGCGTATCAATCAAGGCGATGAGTTCTTTCTAAAACGATTTAATATTACACTATGGTATCAACCATGATTCATGCGTATGAATCATAGTGTAATAATGAAAGTGATATCAAGAGCCCAGCTGATGAATTCGCTGGGCTCTTGACAAAATGTAAGTAAAATTACAAAAACATTTTGTCATGTTGTATTTGTTATATTGTTATCACCACCTCTATTAATTCGCCTTGGTTTTCGACCAAATACAAAAGTAGGTTTTGTTTATTTAGAATTTCAATATCAAAGAAAACATGAAACTAAAACAACTGTGCTGCCAGAAAAATGTAATACAAACATAATCCACAATACAAAGGCGAATTTACAGCAGGTGAAACCTACAAATCTGTTTATCGACATTTCCGTAACTAAGCTTTATTCTACCGCTTATATGCTTCTGACAGAGGTTAGGTTAAACACTTGGCTCCTAGATAGTGGTAGCTTTGTGTTACCTGCAGGGCGAAGAGAAGATTAAATTTTTCAGTTAGAGCGAGCATATTTTACGAATATTAATATTAGAACCCTCAGATAGATCGTGCGGCCCAGATGGTAAGCCCTAAGATCAGTAAGGTTTGGTCAGTGACAGAGGAGGTGAGTGACAATTTCTTCCTCCTCGACGTTATGACAACTTCTACAGTAGTCATTGCTATAAAAATTGATAGCCTGTTTCACGATTTCGAAAGAAAATCTACTCGAAAGAAAGTGAGTAATTCGAATTCGAATTAATTTTGGTTTCACTATTTCGAAGCCTTTCGTTCGTTTCTATTCGAAAGCAAAATATCAATTGACTCATTTTGACATTTGCTTTCGTATTGCTGGTAACTTGTTCGAAATATGAAAATACTTACATACGTTTTCTTTCGACTTGTTTTTCGACTTATCTTTCGCATAAAATAAAGTTAGTGAAACGAAAAACAAATTTCTTTCGTATAGGATAAGAAAGAAAGCATTCTTTCGAGATCGTGGAACAGGCTAACATATACGTATGTATGTATGTTATACTATTGTGCAATGTCCTGTGAGAATAGATATGAGCATGCGTAGTATGTGGCGCAGTAGAGCTATCTAGACTGCATAACGCTTACTATTGTAAGTTGACCAGGTTAGTTTGAAGACTGACCAGGTTGTTTCTTTGGTCGAGTTGGTCTGCGCTGACCTATATAGAAATTGCTTAATGATCAATTTTCAGGCTTATAGCTTATTTAGGGCCTGTTCGTTAATGCATCACTGCGCTGCATCACGACTTTAAGCGTTTGATAATAAGCTACCTGTAGTCCTTTACTTCAATTTTTTACGCAAGTAGAAAGCAGTGCTGCCCAAAAATATGTTCGCATCATCATATTTCATGCTGCAAAGTTAGCAAACGTGATGCAGCGCAGTGATGCAATTACGAACAGGCCCTTATTTACTTAAATTACCTATATTTACACTCTGTTAAGGTAAAAGGCCAATCATATTTCATTAGAATTCTATGCTCTTCGATCTTATGCGCATGTTCTCCAATTTCGAATTTCAAAGATTTTCTTTACTTGGTCTTTGCATTGTAGTTTCGAACGTCTTTTTCTATGACACAACACTTTTCTTTTTGGAGCATTTTCGTTCACCCACACAACGTGTCCTGTTGTTGTTGTTTTTTTTTTTGTATTGGACCAACACTCAGGGGATGACCCCTACGTATGCATTGTGATGGAACTAGGAAAAGAGGTTGTGGAAAGGAGCATAGAGGTTATTAGATTCCAAATATTTGACTAGATGATAGTTTACCATACTTTCCATCACTTTGAAAGCGCGGAACAAATTGCTATTGGGCGATAATTTTCGGGATTGCTAGCCTCACCTTTTTTGGGGATTGGCGTTACATTAGCAACCTTCCAACACATAGGAAACTTACAGGCATGGTATAAGGTGCTTAAAAGGTTGGCTAATGGACGAGCCATCCGGCCAAGGATTTATTATTATTTATGTTAAGATCCGCTAAAACCCTTTTAACAGCACGTGATCGAAATAATATTGCCTAGCATAGTTACTGATACTTTCCGGCAAGTGTGAGTTATTTGCAAATAATTCAAAAAAAGGTTTACTTTTTCAACCGGGTTAGTAAATGACTAATCATCCTTTAAAAGAGTTGGAATTGATGAACTAGCATTATTCCTTACTCTTAACGAATGACCCTTAGGGGCAGTAAGAACTTTGGTACGACTGAGTACCCTGGCACACGAAGACCTCGACTTTTTGCACAGCAAATCAGTCACTGGAGTTTTATTACTTCTCCAGATTCTAAATGCTTACTCCCTAGATCTGACAGCAGTTTTACATGTCTGATTAAACCACGTTTTGTGACGTGGCTTAATCGAAGACTTATTTGTCGGTATGAAAGTATTCATTCCCAACTTAATAACATTTTTTACCATTTTTGCCATGGCATTGACATTACTGTCTAGGAAACACAGTTTCCAATTAAAATGCCGAAAGAAATCGTTGAGATCCGCCCAACGTGCCTTCCCGTAGATAAAAATCTTACGTTTCGTAGCTGTTGGTGAAACGTTACGAGGTTTTGAGAAATAGTGATCGGAGTTACGGAGAGGTGCAAGGAACAGCTCAACATATTGTAACTCTGGAGTTGTGTGGCCTAAATGGGGAGGCCAAGAAGAGTTGTGGACATTGAAATCGCCAGCAACAACGAGGATCTTTGTAATGGAGCCAGAAAGGGTGTCGAAGCCGGAGAATGTTGCATCCCTTCCTGCTTTTGGGCTCATGTAAAGGAATCCGAAGTGCTTCCTGATTGTGGTTTTAACCCAAAGGCAGCTAAATTTAACATCATTCGTGCTCAAAGATTGCTGGCACTGGAAGGCAACTTCATCACGAATGTACATGACAAGACCCCGATGGAAATTAAAAAGCGATAGGAGGTGATACCCAGGAATATGAAAATCCTGTGGATCAGCTTTATCAGATACCTGGGTTTCACATAAGGCGAAAACATCCGGCCTATGAAAACAAATGTGTGCATACACCGAAAAAAAATCGTTCTTAACCCACGAATATTGTATAAATCTAGTATGCAAGTATGATTCAACATTTGATTTCGAAACTTGTAAAATTATTTTACAACCTCGATTATATAGTTCTCAATGATCATATGTGCTCCAAATTTTGTGGACTGTCAGCTTATAGAAATCATCAGTTTTGTTTTTGATTCATTGAAAACTAGACCCATTTTATTCGATTCCTTCTCGATACTTAAAAAGTCGGCAGTCTCCTATCGCAATGTCTCTTCGTCCGAAAACGCTAGTAGTGTTTTCTGTTAAAAGGCTGATAGCGATTATTATGCATATTATGCCGTAAACACCAGCTACAGAACAAAGTATTTGCATTTCATAACAAGTTCTTAACGGGTTGGGGTTGGAAGGATTGTTGTGACTTCGTACAGAAAAGAGTTCTATATAGGAATGTCTCGCCATCTCATTTAGGGATGTATTGAAATTAGGTAAAATTAGGTAAAACCCTTACCCGTTAAGTACTTATTATGAAATGCAAATAGTTTGTTTTGTAGCTGGTGTTTCCGGCATAATGTGCAATTTTGTCATGGGAGTTAGAGGAGTCTCAAAGATTTAGGCAGCAGATTCCTTACTGACCTGCAGGATCTGCAACAGTGCAGGCTGCATGATATTGTACGTTTCACCACTGGTCTCAACTGGCCTAGATAGGGTATTCTTCTTCTCCCTCTACAACTTTCTATTATCTTTTCTCTTCCTCTATCTTCAATCTTTTTTTTTTTTCTTTCTCCTCTTCTAGTAAAGGATCACAATGGACCCCTGGGGTCTCCGAGTGAAGGTGTCGCTTGACACCTCCTTTATTACCTAACCTAACCTAGAGGTGGCACAGGTCCATCTAATGGTTGAGGAATACCCTCTAAAGTAGTCGTGTACATATCACAAAATATTCCGGACAATAACAAATTTAAATTGTTTTGCGACAATTGGTTCAGCTCTGTTAGCCTTTTACTAATAATAATAATTTCCCCGACAACATTCCAATTGGAACAAGGGGTACTTCTCTCAGACAATGAGCTGCATCCGATTTTATTTTTAGACTCATTGAAAGGGACCTACTTTTTAACTCCGGCTCCGAACGGCAAATGCATTAGTTAGAGAAGTTTTACATAGCCTAATAGCAGAGTTATGAGGTGAACCGCCGCTTTTTGGAAAATTTATTTTTTCAAGTGAGTCTGGCCGATTTTCGAACTTGGGACCTCTGGTATGCTAGGCGGATGACTATATCACAGCGGTTCACACGTTAGCCTTTTAGTACTGTGAGCAAATTTTGAGCTTAAGCCTATTAAAGATCCAAAAACTAGCCGAGGATCAAATGACACTAAATTTGAAAGTAAACGCAATCTAATTCCACGTCCAGCTGTAGTCGAGCATATGGGCGGAGTGCTCGGCATATAGGCGAAGTACTAAGTCCGTTGTAATCAACTCGCCCTTGCATTGAATTTTCACGATCGTAGATTAGCAACAGATGCCTCCACTTACAGCTTAACATTGCAAATAAACTAATGAACGCATCCCATGAAACGTTGTGGTTGTGTTTTGGGTAACTTTGGACTGGTTTGGGTAGTTTCGTTATCATATGGAAACACAATTCTTATTAAGATTGTTTTTTTTATTACTTATGCTTTCTGAAATAGGCAAATTAGGAGAAGATAAAAAAATAAAATATCACTTTAGAAAATGAAGAATTAACTAGTGTTTAATTGCATCGTAATCCAAAAATAAATATTTAGCCAAGTGTAGAACTATAAACAAGGAGGGAAATAAAGATAAGCATTTTTGGAAGAATTAAATTTAAACAGTCAAATTCTATAATAAAAAAAAATTAGATTCAGGTGTCTGTTATCTTGAGAAAACTATGATCATAGATTATGTTCTAAATTTTGTTTATCTGTTGCATATGTATCGGGTTATCCATTTTGCGGTTTCAAAAGTGAACGTAAATAAAACACATATAAAATGTTTTTTTCATGATGTTTCTTTTTATACTTTTCATACCAATAGACTTAGAATCACTTTCTGGGTCGATTTAGCGATGTCAGTCCGTCCGTCTGGCTCGACCATGTAATCAAACAACAGGTCGCAATTTTAAAGATAATATGATGAAATTTGGAAAAGATGATTTTTTTGATAGTGGGACCATGGCTATTGAAATTCGTTAAAATCGGTCCATTATTTATGGTACCTCCCATAGGTCCCACTTCCCGGAATTGATACTTTGGCCACAAAAATCAATAAAAATCATGAAATTTAAAACATGTACTGCTTATGCAAACCAAAATTACTGGACCAAATTTCGTTTAAATCGGTCCACATTTGACCATAGCTCCCAGACAAACTCTGTTGTCAAAATGCACTAAATGAAACTAAAAACTCATAAATCTGATGATAATGAGAATTTTGAGTTTATTTTTTTCCATACGTAATTTTTGTAAAAACTGTAATCATTTGCCAAATTTTAGTATAATCGGTCCACATTTGGCCCTAGCTGTCATATAAGTCCAAATGACGGAAACAGCTTAAATATAAAAGTTTTGAGAAAATGTTTGTATGAATGCAAAATTAAGCAAATTTTTGTCTTTATACAGGAACATGAACATCTTTGACTAAGTGGTGAAGGGTATCGTATGGTCTTGCTTGACCGACTCTAGCAGTTTTTTTACTTGTTTATTATAAAGTTTGAATGTTGACGTTATGTGCGAAACACTACATCATTTAAATTACCACCACGTGAAATGTGGCAAGCATTGATTCTTTTGAGGTGATTTTCGACCACTTTTTGACACATATTGGGCGGTATTTCAGTCATAACTTGACGGTCTTTCGCGTAGCCCCCCAAAAAAGTCTAATGGTGTCAAATTGCAATGATCTTGGTGGCCAGTTAATATCGCCACGACGAAAAATTACGCGGCCAGGAAAAGTCTCTTTCAATAAAGCCATATTCGCCCGAGTTGTGTGGCATGTGGCACCGACTTGTTGAAACCACACATTCTTTAAGTCGTATTCTTCAATAGCAGGCAAAAAAAGTCGGTTGTTATATGCTAATTTTTGAGAACGACGAGGAATCGACACATCGAAACGATGATACTGTAGGTACTACTTTGCAAATTATTACTTTGTATTTCAAAAATATTTTAAATCAATATTTCATTTTTTATATTGTTAAAAATTTTCATAAATTTAAATTTTAAATATTACATTTTTTCATTCTAAAAACTATCGTCATAATTCAAATTTTCTTAAAAATAAAAATTTATTTTTTTGAGTAAATGTTTTTTCATTTATAATACTTACAATATTTGTAACCGCACCAGTCTCGTGAAGTACGATATGTGGCTGTTGCCACATATCGCCATTATTGTAATAGGCTTTGATTATTTTTATGCGTTGTGTGATACTTAAGCGATCCATTTTCGACAATGTCAGACTTTCAACTGAAAAGAAAAAAATTGGTTTAACAACTTAGTTTGACAGATGTCGAATTCCAGTCCTATACTTTTGAAATCACGGATAATCCTATAGTAGGTGATATAATTTACGATCTAATACCGCGATCTAAAAAAATGTCATAAAAAATTTTCTCTACTAAAGGGTGTCCCAACTAGAACGCAATTTTTAAATTTTAAATAAAACACAGATATTAAAGAAAAAACGTGAAACTTTTTTATATCTTAAAGTAGACAGAATGAGGTTATGTATGGAACAAGATATCGAGCAGATGGCCGCCGCGGCTTTGCTGGCACTCACGCGATGTCAGTCCGTCCGTCTGATTATGCTGATAAAATCATCTTCAGTGACGAAGCCCATTTCCATCTTAATGGCTTCGTCAATAGGCAGAATTGTCACATTTGGTTCTCAGCGTGTCACTGTGTGGTGTAGTTTTTGGGCTGGAGGAATCATTGGACCTTTTTTTATGAAAATGAGGCAGGTCAAGCGCAAACAGTCAATGGTGTTCGGTATAGTGAAATGATAACCAGTTTTTCTTGCCTATAATTGAAGAAATGAATGTGGAGGGTATGTGGTTTCAACAAGACGGCGCCACAGGCCATACAGCCAGAGAAACAATTCAATTGCTACATCAGTCATTTCTAGGTCGTGTTATTTCGCGTTCTAGTTGGGACACCCATTAGAATTTGTACTCGATATTAAATGCGATGATTTGGTCCCAGATTGAAAAATCGAACACTGCGATAAAATGTAAGGCAGAAAATTGAATTTTGTTATTTTGACTAGTGTTATTAAATATTTAAATGCATTAACTTTAACTCGATCCAGCAATGCGGAATGGGCTCTGCTAGTGCATATTGCATGTATTTTTGTTAATATTTTTTTTTCAAAATTTATTTATATATAAAAATTGTTTATTGAGTATGTTTCGATCTACTGAAAGTGTTGTAACAGTTAATTAAAAATTATACATATGAATATGAAAAAAATGGCAAATTTATATGTAAGTATGTGTATATTAAATATTTTTCTTTTATAAATAAATACAAATACAATTATTTAATTATAAATGAAACAAAAAAAGAAAACAACTAAATTACGAAAGGAAAAAAACATTCAATTTCGATTTGACCTTTTACAAATAATCAATCTCTCTCTCTTTCTCGCACATCATATGCATATAATAATTAGAATAATGACAATAATATTTTAAAAATAGTAATAATTATAATAATAATAATAATAAAATTAATAATGGATGATAAAAACAAAATCAACAGGAACATTTGCTTTTGCCATCTAAAGCTGTCTGATCTCCGGAATTGTTGAGATTGAATTTTTCACTATCGGCCAAATCGGCAGCACTTATTAGTTTATCGTTCAATAAAATCTAGAGTTTTGGGTGAAAAAAATACTCCGTTTTATATATTTGGTATAATAATTTGTTATTAGGAGTGTTCCGAATAAAATTTGTAGTTATATTTAATTAAGTATAACTTATGTACGTTTCATAATCCATCAAACAACTGGAGTATGTATATAATAATGTGATCAAAAATATATATGGGCAAATCCTACATTTGTACGGATTTTGTTGTACTTAAATGTATCCTATTGTCGTTCTACACTAGATAGCTTTTGCTATCGAAAGGCGTTTATTAATTTACATACTTCTTTTGGAGGAAAAAGATATTCGCTTTTAAAGTAATGTGGCGGACGCTATAAAAAATGGAAATGACTTTTTTTCAACACGTGTTTCTGTAATTTTCATCAAATCGGTCATAGTAATAAAAAAATGTAAATACATTAAAGAAGGAGGAAAATCAGAGGATTACAAAACAGCTTTTATAAAATATTTCTAAGTTTCCAGTTTCACCAAAAATCCATAAATCTATTGTTGCGGACGCTACATGATGGACGATACAGTTTTTACTTGAATGTTTTTTATTAGGAAAAAATTAATATTTCATATTTTTTAAGGATTCGTTAATCAGTGAAAATAATGGTTTTATTTGTTTCCGAATTTGATCTTGTTCCTTATCATGTTCGCGGTTAAAATGCTGTTTTTGGTCACAATTTAATATTTCACAAAACGGTTAATTACATATACAGTGAAGCCTCTCCTAACGGACACTTTCCATAACCGGACACCTCCTACAACCGGACGAATTGTGCAGAACCGTGATTTTCAACTGTTTTTTCATAAATACAAAATGTATTCCCATAACCGGACACTCTAATAACACTGCTCTGCAGCCAAATCCTCCTTTTAATAAAACTATGTGGACTACATGGATTTTGATGCGCTAAACTCAGATCCGTTGTCGGTTTTTTCCATCATATCTGGATTTTTTTTTATGGGCGTGGCAATTTTTTCCCCTTAAATTAGTCAGGTACGGAGACCTATTTCGTCCTAACTCGAGAACGACTCATCCGATTTTCAAAATTAAAACACTTAAAGATGCATTTATTTTAGTCTAATACAATTTTTCTGTATCTCTTATCGTTTTGGAGTTATTTAGAAATTAATGGGGAAAAAAAATTGTTTTCGTGCGAAATTTGTAATTTTTTTCAGGTTAAAAGTGTAATTAAAAAAAAGATAAAGTAAAATTTTAACATTTTAAACATTTTTCTAAGAGCTACATATCTTAAGAATAAAATAAGCTATAAACCATAAAAATCGGTTTAAAAATGTGAATTTTATTACCAATTTACCACAGGCACCCACGCCCATAAAAAATCCAGATCTCATGGAGAAAAACCGAAAACGGATTTGAGTTTAGCACATCAAGATCCATATAGTCCGCATAGTTTTATTAAAAGGAAAGACAAAAAATGAATTTTTGCAGAGCAGTGTAATCGGACGCGGACACCAAAATTTTAAAATAATGATCTAAAAATCCCTCATAAGCGGACAAAAGCGTTAAAATCAAGACGAATTTATCAGAAAAAAACGCTAAAAAAATTTACCAAATAAATACAACTCTTGTTAAGTTACTATTTTTTCCAACTCTGTTTCGTATTTGTGTTAATGCCATTCAATTTTGTGATTCCTCTTTTAACAAAAATGACAAAGAAATTTCTATTTATTTGAACAAATTGTTTGATTAACTTCTTTTGATGCTTTAGAACACAAAAAAATGGCAAATAAAAAAAATATGTTATCAATCAAAGAAAAAATGGAAATTATAAATGAGTTTGACAGGGAAAAGATTTCGGCGCGTGAAATCGCAAGGAAGTATGTAAAGTTTTTTGAGTTTTTCTGCAAAACATTTTGTTGCATTTCTTTTATTTGAGTATACACAGAGTTAGTAAAGTATACGTACGACCAACTGATTGCTTGTTTTATAAAAATTTGTACAAATATTTTTTGCTTTTTTCTAATTTTTAATAAATATTGGTCTTAATAATTAAAGAGTGTTTAAAAAATGCAGCCAAGTTTTTTTGTTAAGAAAATACAACCGTGAAACTCTCAAAACGCATTCCTGAAAAGTTACAAAAGTATACATACGCACTTTGTTTTTAAAGTACCGTTATAAATGCCGCTAGGAATTTTATAGAAATGCATCTTTTTCATTAGTAGAAGTTGTTAAGATTAAATACGCACTTGATTTTTCCGCGTTTTGTTATCTAATAAGAAATAATAGTAAAAATGCCAAAAACTCGAGAAATTTCCGAAGAAATTAGAAAATTGGTAATAAAATTAAAGAAGGAAGGCAAATCTCTTCAAAAAATAGGTGATATATTAAGTCTACCGAAATCCTCAGTACAAACAATAATAAAAAACTTTGAAAAAAATGGAAATTATGCCAGCAAACCAGGCTGTGGTCGTCCCTCTGTGCTGAGTGAGAGAATGCAAAGGACGATTATCAGATCACTGAAAGAAAATCCGAAGCAAAGTGCGGTCAAAATAAATCACAAACTGGAGTCCTGTCATGGTACCAGAGTATGCACCCAGACAGTTCGTCGTTGCATTAAAAAAGTGGCTTTGTTAACAGAGTTGCAAGGAAAAAACCTTTGCTTCGAGCCGCAAATGTATCAAAACGCTTGGAGTATGGAAAAAAATATCAAAATATCCACATAAGTGATCCTACGTTTTGGGAACGTGTAATATTCACGGACGAGTGTAAGTTTATGGTTTTTGGAGGAGACGGACGTGCCAAAGTTTGGAGAAAACCCAATGAGGAGTTCTTACCACAAAATGTAAATTCCACTGTAAAACATGGTGGAGGCTCCTTAATGGTCTGGGGATGTATGGCCGCAGGTGGTGTTGGATGCCTAAGGTTTATTGAGGGAACAATGGATAAGACCGCGTATATCGAAATTTTAAAGGACAGTTATCTTCCTAGCGTCAAAAAACTTGGTTTAGAGGAAAATGGAATATTTATGCAAGATAATGATCCTAAGCATTCCTCTAAAATAGTTAGGGAATGGTTGCTGTATAATGTCAAAAAGCAATTAGAGCATCCACCTCAATCGCCAGATTTAAATGCTATTGAGCATTTGTGTGATCATCTTAAAAGAGCCATTCAAAAAAGGAATATAACGTCTATTCCTACATTAAAACAAGCATTGATAGAAGAGTGGAATTTAATTTCTCCGGAAACGACCAAAAAATTGGCGTTGTCAATGCCTACTAGACTGTCAGCTATTGTGGAAGCCAAAGGACGCCATACCAGATATTAAAATGTATTTTTTTTTATTTTTTAAAGTCGTACGTATACTTTAGTAACTTTATACAAAAGTGAAATATGAATTAATTTTAGTTTTGATAGATATTGAAGTACATTTTTAATTTTGTTATTATTTTTATAAGAAATATAAATGTTTGACAAAAACAACCACATTTTATTTATTTTTTTTTTTTTCACCAAAACATCAAAATATGGTACCGTATGTATACTTTTGTAACTCTGTGTATATAAGATTCAAAATTGGTAAAACACATGCCGCAGAAATCATTAAAAATAAAGAAGTCATTCGTTCCAATTTTGAATCTGGAATAAATTGTTCATCAATCAATCAAATGGATTTGACGAGTTCTTAAAAGTAGATGAAATCGTATTCACTGAAGATGACTGTATAGAAACATTATATCCAAGCGCTGTTATGGAGATAACCAGTCTGAAGATTCTGAAGACGAGGTGCATGTAGGGATACCTAATCCCATAAGCTCTTATGATGAAGCATTAAAACAAATTGTTCGTTTAAAGCAATTTGCAAAAGACGACTTTGTCGCGTTCCAACAGATAAAAAATATTGAAAGTCATTTTGAAACTCAACAACTCATATTGAGCCGGTCTAAATTAAAGCAGTCAAACATGAATCAATTTTTTCGACCGCAGTAGAAAGCTTAGCATTATAAAATAAAAAAGATGTATTAAAAAAAAAGTTGTACCTCTTTTAAGCGGACACCTCTTATACCGGACAAAAATGCCGCGACGGTGAGTGTTCGGTTATGAGAGTTTTCACTGTATTTATTTTAAGTTTTACACTTTTTACATCTTATTTTTCGTCCCAAGAATGCTGCGGCTACCTTTTAGAGTGTCCCAAAAATAAAAAAAAAAATCAGATTTCAAAATCACCATATTTGCCCACTGTTTATTTTTTTAACACCTAATATCTTAAATTTAATCTGTGGATATAGGCAGTGTTAATGCTTTATGAATAAGACAGACATGTGTTCGTAAATTTTGTATTTAACAAATATTATTTTGTAAAAAATATATACTGTGACGGACGCTACACACTTTCCTTTACATATTATTTTGTAAAATGCTATATAAACATCTAGATATTTTTAGCCTAATGTTAAGTTCTCTTTACGAACCAAATTCAATTGGAGAAAAAAGAAAAATTGCACTAGTCAAATTAAAAAAACCTTTATTTCTGTGACGGACGCTACACACTGAGAGCCCTTTTTTATTTGACGTTATTTAAATCACTCCAATTACTCTTGATGGGGTCTTTTACATCTTTTTGTATAAAATTAAGCAGACTTTGAGCCCCTACTGAAACTTGATACCTAAAAGGATGTTTTTGCGGTTTTTATGGATTTTTAAAAAATCTTTTATTTTAAAATGTTTAAAAATTCGAGATGGGTGCAAATAAAGACCTGCCATTCACGAAGAAAGCAATCAGAAATTGTATCCATTCTATATTCTAAAGGATCAATATATGGTAAATTTTTCCATAAACACAAATATGCGATTTTGACAGTTTTAAAATTTTGTTCTTGTTTAAGGTTTTTCGGATTTGCCCATATGTATTATTTGTTTCACTATGTTTAAGTTTTGTCTGAAATGATATGTACATATTTTATTCGGAACATTTTTTAGGGTGTATTACCTTATTTACTAGCGCTCTAGCTGCCTCATCTATATTGATATTTTCTTTGGCGGATGTCTCAAACCATCCAGCAAAACCATGTTCTTTAACATATTCATCCATTTTTTCGCCATTTGTTACCGCTCCTTGTTTATCTTGATCGCACTGAAAGAAAAATGGTGCAAAATTCGTAAATTTATATACATATTTGCTAAAATTTAATAAGAAATATATAGTCTCTAAATAGTATATAGTCTCTAAATAGTGATTAATTACATCTTTATACAAGCATAAATTCAGATGAAGGAATATGGTTTTTTTTTGCTGGAATAGGTCTCAGTTCCAGCGATATCCTGATTTCTTTTAAAGCTTAGTATGTACCTGAAAGTGAGACCTATAGGAGGTACCCTAAATAATGAACCGATTTTGACGAACCAAAAAAGTTGTTTGTATTAAATTTTATAAAACTATCTTTAGAACTGCGAACTGTACTTTGATTACAAGCTTTACATGGGGGTCCAGTTAGACGGACTGACATCGGTAAATCGACTCAAGAAGCGATTCTAATATAGGGTTTATATAACTCAAGCGCCTGACAAATGAGTGAAATTTACATGTGTTTTCTTATTGTAACAAAAACAAAATACATGTAAATTTCACTCAATCGTCAAACGCTTGAGTTATATAAACCCCACATAAGTCTATTATATATAATATATATATATATATAATTCCCCGACAACATTCCAACTGGAACAAGGGGTACTTCTCTCAGAAAATGAGCTGCATCCGATTATATTTTTAGGCTTTTTGAAAGGGACCTACGTTTTAACGCCGACTCCAAACGGCAAATGCATTAGTTAGAGAATTTTTACATAGTCTAATACTCAATAACCAGTGGCTAGCTGAGTTATGAGGTGAACCGCCGCTTTTTTTTTGAAAATTAATTTTTTTCAAGTGGGTCTGACAGGGATTGAACTTGGGACCTCTGGTATGCTAGGCGGATGACAAACCTGCTATACCACGGTGGTTCACAATTGGTATACTTAAAGATCGTTCTTAGATCAATATTTCTATGCCTTACATATCGAGCCCTTAGATTAAAATGATCGTAAGCGATAGGAAAAATATTGATCGTAAGCGAGAAGAAACCTTTATTTAATGAAAACGAGGAATGTATTAGTGCATAACATTTTTGTTCAAACTAATTATATTTATTCCAAATGGTTTAGAAGTTATGGTGCAAAGTATTGTATGTGAAGTTTTTCAGTTTTACTTCAATAACTTTTAAACTACTGGGCGGATTGTGGCGCAATATGCAGAAATCGGCCAATGGGTAGTTGGAGTTTTAGACCAATTTTTAAAACTGGGCCAAAGTTGAGCATCATTTTATGTAAAACCTATTGGTTCGTATAACTTTCGAAAACATAAACCCATTGAAAAGATTTTTACGCATTCGAAAACTACTTAAGAAAGAAAGAAAAATATGCTTACTGTACAGTGTACACGCTATCTCTAATAGTTTAAGAGATATTTAACGGAATGTCGTTTACAATTATTTAAATCTAAGGGCTCGATATATTAACACAAACCTTTCCTTATCCTTTAAAACTATTTTGGTGAAGGGTATAAACTATAGCCAACTAAAAAAGTACTTTTATGAACCTATGGACACTTTTAAGTACTTTTAAATTATGTTAATATTTTAAGACCCAATTCAATAAGGCCATAAAAGAAGATGTATAATGTTCTCAAAATGGTAGAGGCAAATATATTTTCTGATAGTCAAGCTCTAGGTCTTTAGGTCCTCTGGTTCATATTATATGGATGTCGGGCTACACTGACATGCCAGGGAACTGTGCAGAAAAATTATATTTGAACTTCAATACAATGCGAGGGAGGCAATGTAATTTTGCAAATAATAGATGGACGTCAGTTTATGTATTTATTAATTCCAGACTTATGTGGCTCCATTGATATATGAAATGAAAAAAGAAATGAAAGACCTGGGGCCAAACTGTCGCATTCGATATCGTTCGAAAACTCAGTCTTCGAGCGATATGGCCCCTGATGTATTCTTAATTTTGGTGGTTAGAAAATGACACTACCTAATTGAAAGGCAAGTGTTTAGGCCGAAAGTTGCAACTAGGGACTTTTGTAGGAGCTATGTTGACTAAGAGGAAGTATAGAAGGGGTCTAAGTCTAGTATAGAAGGGGTCTAAGTCTGGGCTCATATTTCTTTGTTGTCCAAATAGTAAAAGGGGAGAAGTCAGTGAAATGCCTTTGATAGCATCCATGGTAGCACAATGGAATTCATATTTTACTTATCTAAGTCAGGTATGGTCTTATCTCTGAATTGTATTACATATTTAATTTTTAATAAAATATTTTTGTATTATGTTTCTGGCTCAAAATCAAATGTTAATTAAAAATTTTAGTTTTTATGTAAAAAATTGCAAAAATCTGCGGGATCCCCAGAATTC
This sequence comes from Stomorhina lunata, assembly GCA_933228675.1. Taxonomy (NCBI): domain Eukaryota; kingdom Metazoa; phylum Arthropoda; class Insecta; order Diptera; family Rhiniidae; genus Stomorhina; species Stomorhina lunata. The sequence goes on from OW121744.1 coordinate 54,491,157, forward strand.
CCGAATGAAAAAACTTCTTCATATCGAGCACTTAGAATAAAATAATCGTAGACGACCTTCCGTTAAATATCTTTTAAACTATTAGGGATAGCGTAGTACAGAAAGCATATTTTCTGCCCAGTAGTTTAAAATTTATTGATGTAAAACTAAACAAGTAAGAGTGTTATATTCGGCTGTGCCGAATCTTATATACCCACCATCAAGTTGTGTTAAATTTATAAATATCTCTCATATATCTACGAAGGTGCAGCTAATTCAAAATGTGGACCAAATTCGAAAAAAGTTGTTACGCTAGTTGGGATTGTTAGTAAAATATTTGGACAAAATTCGGCTGCAGGAGCTTTTTAGTTCAACATTTAAGTAGTCTAAGTAGTTTCCTAGTCAAATATGGACCGATTCCTATAAAATTTTTATATACTGACCTATAGTTGCATACAACTTCTCTATTTTAAATTTTTTCGTCATAGCTATTACAATTGTATTCAATTTATTATTTATTCAAGATATCGAAAATACTTTTGTAAAATTTTGTTCCTCTAGCTCTTTGTGTTAAGGCGCTATCGCGTTTTTGTCTGACGGACAAACGGACATAAACCCTTTTTTCTTTTTGTTTTTTTGTGTTTAAGTTTTTTATATGGGAGCTATGGTCAAATGGTAACCGATTGTGACAAAATTTTGCGCAATGGTTGACATTGACATAAGACTTCCTTGTGCTAAATTAAGTGGCCAAAGCTATTACAGTTTATCATTTATTGGTATTTAAGTGTATTTTAGGTGCAATTTGGGATGTTTCCGTAAGTTTTTTGTATGGGAGCTATGGTTAAATTTGAACCGAGTTGGATGAAATTTTTTACGCTGCCTAGAACTTACGTAAAACTTCTATGTGCCGAATTTTATCATCATAGCTATTATAATTTGTCATTTATTAGCAAATAAGCAATTAGCCTGGATACGATTTCAATACCAAAATTTTCCAAGAAATGAAGAATATTTGTGGCAAATTTCAGTGACCTATATCCTTTCGTTAAGGTTTTATCGTACCGACAACTGACAGACAGACGGACAGACAAATGAACATCGCTCAATCGTCTTAGAATTTCATAAGGATTCAGAATATACTTCAATTTTGGCTTTTGAGCCAATATCAAGGAAATTACAAACGGAATGACAATCTCAATATACCCCCCATTTTTTTGATGGTGGGTATAACAAAAATGTTATGCACCAAAACATTCCCCGTTTTTGTTTAATAAAGTTTTTTTTGTCGCTTACGATCAATATTTTGGCTGTCGTTTGCGATCATTTTAATCTAAGGGTTCGATATAGTCCATAATAATAATCATTCTTATTTTTAAGGTAGTCTTTGCAAAGTCCAATCTTAGCGGTTTTTATAGTCCATACCTAAATCATAGGAATTATTAATTTGGAAATTTGTATGGAAAATTTGATTTATAAGTTTGTCATAACACTATTTTTCGTTTATGAATTAGGAGGTTAGTCTATATTAAAATCAAAGTACCTTATGTAGTACATAGTATCTTAAGTAGTACATATTTTAACTGTGGGTTTTTATCTAGTCAATAATTCGATTAGAGGGCTTATATCTGTGGATTGGTGCTAAAAGGGCGAATATAAATTTTCTGGTGTTTTGAGTTGATCATTACATTATATTCCCATCTTTATATATATATAATTCCCCGACAACATTCCAATTGGAACAAGGGGTACTTCTCTCAGACAATGAGCTGCATCCGATTTTATTTTTAGACTCATTGAAAGAGACCTACGTTTTAACGCCGGCTCCGAACGGCAAATGCATTAGTTAGAGAAGTTTTACATAGCCTAATACTCTATAACCAGTGGCTAGCTGAGTTATGAGGTGAACCGCCGCTTTTTGAAAATTTATTTTTCAGGTGAGTTTGGCCAGGGATCGAACTTGGGCCTCTGGTATGCTAGGCGGATGACTAACCTGCTATACCACGGCGGTTCACATCTTTACCCTCTTTTATTTGGCTCCAAGAGCTAATCTCTGACTTAACTCAGAACAGATTTATAAGAGCTTTTTTGGGTAATGTTACTATGAATTAATATGGAAAATAAAAACTTTAAATTAAATTTTCAAGGCGAATTCATTACAGGTGGTGGCAAGAATACAACAAATACAACATGACAAAATGAAACCCCATGTTGTTTTTGTAGGTTTGCTTAAGTTTGGTAAAATTTTTGTTCGTTAAATTTCCAGGCGAATTCATCAGCTGGGCTCTTGATATCACTTGTGTTATTACACTATGCAAATTTTCTCAAAACTAGTTTTTTTGACATTGACCCTTTTAGCACCAAGCCACAGATATATAGTCCATGTTTTAGAAAACTATATAGATTAAAAAAATAAATAAAATAACCATAACATACCTTATTGGCCAGCAATATACACGGAATTGGACTACCATCTGGCAATTGTACTTTTGAATCTAAATCCTCCTTCCACTTACTAACGCAATCGAATGTACCAGTTCGTGTTACATCGAAAACAATAAAGGCACCAACGGCTTCTTTGTAATAAACCCGGGTCATATTACCAAAACGCTCCTGACCGGCAATATCCCACAACTGCAAACGTACAATTGTATTGGGATCCCAGTGTAAAACTTTCAAGGCAAAATCGACACCAATTGTGGCACGATAATTTTGGCTAAAGAACTGATGAACATAACGTTTGATGAATGATGTCTTACCCGTGCCCAATTCACCGATGACTAGAATTTTATATAAATGCTCGCGCTTTTCAGTGTTTGGTGATGTCATTACAGTCTGGAAAGAAAATAAAAAAATAAGGAAATTATTAAGACGAATTACAGGGATTTTATTTAATACTTTTTGAATTTTTAATTTTTAGTACGAGTTAAGGTAAAATTTATACTTTAATGAGCTGTTTTTCTAAAATATGCTCTAGGGTTTCTTCAGTTTATGTCAAGAGTTTAATGACTTTTATTTTTATATGGGTCTTTTCTTATTCGTAAGTTGAGATTTGAAAAAAGAAACAAGAAAAGTTTTGAAAATCTTAAGCTTATGAAAATCATGTTGTTAATAATAATACAAATAATGCATCAATATGATTTACAACATATTTCTTCGAACTGCGAATATTGTACGTTACACATACTAATGTATGTTATTTACCGGTGACATGCAAATCAGGAAAAGTGTTTGTACGTTTAGCTTACACTTCTAAGGTTTCCAGACTCAAATTTCTTATGCCTCTTTCACTCAAAACTACGAATACTTTAGTATAGCAGCAGATAAGAAAATCAAAATCAATGAGGAAATATCTATATCGTTCATTTCATTCAACTTGGCACAGTGGTATAGTTTGACAATAAAGAAATAAAATATAAGAAAAGCAGAGGCATATTTTTGAACTAAGACCAATTAGTTGTAATCGGTAAGTTGCAAACAGACGAAATTACATTTAATAAAACTACATATTTTTATAGCCTTCATCAATAAATAGATGAAAGGGTATTAAATATAAGTTAAATATAAGTTACAATGTGCCCCATGGATGGGGCACATTGGCCACTTTCAGTTAATTTTCCATTTTTCAAATTTGATACATAAAGAAAAGTCGTAGACAATCTGAACCAACACAGTTTAAAGCTAAAATATATAGGTACCTATGAAGAACAAAATAAAATGTGATAACTCTCACGGTAAGAAACCTAGAGCACTTTAAAAAAAAGTGGCAAATGCTTCCCCTTCTACCCTACTAAAACACTAAATTTGCAACAACAATTTCTAAACATCCTTAACATCAAATAATATCCTTAACACGATTCCTGGCATACCGGGGATCACTGATTGCACTATGGCCTAACCATTTTTTGATAAGAAGTACTATACCTTCATACCAGATAGAGGTGCATGGAAGGGCAGAACTCCTGGTAAAAGGAAGTATATAGACATCAACACTGACGTCTCAAAACTTAACAATCAAGCGGGTTTCGAGGTCTACTCCGAAGCTATAGGCCTAAATATATCACGAAGACTACATTGTAGCGTTTTCAGGCTAGAGAAGCAGTAGAATGGCTGAGATATAATGTTATCTGAACAGTGGGTATTAATATATTCTCTGACAGCCAAGCTGCCTTTAAATCTCTGGACTCTGTCTTCCTGAATTCAATGTCAGCTCTGAGTTGCCGCGAATCTGTTAATGAGACGGCGCAGCAGTTTTTTAATGTTGATATGTCACAGTACAATGTTAACAGAGGCCCAATAGTTTAAATTTTGATCTCTGAATTTTTTACTGTTTTGTTTAATTTACCCATGTGAAATGAACTTAAATTAATTTTTTGGTTTGTTTGTTTTGTATATTAATGCTTTATAGAAATAAAAATTTACTTTAATACAACAATTTTTTTACTTCTTTTTTGTACCAAACTTATTGGCAAATGTGCCCCATGGATAGGGCACTTTGGCCACTTTTAGTTAATTTTCTATTTTTCAAATTTGATACATAAAGAAAAGTCGTAGGCAATCTGAACCAACACAGTTTAAAGCTAACATATATAGGTACCTATGAAGAACAAAAAAATTGTGATAACTCTCACGGTAAAAAACCTAGAGCACTTTAAAAAAAAGTGGCAAATCTACCCTACTACAACACTAAATTTGCAACAACAATTTCTAAACATCCTTAACATCTAATAATATCCTTAACACGATTCCCGGCATACCGGGGATCACTGATTGCACTATGGCCTAACCATTTTTCGATAAGAAGTACTATACCTTCATACCAGATAGAGGTGCATGGAAGGGCAGAACTCCTGGTAAAAGGAAGTATATAGACTTCTACACTGACGTCTCAAAACTTAACAATCAAGTGGGTTTCGAGGTCTACTCCAAAGCTCTAGGCCTAAATATATCACGAAGACTACATTGTAGCGTTTTCAGGCTGAAATTCTAGCAATTAGAGAAGCAGTAGAATGGCTGAGATATAATGTTCTCAGAACAGTGGGTATTAATATATTCTCTGACAGCCAAGCTGCCTTTAAATCTCTGGACTCTGTCTTCCTGAATTCAATGTCAGCTCTGAGTTGCCGCGAATCTGTTAATGAGATGGCGCAGCAGTTCAGTATAAACCTCATATGGGTGCCGGGCCACAGGAATATTGCAGAGAATTGCAGAGCAGACGAGCTTGCAAGACAAGGGACTACCTTACCGATTCCAGCCGAACTTTAGCCACTTGCAAGTTCCTACTGGCTGTATTCACTCCAAACAGATGTGGCCCTGTTTGGATAAGACCTGATGTCTCATTGCTCGTGTCCGTTATAACCGGACACTATTTGAATGGAAGACATTCAATTAGGCTAAAGGTTACCACTAATGACCTTTGTAGTAGCTGTGGAGACGAGGAGGAGACTGAAACGATAAAACATCTTCTATGCATCTAGCGAACAGCAGGGGATTAATTTTTGGTTCACTTTTTTTAAGCGACCTAGACAGACGATCTGGCTGGTATTGATATCTGCCGACTTAAAAGCTTTTTAAGCGCTCAGGATGATTCAACAGACGAAGCTAGTGGTATGTTATTTCTCTAGATTATGTCGTATCACAATGGTCTTCGTAGTCTAAGTGAGTCTGTGTCTTTTTTTCAGACTGCCACTTTAACCTAATCTTAACATGTAAGAGTCACAGACGCTTAAGAAGAGTGAGAACGTTGGATCTGATCAGATAATTTAATATTGAAACAAAATATCCTACGAATACGACAGATGTGGGATTGCTCAGATTAATCAAATGCGGCACTAACTTCAAATAGAGCTTTTTCATATTTGAATGAATGCGAAATTGGATAATTCTAACGGTGACTTTTCATACCATGTTAAAAATTTAAAATTATGTAGGTCAAATGACCACCCTACTGGCGCCCAATCTTTTATTAACATTATATATTAATCAAATTGCTCGATAGTGTTGGTCATCTTTTAAAGGTTTCAATTAACAGGGTCTTTTCTTTCCATGTGGAAGATTCCCGTTAAAAATGATGTAGGTCAAATCAATCAATCTGCTTTTTACTTAAAGAAAACAGCACAAATAATCTAAAGGTTTCAAAACGATCGATCTTGAACACCAATTAACTCCTCCTGTACGAGAAATCTTGACATTTTCGAGATTTCCGTGTTTTTTCTTGCAGTGTAACGATCACGTTGAAACCACGTCTAAATCACCAATTTTATGTAATTTTCTTTCATATTTATGTTTTTTATCCATTTTTTATCAGAGTTAAATCCTGTTGTGAAGAAATTGTTTGGTGAATTAGAGAATGATGATCCCATCCTCTAGCCAAAAAAGGCTAATTGCGACCGGTACTTTGATGACAAGCTTACAATTTGTATAAGTTTTCTGAGGAATCAGTGTAATCCATAATATTATGCCTGACATATCAGGAACCAGATAGAATAAATGAACTACACCAGATAGGAATGAATAACTAATTAAAATTCCTGTTAAAATTCGGTATGTTGACTTCTACACTGATAGCTCTTACCCTAATAATACAAGTTTGCAAATTACGGTTAATTTTTGGATCAGAGCAGATGAAAAAAAAATATTGAAGTTATTTTAGTAATGAATTCAAATCCGGGTTTCGTTTTTGAAAATTGGTTCCAGTTTGTGAGTCCATGCATGTTGGCAGCACTGCTTTATCATAATGAGAGTCAGCTGTTGGCATCGCTAGAAATATAAAAAGCCAATAGACCTTTACAAAATGTTTAACGCTCAATGAAGCAGCAGCATGTGTATCATTTAAATGTTCACAACTGAAAATCCCAGGATTTCAGGCAGATAATCGACAATTTGATAAAAAATTATTGCAAGATTGGAAATCGAATGTCTTTCTGTATTTTCATCCTGCATTAGTTCCTGGAAACTTGGGTGATTCAAGCGACGAGCAAGGAGAGCGAAAAATTCACTTCTCATTTCAATATATAAAATGGAGATTAATTGTCAAAAATGTTAAAAAAATGTGTTTATTCAATATCTCGAAAACTAGAATCAATATAAAAAAAACGGATTGCTGATTCAGCGCCCCAAATAACCTCAGAAATAGCTTTTGGTTGTTTAGATTCAAAACCTTGTATACTTGTGTAATCAATTAGGCTTCGGGATCTACACCAAAGACCTACAGTTTTCTAACGTACAACGACTACCTGATCACTGTAGTGTTCTTCGGTCGAATTTATGGCCATTAAGGAAGTAGCAGATTGGTAGAGATTATCAAGCTGGTATTAAGACTCTGGATTATATCTTCCTAAATTTAAGATCTGAACAAAATTTGATTTCTATCCTCTCAATTTGGAAATTAAAATCCTATCAATATGCACTGACAGTTGACTCCTGTTTAAATTGGAAAGAGCAGCGTCATATATATAATATTATGCACACTTTGGAGTACCCATTTCCATGGTAAGGAAGTGGTTTCGTGAAAGACACGAAAGATGCTGAATTTTCTGTATTCCGAATTGAGGCCTCTATATCGGGGTTTAAAAGTGGAAGAGATTGTTAACGCCACAGGCATCTCACATGGCTCAGTGGTTTCAATTGCGATTAACGGCTTGATCAGCAATAAAGACGAGTTTTTACACTGAAAAGAGTATCATTAAATTTGCCAAAAATATTATTTCGAGCTCGTGCAGTTAAAAGGGTTGTAGCGGACCTTAACATAAACAAGTCTCCTGGGCAGGATGGCATTCCAGCACTGGTCTTAAAGCAGTGCTCTCCGTTAGCTCGTCCATTAGCTCACCTTTTCAAAATATTGTACCATGCAGCATAATTTCCTTTGTCTTGGAAGGTTGCTAATGTAACGTCAATCCCCAAAAAGGGAGAGGCTAATAACCCTGAAAATTATCGTCCAATTGCAATTTGCTCTGCACTCTCCAAAGTTATGTAGAGTATTTAGTAAATTACCTCGTAAATTATCTCGTTAATTATCTGGAGCCCAACAACTTACTAAGCGACCGCCAGAACGAATTTCGTATGAGTCGCTCTACGGGAGACTTGCTGGCCTTTCTAGCAAAAATATAGTGTCGTTTAATACACCATTTCGGCGAAAGTAAGGTTGTGGATTTAGGCGTTCGATAGAGTCTAGCGTGTTGCACTCATATCAAAACTAATTGCTTTTGGTTTCGGCAATCATTTCTCTTGATTCATATCGAGTTTTCTCAGGCATCGCACTGTAAGATTTGTTATAGATAGGATCTCAGCAAAAGAGTTCAAGATCAATTCAGGGTACTGCAAGGATACGTTCTTTCTCCTATCCTATTTCTTATATTTCTTAATGACCTCCTACTTCAAACTTCCAATCCTATATAATATTTTGCAGATGATAGCAATATTTGCCATTCAAACTCATTTAATTATAGAACAAGCCTTTTAGAGATTGAGGCCATGAGACAACATATGAAAGAAACGTTAAACCGGGATCTTTATAGAATCTCGGAATGGGAAAGCACAAATAGGGTCGATTTTAATGGACGGAAGACCCAATGTTGCGTATTAACACATAAGCGCGCGTCCGATTATGTTACTTGATCTGTATTGATGGATGGTATAAATATTGAGAAATCAGAAGCTCTTGATGTTCTAGACATGAAAATTCAGTGTGATGTCCGGACTAAACACATTTTGCAAGCGTCGAAAGAAGCCTTTAAGTGCCTCTACTTACTATTAATACGACTTAAATCCGACCGAAAATGGAATACAACTCTCATGTATGGGCTGGTGCTTATATTTATACTTTGGAGCTTTTCGACCGCGTACTGAAAAGGGCGAAGATGCTTATCGGTGACAGTAGGGTATCCAACTCTATTGATTCACTGGAACATCGCCGCATTGTGAGGTGTATCTCACTGTCGCTACTACAATGGCATGTGTTCTGCAGATATCAGGGATCTTGTTCCTGAAAACCGTGTATCCCTGTGGAGCACTCGTTTTTCTTCAAGAGCATTTGTGGTAAAAAATTCATGCTTTAGTCGCACAGATCGTATGTGGAACAAACTTCCCGCAGAAGTCTTCGCTTAAATATATGATGTAGGAAAATTCAAGTCAAGTGTCCACAAACACTACTCCCTCTATCTTCCTTCCCATAACCTATTTTGCTAGTTGCAATACAATGATTAGCATGAGTAGGGGTCATCCTCTGAATGTGTAGGTCCAAGTTAAAAAAAACAGTAAACGGTAAATCTGTGCTAAAACAGGCAAATGTGGTCCACATTGCCACCCATTAAAGGAAAATAGGTGCTAAAACAGGCAAATGTGGTCCACATTGTCACCCATTAAAGTTAAAGTGGAAAACTATCAATATGCGAAGATTATACTAATTAATTGCGTCTATTCAGTAAAGAATTGAGAAAACTAACCGAATTTGTGCCATAAGAAAAGTAAATTTTCACTTGCAAAATACAAGGATGCAACCATGTGTAGTTTCAGTGGCAAAAATCCTTGAACTGGGCTACGAATTTCTCGCTCATCCGTCATATTTTCAGGATTTAAGTTTGAATTACTATTCCTTGTCCCCAAACTCGAAAAAATAACTTTGAAGAAGGAGTTTTAACTCCAACAACGAAATTATCTCACAAAAAATGCATATTTTGATGACTTTGACAAATCGTATTTTTCGGAAGGGATACAAAAATTGGAGAAACGTAGGACTGAACTCAAAGAAAACTATGTTGGAAAATAAGTTTCCTTGAAAAAAAACCTACGTTTTATTCAAAAATTCACAGACATGCTTTCGTATGTTAAGGACTTAACCGATACATTTCTAAGGCCACAAATAAAGACTCTTTTGACTGTTTGTTAATAACTTAACCAAGACACAAGAACTCAATTTTAATTAAACAATTCCATTCACTTTCACTAAACAACTGGCACACTTGGTCATGATAATAATTTCTTACCGGTTCCATATCTTGATCCATGGTTAAATCACCAAAAGCTGGCATCTGCTGAAAGTCGTCAGGCTTATCTGCGTGTTCGTCCGTATCCAAGGATAAATCACTTACACCGGATTGATAACGATAATGAGTACGTTTCAATTGCAAACTCGGGGAATCGTTAACGGACTGTTGCGATATATAGTGAATGCAACGACGATTCAGATCGTTTACGGTTGTCTCGTCGTTATCTTGTACCACAATGATATTGGAGGCTGGTTGAAAAGGAACACTAACTGGACTTCCCACGGCAAAATGTACTGTTACCGTTTCCTTTGGATCGTATTGTGTTGTATTTCCCGTTAAGTCACTGGTTTTAACACTTTCCGCTAACGAGATGTGATCGTCTGTTTGTGGAAAGGGTTTCAAGTGAACTGAATATGAATTTTCAATTGGAGATGATTGTATATTTTCCAATTGCTGTTTGCTAGTGGGAATGTCGTCGTCAGGCGTGATTGGTGTGGTTATTGGAGGTGGTAGTGACGGCGACGGCGGTACTGCTAATGAAGCATTAGTTGAAGAAGATTGAATTTCAGATGATGTTTGTGGTAAAGACTGTAAAGTAAGCGTCAGACTGACGGGCACTGTTGGTTGTTGCTGTTTTTGGTTTGATGAAATCGTTGGCAGTGATGTATGATCTTTGTCTGCTGCTGAAGCTGTCAGAAGTTGCGGTTCATTAACGGTATTTATTGTTGTTGAGGCAGGTCTTGGTAATCTATGGCCTCTTTGTGGATTTATCATTAATTCGGTTTCCTTTTTAGGTGCTGTTGATGCTACAGATGACGAGTTGGTTGCTGTACTCGTACTGTTGACCTCGGATCCTTTAGTGTTTTTTAGAATTGAAGATTTCTGTTTTGATTTTGCACCCGCTACTAATTTAAGAGCAGCTCTGGTGGTGGTAGCTGTTTTGCGTACTGCACCACTGCCTTTACTCAAGTGACTGGTTGTTGTGGGTGTACTAGCAGTTGTTGCCGTTGTTGTCGTCGTTAAGCGCGAGGGTTTTGTGGGTGCTTTCTCTTTAGGTGGCGTATCTTTAGAACTTTGAGTGATTGTTATCTCTTCTGGCTGTTGTTTGCTTTTTGATTGTGCTGCTGCCGTTGTAGATGTTGGTGTTGTTGGGTTTTTTTTGTGGCGTTTGAGCTGTAACTTTTGATTTTAATGTTTTGGTTTTCTTCTCCTGTGGGGTTTCGGTTAAATTGGTGGGTTGTGATGGCGGCTGCTTTGGAGATGACGATGAAGAAGGTGGGTTTTTGTTTAGTTGCTCTTGTGAAGCCACTGTTTCAATTTTCTTTGACTTTATTGTTATTTGAACTTTACTTCTAGAGCTGACTGGTGTTAAACGTTCTGTGGTAACAATTACTTCATTTTCGTTATCCTGAAAAATCGGCTCCAAAAGTTTTGTCAACTCTTGCTTTTGATCTTCAAAACCTATTTTGGAATCTTCTGTGTTTTGCGTGGGTACTACTTTTGATTTTTTCAAGCCAAATAATGATCTGCCAGATTTTTTCTTTTTCTTAGATTTTTTATTCTCATCGATTACAAGACTTGTTTCGGTTAGGTCTTCAGTTCCACTTGAAATAATTTGTTCTGATGACTCAGTGGCTGTTGAAGATGGTACCTTAATTATAGGTTTATTCTTTTTGCGTGTGGAACGCGATAATTTTTTCAAAGCCGTGGAAAATCGTGAACGTGTCTTAGTTTTAGCTTGAGTCTCGGGATCAGAGTGCACAATACGTAAAGTTTCAGCTTTATCGTCTAACGACGTGGGCTGTTCAGATGCCAGACTTTCTAATGATTTAGGTTGAGTTAATTGCAAGTTTTCTAACTTGTTAAGAGTATCGTTAGTTTCGCCGTTTTCAATATTTGGCATATTATTAAAACTTATAAAAACATCGGCCGGGAATTAAGGGAATATTAGGCAGGAGATGGAGGATAAAGGGTTTTATTTAATTTTTGTAATTGATTTAACATAAATTCTGTTAAAATATTCTACTTGATTTCACTAAAAGAACTTGTAGGGTTTCTTTTATGCAAGTTTTTATTTCAATTTTTTTTTAATTTTTAATGAGTGCCACATAAAATCACATTTTTGTGTTATAAAAACTCTTTAATAATTTAGATTTTCCTCAAACACTTTTTTGCAATATCCTTTGGCCATGTTCTAACACTTTTCAATTGCGTAAATCCTTCTTAGCGTAGAAGACTTTCACCGTTTATTGCCACAGCTTAGAGGGATTGTTAATATTTGTCCGTTATTTAAATGTAGCTTTTTCAGTCACTACCGTTTTCAACGCCAATTTGAACATAACTATTCTCTTCTAGATACTTGTAGGCTTTTTATAAATTTTCTCGTTGTTGTTTTTGTTTTTCATTCATTTTCATCAAGAAAAATATCACAACAATCGTCATCTGCCATAATCATCAGAGCTCTATATGCCTTTACCTTATACAAACATACTTAGATTCATTTGGGGGCCAATGCAACCACGAACGACAAACAATTTATTTTTTCAGAAGTCTAACACTTACAAGCCAGTCAGTGTATTTGCAATATATGTATGTAATTATTTCGAAAAAGGGTTTTAGATTACACTTATACATGTAAGTTTACCTCTCGACTAATACATCCCAACAAAAAAATGTATGGAAACTGGAAGCAGTTTAAACTGCATCATTTTAGGTGAAGGGGTTTTGTATGAAGTTCTTCTTAAAAGTTATACTTGTAGCAAAGACCATATAATATGAAAATATTGCACTCCAAATATTTTTTTTCTGTCAAATGTAAAATTAAAGTGGGTAAAGCTCATAAAGCCACAAACAAACATACATTTGATAAGCATGTGTGTGTGCCTTAGCTTTATCCCGTTGGATAATCGTCTCTATAAGTTGTTTCCGAATTAGAGTAAAAACGGTGTATTCTCTTTTTTATGGAATTTTCAAAACGACCATACGGCAAATCAATGTATGGAAGTACTTACTTATATGGCCTATATTTACAACCTGTTAAGGTCAAAGGTCGAGCTCGACTTTCAACGGTAAAATGTAATGTTACCGTTTTCTTTGGATCGTATTGTGTTGTATCTCCCGTTAAGTCACTGGTCTTAACACTTTCCGCTAATGAGATGTGATCGTCTGTTTGTGGAAAGGGTTTCAAGTGAACTAAATATGAATTTTCAATTGAAGATGATTGTATATTTTCCAATTGCTGTTTGCTAGTGGGAATGTCGTCGTCAGGCGTGATTGTTGTGTTTATTGGAGGTGGTAGTGACGGCGACGGCGGTACTGCTAATGATGTATGGATAAAGTTCTTCATAAAAGTTATACTCGAAGCAAAGACAATATAATATGAAAATATTGCACTCCAAATATTTTTTTTTCTGTCAAATGTGAAATGAAAGTGGATTAAGATCTATGAAAAGCACATAAAGGCACAAACAAACATACATTAGATGAGCATGTGTGTGTGCCTTAGCTTCATCTCGTTGGATAATCGTCTCCATTAGTTGTTTCCGAATTAGAGTAAAAACGGTGTATTCTCTTTTTTATGGAGTTTTCAAAACGACCATATGGCAAATCAATGTATGGAAGTACTTACTTAAATTGCCTATATTTACAACCTGTTAAGGTCAAAGGTCGAGCATATTTTAGAATTCCATGCGCTTTAATCTTGTTCGCATATTCTTCAGTTTGGTAGGCCAAGCTTTGAAATTCTTTCCTCTTCTTGGTCTTTTCATCAAAGTTTCGAACGTCCTCTTCAAACATAAGGGGGGACGTTTTTATTCTAATTTTGGCTTTTTCAAAGTAATTGTCTTTTTTTCAGGTGTGGTTTACTAGCCCGACGTCCTAACCCATATTTTATAGTACTTATGGGAGAACTCGCGGCTCATGTTAGCTCACTACATTAACGGGTGTTAACGTAGTTCCCCGGGTGATACCACGAGGCGATCGGTGTCCACAGTTGAAAAGATGGACAACAAAGATAAGTCTGGACTTACTAAGTTAAAACTAATCAGAACCTTTGCTTGGTATCCAACAACCCCTACAACATCTTTATATTATGGAGTCTTTGCTCGTAGATTAGAGCATTGGATAAGTAAAGCGTATGCGGCATTCTGGTAATAAGATTTCTTTAGACTACGTGGGGTACTAATAATAAAGTTTGACATTTTTTTAGCTTTGTTTATACTCACAAAGTTTGGACTTATAAATTGGATTATTTGGCTCTCAATGTTAATTCTTCGTTTTCTTCTTATGTAATTCTTGACGCCCAGTGGAGCATAGGGCCTATACCATCCTTTTGCATCAATCGACCTTCTCCATGTTCTAGCAGGTGCACTAACGCGACGGCTTTTTCCCTTTAGATTCCAACGAAGCGCTTGTCGAGCAAAGTTGAAATTTGTCATTCGAAGTATGTGGCCTATCCATGGCCATTTCCGCATACCTCTGTAAAAGCAGGGATTTGGTTTGCAGCTTTTAGTAGATCTTCGTTTCATATGCGATTCAACCACCATATATCGACTTGCCATAAGCATTTGTTACGCAAAGATTTGCAGGCGCATATCGATGGCATTAGTGCGTTTTCAAATTTCGCAACCGTAATATAGGATGGACCTGACATTCGAGTTTTATATTCGCAACATAGTTTATGTTGATATTTGCCGATATTTCAAAGTAGCTCGGAGAATATCAAATGCAGATTTTCTCTTATTGACACGCGGTTCAATGTCCGCTTTGGCGCCAGCTTTGGTAGATACCAAACTTCCCAGGTAATTGAAATTACTTAGACATCCAATAACCTCGTTAACCATATTGATGTGTGGCGTCAGGTTTACGCTATAGCCTCTAGGCATAATCTTTGTCTTGGAAATATTGATTTCCGGCCAAGCTGGAAATGTCTGCGTCGGCACTAGCTTTAGTAGATAACAAACTTCCCAGATAATTGAAATTACTTAGGCATCCAATAACCTCGTTAAACTTATTGATGTTGCGAAGGGTTTGCGACAAAGCCTCCAGACATAATCTTTGTCTTGGAAATATTGATTTCCAGCCAAGCTACCTGTGATTCTATAGTGATAGCGTTAGTATTTTCTTAGAAGACATACGTCATTTAAAGACATACGTCATTAGAATATTCCAAGTCCTCGAGTTGTTGTAAGGGTGTCCATTGGACACCGAGACTACCATTCAGAGCCGAGCCCATTGTGTGTCGATGACGAGGATAAAAAGTATAGATGACAATATTCGAATGGATTTGCTGCCTGAGATTCTATAGTGATAGCGTTATTATTTTCTTAGAAGACATACGTCATTAGAAGACATACGTCATTGGCATGTTCTAAGTCCTCGAGTTGTGTTAAGGGTGCCCGTTGGATACCGGGTCTACCATTCAGGGGCGAGCCCATTTTGTTGCCGAGGACGACTATAAAAAGTATAGATGACAAAATACATCCTCGAGTAGTAGATTCGAATGGATTTGACACTTTACTCTTGTGTAGGATTCGACATTTAAAAGTTCAGAGCTGTCTAAAATTCTAAACAGAAAGTACTTGATAAAGTTGAAAAACGCTAGGTAAATTGGGGTGAAGAATTCATTTCATTGTTTTAATACTATTCTCACTGTATTGATAAGATCACCACAAGAGCTCATCTTTCTGAAGCCAAACTGATAGACTTAGTACCTTGCTCGGTATTGGAAGAAGTGTTATTCTCCTGTAGTTATTGCAGTCTTGCGGATCTCTCCGCAACATTTTCAACATCACATATAAGAGTCAACCTTTTTCGGTATTTTGAGGTTGATAGAACTTCTTCCTCCAATATTTTATGCACAAATGGGTGCCACAATCTCGCTGATCCTTCAACATCATATATGTGATGTTGAAGATGTTGCGGAGAGATCAACATTCGAACAAGGAGAGATCCACATTTGAACAAGCAATCCAAGCTTTATTAGCTGCAAGTAGAGGTGACATGAAGACCTTATACAATATTAAGAGCGTTGCGTGGCAAACCTACTTTCACCAATAGTTCCATCTTGGATAGAAGTGGTACTCTTCTTTCAACTCGAGATAAACAAGTAATACGTTGGATGGAACGCTTCAAGTCAACGTTAAACAATCCAATCGGATAAACACCACTAATTGAAGTGCATTATGAAACCAACCATTGGAATTTAAGGCAATCATCGGACAATGCAACGTGGATTATCTCAACAATAATGTGTCGATGAACGCATTAGCGATAAAGCACCACCAAAAACCACAGTATATTGCTGGTATAGTGAATTGAATCCCATTCGTAGTTCCGTTACTGACGAATTCCATGAAGGCCGTACAAAATCGGTTGTTGTTTCACAAAATTTTGATGCAGTGCGTGAACTTAAAATGCAAGATTGTCATGGGACATAGTGTGAGATAAAGGCATCCTTGTACATTGCTTACACTACTTGAACTATTGCAATTGGTAGGAATCGCTCAAAAAACGTCGCGCGTCATGTGTTGGAAGAAAATGATTAAAAAGTTTGACCGTGGCTACAAAAGATGTGTGTAAAATCGTGACAGGTGCCGGAATTAAATCTAAAAAGTTATAGACTGTTCTGCTGCAGAATGGCTCATGTGGCCTCTGTTCCGTAGAACTGTTTATTTTAAATGGTACACGATAAATAATTCTACATCATGGCAATGTGAGTTCATATTAAAATCAGAATGGGAGAGTCCAGAAATTTATAGAAATTCTCGCTGTTGTATGAACATAATGTATAATGGTCAGAAATTGGGCCTGAATTCATACTCCTAAATTTGCGTCATCAATGAACCCCTGTAGTTTCGATCTCGTTTAGCTTAAGGTGTTATAACTATGTTAAATGCTTTCCAAATCAAACTCTTATATTTTGCTGGGTTATATATGCATTTTCTTCTTAAACTGCATGTCGACGACGAAACATCAAAACAAAACAAGCCAATTCTATATTCAAACATACAAATGTTGACTTGTCTAAGTTAAAGGGTCCAACTAACGAACCAACAAACCAAATGAGTACAATTTGAGGTAGAAATTTGAGTTCTACTCAAAATTGATTGTGGTCAATGTACAGTGCCCCCAACAAGTACATAAACTTTACACTGGTAAAATCCATGTCTACCGCTTGTACTTAGATATTACAAATGATGCAATCCAAACGTTGACTTCTTTAATATGGATTTTCATGAGAAGATTACTTTGGAAAACAGAATTACAAATGTTCAATGAAGAACTACAACTTTTTACTATAAGTAGAAGTATAAGTACTTACTCGTATATACATTGTAAACATTTTTAACATAATGAGTAATAATAATTAAGGGTACATTTCCATCTGGAGTTGACACTTTAAATGTTTCAGCATTTTGTAACAAAATCGAGCGAAAAATTTCTATATTTTCTATAGATAAATTTGTATATTGAAAAATTTTTATCGCTTTATGTTGATATTTGTTGGACACAATAATTCGTGTTTATTCTGTCCCTCAAATAAGATATAATGTGTGGTTTCTGGTTCTGTCAAGAATTAGGGATAATCCTCCTGAAGAAGTTGGCTAATCAACGATCGAAACGCGTCGAGAAAAGGTTTTCCCATCCACATGTTTTTTGGTTTAATCAAAAAACTATTTATTACAATAATAAATAATTGCAATAAATTGGGATCTTAGTGCAATACACTGCAGTAAAACTTTTTAATTAAATGTTTGATGTCCCAAAATTTTTGAAAAATCCTTTTTAAAAAAAGTTTATATTGAAAAATTTTCTATATAAAAATTTTTATATTAAAAAACTTTCTATACAAAAATTTTTATATTTAAAAATTTTCTATAGAAAAATTTTTATATTGAAAATTTTTCTATAGAAAAATGTTTACTGGAAATGTTTCTATAGAAAAATGTTTATATTAAAAATTTTTCTATAGAAAAATTTTTGTATTGAACATTTTTCTATAGAAAAATTTTTATATTTTTTTATATTATATATATATTTTTCTATAGAAAAATTTTTATATTGAAAAATTTTCTATTGAAAAATTTTTATATTGAAAAATTTTCTATAAAAAAATTTTTATATTGAAAAATTTTCTATAAAAAAATTTTTATATTGAAAAATTTTCTATAGAAAAATTTTTATATTGAAAAATTTTCTATAGAAAATTTTTTATATTGAAAATTTTTCTATAGAAAAATTTTTATATTGAAAAATTTTCTATAATGTAGGAAGTGAAGGTAGATGAAAACTGAAAAATGTTTGTTTTTGTTCAGTCGATAATCTACGCTTTTACTTTTGGTTTATGAACATAATTCTTAATAGTTATGTTTGTAAATTTAGTAATAATGCGAGGTTTTCGATCTGTCTAAATTGATAATCCTCCTGAAGAGATGGCTTAACCAACCATCGAAACGCGTCGAGGAATTTGGTTTCTCCGCAAACATTTTTTGGCTTTTTATCAATAAATTGGTCTGTTACATTAATAAATAAATGTAACAGATTTGGGATCAAATGCAAATACACTTCTTTTTGAAAATTTTTTATATTGAAAATTTTTCTATAGAAAAAAATTTTTATGTTGAAAATTTTTCTATAGAAAAATTTTTATATTTAAAATTTTTCTATAGAAAAATTTTTATATTGAAAATTTTTCTATAGAAAAATTTTTATATTGAAAATTTTTCTATAGAAAAATTTTTATATTGAAAATTTTTCTATAGAAAAATTTTTATATTGAAAATTTTTCTATAGAAAAATTTTTATATTGAAAATTTTTCTATAGAAAAATTTTTATATTGAAAATTTTTATATTGAAAATTTTTATGTTGAAAATTTTTCTATAGAAAAATTTTTATATTGAAAATTTTTCAATAGAAAAATTTTTATATTGAAAATTTTTCAATAGAAAAATTTTTCTATAGAAAAATTTTTATATTGAAAATTTTTCTATAGAAAAATTTTTATATTGAAAATTTTTCTATAGAAAAATTTTTATATTGAAAATTTTTCTATAGAAAAATTTTTATATTGAAAATTTTTCTATAGAAAAATTTTTATATTGAAAATTTTTCTATAGAAAAATTTTTATATTGAAAATTTTACTATAGAAAAATTTTTATATTGAAAATTTTTCTATAGAAAAATTTTTATATTGAAAATTTTTCTATAGAAAAATTTTTATATTGAAAATTTTTCTATAGAAAAATTTTTATATTGAAAATTTTTCTATAGAAAAATTTTTATATTGAAAATTTTTCTATAGAAAAATTTTTATATTGAAAATTTTTCTATAGAAAAATTTTTATATTGAAAATTTTTCTATAGAAAAATTTTTATATTGAAAATTTTTCTATAGAAAAATTTTTATATTGAAAATTTTTCTATAGAAAAATTTTTATATTGAAAATTTTTTTATAGAAAATGTTTCAATATAAAAATTTTTCTATAAAAAATTTTATATAGAAAATTTTTGAATATAAAAATTTTTCAATATAAAAATTTTTCTATAAAAAATTTTTCAATATAAAAATTTTTCTATAAAAAATTTTTCAATATAAAAATTTTTCTATAAAAAATTTTTCAATATAAAAATTTTTCTATAAAAAATTTTTATTAAAAAAAAAAGTTTCTATAGAAAAATGTATATATTGAAAAATTTTCTATAGAAAAATTTTAATTTTTTTTTTTGTAAAATTTTTCAGTTCCGAATGACAGGAAGGAATTCAAAATAAATAACCAATTTCGTTTAATTTCAAACATTGATGGTTAAATAGACTCAGTTAGTGGTTCTAAGCAGATCGATATACCTTAAGGTCTCAGTAAAAATGTAAAACACCCTTTCGATCAATAATAGTGTAGGGTATAATGATAATATATTACAATGGCCCGGTTTGTTCTGGCATAGTTTTACTTCAATTAAAACCTAATATAAATATAGTTATTATATGATCATATATGATAAGAGGAATATTTATACGAAGACAGACCCTGACATTCCGATAGTATAGACCTAATTTCAAATAATATAAATATTTGTTAATCAAATATAATCATGGGCATTGTTTTAAAAATAAAATACAGTTTTAAAAATAAACTGCAGCAAATAGTCATCATTTTCATATTCAATAATAAAATTAACATAAAACGAATAATTTGTATTAAAAATGAAGCATTTCTATTCATTGTCATTATGATATCGATGCATTTTCAGAAGGAAAACATCATTATATAATATTTTACAGAAAGTTTAGCCTATGAATTTGAGTAACGATCATTATAAATAGATCGATAATGATACCGACTAATTGTAATATAAGTTATTTAACACTGGTTAACCAGATGCGTTACATTTACACATGACTAGAGTTTTCAATATGCTTTTTCATTTTGTTTTGTTTTTTTTTTTCAAAGACAAATAACTATTCTATTCTATTATTCACTTTTTGTTTAGATCGATATTTAATAATGAAACTGGTTTGCTTTGATTTTTGAAGTACTCGCACTTTATGGTTCAGAGCACACACATCGAACTGATGGTATGGGAAACCATTTATATAAAATTGTGGTATTTAGGAT
Organism: Stomorhina lunata; assembly: GCA_933228675.1. Lineage (NCBI taxonomy): Eukaryota > Metazoa > Arthropoda > Insecta > Diptera > Rhiniidae > Stomorhina > Stomorhina lunata. The sequence continues at coordinate 54,511,736 of OW121744.1, forward strand.
TTTTTCAAAATAATGAAAGAATTTTGAGATTTCAGGCCCAAAGTGCATCAAAATAAAGGTCAATGATACATATTTGATGGAACTTATCCAAAGTCAAGTAGTTAGACCATAAAATTTAAAATCAAAATCAAATGTTTTTAAAGAATTAAGCAGATAAAAACGTAAAACAACGATACAGACACTGCAACATACTTCAATGTAACAATGTGCACTTCTATCAAAACTTATTGCTTTTGGTGTAGGTAACAATTTCTCTCGGTTTATATCGAGCTTTCTCAGAGATCGCACTATAAGAGTTGTTATAGATGGGATGTCGTCCGACGTGTTCAAGATTAATTCGGGGGTACCACAAGGCTCGGTTCTTTCTCCTACTCTATTTCTTATTTTTCTAAATGACCTTTTATGTCAAACTTCCAATCCTATCTACTCTTTTGCAGATGATAGCAACATCTGTCAATCGTATTCATTCAACTATAGGCCAAGCATGTTGGATATCAATTCCAAGAAGCAAACCATGAATGATACGCTAAATTCTGACCTTTCTACAATATCCAATAGGGTCGTTCTAATAATGTCGATTTCAACGCTCGAAGGACCCAATATTGTGTGTTAACACACAAACGTGTTATAAACAATGTTGCATCATCTGTAATTATGGGTGGTATAAATATTGAGGAATCAGAAACTCTTGATGTTCTAGGCATGAAAATTTAGTGTGATGTCCGTTGGACTAATCACGTTTTTCAAGTGTCGAAAGAAGCATTCAAGTGTCTCGGCTTTCTTAAGCGGTGTAAGACATACTTCATTCCAACTGATCTCCATAATATCTATGCCACTTAAATCCGACCGAAAATGGAATACAACTCTCATGTTTGGGCCGGCGCTTCAAAGTCTATTTTGGAGTTTCTCGATCGTGTACAAGAGAGGGCGCAGGTGCTTATCGTTGACAGTAGGGTAGCCAATTCTATTGCCTCATTGGATCATCGTCGTAATGTGGGTTGCGTTTCACTGTTCTATCGCTACTACAATGGCATATGCTCAAACGAAATTGGGAATCTTGTTCCAGAAACCTGTACATTTCTTCGCAGCACACGCAATTCAACAAGGGCTCATCCCTTTGTAGTCGATTTTCCAGTGGATCGCACGACGCAGTACAGAGTCAAGTCGTACAGCACGAATGTGGAATAAACTTCCTGCATTAGTCTTCCCTCTAATTACGATATCCAAAGGTTCAAATCGAATATCCACAAACACTACTCGCTCTATCCTTCTTTCCACAACCTTTTTTCCTAGTTCCATCACAATGCATATGCATACGTAAGGGTCATCCCCTGAGTATTGGTCCAATACAAAAAAAAAAAAAAAAAACAAAAAAAATTTTGATTTATTTTCGGATCACTTAAGAAAGGCTGACCAATCTCGTCAATGGGCTTTTAAAAATCGTTCTTTTAGAAGAAAAATTACAATTTTTTTATTGCAACTCAGAAAATGATTCTGAGTCGATCTGCATGCTTTAAGGTAAATAATAAACCCCACCTGGATGCTGCTTACAACCACATTGCGAGCCGCCGCAAGGGAGAACAGCCTCATAACATTGTAAGATCTTACGCTATAAAAGCTGAATTTAACATCATAGGCTCAAAGCAACTTTCCCACACTATTTTTGAGTTAATTATTTTCTATCGTAGGCTTCCTCATGTTGATCCTAAAAGGCTCCTCAGCGGGTGCGTGAGCAGAAATCAGGCTCAGATGGAAGTACTTAGCTTTGACGCTAACCTTTCCTTGTACTTAGCTTTGTCGCTAACCTTTCGTTAGCGAAACTAGATTTTGCATTCAGTTGCTAACCTTGTATTTTCAAGTCATTATGGAGGTGCTAAATACACCATCCATTAATAGCAACATAGAATTGTAAGATATGACCAGAAGCGGCTCTGTATAATATCAACATGAATAACAAGCCTGATCGTAAATGCATCACTGCGCTCCATCACGACTTTTAGCTCTTGATAATAATCTAACTTTAGTCCTTTACACCATTTTTTTACGAAAATAGAAAGCAGTGCTGCCCAAAAATATGGACGCATCAACAAAGCATCATAATTTCATGCTGCTAAGTTTGAAACCGTGAATGCATGCATTTACGAACAGGTCCAATATCTCGACCAAACCCTGGGACACGTGTGTTTTACGTCAATTCCAGATTACGCGGAACTCTTAATCATCAGGCTCATTAAACCTTATTTTTTTGTTATATTTTTAAAGAGGCAAATACTGCCTATACAATTGTGAAGGGTGGTTAAATTGTAAGGGCCGATGTTGAATGTGAACCACACCTAAACGCCAAGTTTTTTTCCAAATTTTATTTGACATTTCTCTATTTCAGACTTACTCAATTTAAACCATGGAGAGATACACAATCCAACAACGTGTTAAAGTTATCCAGACTTATTATGAAAATGGGCGTTCAAATCAAAATGCATATCGTGCACTTCGTGATTTGTTTGGTCAATTTGATCGTCCAAATGTGCGTACAATCGCAAAAATCGTGAAAAAATTCGAGCAAACCGGGTCTGTAGAAGATGTGAGAACGCCAGTGCATGCTCGTACAGCTCGTACTGCAGAAAATATTGCTGCTGTTTGCGATAGTGTAGCTGAGGCCGGTCAGGCAGTTACTGCGAATGGTGTTCGCTATCGTGAGATGATCACGAACTTTTTATGGCCCAAATTGGAAGATATGGATGTGGACGATATGTGGTTTCAGCAGGACGGTGCCACTTGCCACACAGCTAACGAAACAATGGCTCTTTTGCGCAACAAATTCAATTTGGACCATCGGATGGAGGTGTGTTGCTGTGGTCGCGGCGCCCATTTGGCCGATATTTTGTTCCATACATAATTGAGTAACACCAATACATCATAATAAAATAAAATTACAATAATTTCCTAAATAGTTTGTGTTGTATTCAAAATCAACATCGGCCCTTGAAATTTAACCACCCTATATTATAGTACACATAAATTGGGTTACTTTCTTTGGAAAGGGAATAGAAGAAAGGTGAAAGGTGAAGATAAGGAGAGATAACGCTTTTTATTTTTTTTCAACACTGTAATAGCAAGTCATGTCTATTTTAAGAACAGTGAAGTTGCGCCAGTTGTTAATTAGAGGCATTGTTTAAGCTTTTTGTTCTACAGCCAATTTTATTTATCTTACATCGAACGCGTGTTGTTGACGTTAGGTCTTGCCGCCAATGAAGAATGCTGTGGTAATTAATAATTTTAATAGAAATTAATAATAACAGAAATTGATGTTGCTTTGACCGGGAATCCAGGCTGAATGTGATATGTAATGCTTAGTAGTCGACGTGCTAACTAACGAAGTCACAGCACTGAATGGTGAGTTCTATCGAGTCTAGTGAAACCAAAGGACTTTCTAATATGTGGATTTGGAAGAAATCTAAATGAGGGTTTACATTGGGACAAGAAATCTGCAGAGATTTCTTGTGTCTAGCAGAGGCAAGGAACTCGTAGTTTTCTGGTGCTTTGTAGAAAGAGCTTTTCCCAGAATCTAATGAGAATGCAGACATGACGATGCTAGAAAAATCAGATTTCCCTCCAGTATCTTGAGATAAATCTCACCACTTTAAGGCTACATTATCGATACTCCTAATGACCTAAGGATATAGTCCTTATTAGGGTGATTCTAAGTACGACAGAAGTTCGACACAATTTCTATTTATTTATAAGGAATGCAACAACTTCAAGAAGATCCAAGACGATCTGGTGGAACTGATAGTGGAGATTTCTTGTATCTAGCACAAGCAAGTGACTCGTCGTTTTCCGATAAAAATTAGATTTTTTGTTAGAAAGAGCTTTTCCCCGAATCATCCTCGTTAGATGAGGACAATGCTAGAAAAATCTGGTGCCCCTTCGGATAAATCTCAATGACCTAAGGAAAAGCTAATGTTAATGTATATGACACATTAAACCGAGAAGACCTAAAACACTGGGGTAGTACTAATAGTGGATATTGATGTCAGGGCGCAGCATCATAATTGGAGAAGTTTAGACATCCTCGAAAGGGTTAAATCGCTTATTACATAAATTTATTTGATGACAAGAAGAAGAATGCTTTTAAAAAACTTCTGCTTTCTCCCGAACTGTCGTATAGTATTCGACTAGCTCTGGGGTCTTATTTCCTTAGAATCCCATCAGACTGACACATTTTACTAAAATGACTTAATATAATTCTCAAGAGTATTTCATGTCTAATGTATTTGTGTAATAAAAAAATCTGCAGACATCAAATATTTTATAACATTTTAATGAAAAAGCACGTACCACTTTTTTAATACGCATAAATATCAAAGACTTGGTATATATGTATAATAAAATAATATCACTTGCATACGTCAGGGATGGAAAATGTCTTTCTTGATTTTGTACCAAATATAAAAACAAAAGCAACAATGATGGTAACATTTTTTATACGGAATATATTGTATTAAATTTGGACTTTAAAAAATGACTCATTTGATGGGTATCAAATTCTTAGCTATATGGATCTTATTTGTTCACTTTGTTATCCAAAAATCGATTACAATTTAATAATTGAAGTTTACATTTGATAATTTCCCGTAAAACATGGATTTCGAGTAATGAAAATGGGTACTAATAAAGGGTGGTTAAATTGTAAGGGCCGATGTTGAATGTGAACCACGCCAAGTTTTTTTCCAAATTTTATTTGACATTTCTCTATTTCAGACTTACTCAATTTGAATCATGGAGAGATACACAATCCAACAACGTGTTAAAGTTATCCAGACTTATTATGAAAATGGGCGTTCAAATCAAAATGCATATCGTGCACTTCGTGATTTTTTTGGTCAATTTGATCGTCCAAATGTGCGTACAATCGCAAAAATCGTGGAAAAATTCGAGCAAACCGGGTCTGTAGAAGATGTGAGAACACCAGTGCATGCTCATACAGCTCGTACTGCAGAAAATATTGCTGCTGTTCGCGATAGTGTAGCTGAGGCCGGTCAGGCAGTTACTGTGAATGGTGTTCGCTATCGTGAGATGATAACGAACTTTTTATGGCCCAAATTGGAAGATATGGATGTGGACGATATGTGGTTTCAGCAGGACGGTGCCACTTGCCACACAGCTAACGAAACAATGGCTCTTTTGCGCAACAAATTCAATGGCCGTGTTATCTTACGTAATGGCGATGTCAATTCGCCGCCAAGATCATGTGATTTGACACCGTTGGACTTTTTTCTTTGGGGTTATTTGAAAGAAAAGGTGTACGTCAATATTCCAGCAACAATTCAAGAGCTAAAGGATGAGATAATTCATCACATTAACGGCATAGAACCTCCATTATGCCTCAGGGTCATCGTAAATTTGGACCATCGGATGGAGGTGTGTTGCTGTGGTCGCGGCCGATATTTTGTTCCATACATAATTGAGTAATACCAATACATCATAATAAAATAAAATTACAATAATTTACTAAACAGTTTGTGTTGTATTCAAAATCAACATCGGCCTTTGAAATTTAACCACCCTATATCTTTCAATTGAAAAAATCAATTAATGAAAATAGTCTTATACCCACTTTTATAACACAATTTTAGATACAAGTAAGAAAGAAATATAGTCTGGTTGGACCGATTGTCAACATGTTTAGAAGATTTTGTAAGGCTTAGAAAAAATATCTTGCAGTATGATAGCTAGCACTTATGATTTTTTTTTTTATGAAAATCTAGTCAGATACGAAGCATTTCAAAGAAAATATGTTACAGTCATAGCGATCTTTGTATATTATTGCTTTAATATATATTAATCCGGTCCTGTAGTAAGTACCTGAAATAATCAAAATATAAAAACCAATTTCAATTGATATGTCTTTAAAATTGGACTTGAACATAAAATTGACTCATAGTCAATTTGAATACTATAAGTTAGTATCACACCCATTTCTATATACATACATATAACAAGCATCAGACCAATTGTATAGAAAGTTTATTGTGCTTTGTAGCTACTTATGAGAACCAGTTTACAGTTTTATTCTTCCAAAAACTTTATACAAATAAAGAATTTAAAATTGTATCAAGTAGGACGCGGTAGTACCACGGTACCAATAAGGTTAAAAATGTATCAAAGAAAGTACAATTGTATCGGGTGTTTTTTATTGAGGTATAGAACTTTAAGTTGGCATCACTTTTTTAACTGGCGGCCATTTTGTCAGCTGTCAAGTGATTAATATTTAGTTTGGTTTGCCATTTCATCATGAACAGGTTGACAAAAGAACAACGCTTGCAAATCGTGCAAATTTATTTCGAAAATAATGGTTCAGTTCGCGAAGTTTACCGCAAGCTCCGTCCATTTTATGGTCGACATAATCGTCCATCAGAGCAATTAATTCGGTTAACCATGGATCGTTTTCGCACTACGTTTACTCTATGTGATAATACGCATCCGCAGCGACGTCGAACAGTGCGCACCGAAGAAACAATTGCCGCTGTAGAGCAAAGTGTTGAAGAGAACCCGAATGAATCGATTCGAAACCGTGCACAGCAATTGGAGCTTTGTCCATCAACTTTATGGAAGATTTTGCGCAAAGATCTTGGCTTGCGACCTTACAAGATCCAGCTTGTGCAAGAATTAAAGCCGCGAGACCATGCAATGCGTCGTGATTTTGGTGTATGGGCCGAAAATGAGATTGATCTCGATGCTGATTTTCATCGCAAAATTTTGTTCAGTGATGAGGCTCATTTTTGGTTGAATGGCTACGTCATAACATCCACAAAAACTGACTGTTTGGTGTGCTCTATGGGCTGGTGGAGTCATTGGGCCATACTTCTTCCGAAATAATGCTGGAGAGTCAGTTACCATAAATGGAGACCGGTATAGAGCCATGATAACCGACTATTTTGTTCCCCAATTGGATGGCATGAATGTGGATCAGTTGTGCTTCCAACAAGACGGCGCTACATGCCACACAGCGCACGTCACAATTGATTTGTTGAAGGAAACATTCGATGAGCGCATAATTTCGCGGAATGGACCTTTTTCTTTGGAAAGAAAAACTTATTATTATTATTTCAAAATCGAGCCTCCACATACCTTTTTTCAAATCTAATGAAAATTATCGTTGGAAATTAATTTAACCCTATGAAGGCAACTATATTAAAAAACAAAATACAATTTTATAAAAAACAAGTATGAAAGTGCTGTAAGTGCTAAGGTCAAAGATGTACTTTTATCTGTATAAAGACAAATATTTGCTGAATTTTGCCATCATACAAACATTTTCTCAAAACACATTTATTTAAGCTGTTTCCGCCATTTAGACTTATATGAGAGCTAGGGTAAAATGTGAACCGATTATCTCGAAATTTGGCAAATTGATTACAGTTGTTACAAAAATTATGTATCCAAAAAATAAACTTAAAATTCTTATTATCTTTAGATTTACGAGTGTTTTAGTGATTTTTGTCTCATTTATTGCTTTTTTAAAAAAAATTGTATGGGAGCTATGGTCAAATGTGGACCGATTTCAACGAAATTTGGTACAATGATTTAAGTTTACATAAGCAATATTTGTTTTAAATTTCATAAAAAATTTTGATATTTGTGGCCAATATATAAATTCCGGGAAGTGGGACCTATGGGAGGTATCATGAATAATGGATCGATTTTGACGAATTTCAATAGCCATGTTCCCATTATCAAAAAAGTGATCTGTTTCAAATTTCACCAAATTATCATCCAGCCAGCCAGCCGGACGGATGGAAGGACGGACATCGCTAAATCGACTCAGAAAGTGATTCTAAGCCTATTGGTATACTAAAAGGTGGGTCTAAGACAAATATTTCTATGCGTTACATACATCAACACAAACTTATAATACCCTTTCCACCTATGGTGGTGAAGGGTATAAAGATTCTCTGATAGTTTTTGAACTTTTAAGCCCAGATGTTATGGTTATATATAAAAATCAAAGTTTTCAGAAAGATGACAATATTCAATGATCAGTACAAATATGTGTGTCACATTTCATCAATTTATATTGAAAATTATTAGCATTAGAGGATCAGAGCTAGCAGCTCAGATTGGCGAAAATCTGTCATAAATCTGACATTCTCACATTTGGAGATGTGGGGCATAAAAAAATTATAGTCTACAGTATCGATATATTGTCTATATATTTTAACAACATTATTTACATTCAGCGGTATTTTTCGTTCTGTGTATAAGACACATACGTATTTTAACCTACTTTAATTTAAAGCATGTATTCATTCACTTTCATCATAAATGTACTTTTTATACAAACACATTTAAGTATTCGGTATAAAAGTGGTTGTTACAATATCCTGGATTTATGATAAACATATTTTACATTAAACTTAATGGTATTTTTTTCACTTCTGGATATAAACTCTAAAAGTAAAAGGAATAGAAAAAAATGAAAGCAGGAAGCAAAAATGTAAAGCAAATTCATGCACATAAAATATAATAATTTAAGGTAGTAAAAATGTCATTATAGAATCATCATCATTTCGGGTACATGTTAAGAACGATTGGGATGTAAATGGGATGCAGTTGTTGCCTGGGTTTCCTGGTAATAACTGTATTCAATTCCTACTCGCACCTCCTCGTGGTACATCCTGGAAACCTCGTAGCTCTTGTCTTTGGATTCATCATCATCGACTTAGCACTTACGATGTTTTAAGCTTGGAAAGAAACAATATTACAGAATATACTATTCCAAGGGGTAATCATGCGAGAAATTCCCCTGATACGGCAGCTAGCACAAGGATTTGGGAGGCGCCTAATCTATGCAAGAACATCCAGATGAATGAAACCACTGGGAGTCAAGGATAACATAAGTTAAGAACGATTTGAGACCCTCAACATATCAATTAAATGAGCTTTCTTCTGAAGATAATTGAGGTTTTATTCCAGAATTTTACAGTTTTTTAAATTCCGGGTAACCATAAATCCATATTTTTTGACGATCGGCCACATTTGGACCTTGTCTTCATGTCGAAATCACAAAATCTTCTTATGATGATAAAATTTAATTTTCTTTTTAATGATAGGTTTATATATGAGCTCAGTGGTGTAGGGTATCATGACCGACTATTATACTTTTTACTTGTTTTATTTTTCATTAAAGTCAAATAAATATTTAATAAAATAATAAAAAGTTTATAGTTTTATAAAAGAATACAATGTATCTTATTTAAGCATCATTTCATTCTGTTTAAATAGAGACCCTCTTTGTAATCTTATCTTTTTTAAAGTTTATTTTTAAATGGAAAAGAATTTTTACCTATACAAATATGTCAGTAAGTCAATATACCCAGCAAACAAAAATGTTAAGAAATGATGAGTTTTTTATATATTTTTATTTAAGATAAATAAAAATAAACAAAAACAAGTAAGAAAGTGCTATAGTCGGTCAAGCCCGACCATATGATACCCTTAAGGTTAAAGGTGTTCATTTTCATGTATAAAGACAAATATTTGCTAAATTTTGCCATCATAAAAACATTTTCTCAAAACTTATATATTTAAGCTGTCAAATGGTCAAATGTGACCGATTATCTCGAAATTTGGCAAATTCATTACAGTTGTAACAAAAACAAGTAAGAAAGCGCTATAGTCGGTCAAGCCGACCATACGATACCCTTCACCACTAAGGCCAAAGGTGTTATTTTTCCTGTGTAAAGACAAATATTTGCTAAATTTTGCCATCATACAAACATTTTCTCAAAACTTATATATTCAACCTATTTCCGTCATTTGGACTTATATGAGAGCTAGGGTCAAATGTGGACCGATTATCTCGAAATTTGGCAGATTGATTACAGTTGTTACAAAAATTATGTATGCAAAAAATAGACTCAAAATTTCCATTATCTTTAGATTTACGAGCGTTTTAGTGATTTTTTGTCTCATTTAGTGCGTTTTTAAAGAAGAATTTGTATGGGAGCTATGGTCAAATGTGGACCGATTTCAACGAAATTTGGTACAGTGATTTAAGTTGACATAAGCAGTATTTGTTTTAAATTTCATTAAAAAATATTGATATTTGTGGCCAATATAGCAATTCCGGGAAGTGGAATTGACCAATTTCAATAGCCATGGTCCCATTATCAAAAAAATGATCTGCGCCAAATTTCATCAAATTATCTTTAGAATTGCGACCTGTAGTTTGATTACAAGGTTTACATGGGAGTCCAGCCAGCCGTCCAGCCTCAGAAAGTGATTCTAAGCCTATTGGTATACTAAAAGGTGGGTCTAAGACAAATATTTCTATGCGTTACAAACATCAGCACAAACTTATAATACCCTTTCCACCTATGGTGGTGAAGGGTATAATTATGTATGCAAAAAATAAAAAATAACTTCAGATTTATGAGTTCCTCCTGGAACTTCGTTAATACCTATTATTGTAGTGAGGTAACATGTGCCGCGAGTTCTCCCATAAGAACTATGGGTTAGTACGTCGGACTAGTAATCCACTCCTGGAAAAAACCATTACTATTAAAAAGCTAAAATTATAATAAAAACGACGCTCTAATGTTAGAAGAGAAACGACTTTTATTTTCTGATGCAAGTTCTTTTTTTTTCTGCTATTAGCGGTGGTCGACCTCCTAATACAACATTCATGCGATAACTTGAAATCGCGTTTGTGACGTCCCTATGAATATTGCTTAACGCCGCCATGTACGAGATATAATCTAAAAAACAAGTACATATCTTCGTATACTATCCTCATATATGCGAAGATTTTTTTGACATGCCTTAGGGAAGACTCCAACTTTGCGATTTTAAAGTTTGGATGGTTTCTTCGATGATATCCCAAAAGAAACTGTTGAGCTAACATGATATTTTGTACCTTTATTAGAATGAACTTTGTTTTCTCATGTGTAGGCAGTCTGTAATTGTTCTTAAGGTTGCATTTTGCCAGCATTGGATATTTCTCCACAGAGTATCACTTAACGACGCTGAACGCAGCAGAGCAGCATAATTTGCCACTCCCCAAGCACTGCCGGCTAGTGCTTTAGGGGCCGTGTTTATACATCGAAATTGGTGCGGAACAGTAATAGCATTTGACCCCCAGGCTTGTTCATGATCGGTACACCATCGATCTTTTTTTTTTTTGTCCAGGTACTAAATAGATTCGCAGAGAATTTAGTTGCTGATATATCCCGGATACTTTCAGTAAATAAAGTGTGGATTATATTGAGATACGGATCACCTTACCGCGTAGGTCTTCCACATTATGGCCAGTCGCCATTATCGTGCTATCGCCCTCATATAATACCACTTAAACGTCTTGCGGCGGAGCTGGCAGTTTAGAGAGGTAGAAGTAAAGTAGAAGGGAGTTCCGCCCTGAGGAACTCCCTGTTTAAATCTACGGTGTTTTGATCGTTGGTCTCTTAGCTCTACGAACGATTGATGACTACTTAAATAGTTTACTATCCACCCACATCAAATTTGTTGGCATTGTGGACTGCAGGATGTCCTAAGCGCTACAAGGGCCGTTCCTTCACAAGGCCTTTGCTGGTTTAAGCCAAAATACTGGCTAGTCTTCTAAGACTTCATCAGCGTCCCAAAAAATCGCACAAGCTGTAACTTTCGGAGGAAGATCCTTGCCCGCATAGTCAGCAGCCTAAGACAAGGGGTCCGTGTCAATATAAATGAAGCTATCCTTGTAGTTTTTGTGAGGAAGATTCAACGAAAAATCTCTGGACCAGTCTGCGTCGACAATAAATATCGACATCGTATAAACCATGAGCTGTATGAGCGTTACGCTGACATCGACATAGGTAAATACATTAAACAGCAGCGGCTGCGTTTGCTGTTACGTGTCGTGCGTATGGAGAAAAATTCTCCAACAAGAAAGAAGAGACGTCCGAAGATTCGATGAAACGAAAGCTTAGACTACGAAATTGGAGAATATGCGCACAAGATCGAAACGCATGGAATTCGAGTCTTTGACAATGATGCATATCTTTCTTTGCCACACGGCATCAAAATCTTAAGTTACTTAAAAAGTGGCCTTAGCAGGTCGACGAGGCGTAAATTTGTCTACCACATGGCAGCAAAATCTTAATTTACTTTAGAAATGGACTTAGCTGGTTTGCATATTAAGTACGAATTGTGGAACGAATGTCCAATTTTTAGGAACGAATATTTGTAGTTAAAAATAGAACATTTGGGATTATATGAAAGTGTTCTCAATAGATGCGTACGACGAAATTCGTCGTGCGTATCGAACTGTGCGATAGGTTTATTTCTATTTCATAAGCAGACGAACAACGACTGTAGAGTGGCTGTACTTTCTTTTTTTGTTGTAAATATTGTATGAGTTCTTGTTAAATTGTGAACAAAAAATATTTGTTTTAAATAAAATTAACTAAAAATATTTATCTTGTAAAATTATCAAAGACAAAAATAAAAAAATACAAATGGTGTAATATCGCACTTACACCATTTGTATTTTTTTATTTTTGTATGTAAGAAATAGTGATAAAAATGCGCAAATCAAAGATACAAAATAATGGCGTCAACAACGTTTATTCGTCCCAAATGTGTTCAATGGACGAATTAACAAGACGAATTCGTCATGCAGGACGAAATTAGTGGTTCGTCCCAATTGTGTTTCTACCTTTAAGCGGACGATTTTCTCAATATTTTGTATTTTCTCAATTTCAACTTGAAATGGTGTAAATATTTTTCGAAATATTGATACTATTTGTTCATTTTAAACACGTCTGCGGTTTGATATTTGTTTCAGAAAATTAGTTTCCCTATTTGCTTAGTTCGAAACTGCAATTGAATATTCATTGAAAGTGATAAAAGAGAGCAAATGGTAATTTCTTGTAGTTTAAGCTCTAAATAATAACAGACCGAAAAATTTATATTAAAATAAATTATTTAGAGAAATTACTTATGAGTTAAATTTCGTAAAATTTGTTTAGTATCAATGAATTTTGTTAATTTCATTGAAATTTAAGTCGACAAGTGAAATATAAGTACCTATGTGTATTTTTTTGAGTGCGGTATTGAATTGTTCGGAAAGTAATTTCGTTTTCAAACCTAACTAAGCCCTAAGCCGCATAATCATTATCTGTTCTGAGAAGTAATATAGCATATGCTTGCGTTTGAGCCAGAAATAACTTAACCTAGCCAGATAAGAACGCTACATACACGATAAAGGCATTCGATGATGCAAATCGGCGAATGACAACACGTGAAATTAGTGCGAAGTTTATTAATCATATCGAAAATGTAGCTTTCGAACAAGATTAAGAGAGGCCTCATACAAGTTTGGTCATTAGACTACAGCTTTTAGAGATTGTGTGGATTAAACTGTCTCAAGCTGAATATTCTGAACCCAGACAAAACAGAGTTAGTCCACTTCACAAGAAGGTACAGGGTTGATATTTTAAACTACCTGAGCTAAATGGTGATATAGGGGATGTTGGATATCAAGCAACGGTTCTGATTGGTCTTAACTTGGTAAGCCTAGATTTATCATGGTTATCCTTCATCTGTGGACACTGATCTGCTCGTGGTATCATCCGGGGAACTACGTTAACACCCGTTAATGTAATGAGTTAACATGCGCCGCGAGTTCTCTCATATGAACTACAAAAATATGGGTTAGGACGTCGGGCTTGTAACCCACTAATAGAAAAAACTATTACTATGAAAAAGGTAAAATTAGAATAAAACGGTCCTTCAAATGTTAACAGAGATCGTCCAAAACTTTAATGGAAAGATCAAGTACAGGAAAATCTTTCAAAGCTTGACGTACGAATTTGGAGAATATGCGCATAAGATCGAAGTGCATAGAATTCTAAAATAAGCTCGGCCTTTGGCCTTAACAGGTTGTAAATATAGACCATTTAAGTAAGTAAAGTAAGTAAAGTAAGTAAGCTGAATGCTGTGGAGTAGAAATTGTCCTCAGAGGCTAAATTCTTAGGTATCATCTTAGACAGCAAGATATCCTAGAGAAGGAATACTCTATAAAGGATGAAAAAATTATTCCACTTTTATTGCTTCTGCAAAAAGTAGATAAGAAGTGGACCAATGGTTGTGTATTGGATTAACACAACCATTGTCAGACCCGTTCTAACATACGGTTGCACAGTTTGAAGGGACCCGTTGATAAAACTTCATTCTTGTGCTCTCTTTATAAAGGCTAGCGTTAAGCTAGTACTTGCACATGCAGATAAAGCAATTCTTGTAGTTTTTGAAAAAAAAAATTCTGCGAAAAATCTTTGGATTAGTCTGCATCAACAAAGAATATTGACATCGAATGAACCATGAGCTGTATGAGTTATACGCTGATATCGACTTAGTAAAACGCATCAAACAGTAGCGGATGCGTTGTATGGGACATGTTGTGCGAATGGATGAAAATACTCCAGCAAGAAAAATATTCTTAAACGATCCCAAAGGAACTCGTAAAAGAGGACTTCCGAAAATTCGATGGAAAGACCAAGTAAAGGAAAATCTTTAAAAGCTTGGTCTACGAAATTGGAGAATATGCGTACAAGATCGAAACGCATGGAATTCTAAAATATGCTCGGACTTTGATCTTAACAGGTTGTATTTATAGGCTGTTTAAGTAAGTAAGTCAAGCTTATTTACTTAAACGGCCTTAAAAAGCACTCCACAGGCAGTCCTTGACATTATATTGTTATTATTCCCATTGGATCTTTTCATAAAAGATATGGCAACCAGAAGTCTAGTGAGGTTATATGAGTCAGATATACTTAAATAGGGCGGGTAGGGCACACCAGTTTACTAAGCTACTATAGTTCAGCACGGCACTGGAGGCCGTAATTCCTGTGGTATATCGCTTTTTCAAGGCAATTTAGATGGTTCTAAAACGGAGATCAGCACTGGATCGATTGTTTTTTTAAGAAACAAAACATCAAGAAATCATATGTCGATCCATGGTGCAATTAAGGCGCTGCAAGGTCAAGATCACCTCCAAACTATTCAAACAATTTAGTTTGACCCTAATAGACCTATCACTCAGATAAAGGATACAACTGCGTTGGTTTCCGGGTCATTGCGACATCGATGGCAATGAAGTTGCTGACGAAGCCAGAAAGTGACGGATTATCTTTTGTATGGTTATCAACCACAGAGACTTGGGATAATATGATAGACTGCAGTACATCTAGGCTTTAAGGCCTAAATCGGATATAAGCGAAACCAAAACTCTACTAGGTCTTAAAAGGTCAAATTAAACAAGATTTATAGGTATGTATACTAAAAGGACACTGTACCCTAAACTCTAGGCTAAACAGGTGGAATGGTAGCATTCCAGACATTTGCAGACTGTGTTTAGATGAGGACTCATCCAAATCGGTAGAAATCAACGTCTGTCACTGTCCAATGTCTCTGGCTAAGAGAGATATAGTGATGAAATTTGGCGAATGTTCATTTTTGGTACCAAAGACAAAGCTAGTTGATTTCGGTAGATACATGTCCATTATTTCGCGTACCTCCCATACAAATATGGTCTCGGAAACAACTGAAATGACGATAAGTCTCAGGTTAAGATAGATATAGTGATGACATTTGGCGAATGTTACCTTTTTGGTACCAAAAACAAAGCCAGTTGATTTAAGTCAATATAATTCCATTATTTCGCGTACCTCCCATAGGTTTCACTTCCGACAATTGATATTTTGGCCACAAATGTAAATATATTTTCATGAAATTATCACTGCTTATGTAAACTGAAATCACTGTGCCAAATTTCGTTGAAATCGGTCCATTTTTCTCTACAGCTCCCATACAAAATCTTTAATCAAAACTCGCTGAGACAAAAATCACTTAAATGCTCGTAAATCCGAAGATAATGAAAATTTTTTGTTTATTTTTTGTAAAAACTGTAATCAAACTTCTGAATTTTTAGGTAATCGGTCCACATTTTAACCCAGTAAAAATTACGGAAATACCTTAAATATAAAAGTTTTAAGAAAATCTTTGTATGATGACAAAATTATGAAAATATTTGTGTTTGTACACGAAAAAAAAGCATTTGGCCTCAGTGGAGAAGGGTATCGTATGGTCGGGCTTGAACGACTTTTGCTTTCTTAGTTGCTCAAATTGCACTGACCTTTAGTTTTACGCTGTAGGTTATAAAAAGTAATTATTGGAGATCTTTCTTTCGGTTCATGTTCAGTAAAAAATGATGTTTTCAATACTAATAATGACTTTATACTTAAGAAGTAGGTCAGTTAATTTATTGACCAAGACAGGTTCTCCCAAAAAAAGTGACCGGGAAGTAACTCTTGTAGTCCAAAATTCATAAATAATAATCTCATATGATTTGTAGTGATTTGTAAAAATAAAGTAATTAAAAACAAACTTACCCAATTTTTTTGTACACCATTATTACGATTTATATCTGTTCCACCATTGCCAACTCCTCTACTGTTGGCATTCGATTTATTGATAGCGCCTAAAGGTCCATTATTGAACTGTTTCCCGCCATTCATACTTATGGCTTCGGTGACTGTATTATCGATATTTTCCTTAAACTTTCTAGCAGATTTGGATGTCAATAGATCTTCTGTTTTAAAAATACGCCTAGTATAATATGGGTGCTGGCTGCGCAGAGACACACCTCTGGAGGGTGTATTTATGGGTGGCCCAAAAAGGGGAGAACGTTTCTCTTGTAATACACCCAAAGATCCCAACCATGTACTTGAATTATCTTCTTTTATTGGTGTTTTGAGGTTACAAGTTTCGCTGTCGCTGCTGTTTACCTCTTCCGTGGAGGTATTTCCATATGACGTTGAGGACGAAATGTTTAAATTTGAAAATGATTCGATTAGGCGAAATTTAAAATATTCTTTTGGACAATTCGCGTGTAAACACTCTTCTTCTGCACTTGTATACGAATAGCAAAAATCTAAAGTTTCATTATCTAAATCGGCGGTGGTGTTGTTGTTTTTGTTGCTATTGATATGAGCAGCCGTTTTAATTTTGTAGGTTTCAACTTCTGATATTGGGGTGAATCAGCGACGGAGCACTCTTCAGTAAGACAGACAAAGGGACATTAAAAATCAACAAATATTTTTATTACAATTTTTGATAGTGCCTGCCTGCCTGCCGGTGGGTATTATCAATTTGATTTTCGTTTGTAGATAAGTTTTCAGTAAAAACGTCACGTAAAATTACATTTGCCTTAAACAAAATATTAAGCAAATGAAATATTTTTTTTTGTTTGTTTAATTGTTGTTGTATTTAATTAAGCACATGGTGCAAAAAACTAATTTTATTATTTACAAAAAGTTTTTTTTTGTTTAATTTTTAAGAGCGTTAAAACTGTAATTGCAAAGCAGATACAAATTATATGATTCACGTGGAAAGAGAAGCACAATTAACGGTTAAAAATTTGTTTTAAGAGAATTTGTTATTTCGAAAAAAAAAACTTAAATATATAACGATCTTAAATAATGGCATAACTTTAGTACACACGTACATATACATACGAGGGTGGATCAGTAAGACATTTAATTTTTCAATTTTCCGCCTCTTAATTTGTGAATAAAAATTGCAGCTGTCAATATGAAACTGTCAGTTGACTTCTGTATAAATTCAAACAAGCTGTGTGATATTTTGTGAGCACTCGAAAAAAACATCAGCTAAACTAGAGTTTGCAAAAAACCGTGAAAATTAGAAACCGCGGTTTCGGTTTTAAAACACCCAAAACCGGCCGGTTTCGGTTTAGTTTTCGGTTTTTAAAATAAAACTATTTTGATTTAAATTTGTTTGAAATTTGGATAATTTTATTAAAACCAAGTATAAGGTACACTCATTTCCACTTGAATAGGTGCACTTATTTAGTAATAAATTTATGCTTGCTGCTCTTTAGATACTTCATGAATAGAATAGTGGTATACTTTTTGTGAAAGGCTGAACAGTTAAGAATAAAAGTGTAAGCAAAGAAAGCTCGAAAAAGATTTGATAGTTTAAATATGGGCCTCTTTTCGAAATTGGTGCAGAAAAATATGCATTAACTAAAGTAGAACCCTAGAAAAATTTTCGATCGGTTTTTATTAAATTTGGTCCAAGGTAATTCATAGGATTTGGAAGAGAAATCAAACATTAATGCCAGCGGAGATTAAGGCCTCTACTTCCGTGAAATTTCTACACAAAATTAAAAAAGTGATTGCGTTGTAATGATTCGCAGAAGAAGAAACAAAAAATGAGGAAAAAATTCTAAGCGAAGGCAAACTTTGGCCCCAAGAGTCATCAAACGGCAAAATGATAGTGATTTTCGTGGAAAAATCTTAGTAAAAATTGGTTTCCGTTGTAGTATTTCTGCAGATAGAAACTAAAAAATGGACCCTAACACCTAATACCACTTAAACTTCGGAAAAAATCATAATTAGTCCAAAAAGACAAGGATTTACGGTTGAATTTTTGCAAAAAACATTTCGGTAAAAAATGTTTAGGAGCAAGGTAGTGTAGCAATGAAAAAAAAAAAGATTTTTAAGGATGCGATGGTTTGAACTACCATTTTTATGATTTGAGATGGGGATAATATTTTTTAATTCTGCTCTTTAAACTTAAAACTAACGGGTTCATAAAAATCGAACCTTTTTCACATGAAATGACAGCTTTGCTCCTAACCATTTTTTTTACCACATGTTCTTTGCAAAAATTCGACCGTAAATCCGTATTTTTTGGACTAATAATGATTTTTTTCCAAAGTTTAGGTGGTATTACGGGTTTAGGTCCATTCATTAGTTTCTATCTATAAAAATACTACCACCTAAGCCAATTTTTTCTAATACTATTACAAGAAAATCACTATATTTTTGCCGTTTGGTGACACTTGGGGTCAAAGTTTGCCTTCGCATAGAATTTTTTTCCTCAAATTTTGTTATTCCTTGAGTGAATTATTAAAACGCAATCACCTTTTTAATTTTTTGTAGAAATTTCACGCAAGTAGAGGCCTTAATCTCCGCTGGCATCAATGTTTGACTTCTCTTCCAAATCCTATGAATAACCTTGGACCAAATTTAATAAAAACCGATGGAAAATTCTTCTAGGGTTCTATTTTAGTAAATGCTAAACTATTTTGTGGTCAAAACTTCTACAAATGTCTACAAAATTGAAATTAATGTGGTGCACCTATTCAAGTGACGCAAAAAATCGCACCAATTTCGAAAAGAGGCCCATATTTAAACTATCAAATCTTTTTCGAGCTTTCTTTGCTTACACTTTTATTCTTAACTGTTCAGCCTTTCACAAAAAGTATATCACTATTCTATTCATGATGTATCTTAAGAGCAGCAATCTTAAATTTATTACTAAATAAGTGCACCTATTCAAGTGGAAATGAGTGTATATTTATTAAATCTCAATTATAATTTAATATTAAAATTCAGAAAATAAATTCAGGTTTTTTAATATGAGGGATTTCTTAAATAAGTCTTGTTTCTTTTAGATAAACTGCAGAGCCCCTTTAGCTTGCATAATATTTGCATCCGAGCGGCAAATTGATTCAACAGTCAATTTTTCGAACAGCAACGAATCTTTAAAAGAATTTACAATTTCAAAGTCGATAGAAGCAAATTTAAGGTCGACAGCTTTTCTAAACTTTTATGAATACTTCATTTTAGAAGAAAAATCTAAGAATAAACTTAATTCACGATTATGCTGCTTTTTAACACTTGTTTGTAAAATATATTTACGAACTGACGAATTATTGAAATACCAAACAGTTTTTCTTACAGCCTCTAGTTCAAATTTATATAGGAAATCGGTTTTAAATGATTCGAAGTTTCATCGTCGCCATCTTATAAATTGTCTTCGCTTTCGTCGGTTTCGAATTCTTCCACATCTGGATTTATAACAAATTTTTCATAAGAAACATCAATGATTGCAAGATGAATTCCGTGTGCCAACCATAGCTGAAGCAGTGTTTGATTTTCAGATCCAAATTTGATATTGGCTGCTGCTCCATCTATGTATCAAGTGAAATATTAAACTCCATTAGCTTTTGTCTAATGGTTTCTTGCGTTTGATTGGAATTACACGTTCCCAAATACCGTCATATACCGTCTTCCCTTTGCACTTGCCCATTCATCCATTATACGGAACCTTTTGTTTTTTTATTCTTCAGCTTTATTATATAGGCAAATTAGTGAAAATTTATAATAAGATAATTATGAAAAACAAATAGCTAAAACCGCGGTTTTTTCTACGGCTTTCGGTTTCGGTTTTGAGGCATAAAAAACCGAGGTTTCGGTTAAAACCGAAAAAAAAACCGGAAAAGCTTGATAAATATTATGAGGACTTTGGACCATGAAATTTATTGATAAATCGGTGGTTTAATAAATTGCGATGTGGCCGTGCAAGAACTTAAATTCAAAAACAAGTAACAGAGCTTTATTCGGCTATGCCAAATCCTAAGACGTCAAATTTAAATGCATATATCTTTAAAGATAGAGGGCCGATTTCGATGGTTGCTTTACGACAATATTTTTGTTGTATTGTGCTGTAGGTGAGGCCCTATGCTCCACTGGGAGTCAAGGATAACAGAAGAAGAAGTGCTGTAGGTGCTTATAATGGCTTTTAGGAAATATCTTGAGATGCAAATGTATGACATATGAAACATTTTGAGCAAAAATTTAAACCTTTCAAAATGCATAAAGTTTTTTGTCAATAGTATAGAGACGGGTCTTAAAAATAGTAACAGTTTACTTTTGAAACATAATTATTTAAATCTCAGTAAAAAAGTGTGGAAAAAGATATAGATAGATCACCAGTTATAGTAACTCGAAGTAGTTCAAATTTGGGTGCAGAACTAATGAATTTAACATAATCGTGTCATTGAAGGTTAAGGTAAGGATGTTATTTATTTTTTGACAACTTTTCATAGTAAAACAACTAAGAAAGTGCTATAGTCGGTCAAGCCCGACCATACGATACCCTTCACCACTAAGGTCAAAGGTGTTCTTTTTCGTGTATAAAGACAAATATTTACTAAATTTTGTCATCATACAAACATTTTCTCAAGACTTATATATTAAAGCTGTTTCAGTCTTTTCGACTTATATGAAGGCTAGGATAAAATGTGGACCGATTATCTCAAAATTTGATTACAGTTTTTACAAAAATTATGTATGCAAAGAATAAACTCAAAATTCTTATTATCTTCAAATTAACGATCGTTTTAGTGATTTTTGTTTTATTTAGTGCGTTTGACAGAAGAGTTTGTATGGGATCTATGGTCAAATGTGGACCGATTTCAAAAATTCGAAATTTGATGCAGTGATTTTGGTTTACACAAGCAGTATTTGTTTTAAATTTCATGAAAAAATATTGATATTTGTGTCCGAAATATTAATTCCGGGAAGTGGGACCAATTTGAGGTACCATAAATAAGGGACCGATTTTGATGAATTTCAATAGTCTTACTATTAAAAATGATCTGTGCCAAATTTCATTAAATTATCTTTAGAACTGCGACCTGTACTTTGATTACATGGTTTACATGGGGATCCAGCCAGCCAGACGGGCGGCAGACGGACCGACATCGCTAAATCGACTCAAAAAGTGATTCTATGCCTGTTGGTATACTAAAAGGTGAGTCTCAGACCAATATTTATATGCGTTACAAACATCAGTACAAACCTAATATACCCTTTCCACCTATGGTGGTGAAGGGTATAAATAATCCGAATACTTATAAGGATTACTTTTGATTCTTTATACCCTTCACCACCATATGTGGAAAGGGTATTATAAGTTTGTGCTGATATATGTAACGCATAGAAATAATTGTCTTAGACTCACATTTTAGTACACCAATAGGCTTAGAATCACTTTCTAAGTCGATTTAGCGATGTCAGTCCGTCCGTCCGTCTGGCTGGCTGGACCCTCATGTAAACCTTGTAATCAAAGTACAGGTCGCAATTCTAAAGATAATTTGATTAAATTGGGCACAGATCATTTTTTTGATAGTGGGACCATGGCTATTGAAATTTGTCAAGATCGGTCCATTATTTATGGTACCTCCCATAGGTCTCACTTTCCGGACTTGATATCTTGGCCACAAATTTCAATATTTTTTCATTAAAATTAAAACAAATACTGCTTGTGTAAACTTAAATCACTGTACCAAATTTCGTTGAAATCGGTCCACACTTGACCATAGCTCCCATGCAAACTCTTCTGTCAAAACGCACTCAATGAGGCAAAAATCACTAAAACGCTCGTAAATCTGAAAATAATGAGAATTTTAACTTTATTTTTTGCATACATAATTTTTGTGAAAACTTTAACAAATTTCGAGATAATCAGTCCACATTTGACCCTAGCTCTCATATAAGTCCAAATGACGAAAACAGCTTAAATATATAAGTTTTGAGAAAATGTTTGTATGATGGCAAAATTTGGCAAATATTTGTCTTTATACAGGAAAAATAACACCTTTGACCTTAGTGGTGAAGGGTATCGTATGGTCGGGCTTGACCGACTATTGCGCTTTCTTACTTGCTTTAAATTAATTTTTTCAAGTCGGTCTGGCGAACTTGGAACCTCTGGTATGCTAAGCGGATGACTAACCTGCTTTAGCACAGCGGTTCACATCTCATCTCTCATATACCCACCATCCACTTTTATTAAATTTACAAATATTCCTATATATTTCTATAGTCAAATGTAGACAGATTTCAGCCAAGTTCAATACTAAGAGCTATCGTGTTTTCACATGACAGGCAAGCAGACAGAAACCCGTACTTTTTTTTGCTGTTTCCGTAAGTAGTTTATGTGGGAGCTATGATCAAATATGAACCGACTGTGCTTATCTTTAGTACCAAACTTTTTCAAGAACTGAGTAATATTCTGGCCAAATTTTGGGTATTTTCAACAGAAAACCGAATTTCATAAGGATCCAGGATATATATCTTTTAGGCTTTTCAGCCAATATAATGGGAATGGTAGGTATAATAATATTTGGATCTACCTATGTTGAATAAACAATGGAATTTTATAGTTTTCCATTATACATCTTAAAACTTACCCCCTAACTCATTAACGAAAAATAACGATATGACAAGCTTATGAGTTTTTCCCTACTATAAAGCTTTGATAATTTTATTATTTGTTTATGAATTAGGTAGTTAAAGTTTAATCGAAACTTTTTATTTTCAAAAATAATTGAACATTTGTACCTAAAAGAATTACATTTAACTCGGCCAGTTGTCAACCCACCAAAGCCTTAATTATAGTTTAGATGGAACACAAATTGGTTTAAAATAATTATTTGAAATGTATAATAAGTCAAAGATTAAAATATTGGTATAATAAACGGTAGTAGTAAGAGGCTATTAAGCATATTATACTGTATACCCAAAATAGCAACGTAGACTTATTGTTATCAATATCTCAAGGTCACTTTCATCGTTTGAAAGTAAAACGCTCAACTTGTCTTATCTTAACAAACTTATTTTCAAGGGCAATCATTAAGAAACTCAGACTAATTTAAATTATTTCACTTGTGGATTTAGTTTTATTTTAAGATCTGCTTTACAGTATTATGCTAATGAATTAGGTACACTGTGCAAGAGTTATGCTATGTCTACATGATGGTCAGATCTTACAATATTATAAGAAAAATTGTAAGAAAATTTCTTACAATCGTGTAAACTTACAATTTTTTGCTGACAACGTTGTCAGCTACAGCATTGTCAGCACATTGTCACACAACCACCTTACAATGAAATTGTCAGATATCTTACAATCGTGTAAACACTCTATTTAAAATTGGCAGAACATTTTAAAAAAATGTCAGCTTCGTTTTTATTGTCAGCTGCATGAAATTCCACCATCTTACAATGCAATCATTGTCAGACAATTTTAACTTCTTGCTTTTAATTGAATACATACGGTTTTTAGAATTTATATCATTAAAAAATTAATAAATAAAAATAGCAAAATAAAATTATTTTAAACATGCATTTTAATTGGGAATATAGTGTTATTATATATGTCTCACAAATTACCGAATTTAAAGTATTTTTTTTTTTGTAAAAAACTTTATTTAAAAAAAAAGTTTTTTGAACTATATATCAAATTTTAGGAAATAATTCAGCGCAACTTGAGACCCTATGCTCCACTGGCAGTCAAGGATAACAGAATTAAGCGCAGCACAATCATCAAAATCGATAAATTAATAACTGAGATATCGCGAAAGCACAATATATCGATGTCCTCAAATTGGCAAATTAAAAAAAATAAATTTAAAAAACCGTATTTATTTATCCGAATTATATGTCAGCTTTTAGGAAATTTTCCAACGCAGCACGCTATTAAATTTCATTAAAATCGGTTTATGAACGCTAGAGATATCGCCAAAATTCAAAATTCGATGAGAATTGAAACATTTTTTTTAACTGCATTTAAAAAAAAAAAAAGATTTTAAAATTCTAAGAGTAGTCAAATACGACTCTCTGAGTCGATTTAGACCCCGACTCCTGAGTCGATCGGTTTTATTTTTATTTGTTTTGTGACGAATAATGAAAAATATACAAACTGAATGGCAAACTTATAATACCCTTTTACCTATTGGTTATATATAGATCAGATATTAGTAAAAAAATCGGTGCAGTATGGTACAAAAATTAAAAATTTTGATTTTAATAAAACTGTAAAAATAGGATTTGTATTTGTTATATAGTATGATTCTTCAAATTGGTTGGAAAATGACAATTATATATAGTTTTAAGTAATTTATGAGTCTGGTGTGCCCTACTTTGGGAGCCGATTGCGCCGCCATAGTAAAAGCTAGGCTTTTCAGGCTTAAACATTTCTGCCAAAATTATTTTAAAATCGGCCTAAAGGTTTAAAAGTTGCAGACTTATTTCCATAATTTTTTCCACAATCCTACTTTGAGACGTTTTTTCTCCACTTCACATTCATCTTCACAGCTTTCTAAACATACACTGTTAAAATTTTGGCAATTGCCTGTTTTTTTCCATTGTGATTATAAAACAAATATAAATTTCAAGTCAAAAACACAAAAATGAACAATATTTTTCATGTGCTTTGTGACTGACAATAGATCTGGCAATTTTTTGTGTACATATATATCTGATAATCGTGTGAACTGCCAATTTATTGTAGGCTGAGATTGTCAGCTTAATTAATTGTCAGACAATTTCTGACAATGAAATTGACAGCTTTTCTTACAATTTTCTTACAACCGTGTAAACACACAATTTGCCTTTTGCTGACAATTCTTTATTGTCAGTTTATTGGCAGCACATTGCCAGATGTGACAATATTGTAAGATCTGACCATCGTCTGAACGTAGCTTTATTAATACGAGAAAATTTGTATAAGCTTCTTGGCAGGGATGGCAAATATGGTACAATTGTACTTTTTTGATACATTTTAAATCAGATTATACTTTTTTGATATGTTTTAAACCAGTTTGGTACTACCGCATCCTACTTGGTACAACTTTAAAATATCAATTTTTCATCAAACTTAACATGTAGCTCCCATAATACTGTCTTTCCAGAATAGAGACTTTGGCCCTTTACAATTACAAATGTACATATTTGTACTTAAGTGATGTTTCTATTGTATCCGATTTTTTTTGGAATCGACCCATGCTTTATCATCACTACGAACTTTTAATAGTTAGCGGTTGTAGGAAATAATTATTCCCTTTATTTTCTTTTGAGCCGGTCTAACGTGAAGTTTTGTTGGATAAAATGGGATAGTAATTAGCAGTTGTTTTGCATGTAAATAACGCTGAATATAAAGAGTGCTCTAAATAAAATTTGTAGTTGGATTTTCTTAAATAAAAAACAAACCTTTTAATATAAAAACTCTACAAAATACGCAAATATAATGACATATTATACAAAATCATTTAGCATTAAAATGTTTACTTAGTACTCGGGTTTTGCAAAATTATCGACTTTTTTCGAAAACCCTCCCATTAAAGATTTTACAGTTGCTTCTGATACCTTTTTGGAGCATGTGTTCCACCTGCGCTTAAAATCGGACATGTTCTTGGAAATCTTTCCTGTGTTCTTCAATTCCTTTTTTACTAGAGCCCAATACCTTTCCACAGGCCGAAGTTCTGGACAGTTAGGTGGATTTGCCTCTCGTGTTACAAAAATGACATTATTCTTTGAGTACCACTCAAGTGCCTTTTTTCCATAATGGCATGATGCCAAATCGGGCCAAAAAAATGTAGTCACTCTGTGCTCTCTTAAAAAGGGTAACAACCGTTTTTGTAGGCACTCCTTTATATAAATTTCTGTGTTTTTTGTGCCAGATGCCACAAATACTTTACTTCTTTTGCCACAACTGCAAATAGCTTGCCACACGAGAAACTTCTTAGGGAATTTTGTTTGTTTTTCTGTGCGAAACTCTTGCCGAACATTGCCCCGTTTATCAGCAACATAAAAATCTTGACCAGGAAGTTGAGAAAAGTCTGCCAGTACGTATGTTTCATCATCCATCACACAACAGGTGTATTTTTTTATAAAATCAGACTTCAATTTTTT
Source organism: Stomorhina lunata (assembly GCA_933228675.1). NCBI lineage: Eukaryota > Metazoa > Arthropoda > Insecta > Diptera > Rhiniidae > Stomorhina > Stomorhina lunata. The sequence continues at coordinate 54,538,336 of OW121744.1, forward strand.
CGCTCTTTTTTTTGCTTCTAAGTTCTTTATAGCATTGCGATCTGGAGCCTTTTGGACTTTGTATGTCTTCAGTCCAGCATAAGCTTTGACTCTATGTGCAAAATTCGTAGAACATTTCACCGTACGAGCTGCTTTTCTTAAAGAAGTGTTAGGCGCTCTTCGAAAGAGTCGCTCGACTTCTTTTGCCTTACCAATATCTGTAACACCTTTTTTCCTCCCTGATCCAGGTTTTCTTTCAATGCTCAGGTTTTCCTTATACCGTCTGATGGCATTAGAAACCGTTCGAGGGTCAACTTTCAAATTTTTAGCTATTTTTTTAAAAGTCCATGACGGATTTTTTTGAAAAGTTTTAATTATATTTTGACGAACTTTTTTTCGCAGTCAATTTTGATTGAAATAACTATTGAAAATTAATAATTTCTAAAATAATAGTATCTGACATATCTATAGAAACTAACTTGATCAAAAAATAAATTATTTTTTGCACTATGGATAAATTTTGTCTAAAATAGTAAATGCATATTTTTTTTAGAACACTCTTTATGTAGATGTTTTAATAATTATTCTTAGGCGGGAATTATCTAGTAAAACTTTTAGCAAAACAGAATATTTGTTTTGTATTCCTCTTCTATAGTATACGAGGGTGGGTTAATAAGTCATTGACTTTTTGAATTTCCTGCTTCTTAATTGGAAAAGTCAAATTGCTTGTGTCAATATGCAACTGTCAGTTTACTTCTTCCTAAATGTAAACATTTAGTTTGTGTTTGGTAGCCGTTCATAGTCTGCTATGACGTTTTTAAAAGAAAAGGGAAAAATGTGAATTTTGTGACCATATTTTGTATTATATATTACTGCGGTTCCAAGATGAATCTTCTTCTGTTGTCCTTGACTCCCAGGCCTCAACCATCCTTTTATATCGAACTCTATTAAGAAATGTGAGGCTTACGTTATTCCATGAATAGTTTGCTGCTTGCAACTCAGCATCAATTGACCTTGTCCACGTTCTAACAGGTACACCAACTCGACGGCCGCTTCCATTTAAATTGCAACGGAGCGCTTGTTCAGCAATGTCGGTGTGTGGCCTTCGAAAGTGTGTAGCCTATCCACCGCCATTTCAGTTCACATTAAGGATTTGCCGCAACCATTTGTTTGCAATTTTAGGCGCTTATCGATGCCATTTGTGCGTTTTTAAGTTTCACAGCCGTAATACAGGATGGACTTGACATTCGAGTTGTATATTTGTAACTTAGTTGTTGTTGATATTTGCTGAGATTTCCAAATAGCTCGGAAAATGCAGAATTCGCCTTATTAATATGCGATTCAATATCTCCGTCGGTGCCACCTTTTGTCAATACCAAAGTTCCTAGACAATTAAAGGTACCTACACATCAAATAACCTCGTTATTTACATTGATGTCTGTAGACGGGTTTGCGCCCGGTTGATCACTTAGGAAGTGATAAAGCTATCCGTAATTAAGATAATCTATTTAATTAAAGTTGATACTCAAAACTCATTTGGGGGGTCTTCACGAATTACATAACGCTCTTATAGGAAGGGGGTAAGAATTTTGTTACGCTGGGTGCAAGAAAGTGGTCACTTTGTGTTGCCCACGGGGGAAGGAGATGATACAATTCTTGCCTACCAAAACAAGGCTCAGTAAGAACCAGACAAATGCAATAATGAATGAGACTAATATTCAGACCTCTGATAGATCGTGCAGAAACGAGTAGCGATGGTGAGTTCTAAGATCAACAAGCTGGACAGTGACACAAAAGATTAGTGACAGTTTCTTCCTTCTCGAAGTTATGACAACTTCTACCGTAGTCATGCAGTGTCTTGTTTAGCCTGTGGCGCGAAATAAATACCAAGACTGCAGAACCCATACTGTCATAATTTGGCTATGGTAGTCTTGAGACTGAGCAGGTTTTTCTGTAGTCCAGTTGGTCTGCGCTGACCCAAGTATACAGAAATTGCTTAATAAGCAATTTACAGACTGATGGCGGTGTACCTATATAATGGTCGATGTCCTACTGACTGAGGAGAGCAATGAGGTTCGCCATATTATCCGCATAGTATTCATTACCTAGTATATTGCTGACTACATACCCAGGACAGTTCTATATTGGAATGTCTCGCCATCTCATTTAGGGAAGCCCGGCATTCACGAATGAGAACGGATGTCGTACACGGATCCGTTCGTGTACATCTCCAGAAGCCCATTAATAGAATCGATTTGAGTTCCAGACATGTTAACATTGAAGGTGGAAATACAGTAGTCAATGTTATTGTGGATGGCTATGAGTTCAGAGTTCAGAATAGTGGAGTGTCCTTTAGGTAAAGACGACCAATCTCCAGTGGTACTAAACGTGGATATTGGTTGATCCATTACTCCAGCCGGAAGCCAGTTAAGCATAGTAAAGAAAGTCTTTAAAGGTATAGTCCTAATCATTAGGGCAGATCTGGGGATTTTATTAAAAGGCCTCCAAACAAGAGCACTATACATGAGTATAGGCTTTACAACCATCTCAAAGAGCCAAGCAGTGGAAAGGCCTCATGTGTTCTTCTACATGATGAGCTTTAGACACCCCAGATTAGGTGTTTAGGCTTACAGCTTAGTTACCAAAATGATCCCCAAATAGTTGGCCTGGTCAGTGAGAAGTTCCATCCCGTCAAGATTCGGGAGAATGAACTGAGTAATACTGCTTTTTTTTGTAGAAAATAGCACATAATTTCTTTTGGCGGGACTTACTCCCAATCCATTGGAAACGCGCCAGCTGGTAAGTGTAGTGAGAGCGACCAGTCGCTGCGATGCAATGTTCAGGAATTTACCCGAAACTATAACTGCGACTGCATAAGCAAGGGTTTTGAAGCGCAAGGAGTCAAGTTCCCTGAGCAGTTTGTTTATAGCAAGGTTCCATAATAGGGGGACTGAAGAGTACCGCGATTTTCAGATTTACCGCTTTAGTATGCCTTGATTTACCAGCTTTAAGAATAAAAACTACCACATATTTGGTCCATTATTCAGGTATATGAGATAACCTAAGTTTAAGGAACTCATTTACTTTATCACATATTAGATCGGCTCAGTTCATATACTATATACAAATATTAATTTTGGACCGATTATGGTGGAATTCAATAGTTTGGGAAAGACTTCCTAAAATCACCAATTTATTAAGGTTAAAAGGGTTCATTTCCTGTTGCACTTTTATGAAGTTTCCATAGAAAAAATATATGAATTGGGATACGAATTGCTCCCCCATAAACCATATTCTGTAGGGGCTAAATCCCTAGTTACTATTTCCTGTAACTAGGGGCTAAGCAGGCAGAAATAGAAAAAGCTTTCTCTGTAAGAACAAAAATTACGTTCTACAAAACGCTTATACTACCCGTGTTATTATATGGTACTAAATCATGGGCGCTTTCACAAACAGATAAAGCTATTATTGGAGTTTTTGAGAGAAAGATTCTACAAAAACTCTTTGGACCAGTCTGCATCGACAATGAATATCGACATCGAATGAACCAGAAGCCGTATGAGTTGTACGCTGACATTGACATAGTAAAACGCATTAGCTGGGACATGTTGTGTGAATGGATGAATGAATAATGATCCTTAGGGAACTCGTTGAAGAGGGCATTCAAAACTTCGATGGAAAGATCAAGTAGAGAAAAACTTGGCCTACGAAATTTGAGAATATGCGCACAAGAAGCGCATGTAATTCATAAATATGCTCGGCCATTGACCTTAACAGGTTGTAAATATAGGCCATTTAAGTACCATTTAAGTTCTATCTTGTTTCCAAACTTGAAGGCACGGCTCGCTTGCTTGGAGATTTGAGACAAATTCCTATTTTTAAAACCACAACAAATAATATTTATCGTAAGGGATAAACATATTAAAGAAACGTTAAAGAAGACTATTTTGAAAAATAAAATAACTTTTTGTATAAAAAACAAAAGTCAGGGATTTATAGACCGGCCCTCGTATCATTTATAATTCTTATCACATTCCAGTAAAAAAGATATTGACAAAATTAAATGTCAATTTATATAGAGTCTTTACCGAGAAATAAAATTGAAATTCTAAAAAAAAAAACAAGTTGGTAATATGAAACCCAGAAGAAGTGAAAAAATAGGTTCAAAGACCCTCAATGAATAAGTGTAAATCAAATTGTTAAGAATACTTCAGGTTAAATGTATTAAAGTCAAAAAAAAAAAACTTGGCCATAACAAATGGACAACAACAACAAAACAAACTTGCAATTTAACTTAAATTCAAAGCATGACAAAAAAAAAACAAATACGCAAAATAACTTTTTTAAAAATAACACAAAAGTAATAACAATTAACACATTTTTTTTAAATTTACTTTGTAATTATTTTAATGATTTTATATTCATTTAATAGTTATTTGACACTTAATAAAACCGTTATAAAACGCATTATCTTTTAGTTAGTGACTCTTATCTTTTGTTTTTCTCTTTTTAACAAAAATTAACTCTTGAAAACAAACAAAACAACAAAATTAAACCAATTTTTCACTTGCACTTTAAACACGACGTCATAGTTTACTTTTTTGTTATCCGTTAAAAATGTCGATAGAAATAAAAATTGGCGGAAAAATGTTCGATTAATTCTTAAAATTTCTTCTCAATTTTCACTTTAACGTCCGGTCACAAGAGTCTCAATAAAACAACTAAAATTTATAACATAATATGATGACTCCAACTTTGTTTTTGTTTTGTTTTCTGTTTTTGTTTTTTTTTTTGTTGATTTTTTTTTCGTTTTTATATCTGGCAAAAGCAAACAGAAGTAGAGTCAGGTATGGATAATAAAATGCTTTTGAGTTACTTAAGTACTAAAAGCAAGATATATTATGTACACGGTAGTTCCATTGTAACTTTTAAATTTAAAAATCACTATCTGACATATATAAGGATTATGACAATTGTGAAAAAGTAAATCTACCATATATGTTTGGATTTGTTTTCAAATTTGTAAATATTGAATATTTTTGAAGCATATTAATTTTTTCATTGAAATTATTTTTCTTCAATAAAATTATCAAAAAAATATATTAAATTTTGAATTTAAGAGAGCCTGGATCATAGAGGAATACTTCTAAACAACCATTATAACAGTTACAAGGTCAATAATGTGTTTAGTACCTGGTTGACCGAGCCTTGCTCGGAGCTATATGATAAGCATTTTTAGGCAAATTTTAAAATTTTTTATACATTTTATTTTATAAAGTAGTAAAATAAATTTAGAGGAAATACATTGTACAAATATTTAGTTAATTTTGAATTATTTTATTGATTTTGTCCGATCAACACATAGTTTGCATAGTTTACAGTTTAACTCATTTTAAAAATTTTGGAAATTGGTCATACCAACAGAAACCTCCGTCGACTCATGCGCAACAACTTTGCTAAAGATTATAGCTTAATCAAATGCACAATTTATGATTTAATTCATTTTGAGTAGTTTTCAGTGGCGCCACCTGAAGTTGTTCATACCAACTAAGAAACCTTCGTCTGCTTATGCGTAACAACTTTACTTATGATTATAACATGATCAAATGCACAGTTTACGATTTAATTAATTTTGAGTAATTTTCAGTAGCGCCACCTATCGGACTTTGGTCATTCCCATTAATAAACCTTCATCGGCTTATCCGCAACAACTTTGTTAAAGATTATAGCATGATTAAATGTACAGCTTATGATTAAATCGATTTTGAGTAATTTTCAGTAGCGCCACCTGTCGGAAATTATTTACAACAAATAAAAAGCCTTCGCCGGCTCATGCGCTACAACTTTGCTAAAGTTCATAGCATGATCAAGTGTACAGTTTACGATTTAATTAATTTTTAGTAATTTTCAGTGGCGCCACCTAACGGAAATTAGTATTACCAAATTAAAAACCTTCGCCGGCTTATCCGCAACATCTTCGCTAAAGAGCATAACATGATCAAATTCACAGTTTACTATTCTATAAAGAACATACATACAAACACTCATTTGTTTAAAAGTTATAAAATTACTCATTTTTTCCCCTTTTTATCCCCTACTTTCAAAAAGCTCCGTATACATATTTGGTACTTCTTGGTACCAATTGAATTAAAACGCAGTTAACATAATTCTTATTCATATTACTTTTTGAGATGTTAAGTTATCATGTTATCCCTTTTTTACCCATTTTGGCCCCAAAATCAAAAAAGTACCAAATACGTGTTCAATATTTCTTTCACATCTATTGACTGCAGTACAAAGTTCCTTTCTATATTCTTTGGTTTAAAAAATAAGAGTGAGTTAAAAAAGTACCAAAAAAACAATTTTCACCCTTTTTTACCCCCTACCGTACATAGTTTCAAAAAAGTACCAAACACCTGTCCGCTTATTTTCATAGCTGTTTAAAACGTAATTTTAATTTTGTTTCTATACCTATTACCTTAGGAGATATATAGTTTTCGATTATTTCCCCTTTTTACCCGTTTTTACCCCCTTAGAGGCAAATGTTCCAAAAGTCCCTTCTTCTTCGACCTATACATTAAAAAAGGTACCCACTGTCAAAATTTTATCAAAATCGTTAGAGCCGTTTTCGAGATAGCCATTCTATATATATATATATATATATATATATATATATACAATTATTGCTCGTTTAAGAATATAAGATAATGATATGCAAATTTGATGCCGTTCGATATTCAAAGCTGTGCTTTTAAAAAGTGGCAATATTTTTTCAAATGTAAATATAAAAATAAAACTTCAAAAATCCTTATTAAAAATTTAGTAAGACTATTGGAACTACCTTGTACTTGTATCATGACTAAAAGTATAAAAACCTTTACCACTTTAAGTCATAAAAAACAACTCAAGTGATCTATGTAAACGGCTTGATATGATTTGTAAATACAATGTGGTACAAGGTGATGTTTAAGATAAGTATCCTACGATCACTTACTTGTAAAAAAGGAATACAACTTAATCTGGCTTCGACGCCTTTATTGCACCATTTCCGCCTCTTTTTAGTTCTCCAGGCTTCAGGACGTTACACAATCAGCTACGAAGCGTTAAATTTTTGTTTAAGAAAAGGCTCATTGGGCTGAGCTCAACGATTTTTTAGGCAATTTAATTGGAAACTTTGTTACCTCGACAGCAATGACAATGCTATTATGGAAGTGGTTTCTTATGTAATCTTGCTGGAAATGATTCCATCTAAAAGCATTCCGATTAAAGCAGAAATAAATTCATGGTTTAATCAGACGTGTAAACAGGCAGTCAGATCCAAGGAGAAAACTTTCAGAAACTGGCGAAATAACCAAAGTCCAGTTAATGACATGCAACGCAAACATACGAGACGTTTGTGTGATAAAGTATTAAGACGCGAGAAAGCTCTGTACGAACAGCGTTTTCGTACTAAAGTTCTTGATGCTCCTCGGGGCAGCAAAAGCTTTTGGTCATTTGTCAAAAGAGTTAAGAATAGTGCTAGTCATTCAATTCCTACTCTTTTTTCGCTTCTTGTGAGCCCTTTTCAGTGATTTCGGTCTTCAATCGCTCCAATAATGCACAGTAATACTGTTATTGGTCTTTCCTTTTTCGAGGTAGTACACGAAGAGTATGCCATGTTCAATCCCAGAAAACCGTCCACTTCGGAGTACTCGTCCCGGCTTTAGTCCCTTGTGAGACACTCATTCTGTTCTCTGATGTGTAATATTGGATCCAGGTTATCAGCAGTTACCAGCAAGTTCAAACACTCTTTCGAAGTGCCCTCGCGTTCTGGTATTTGGCCAGGAGTTCTGGTATCGAGTAAATGAACATCTTCTGCGATGAAAATAACATTTTTTTTATTATAATGAACTGCGCTATTGATCCATCACTTCAACTTCCGATTTCCTTGACATTTTTAAAATTATCACAGGAATAAAATTTCAGTACTTCAGCTGAAATATACAAAAGCTCTGCCAGCTGAGATACTACTACCTGAAAACCGAAACCTTTCCGGAGTCCTGTCAAGCCGGATTCTGAAATGGCACTTCATATGAGTTGCGGTTCTGATTGGTATTAACTTGGTTAGCCCAGAGTTATCTTGGTTATCCTTTATCTCAACCGTGGACACTGACCTACTCGCGGTATTACCCGGGTAACTACGTTGACACCCGTTAATATAGTTAGCTAATATGTGCCGTGAGTTCTCTTATAAGAGCGATAAAAAATATGGTTAGGACGTCGGGCTAGTAACCCACTCCTGGAAAAAAATAATTACTATGAAGAAGATAAATTTAGAATAAAAACGAAACTTCGATTTCAAGATAAAGCAAAAAATATGCTCGGTTTTTGACCTTAACAGGTTGTAAACATAGGCCATTTAAGTAAGTACTTCATATGTCGACCACAATAAATAGAGTAATGTGCCGAGTATAATTCAAATTTATCAGGCCTGATAATTTCCGACATGCCTGATAATGGCGACATGCCTTGTAATTCGAAATCAAATTGCGTTAAGCTTTTATATTGAAGGATTTAAAGATTCAAAAAAAGGGCAATGTTCAAAACATAAATAACACTATTTTTCAACTGAAATAAGTAAAACTATCTTTAGTTTAACAAATAACACTGCTCAGATATATTTTTGAGATAATTTTTTCCATTTCAACAAAAAAAATTCAAAGCCCAATTTTCACTTTTTTTTTGGGAAAAAAACCAGAAGTCGAACGATTTGAAAATGATCGATTTCCATCATATAACGGAATATCTTGGAATCATCTTTTTTAATTCATAAGATCTTACTTAAGGTCTTATCTACTTTAAAAGCTTTTGAGGTATTTTATAGTTATACTTCACCTGCGGCAGGTTCTTTTAAGTCGCCAAAAATAAGTTTTTTTTGTTATATTATGACCAAAAAACAAAACTCTTCGGAAGATTGACAACCACTTACAAAATTCGTTCTCCATTTTTTTTAGACTTTCTTGTGAAAAAATCGTCATAGGTGTATTGGATACAGCGAAACGTTTGTGGGGCTCGCAGTGCGCAGCCTAATTGTTCTTCTAGTAATTTGATGCTAGAACATAGGTTTGAAGACTGTTCAGCCAAATAGTTCCTTTAGTAATTTGACATAAAGACAAATTATATTTTTCTTAGCCACAAAATATTGTGGAGAAAGTTGCTGAGCTTACGATGTTTATTGCCTTCAAACAGTAGAACTCCACAAATACATAGATCGATAGAGATCGATCCAAAAAATGCGTTCTTTGCGACAACAATAGCTCAATTCCATTATCACATTTTAATGCTATCTATATTTTTTTGTGAACCGCCGTGGTATAGCAGGTTAAATTCAATCCCTGTCAGACTCACTTGAAAAAAAATAATTTTGAAAAAGCGGCGGTTCACCTCATAACTCAGCTTGCCACTGGTTATTGAGTATTAGGCTATGAAAAACTTCTCTAACTAATGCATTTGCCGTTCGGAGCCGGCGTTAAAACGTAAGTCCCTTTCAATGAGTCTAAAAATAGAATCGGATGCAGTTCATTGTCTGAGTTCCAAGTGGAATGTTGTCGGGGAATTATATATATATATATATATATATATATATATATATATATATATATATATTTTTTTTTTTAACTAACTCGACGTGATCTATTAGTAACAGCTCGAACTGAATTAAACGATGGCTGTATTACAAACGAAGATAAGAGATCACTGCATTATAAGATCACGAAATATTAAAATATTATATACATTGTATAATGAGGAAGAGATAAGGTTATACAAATTCTGAATCAACATTGCCATCTCTGCACAAAGTACAATTATATTAAAAGTAAAGCTAGAATTACTCTGACGTTAACGTATACGTTTTGCTTAAATTAAAGTTTTTTTAATATAAGTTTTTAAAGAAGGTCACTTTTAGATTTCAACGAAATATTATCTAAATTTCATAAAAATATTTCATATATATGTAAATTTGTGCCAAAAGTGAGACCTATAGGAGCCAGCTTTTTCTTGCATAAATCCAGGTGCATACGTATTTGCTAAATTTTGTCATCAAACTAAAATTTTTTTAAGAATTATATATCCGTCATATATAATTGACCTTCATATAGGAGCTAGGTTTAATGTGGACCGATATGCTGGAAATTTGGCAATTCGTGTACCGTTTTTACAACAATTATTTGTGCAACAAATAAATACAAGATTATAATTTAAGAATATTTGTTTCAAATCTACAGGAAGTAATTTATATTCGATATCGATAATCAATTTCGTGACTATAGAATTAAGAAAAACTACCGGATATTCTTTCAATTGGTCCATATTTGATATTATAGGTAGGGGGTTTTAAATAGTTGTGCTTGTCGGGTCAAGAAAAAAAAACGAAACTTCCTGGTATAAAAATATCGTTACTTTAATATAGAAAGGCCCTAAGTAGTTTTTCATTCAAATTGCTTTTTAAAGCTTTATATATATATATATATATATATAATTCCCCGACAACATTCCAAGGGGTACTTCTCTCAGACAATGAGCTACATCCGATTCTATTTTTAAGCTCATTGAAAGGGACCTACGTTTTAACGCCGGCTCCGAACGGCGAATGCATTAGTTAGAGAAGTTTTTCATAGCCTAATACTCAATAACCAGTGGCAATCTGAGTTATGAGGTGAACCGCCGCGTTTTTGAAAATTTATTTTTTTCAAGTGAACCTGGCCGGGGATTGAACTTGGGCCTCTGGTATACTAGGCGGATGTCTTACCTGCTATACCACGGCGGTTCACAAGCTTTATCTTATGTAATTTTATAAAAATATTATAATTTCAAAAAACATTATTATGACATTAAATCCTTCAGAGAATTTAGTAAAAAACTGCGTTTAAAAAATGTATGTATCTTCAAAACTTAAGATTTTTTTAGTTTATTTTCTCCCTCCTGTTATGTAAGAAAAATTTTAGTTAGGGCTTTTCTATATTAAAGTAACGATATGTATGTATATGACTAAACTAGTTTGGTTTAGTAAACTTTTACGTAACTTTAAGATTAAACGTCTACGCTACATATACGTCAGTGTGATGGAGTCTTAAATTTGTTATACAATATTCGTGCTTTTGTTTCCTACCTAATACTAAATCAATGTACTCACGTTTAAATTTCTGTTGGCAATTTTACATTTGCCTTCCAAAAGTAATATACGTTTTTTGTTTATATCGTCTAAATGCAGGAATCTCTCGATTTACGCAGTCATTATCGTGTTAACGTAATACGAAACTTTATTTTGTCATACTTATATTTTTTAATAGATTAAATCTTTTAAATATAACGAATTGAAGAGATTTGAAAATAAAACATATTAAGGGTTTCCCATAAAATTAAATCAAAATTACTGTGTGCTAAGTTTTTAAGGATTTAAATCGGAACAAAGTAAGTCAAGGGATTACTGTATCAAACAATAACAACGACAACAAGAATAACGTGTTTCTATTGTCAATTCTACGAAACGAACCTGTAACAGAGAATCAAAAAAGTTTACAAGCATTTCAAGTCCTTTCACTTTTTATATGAATTCTACTTTGGTTTTGACTTTTTATTGCATTTGCAGTTTATTCCCAGTGGTTTCATATTAAAAGACCGCCTCCAAAATGATGGGCATCAAAAGCTCTCTAATGACACTGGTAAAAGGCAATTCGCAGTTGTCTTGAAGTGACCCATCGACCGCATTATGTAATTTTGTAATCAGTAATTATGTAATCAGTGACTTATTTTATCCACTTTGAACAGGGTCCTTCAATTTGGAACTGTCGGGTTGTTAATACATGAGTTGCAACTTAGTTGGTGGTTAGTTGGAGCTTTATTGGTATTAAAAGCGCATGTAAAAAATTATAAGAGATTTATTTCGTGCATAAGAACATTCAAAGATTTTGCAGGTCTGGGACTAGTATATTCCAATTTAATGCATCTTAGCTTTTAAATATTTTAAGAGGTGAACACATTTGAGGTTAGGAAGTAAACTGGTTTAAAATACACTTTTTTGACAAATTTAGTTTTGTTATACCCTTCACCAATAGGTGAAAGGGTATTATAAGTTTGTGATTCCGTTTGTAATTTTTTTATTAGTGATCGTAGACCCCATAAAAATTATACCGATCGACTCAGAATCGGGAGGAGAATCGATTAAGCGATGTCCGTCTGTCTGTCTGTCTGTCTGTCTGTCCGTCCGTCTGTCTGTCTGTCTGTTGAAATCAAGTTTCTGAAGCCCCTGGAGGATGGACTTACATAAATTATATATCAGATTTTAGGAAATTCTCCCGCAATGAACGCTATTAAATTTCATTAAAATCGGTTTATAAACACCGAAAATATCGAAAAAATACCAAAAATTAGACGAAAATTTTAAAATTTTTGATTGAAACACACTTTTAAATAACAAGAGAAAAAAGATACTCCTGGTGTACATGTGATAATATATTATATATCAGATTGTAGGAAATAGTTTTCCAAAACACTCTGTAAAATTTTATTAAAATCGGTCCATAAACCACTGAGATATCGCCAAAACATTGAATTTGATGTATCGCAAATTGCCCAAAGTTCGCATTAGAGAATGTTTGTTGAAAAAATGAAATGCAGAAATAGGAAAAACCATCCTCCTTTAGTACGGACCTACATAAATTTTATATCAGATTTTAGGAAATTCCCCCGCCAAGCACGTTATTAAATTTTATCAAAAGCGGTCCGTAAACAATTGAGATATCGCAATAACACTACATTTGATGTACAGCAAATTGCTCAAAGTACGTGTCTAAGAAATTTTGTTTACATTTCGTAAGTATTGTTTCAGCGATATCTCAGGTGTTTATGGACCGATTGTGATGAAATTTGACATCGTTCTTTGTGTGAGGATTTTCTAAAATCTATACTCCACAAATCTGATTACGAATACCATTCAAACTGTACCGATCAACTTTGAATCGGCAGGAGAATCGATTTCGCGACCTCCGTCCGTCCGTCCGCCCGTCTGTTTTTTTGTCCGTCCGTCTACCTGTATGTAATTTTTATACCCTTCACCAATAGGTGAAAGGGTATTATAAGTTTGTGATTCCGTTTGTAATTTTTTTATTAGTGATCGTAGACCCCATAAAAATTATACCGATCGACTCAGAATCGGGAGGAGAATCGATTAAGCGATGTCCGTCTGTCTGTCTGTCTGTCTGTCTGTCCGTCCGTCTGTCTGTCTGTCTGTTGAAATCAAGTTTCTGAAGCCCCTGGAGGATGGACTTACATAAATTATATATCAGATTTTAGGAAATTCTCCCGCAATGAACGCTATTAAATTTCATTAAAATCGGTTTATAAACACCGAAAATATCGAAAAAATACCAAAAATTAGACGAAAATTTTAAAATTTTTGATTGAAACACACTTTTAAATAACAAGAGAAAAAAGATACTCCTGGTGTACATGTGATAATATATTATATATCAGATTGTAGGAAATAGTTTTCCAAAACACTCTGTAAAATTTTATTAAAATCGGTCCATAAACCACTGAGATATCGCCAAAACATTGAATTTGATGTATCGCAAATTGCCCAAAGTTCGCATTAGAGAATGTTTGTTGAAAAAATGAAATGCAGAAATAGGAAAAACCATCCTCCTTTAGTACGGACCTACATAAATTTTATATCAGATTTTAGGAAATTCCCCCGCCAAGCACGTTATTAAATTTTATCAAAAGCGGTCCGTAAACAATTGAGATATCGCAATAACACTACATTTGATGTACAGCAAATTGCTCAAAGTACGTGTCTAAGAAATTTTGTTTACATTTCGTAAGTATTGTTTCAGCGATATCTCAGGTGTTTATGGACCGATTGTGATGAAATTTGACATCGTTCTTTGTGTGAGGATTTTCTAAAATCTATACTCCACAAATCTGATTACGAATACCATTCAAACTGTACCGATCAACTTTGAATCGGCAGGAGAATCGATTTCGCGACCTCCGTCCGTCCGTCCGCCCGTCTGTTTTTTTGTCCGTCCGTCTACCTGTATGTAATTTTTTCTGTTGTAGTCAAGTTTTTGGAGCTCCTGTTTTGTCGATATCTCAGGTGTTTATTTTGATGAAATTAAATAGCGTCCTTCGCAGGGGATTACCTAAATCCTGATGCATTCGGTAATTTGTGGTAGATATAATTTAGCGTTTAAGCGATGGTGTTTTGATCGACAATGATAAAATTCAGGGTGGGACAATATCCTAAAATTTTGTGTAAAATCCAGGAGCTCCACAAATCTGATTTTAGCAGACAGACACTCTGCATTAATCTTAATTTTGTGTCTGACTTTTGAACATTATGATAACATTTGAGAATGTATTATATATCAAATTATAGGTAATCTTCCTAGGAAGTACAAAAATGCAATGATATCCGTTCAAAACCTACATATGTATGTAAGTATCTCACATATCAACGACAATTTAAATTTTTTAAATGCAATTGGGAGAAATCCATTCACGTTTGACAATTGATCCCGTATAACTTCGGCTAAGATACGATGATGACATTTAGTATAAAGACGTTGTACAATATTGATATTCAGGGCGATAGCGTCTAAAATAAACTTTTTAGAGGGACAACATTTGACAAAAGTATTTCTGATCTCTTGAAAAGTTCGATATTGAAAATGGGGGAGCTCTATTCACATTTAGTGAAATCTCCCATATAACCCCGACCGGGAATCGATTTAATGCTGATAAATTAAATCACATTAAAATTGCACAAGGAACTAGAGCAAAACTTTCCAAACATCCATCGGACAGATCGAAAGAACAATACATCCCAAATATTATTGATGAAGTGTTCATTTTAATTAATTAACTAACTTCAGATTAATAAGTAAATCTTTAATAACTTTTCCGACAAAGCTGATATCCATCCATTCAAAAGCTATATATTTCACGTATGTATCTAAAACTAAGAGTGTATACCCTATAATTTTAAGGCTTATCATTGTTAAAGCTCTGACCTAAATCAGTCCGCTAACTTCAGAGTTTTACATAACTAATCAAGAACTTTTACTGGTGGGATAATTCGTACGAATTAAAGTGCACAACCCTCACTGGGCACAGTGTTTTTGGGTTGCATGCCAGAATACTTAAACTTCATCAAATCGATGTGCTATTGCAAATGTAAGGGCATCTACATTTTGAAGCATCTTTTCTGCATGGTTTATCTGGTCTATCGAACTTTATTAAATGTTCGTAAAATATGTGTATATTTTATTTCGAAGCTACTGGCTGGCTTAAATATGTATTCTCTACTTGTAGTCTAGTAATCATTATCTTTCACAAAGGGACCACTTTAGAACCCAAGTGAAGCTTCCCTAGACATCAGCCACCTGCCCAACCTAACCTTTGGGTGCATAACTATCCTAGATGATGACGCCACCGAAAAGCTTTTCTTTTTCCGACTCTTAATTTTAAAGACTCTTTGCATATAATACTAGTATAACCAAATTTTGCTAGGAATTACATTAAGTACTTTTGCAGCACCATTGGTGAAGGGTATCCAAGATTCGGCAAAGCCGAATATACCACTCTTACTTGTTAATATTTAAATAATGGAATTAATAATTAGACATGTCTTCGGGTAAAATATCCAGGTGATGTAGAGGATGTTGGATACCAAGTAACGGTTCAGATTGCTTTAACTTGGTAAACCCAGACTAATCTTGGTCTGTCCTTCATCTCAACTGTGTATACTTACCTCCTTGTGGTGTCACCAGCCCTTAAAGTAAGAAGAACTATAAAAATATGGGTTAGGACGTCGGGCTAGTAATCCACTCAAAAAAAGAAAAAACAATTTAAATCATTGCCAATTCCATGAAAAACCATCCCCCTAAAAACTCTTGGTATGACGAGGAGCTGTCGTGAGAGTAGGCAAGAATTTGGTAGCGGTTTTATGGTTAAAAAAAGAATGCGGAATCTTGTTTCTAGGTTCACCTCAGTAAACGAAAGGCTAGCGACAATACGCGTCAAAGCTAAGTACTTCCATCTGAGTTTGATTTGTGCTCACGCTCAAACAGAGAAGAAAGATGATGATATAAAGGAAGCCTTTTATGAACAACTTGAGGAAGTTTACGATAGCTGCCCTAATCACAACGTTAAAATAATACCTGGTGATTTTAAAGCAAGATGCGATTAATCTCCTTTGCGGCGGCTCGCAATATGGTCGTGAGCAGCACCAGACTTCCATACCTTAATATCCACAAAGCTTCATGGGTGTCTCCTGATCAACTAACGAAAAATCAAATAGACCATATTAAAGTTGATGGAGGACACTCATTAAGTGTGTTGGATGTTCGTTCCATGCGAGGAGCTAACATGGGCTCCGATCATTACCTTGTTGTAGTCAAGGTGATAACATGTCTAAGTGTATCGAGGAGCGTACAGGCAGAGGCGCAAATGAAGTATGACGTGAAAAAACTTAAATCTCAGAACCCAAACGATATTTGCACGCTATGACAACATATTGCCAACTTCATGAAGTCTGCTGCAAGATCGGTAATAGGATACCAAATCCCTCATGCTAAAAACTCTTGATACGAGGAGTATAGGGCAACTCTGCAGTCAGCAGCTACTAGTTGATCTTTTGAAAGAGGGAAGAATAACGACTATTCCGCAGAAAGAAGAAAGATATGGAAAGACGCCTGTTTGAGGAGATTGAGTTGTATAAGACATAAAATTAATTACATAAAGGGCAACTGTATCTTTTCCTGTAAGGACGACCATGGAAATCTGCCGAAAGCGTATTGAAACTGTGGAAGGGGCACTTTTACAAGTTGTTGGTTGCAAATTAAAGCGACCAAGATTTTAAAATAAGCTGCCGTGCCAATGGTTTGCAAGCAGAGCTTTTTAAGTCTGGAGGAGATGGACTGATAAGTTATATATCCCGGCTTTGAGAATACATATGGCCAAAAGAACTCAGCTCAGTGTCCTTTGTCCAGTGTACATCAAAGGAGATAAATCTGTATGTGCAAATTATAGAGTGATAATCATCTAATTAATACGTATCATCTCTTTGTTGACTAAAAAGCAGCTTTTGACAGCCCGATACGGAAGAAGGTTTTTGAGGCAATTTCTGGTTTCGGCATCTCTACGAAGCTAATAAAGTTATGCAGGATGACACTAAGAAAACATCATCTGTTAAGATAGGTAAGCACCTTTCAGAGTCTTTCATAACTAAAAGGGGATTCAGGCAATGTGGCAATCTTTTCGATATTGTTTTAGAGAAAATCTTGCGAGATAAAGCAATTAATAAAACAGGTACACAGGCAGAGGAAGATATCCTTAGAGTGTTTGAGAGGAAAATTCTACGAAAAATCTTTGGAGCAGTCTGCGTCAACAATGAGTATCGATATCGAATGAACCATGAGTTATACGCTGACAAAGACATAGTGAAACGTATTAAGCAACAGCGGCTGCATTGGCTAGGACATGTTGTGAGAATGGATGAAAATACTCCGACAAGAAAAATGTTCCTGAGGGAACTCGTAGAAGATGGTGTCGAAAACTTTGATGGAATGTAGAAGTAAAAGAAAATCTTACAAAACTTGGCACGCGAAATAAGAGAATATGCTCACAAGATAGAAGCGCATGGAATTCTATATGCTCGGCCTTTGACCTAAGTGTAACTATAGATCATTTAAGTAAGTAAGAAAGTAAGATGTTATATGGGAGCTATGGTTTAATGTGGAACGATTGTTACATAATTTTGGCTAGTGCAAAACTTCACCTTCGTATGCGTTCTAATTTGACATTTATAAGATAATTTAACTGATTTCCGGGAAGGTATAATAAGCACCACATAAGTACATCGATTATATGGTATAATTTTACATTTAACAGTATTTAAGTATTTTTTAGATGCAAATGGGATGCAGTTGTTGCCTGGGTTTCCTGCTAACAGGTAATAACTGTATTCAATTTCTACTCACACCTCCTCGTGGTACATTCTCGGGTTGTTTACCGCAACCTAGTTGAAGATGCGGTAAACAACCCGAGTGGGATATTGGAGCCATTCCGAAGTATTTGGTCTAAGGGTGTAAGATAATTGTACTTGGTAAAATACGAAACTGTAGCGTCTGTTCAACATATTAGTTGCGGCTGCAAACGGGCGTCTGTCTCAGATCGAGCGGCTTGCTATACAAACATGGCTCTTGTCTTTGGACTCATCATTCATCGACTTAGCACTTACGATGTTTTAAGCTTGGAAAGAAACAAAATTACAGAATATACTACTCCAAGGGGAAATCAAGCGAGGAATCCCCCTGCTACGGCAGCTGGCACAAGGATTTTGGAAGTGCCTAATCTATGCAAGAACATCCTGATGAATGAAACCAATTCTATCCAAAGAAATTGGACTTTAAAACTTAATATAGACATGAAAGAAAGTTTAAAGTTTTCGAAATGGATCGTACGCACGCTATACGAAACTGGGAAACTAGAACAATTAGGCGTGAAATTTCGGGTTTTAAAATTGATTTGCGAAGGACAAGGGGAAGTTCGAAACGAAAATACTGTGTTTCTTTACTCCGATCGCCCGGAAGGTGATGAGCATAATTGGGGTGTGGGCTTTCTGATGACTAAAAGAATAGGTAAAGCCATGATAGTATGGCATCCCATCAATGAGAGGCTAATAGCAATAAAACCTAAGACTAGAGCTCATAATTTAATAATTATCAATGTCTACGCTCCTACAGAAATCCAATCTGAAAACGACAAAGACGAATTTTATGATGTATTAAGCAGTTGGATGAACAACAATGTACATAAATGTGATATTACCATGATACTGGGCGACTTTAACGCCAAGGTAGGCTCAAACAACACCGTTGAGGCCCTATGCTCCACTGGGAGTTAAGGATAACAGAAGAAGAAGTACTTCTTGTGTTTATATAGAAGATATCGACAGAATGTGAACTGATTGTCGTCACACTATATTCACATTTACCAAGTGAGTCTCTTGACTTCAGTAGTTTTTTTATGATTTTAAATCCTTAATAAATAAACTCCAGCTTTGAAATCTTAGATATGTTATTTTAAAAACAATCTTGGTTTAAAACTCATTTATTTAAATGCAAACAAAGTTAAAATTGAAGTTTAACAATTTCCTGTAATAGATTTGCTAAATGCAAATCATTAATAGACCTTGAATATTTACAATCTGAGAAGAAAAAGCCAAAGTCTTAGTAAATGAAAGTAAAAGTATGCTGGGAAACAAACAAGTTTTGTTAAATAGTTTGAAAAAAACGCAACCTACAATTTGCAATTGTTTAAACTTTTGTAAAAGTTTAAACTTTAGCAAGAGGAAAAAAATTAAACTGGATTTCTTGTTAATAAATGTAACAATCCATTGCAATGATTTGATCTAAAACACAAACTTCCAACTATCAATTGTTTCAAACAACTAATCTGGGACCAATATACGATCAAATGTAAAGTCACGCTTTGAAAGATGTAAATTAAATTGCTCACAGGCCAATTATCTGGCAAAGATGCCATTTGATTAGAAAATGAAATTTGTTTTAAGCAAATTTTAAAAAGTTTGTCAGACTTACTTACTTACTTAAATGGCCTATTGTAACAACCTGTTTAGGTCAAAGGCCGAGCATATTTTAGAATTCCATGTGCTTCTATCTTGTGCGCATATTCTCCAATTTCTTATG
Organism: Stomorhina lunata; assembly: GCA_933228675.1. Classification (NCBI taxonomy): domain Eukaryota; kingdom Metazoa; phylum Arthropoda; class Insecta; order Diptera; family Rhiniidae; genus Stomorhina; species Stomorhina lunata. Next base: position 54,558,069 of record OW121744.1, read on the forward strand.
CCAAGTTTTGAAAGATTTTCTTCTACTTGGTCTTTCCATCGAAGTTTTGGGCGCCCTCTTCTACGAGTTCCCTCAGGATCATTATCAAACACTTTTCTTGCCGGAGTATTTTCATCCATTCGCACAACATGTCCTAGCCAGCGCAGCCGTTGTTGCTTAATGCGTTTTACTATGTCTATGTCAGCGTATAACTCATACAGCTCATGATTCATTCGATGTCGATACTCATTGTTGACGCAGACTGGTCCAAATATTTGTCGTAGAATTTTCCTCTCAAACACTCCAAGGATAGCTTCATCTGCCTGTGCAATACCCATGATTCTGCACCATACAGTAACACGGGTAGTATAAGCGTTTTATAGAGCGTAATTTTAGTTCTTACGGAGAGGACTTTATTTCTTAGCTGTTTGCTTAGGCCAAAATAGCATCTATTGGCAAGTATTATTCTACGTTTAATTTCAAAGCTTATATCGTTGTTGATGTTCACAGCGGTACCAAGGTATACAAATTCTTTTACAACTTCGAAACTATAGTTTTCTACGGGCACATGTGATCCAATTCTAGTGGTCTGTCTGCCTGAAGAAACCATCAGTTTTGTTTTTGATTCATTTACAGCTAAACCCATTTTGTTTGATTCCTTCTCGATATTGGAAAAGGCGGCAGTTACCTCGCGTAAAGTGCGCCCCATAACATATCAATGTCATCGGCATACGCGAGTAGCATATGTTTTCTATTGAAGATTGTACCACTTGTATTAACTGCTGCATCACGTAAGATTTTCTCTAGCACAATATTGAAGAGATCACATGATAGACTATCACCTTGTCTGAAACCCCGTTTAGTTATGAAAGACTCTGATAGGTTCTTACCTATCTTAACAGATGATATTGTATTAGTTAGTGTCATCCTGCATAACTTTATTAGCTTCGTGGGGATGCCGAACTCAGACATTGCTTCAAACACCTTCTTCCGTATCGGGCTGTCAAAAGCTGCTTTGTAGTCAACAAAGAGATGATACGTGTCAATTTGTTTCTCTTGGGTCTTCTCCAGGATCTGACGTAGAGTAAAGATCTGGTCAGTGGTTGATTTACCTGGTCTAAAGCCACATTGGTACGTCCCAATTATTTCGTTAATTTTGGGCTTAAGCCTTTCGCACAGTATGGTCGATAGAATCTTATATGCAATTGAGAGGAGACTTATCCCTCTGTAATTTGCACACACAGTTTTATATCCTTTTTTGTGCACAGGACAAAGGACACTAAGATTCCAATCGTCTGGCATGTATTCTTCTGACCATATTGCTTCTATAAGTTGGGACATAAGCCTTATCAACTCATCTCCTCCGGCCTTAAAAAGCTCAGCAGGAAGACCATCGGCACCCGCAGCTTTGTTATTTTTTAGTCGATTTATAGCGATTCTAATCTCATTTTGGTTTGGTGGTAGACATAGAACGCCATCATCATTGATTTGTTCAGGCGTGTCATCTTGGTCGCTTTCATTTGATACCAACAATTTAAAAAAGTGCTCCTTCCACAGTTTCAGTACGGTTTCAGCATCCGTTACCAGGTTTCCTTGGTCGTCTTTGCAGGAGAGAATACAATTGCTAAAACCATCCGTCTGATGTTTAACTTTTTGATAAAATTTACGCACTTCATTACGACTCTTATATAACTCAATCTCCTCGAACAAGTTTGTCATACACAAAAGATTAATCAATTGATACAAGAAATCATTAACAATTAAGTATCGTTCATTGACCTGTATAGGGGCTTAACTTAAAATGAACTACAAAAATTGTCTTTTTTTAAAGGAAACATTTTTTAAGACAAATTTTGTTTCTTTTAAGCCTTCCCCTTTTTGGGGCGCAGCTTTGATAAGATGAGAGAAGTTTCATTGCAAAATCTCATTGTATATCAGGGTTTTTCCATTGATTACACTCTATTTCTAAAGACTCTTCGTGGTATAGCAGGTTAGTAATCCGTCTAGCATACCAGAGGTCCCAAGTTCGATCCCTGGTCAGATCCAATTGAAAAAATAAGTTTTTAACAAGAGTGTTATATTCGGCTGTACCGAATATTATATACCCACCATCAAGTTGTGTTAAATTCAGAAACAGGAGTTAGCTAATTTAAAATCGGACCAAAACTGAAAAAATCGCTAAGCTAATTGGTATTGTTTGTAAAACCTTTGGACTAAATTCGGTTGCCGTAGCTTTATAGTTCAACATTTAAAAACATTTTAGTGGTTTCCCTAGTATTTAATCTGATCAAAATTCGGTCTCATAACCGGGTATAGTTTTACATTAATAAGTTGTTAAATACTTTTCGTAAATATGTAGTTAGGGTAAAGACGTGAATAGTAATACGGCAGGTCCATATATTTCGTTAGGAGTTCCTAATGCATTCATCATATGTAAAGTCTGGGCTGAACATTGATTGATGCCTATCTAATTTCATGGGTGCAATCTTAATATCATGAATGTACCTCCAAATATTTTTGATTGTAGATATAAAAAAGGGGATGTTATATATATATAAGAATTATAGCCAAATGTTGACCGATTGTAACAAAATTTTACACACTGGCTGATATCGGGTGTTTTTTATTGAGGTATAGAACTTTAAGTTGGCATCACTTTTTTAACTGGCGGTCATTTTGTCAGCTGTCAAGTGATTAATATTTAGTTTGGTTTACCATTTCATCATGAACAGGTTGACAAAAGAACAACGCTTGCAAATCGTGCAAATTTATTTCGAAAATAATGGTTCAGTTCGCGAAGTTTACCGCAAGCTCCGTCCATTTTATGGTCGACATAATCGTCCATCAGAGCAATTAATTCGGTTAACCATGGATCGTTTTCGCACTACGTTTACTCTATGTGATAATACGCATCCGCAGCGACGTCGAACAGTGCGCACCGAAGAAACAATTGCCGCTGTAGAGCAAAGTGTTGAAGAGGACCCGAATGAATCAATTCGCCACCGTGCACAGCAATTGGAGCTTTGTCCATCAACTTTATGGAAGATTTTGCGCAAAGATCTTGGCTTTCGACCTTACAAGATCCAGCTTGTGCAAGAATTAAAGCCGCGAGACCATGCAATGCGTCGTGATTTTGGTGTATGGGCCGAAAATGAGATTGATCTCGATGCTGATTTTCATCGCAAAATTTTGTTCAGTGATGAGGCTCATTTTTGGTTGAATGGCTACGTCAACAAGCAAAATTGCCGCATTTGGAGTGATGAGAATCCACATGAGACCTTTGAGACGCCATTACATCCACAAAAACTGACTGTTTGGTGTGCTCTATGGGTTGGTGGAGTCATTGGGCCATACTTCTTCCGAAATAATGCTGGAGAGTCAGTTACCATAAATGGATACCGGTATAGAGCCATGATAACCGACTATTTTGTTCCCCAATTGGATGGCATGAATGTGGATGAGTTGTGGTTCCAACAAGACGGCGCTACATGCCACACAGCGCACGTCACAATTGATTTATTGAAGGAAACATTCGATGAGCGCATAATTTCGCGGAATGGACCTGTCAATTGGCCACCAAGATCGTGCGATTTGACACCACTGGATTATTTTCTTTGGGGATATGTGGAGTCGCTCGTCTACGCCAACAAACCAGAAACGTTACTGGACTTGGAAGCCAACATTCGTGGCGTTATTGCCAACATACGGCCCCATATGCTCGAAAAAGTAGTTGAAAATTGGACCTGTAGAATTGGCTTTATTCGAGCCAGCCGCGGCGGCCACATGCCCGAAATCATATTTAAACATTAATGGCATAAAATTATCCTTCCAATAAAGCCAAATTGATGGACATTAAAACGATTTTCTTGTGTTTTATTTCAATTCGAAGTTCTATACCTCTAAACAAAAACACCCATTATATATATATAGCTCATTCTTGCAAATTAGTGACCATAGCTATCATAGTTTCTAATTTAATAGCTTTTAACTGGTCTTTGCTAAAATTTTTGGTTTCCGTGAGTGTTTTTTATATGAAAGCTAAAGTCAAATATGGACTGATTCCTATAAAATTTGATAAACTGATCAAAAATTGCATAAAACTTTCCTATTTTAAATTTATTCGTCATAGCTATTAGAATTGTATTCAATTTATCAGCATTAATGTGTTTTCCTGGGCGGGGTTATATGGGAGCTCTAACTAAATTTGAACCGATTTTGTCCATTTTCAACACACATCCTTTTCAAGACTAGCTAGCTCTTTTCGTTAAGGCGCTATCGTGCTTTTATCTGACGGACAGACGGACATAAACAACCTTTTCTTTATGTATTTTTGTGTTTCCATAAGTTTTTTATATGGGAGCTATGGCTAAATATGAACCGATTTTGATGAAATTTTACACGCTGTCTAGGGCTAATGTAAAACTTCTATGTACCAAATTTTATTATCATAGCTGTTATAATTTGTCATTTATTAACAAATAAGCGATTAGCCTAGACGAGGTTATACGGGAGCTATGGTCAAATGTGAACCGATTTTGCCCAATTTCAATACCAAAATTTTCTCAGAGATAAAGAATATTTTTACTAAGTTTCAGTGAGCTAGCTCCTTTCGATTAGGCGTTATCGTGATTTCAACAGACAGACAGACAGACGGGCACGGCTCAATCGTCTTAGAATTTCATAAGGATTCAGAATATATATCGTTTTTGGTTTTTGAGCCAATATTAAGGAAATTACAAACGGAATGACAATCTCAATATACCCCCCATTCTTTTTGATGGTGGGTATAAAAAAACGCCGGTTCACCTCATAACTCAGCTAGCCATTGGTTATTGAGCATTAGGCTATGTAAAACTTCTCTAACAAATGCATTTGTTGTTCGGAGCCGGAGTTAGGTCCCTTTCAATGAGTCTAAAAATAGAATCGGATCCAGCTCATTGTCTGAGAGAAGTATCCCTTGTTACAATTGGAATGTTGTCGGGAAATAATATATATAAATATAGGGTTATCCATTTCGTGGTCTCAAAAGTATAGGACATCTGTCAAACTAAGTTGTTAAACCATTTTTGTTTTCTTTTCAGTTGATAGTCTGACATTGACGAAAATGGATCGCTTAAGTATCACACAAGGCATAAAAATTATCAAAACATACTACAAAAATGGTGACTCTGCAACGGCCACATATCGTGCTTTAAGAGGAGATTATGGTTTACATAATCGTCCAACTACGCAAGCAATTGGTAAAATTGTGAAGAAATTTGAAGAGATTGGAGCGGTTACAAATATTGTAAGGCCTGTGTATCATCGTTTCGCTTGTTCCGCTGAAAATATCGCTGCTGTAAGTGAAAGTGTTGCTGAAGACCCGAATGTGTCGATTCCGTGAATTCGGAGCGTTATGGCCATATGATAACCGATTTTTTTTTGCCTGCTATTGACGAATACGACTTGAAGAATATGTGGTTTCAACAAGACGGTGCCACATGCCACACAACTCGAGACGTTTCCTGGCCGCGTAATTTCTCGTCGTGGCGAAATCAACTGGCCACTAAGATCATGCAATTTGACATCATTAGACTTTTTTGTGGGGCTACGCGAAAGACCGTGTTTATGCAGATAAACCTTTAACTCTTGAGCGCTTAAAACCCAGCATTCGTCAAGTTATGGCTGAAATACCGCCCAATATGTGTCAAATATTACCTCAAAAGAATCAATGCTTGCAACATTTCGCGCGGTGGTAATTTAAATGATGTAGTGCTTCACACATAATGTCAACGTTCAAACTTTATTATAAACAAGTAAGAAAGTGCTATAGTCGGTCAAGCCCGACCATACGATACCCTTCACCACTAAGGTCAAAGGTGTTATTTTTTCTGTATAAAGAAAAATTTTGCCATCATACAAACATTTTCTCAAAATTTATATATTTAAGCTGTTTCCGTCATTTGGACTTATATGAGAGCTAGGATCAAATGTGGACCGATTATCTCGAAATTTGGCAAATTGATTACAGTCGTTACAAAAATTATGTATGCAAAAAATAAACTCAAAATTTTCATTATCTTTAGATTTACGAGCGTTTTAGTGATTTTTTGTCTTATTTAGTGCTTTTTTAAAGAAGAGTTTGTATGGGAGCTATGGTCAAATGTGGACCGATTTCAACGAAATTTGGTACAGTGATTTAAGTTTACATAAGCGGTATTTGTTTTAAATATCATGAAAAATATTGATATTTGTGGCCAATATATCAATTCCGGGAAGTGGGACCTATGGGAGGTACCATAAATAATGGACCGATTTTGAACAATTTCAATAGCCATGGTCCGATTATCATGATCTGTGCCAAATTTCATCAAATTATCTTTAGAATTGCGACCTGTAGTTTGATTACAAGGTTTACATGAGGGTCCAGCCGTCCAGCCAGCCAGACGGACGGACGAACATCGCTAAATCGACTCAGAAAGTGATTCTAAGCCTATTGGTATACTAAAAGGTGGGTCTAAGACAATTATTTCTATGCGTTACATACATCAGCACAAACTTATAATACCCTTTCCACCTATGGTAGTGAAGGGTATAAAAAGAAATATCGTAAAAAAAAAATTTGTAGCTCTAGTTACAGAGATAAACCAGGAAACTGTGCAGCAGACCACTTATCAAGTTTTGAAACTAGCTAACAGACTCCATAAGATTGATCTCTTGACATGCCACTTGCGAGATGGATTTTCGATGTATTAGTTCGTAACAGGAGTCCATCTAACATTTCTTCTCTACTGACTCTAGTTTGATATAAATAAGTATATGAGGGTACTAAATTTTGGCTAATATTTCTTTAGGATCTAGTTGATTGTACGACTTAGTAGTTTTTTAACCCGATGCGGATGGGTCAAATATGTTACCTAGTAACATGCATTTTGCTAAGTTTTACGATATCACAATAGTCTGTCTGATACTTACTCATTAATCTTAATTTTAGTGAAATCGGCTTAATAAAACTGAGACGTATTCATTGCAATTTGCGCCTCAACGCCCCCTTTAGTGGGCGTAAGAATAAATTACATAAAAAATATTTCAGCATATGGTATACGTGTCTTGATACAAATTTAAAAAAATTGTTCTTATATGTATCTACCATCACCTAATGATGCTAAAATTAACAACAAAATTTAAGATTATCGCCAATTTTATTAATTTGTTTTAGTTCATCAAAGGCCAGTGAAATGCGAATAAAAAAAAAACATTAAAATACAATAATAATTTAATTGTTTCTAAAAATCGCAACAAAATAGCAAATAAACTGTACTTCTGAAATCAATCAGCAAAAATGAAAATTTATTTATAAACAATAAAAAATGTTCAATACAAAAATTCCAGAATTCGCTGTTTCTTATCTATTAGTACCAGCAGGAATAAAATAAAATGCAAAATATATACATAGAAAATAATCAGTAAATGAAGAATATAATGACAAATTTCGTAAAATGACAACAATATTCAAGTGATCACGACATTTAAAATTATTTTGTATCATCTTAAGTATAATTATATTATGTGATCATTTAGGCAGGAATAAAAGGCCACTGTTGACCGTTAAGTAACGGGGATTGAAAGCAAGAATTGTCAGCCCCTAGGATTAAAGATAATGTTAAAATAATTCTAATGTTTTTTTTATTTTTTTACCAAGCCTACAAATACCGCCCTTTTTATATTTTGTTAACTGTGCCTTCATCTTTAGTCCGATCATATCACTTTTGAAAGGGCTACATTTCTCTCTTGGATAGTTTTTTACTATCACGTCAATTTCAAACCATAATTTTTATACCCACCATCAAAAAGAATGGGGGGTATATTGAGATTGTCATTCCGTTTGTAATTTCCTTAATATTGGTTCAAAAATCAAAAACGATATATATTCTGAATCCTTATGAAATTCTAAGAGCTATGTCCGTCTGTCTGTCCATCTGTCTGTCTGTTGAAATCACGATAACGTCTAAACGAAAAGAGCTAGCTAACTGAAACTTAGCAAAAACATTCTTTATCTATGAGAAAATTTTGGTATTGAAATTGGGCAAAATCGGTTAGCATTTAGCCATAGCTCCCGTATAACCTCGTCTAGGCTAATCGCTTATTTGCTAATAAATGACAAATTATGACAATTATGATGACAAAATTTGGTATCTAGAAGTTTTAGATAAGCACTAGGCAGCATATAAAATTTCATCGAAATCGGTTCACATTTAGCCATAGCTCCCATACAAAAAACTTACGAAAACAGGCTAAATTTCACCCAAAATACACTTAAATGCCAATAAATCTAACAGTATAACAGATATAACCACTAAAGAAAGTCTTATATAAATGCCAGCCAGTGTGCAAAATTTTGTCACAATCGGTCACTATTTGACCTAGCTCCCATATAAAAAACTTACGAAAACACAAAAATTCAAAAAGAAAAGGGGATTTATGTCCGTCTGTCCGTCAGATAAAATCGTGATAGCTCCTTAACTATAAGAGCTAGTAAGACTAAATTAAGCACAAGGAAGTCTTATGTCAATGCCAGCCAGTGTGCAAAATTTCGTCACAATCGGTCACCATTTGACCATAGCTCCCATATAAAAAACTTATGGAAACACAAAAATACATAAAGAAAAGGTTGTTTATGTCCGTCTGTCCGTCAGATAAAAGCACGATAGCGCCTTAACGAAAAGAGCTAGAGGGACAAAATTTTACAAAAGTATTTTGGATATCTTGAAAAAGATGTGTGTTGAAAATGGACAAAATCGGTTCAAATTTAGTTAGAGCTCCCATATAACCCCGCCCCGGGAAACACATTAATGCTGATAAATTGAATACAATTGTAATAGCTATGACGATTAAATTTAAAATAGGGAAGTTTTATGCAATTTTTGATCAGTCAAATTTTATAGGAATCAGTCCATATTTGACTTTAGCTTTCATGTGAAAAACACTCACGGAAACCAAAAATTTTAGCAAAGGCCAGTTAAAAGCTATTAAATTAGAAACTATGATAGCTATGGTCACTAAATTTTGCAAGAATAAGCTCTCTATATATACCAGCCAGTGTGTAAAATTTTGTTATAATCGGTCAACATTTGGCTATAATTCTTATATATATAACATCCCCTTTTTTATATCTACAATCAAAAAGATTTTGAGGTACATTCATTATATTAAGATTGCACCTATGAAATTATATAGGCATCAATCAATGTTCAGCCCAGACTTTATGTATGATGAATGCATTAGGAACTCATAACGAAATATATGGACCTGTCGTATTACTATTAACGTGTTTAGCCTAACTACATATTAGTCACAACGAAAAGTATTTAACAACTTATTAATGTAAAACTATACCTGGTTATGAGACCGAATTTTGATCAAAGTAAATACTGGGGAAACCACTAAAATATTTTTGAGTGTTGAACTATAAAGCTACGGAAACCTAATTTAGTCCAAAGGTTTTACCAACAATACCAAATAGCTTAGCGATTTTTCCAGTTTTGGTGCAGATTTTGAATTAGCTGCACCCTTGTAGATATATGAGATATGTTTCTAAATTTAACACAACTTGATGGTGGGTATATAAGATTCGGCACAGCCGAATATAACACTCTTACTTGTTTAAAATTCGATTCGTACCCACCCTAATCCAATCGAGTACAAATCTAGTTTTTTAAAGTTATGACTATAAATTGACGTAATCGTAAAAAACTATTAAAGAGAGAAATGTAGCCCTTACAGAGCCGCGAACACCGATAAATAATTGTTATGATGTTATTATAAAATGGCGACACAGTAAACAAAATACAAAAAGGGCGGTATTTGTAGGCGTGGTAAAAAAATAAAAACAATTTTTTATAATTGTTTTAACATTATTTTTAATCCCAAGGGGTGACTGACACAACTTTGTTTTTTTTTTTGTATGGAAGGCGAACCGCTCTATTGCACATATACTTTGTCGTTCGGTGAAAGGTTAAAAGACGGATCAAACGAATGCCAAATCTGTAGATCATGTGTGTCCATCAAAACACCCTATCCTGGTGGTGGTATGACTTTTGTATGTGTCAAAACTTACCCAATTTCAAAATTAGTTTTAGTATACATTATTCATAAATTTTTTTCGCGAAATTCGAGGAATTCAAATCCAGGTACAGCGAAACCGTCTAAAATATCAACCTGAGCTATTTTGAACATTGTTATACCATCTATTTATTTTAGCATGCCGACGGAAAAATTTGAAAATGTTAATACTTCCCAGTAAAACTTTTCATTACCAAATAATGAGTTAAACAGTTAAACTATTGAACACGAACTACTTACTCATTCGCTGTTTATGTCATTACATTAACATGGGGATGTCATTGGAGGCAAGTACTTACCAATTGCAGAAAAGTAATGACCTGGGTAAGCAATTTGAAAGCAACAACAACAACAGCAACAACTTTTTTGTTGTTGTTTTATTAAAAACATATATTTTTAAACGAAGTACAAATTTTTTTTATGATCCCATGGGGGCTCGAACCCAGACCCTCCGACTGCTAGGCAGAGACTCTTCCACTGAGCTACTTCATATGTTGAAAACTTAGCAGCTTATAATTAATATAAACAATTTTTATTTTTAGATCCAAAATCATGTGAAAATAACTTTGTTTTTCCCTGCTTTTTTTTTTGCTTTGTTGTAATTTTTGGAAAAATATTTTTATGCGATTTTTTGTAATTATTTTAAAACTTTTTTAAAATTATTTTAAAACTTAAACAATTTAAATCTTCGTTTTTGTATAAGTTTTTACATAAGATTGACTCTTACTTACTTAAATGTTACAACCTGTTAATGTCAAAGTCCGAGCATATTTTAGAATTCCATGGATTTCGATCTTGTGCGAATATTCTCCAATTTTATAGGCCAAGCTTTGAAAAATGTTCCTCTACTTGGTCTTTCTATCGAAGTTTCGGACATCTTCCTCTAATATTAGGTAGTGGGACATTTCAGTTCTAATTTTATCCTCTTCATTGTATTTTTTTTCAAGAGAGGGTTACTAGCCTGTAATCCTAACCCATTTTTATCGATCTTATGGGACAACTCTCGGAACATGTTAACTCACAATATTAATGGGTGTTAAGCTAGCTCCCCGGGTGATACCATGAGGAGGTGTGTGTCCACAGTTGAGATGAAGGATGACCCAGATAAGTTGGGCTTACCAAGTTAAGACCAATTAGAATAGTGTTTGGTATTCAACATCCCCTACATAATCAAAATTGACTCATGATGGTATTTTTTCCTTAACGTGAGTTAGTTTTACAAATTTTTTTTACAGAAGATAATATTTAAGTTCTTAAAATTCAAAAATCATTTAAAAAGACTCTTTTAATAAAAAAAAAAACTGAAAAAAATTGTTGCCCTTGGTGGGATTTGAACCGGGGCCATTCAGTTAAAATTACCATCTTAATTACAAATAAGTACTTATGTAATAACTTATTATTTATTCGGATGGTATGTTGTAGTCGTTACAAGGTAACCAGTTATCAGAGTACTTGCCATTACCAAAGTTTTGCTGGGCTTGTTTAAAAAAATTTTCTAAAACTTAAAAAGTGAGTTTTCAAACCGACCTTAAAAAGAAGTACATACCATTTTTTAGTTTAAAACAAGTACGAAAAGCTATAGTCGGTCAAGCCCGACTATATAATAGCCTTCACTACTAAGGTCAAATATGGACCAACAATTAAACAAGTTTTCCTTAAGTCTTAGAGACATACATACATTTACTATGTGCTATTTTTAAATTTCAAGATTTATATTATTTCCGGCTAAGGGCCTGATATGAGAGCTAGAGTCAATTGTGGACCGATTGTTACCAAATTTTTATTATTGGTTTATATTTACAAAATATTTATCTGTGCAAAGTTTAAGTAATCAAATGCATTTATCTTTAGAGTTATTAACGTTTTTGTGCTTTTATGTGTGTTTATATACACATCTTTTGAGAATGTGACTTGTATGGGAGGTATGGTCAAATATGGGCCGATTTCTACAAATTTAGAAACACTGATTAAGGTTATGATAAGCAAGATTTATGCTGAATATTTTTAAAATACAACTAAATTTGTGGCTGTAAAGGACCAAAAACTCTATTCCGCGAAGGCATCCCTATGGGAGGTACACGAAATAGTAATCCGATTGTGCCCAAAAAATATAGGGATCGTCCTTGAACCTGTGCCAAATTTAATCAAATTATCTTTAAAGTTACGATCTGTAGAGTGATAACAAGCTTACATGGATAACCGCCCAGCCAGCCAGCCAGCCGGACGGACATCGTTAAAACAACTCATGGAGTGATTCTAAGTCGATTGGTATACTAAAAGGTAGGTCTCAGACCAATATTTCTATGCGTTACAAACATCAGCACAAACCCAATATACCCTTTCCACCTATGGTGGTGAAGGGTATAGAAAGCTATGTATGTATAAGTAAGTACGAGTATTAGTATTTCTTGTAAAAGCAAATCTTTATTGTTTGAAATTTCGCTCAAGTCAATGTACAGTGTCAGAGGTCAACAGATCAATCATGTATACCCACCATCAACTTGTGATAAATTAACTTACATATCTTAAAATTTAATACATATATTGGGTTGTATTTGTGTAATAGTTGATATTTATTAGCATTTAAGTGGTTTCCGAATGAGTATTTATGTGGGAACTATAGTCAAATATGGACCGATTCGAAAATAATTTCACACGCTGCCTGACAGTTATAAAAAACTGATCTGTACAGCCTCATATATACTATATATTGGTATTTATTTGCATTTAATTAATGGTGCAATTTGGACCGATTTCCACAAAATTTGATACACCGACAGAAAGTTGCAAAAAACTTCTCAGAATTTGATTTTACTTATATCTATAATTGTGATTCCCGGGGCGGGGTTATATTGGTGCTATAATTTAATGTGAACCGATTTCGCCTAGTTTCAAAAAAAAAAAATAGAAATGTTGTGGTCAAACTTTGTTGCCCTAGCTCTTTTCTTTCAGGCGCTATCTTGCTTTCAACTGACGGATAGACGGACAGATACCACGATTTGGTATTTTGGCTGTTTCCATAAGTTTTTTATATGGATGCTTTGGTCAATTGTGAACCGATTTTGCCCAATTTTAATACCAACATTTTCCAACAAATGAAGAATATTCTTGCAAATCGTGCCTTTAACAGACAGACGCCACTCGTTCGTCTTAGAATTTCATAATGATTCAGAATAAGAAGTTAGATTCTATAAATAGTGCACGAACAAGTCAATTAATTTCAATAGAAAAAAGGTTTGCGAAGGTAAATTTATATTTTATAAATGAACTATAAAAACTATGTATGAATTTGTTATTTATAAATTATTTAATTTTTTCAAAATATTTCCCATTAGGGTTTTTATGGTGGGCGAGGGCCCATTATCTTTCAATTGGTCTGAATTGTGAACATTTAGGAGGATTTGCTACTATTATTCTTTTGATACCACTCCATGGCCGATTTACTATAATGACAGGAAGCAAGATCGGGCCTGAAGTAAGTAGACACCTCGTGTTGCTGTATAAATAAAACTTTTGATGTATAAATTTGGATTTCCTAAGAATTATATCAAAAATTTTTCTATAGAAAAAATTGTATAGTAAACATTTTTAGGAAATCTAATTTTGACATAGGTTATCCATAAACTAAGCAATAATATTCATTATTGCTTTTGTTAAAATTGTATACTAGTAAAATTTACAGAGCATTTATGACAAAAAATGTACATTTTCGCGAAATTATTCTATTTCAAATCGCAGGTACGGCGAAACGGTTCAGTTATTGACCTTAACTTTTTAAATCTTTGACAATCGGAAATAAAGCTGTGTTTGTTCTGTTTTATATTCTATTATTATTTTTTTTTAATTATTATTTGGGATATTTTGAAAATTTCCCATAAAAATGGGAAATTATTGAATATTTCCCATAAAAATGGGAAATTTTGGAAACTTCCCATAAAAATAAGAAAAAATGGGAAATTTTAAAAATTTTCCATATTTATGAAAAATTTTAAAAATTTTCCATTTTTACGGGAAATTTAAAAAATTTCCCATTTTTATTCCCATTTTAAAATTTCCCACAAAAATAAGAAATTTTGAAAATTTCCTTCCCTTAAAATTGGGATATTTTAAAAATTTTCCATATTTATGAAAAATTTCCAAAATTTCCCATTTTTACGGAACATTTTAAAAATTTCCCTTTTTTATGGGAATTTTTCAAAATTTCCCATTTAATGGGAAATTTTCAAAATTTCCCATTTTAATGAGAAATTTTCAAAATTTCCCATTTTTATGGGAAATTTTCAAAATTTACCATTTTTATGAGAAATTTTCAAAATTTACCATTTTTATGGGAAATTTTCAAAAATTTTCATTTTTATGGGAAATTTTCAAAATTTACCATTTTTATGGGAAATTTTCAAAATTTTCCATTTTATACGAAATTTTCAAAATTTCCTATTTTGATGGGAAATTTTCAAAATTTCCTATTTTGATGGGAAATTTTCAAAATTTCCCATAAAAATGGGAAATTTTAAAAATTTCCTATTTTTATGGGAAATTTTCAAAATTTTCCATTTTTATGGGCAATTTTCAAAATTCATAATTTTTATGGGAAATTTTCAAAATTTTCCATTTTTATGGGAAATTTTCAAAATTTCCCATTTTTATAGGGAATTTTAAAAATTTCCCATTTTTATGGGGAATTTTCAAAATTTCCCATTTTTATGGGAAATTTTCAAAATTTCCTATTTTTATGGCGAATTTTCAAAATTTCCAATTTTATGGGGAATTTTCAAAATTTCCCATTTTTATGAGGAATTTTCAAAATTTCCCATTTTTATGGGGCATTTTCAAAATTTCCCATTTTTATGGGGAATTTTCAAAATTTGCCATTTTTATGGGGAGTTTTTAAAATATACCATTTTATGGGGAATTTTCAAAATTTGCCATTTTTATGGGGAATTTTCAAAATTTGCCATTTTTATGGGGAGTTTTAAAATTTTCCATTTTTATGGGGAATTTTCAAAATTTCCCATTTTTATAGGGAATTTTCAAAATTTCTCATTTTTATGGGGAATTTTCAAAATTTCTCATTTTTATGGGGAATTTTCAAAATTTCCCATTTTTATGGGGAATTTTCAAAATTTCCTATTTTTATGGGGAATTTCAAAATTTCCCATTTTTATGGGGAATTTTCAAAATTTCCCTTTTTTATGGGAAATTTTCAAAATTTTCCATTTTTATGGAAAATTTTCAAAATTTCCCATTTTTATAGGGAATTTTAAAAATTTCCCATTTTTATGGGGAATTTTCAAAATTTCCCATTTTTATGGGAAATTTTCAAAATTTCCTATTTTTATTGGGAATTTTCAAAATTTCCAATTTTTATGGGGAATTTTTTTTTTTTTGGGAATTTTCAAAATTTATAATTTTTATAGAAAATTTTCAAAAATACCCGGTTAATTTGAGCAATAAAATATAAATCAAAAATACCCGGTATAATTTGAGCGATAAAATATAAAGAAAAAATAATATTTTTGCCTGAAATAAGAAAAGAAGGCACAAAATAACTTTTATTTCCGATTAAAAAAATAAAAATCAAAAAGTAACCGTTATTTTCTGAGTTTTATTATAAATGTCACAACCGTTACAGTCCCTGCTTTTCTGTATTCAAAAATGTTCATTAAAATTTCAGAACTCGTTGTGAAATTTATATTTGTAAATTTCTAAGGTATTGGTCTATACTGTGTAATAGAGGTGGGCAACTTTGGTACACTGTAGAGCCCACTGTGCTTCCGATAGATACGGGCTTAAACATTGCTCTAAAAGCCTAGTCCCTCTTATACTGATGTTTCAAATTTCGTCAAAATTCGTTAAGTAGTTTAAAAATTGCTGATTTAATACCAAAAAAACACCTCATTTGCACCACTGTGCATTGTTAAGTTATTCAAATTTGTTTAAATTCAAATAAATTATCAAATTCATGCACGCAACTTTCTCTCAAATCATGTATGAAAATCTGCTATAAAAAATCAATCGATAGTTTTATGACGTGATATTGTTTTCAGCGAATAAACATAAAAGAAAATATACTTTAAGGGGTTTACTTTAAATTAATATACATCCGTTTTGTTTAGCATAGGCTAGGCATGTTATTTTTAGATGCCTAAAAGTATACTACAAATTTGAAGGACAAAGTTTAACGGGCTAGTACTAAAATTTAAAGAGTTTTCAAGAACAAAAAGAAAGCGTTAAGGAGAAATGTTTCCGTACACAATAAAACACACACAACACATCAGTTACGATTTTTTTAGTTAACAAAATTTCTTTATTTTTTTTTTTGTAATAATTTAATTTAAGGTAAAAATAAATAAATTAAATTTGTGTTTTTTTTTTCAATATTAAAACTAAGACAACATAACATAACATAACGATAACATATCAGCAAAAACGATATGGCTATTAATTAATAAGTAGGTAGAAGAATTAAGGACTTAAAGTGAAATAAAATTTTTTTTGTTTAAGCAAAATCAAAGGTTTTTAAATTAACAAATTTGGTAATTCGCTGCTTAAAGATAAATAATATAAAAGACTTGTAAGTAAAGTACATTAGGGGCCTATTTCTCCCATTTAATATGAATCAAAATTTTAGTTATACAATCAAATTTTGTATAAACTCTAGTTAATTTCGATTCGACTGCACTAATCTGGCACCACAAGTAGAGGAATTTTAGTCATCGTTCAGCTGCTTATAGTAAAGAGAAATCTAGTAAAAATTTAAATTCATTTAAAAGTCTAGCAATTAATTTTGCTTTTATTGTTGCTTTTCTTTGGAACGTTTCAATAGATAGTGAGATACATTTTCATAGACCAAAAATGTTACCATTGTGGCGGGCACAACTCTGGTTAGACTAGCCTGCAAACCCTTATAAAAACCTTTTGGACCTTCGAAACTGCAATGAGACAATAAGAAAAGTGATATTTGTACATTAGCAAAGTCTGAACAAAATGCTTACCTTTTTGTTATTTTTTTTTAACACTACATACAACAATGATTTTTTAAGTGATAACGATGTTTTTTTTTAATTCTATATAAATTGGGAGACATTTTTTGGGTAAAATATTTTATTGCTTTTAGGAAAACAACAAAATTAAGATAAAAAAAATTAGTTAAAATTCATTTAGCAAAAAGAGATATAAGAGCAAAAACAATTATATAACAAACCAGGTGGATCAGGGCTTAAATAGAAAAAGAAACAAACTTAAATGATGATGATTAAAAAATCTTTAAAAGGTTAGTACGAATATTGTTTCAATTTCAAATTCAATAGATTATAAAGGTTTAATCACTTACTTTTAGACAAAGCTTTAAATCCAAAAATAAAACTATTGAATATTTCTTTATACCTTGAGCTACGATAGTATAATTCCATTAAGTACAAGAAGAAAAAAAAAACAAATAAATAAAAATACTAAATTTGTGAATGTTGGGCTTGCATCATTATTATAAAGATTTTAGTTAATTGTGCTTTAAAATACAATAAATATGTAAATAGTTTTACACTTTTGTATTCTATTTTTTTAATGTAACAAAATTTTGGATACATTTTATTCTGTAATTAATAATTTTTTACTTAAATAATCTTTTTGCCAAAGAATGTTTAATTAATTTTCGTTTTCTATGTTTTGTTTTGTTTTCTGGGAAAAGTTTTGATTTTTAATATTATATATATGAAATTTTTATGAAAAAAGCCTTAAAAATGCTTAAGAAGTTTTAAAAAGAGTTTTTTTGTGTTTATATTTTTTCTTTTGCTTAATTTCTAGAAAAACTATTTTTAGTTTTTGTTTTATTTAAATAAATTAGATATTGTTTTAGTGAATTTTGTTTCTTTCTAAACTAAAAACTTAAATAGTAGTAAAGAAAATGATTTTAATTTTATTTTTTTTTTTAATTTGTAAATAACCAAGTTTTTAAATAAATTTTATAAAAACTATATTATAGTAAAAAACTTGGCTACAATTCTGAAACTTATGAACTTAAGTAATTTAATGTCTGCAGAAAAGTTTTAAAAATTATAACGCATTTAAATAGTTTTTAAAAATCTTAATATTAAAATTAAATGGGAGCATATAACTTAATTTGTTTACTATAAAATTATATATCTTTTATCTTCTGAATCCGAAAATGATAGTTTTTGAGTTATACATACATACATACGTTGGTCTCATGTAGAAAAGCCCTAACATACACTTTTTCGAAATTACCTTTTTTGTGATTCCAATGCATTTAACGCAAATACACCTCCTCACAAAAATGTAAGTCTATTTTATTTATTTAAGTAATTTTCTAAAAAGCTCTAATTTATTCCTAAAAAATATATATTTTAAAAGCCCTATCTCGCCAAATTATGTGTCGCTGCATTGAAAAATAATTGAAAACTTTCGAATCCTAAAGCTTTCGGTTGGATGTATAATGATTTCTTATATTTAACATTTGTCGACAACATTTTTCCGATAGAAAACTTTCAATATTAAAAGCTTTTCTATAGGTAACTTTTATTATGTAAAACTTTCTACGAAAAACATTCCACATAAACAGCTTTCCAATTAAAAACTTTCATTATTTACCTAAAGGTTTCTTATATAAAAATTTTGATTTTAAAAGATTTTCTATACAAAACATTCGACATCAAAAGATTTCTTATATAAAACTTTTGTCGTCAAAATATTTCGGACTGAAAACCTATTATATCAACAGATTTTCTAAAGGTCACCTTTAATATCCAAAGCTTTCTACTAAAAACATTCCATATCAAGAGCTTTCCAATATAAAAATGCCTATATAAATCTTTCGATTTCGAAAATAGGAGTAAACTTTCGATATGGAAAGATTTTCTATAGAAAACTTTTGATTTCCTTTATAAAACTTTGAATATCTAAAGATTTCATATAGAAAACATTCCAAGTCAAGCTTTCAGTATCGAAAGCTTTCCTATAGAAACAATATCGATATCGAAAGATTTCTTATACAAAACTTTTATCATCAAAATATTGGGATTGAAAACCTTTAAATTCAACAGATTTCCTTAAGGTAACTTTTAATATCCAAAGCTTTCTACTAAAAACATTCCATATCAAGAGCTTTCCAATATAAAAATGCCAATATCTAAAGATTTCCTATATACATCTTTCGATTTCGAAAATAGGAGTAAACTTTCGATATGGAAAGATTTTCTGCATAAAACTTTTGATTTCCTTTATTAAACTTAGAATATCCAAAGATTTCATATAGAAAACATTCCAAGTCAAGCTTTCAGTATCGAAAGCTTTCCTATAGAAACAATATCGATATCGAAAGATTTCTTATACAAAACTTTTATCGCCAAAATATTGGGATTAAAAACCTTTAATTTCAACAGATTTAATAAAGGTAACTTTTAATATCCAAAGCTTTCTACTAAAAACATTCCATATCAAGAGCTTTTCAAAAGATTTCCTATATACATTTTTCGATTTCGAAATAAGCTTTCGATATGGAAAGGTTTTCTATAGAAAACTTTTGATTACCTTTATAAAACTTTGAATATTGAAAGATTTAATACAAAAAACATTTAAGTCAAACTTTCAATATCGAAATCTTTCCTACACCAAACTTTTTATATCCAAAGATCTCTTGTAGAAAGCATTCGGAATAAACTTTCGATATGGGAAGTTTTTCTATAGAAAACTTTTGATTTCCTTCATAAAAATTTTAAGTCAAACTTTCAATATCGAAAACTTTCCTATAGCAAACTTTTTATATCCAAAGATCTCTTTTAGAAAGCATTCGGAATAAACTTCCAATATATAAAGATTTTCTATAGAAAACTTTTGATTTCCTTTATAAAACTTTGAATATCGAAAGATTTCATATAGAAAACATCATATAGAAAACATTTTAAATCGAAAGATTTCCTATAAAAAACTTTTTATATCGAAAGATCTCTTGTATAAAGCATTCGCTATCGAAAGTTTTCCTATAGAAAACATTCGCTATGTAAAGCTTTCCTTAATCAGCCTTATTACGATTGAATATAAGACTTCGGCTACGACAGTTAGTACTAGATTCATGAAATTGTGTTGATGTTTTCTTCAATCTAGTACTAAGTGTCTTAGCCGAAGTCGTATGTTCGACAACTGTAAAAAGGCTGAATATAATTTGTTTTGATCACTACAAAAAAAAAACCCTAATTTACATTTACGATCTGGGGGGTTACTGCGTATTTCGATTCGAAAGAAATCATTTTCGAAACTCAAGCTTTAAGCATACAAATTCGAACAGTTTTATTTTCGAATCGAGATACACAGTAACCCCCCTGAAATGAGAATACAAAGAGCCTATCTCAATTTATATATATGTTAAAAATTTAAAAAATAAAGTTTTGAGAATTAAATTCGTCAATTAGTGTTTCAAATTAGTTTTTGTCTACTCTTGTAAAGTTTTAAATATGCGAGTTAGGGTCTTTTTACATGAGACCAAAGAAATACTTTTATTCGTAAGGTACTTTTTTTTCTAAAGTATCTCGTTCATGACTTTCAAAACCGACAAAAATTACGTCATCTAATATATTAACATTTCTTAGGAAGTTTTTAAAATAACAAAAAAATCTCCGATAAAGTAACGCTATAACAAATTTCTTTATAATTTCAAACACTATCTCTAGCAGACATTAACTTAACTTAAGCGAAATGTGAGAATTATTTCTTTCTATAGATAACAAACAAAATTTCTATCACAATTGTATACTAAAAAAATTTCCAAAACCAGAAGATAATACAACTAAATTTAGAAATTTTCATTAGGTTCTTAAAAGCTAAAAAAATGTAAACTAAATAATTTAAATTCAGGCGCTTGGCGTTTAGAGAATTTCTTTAAAAAATAACACAAAGTAAAAAAAATGAGTTGGAGTAACTAAACTTATAAAAATATTAAAATTAAATTAAAAGTTAATAACAGTAATACAAAATTGTTAAGTTGTTTTAAACTCTTTCTAGTAGAGTATGTCATTTTTATGCTGCATTTAGATAAATTAGGACTTTTTTCTATTTTAATTATTATTATTTTTTTTTTTTTGCATAAATCTTAGTTTTACTTATATTCATATTTTTGTTTTTCTTTCAATTTTTTTTCCAAAATTTCTTTTTTGTTTTTCTTTAATTAAACTTAAGTTTATGATTAAACAAAAAACCTATAAATTTTTTCATTTGTGTTACTTTTTTTTTTCTTTCCATTTTGCATTGAAGATTCATTCTTATTTTCTTAACTTTTATATTAATATGTATTTAGTTTGTAGAATAGAATAACGAAATTTAAGTATGTGGATTAAAATTTTATAAATTTTTCATTCTAGACTACTCGCTTTGTTCTACAATTTTTTGTTTAATTGGTCAATTTTTCCCATATCAACATGACCATACAAATGTTTGGTGTGACATGCACTAAATATGGTATGAGACCTTTATAAAAACCACCCATACGTTCGTACCTCCATGTTTGTTTAATACAATCCAGGGTTCCGCGATAATTGTGATGATGATCTTGTAAACGTGCTCGCACCACTTGATATGGGTAGGTAGCGGCAGCTGCTATTAGTTTTGATATAGCTGCAAAAGCTAAATATTCCGATGTGGCCTAAAAGTATAGAGAAAGAGGAAAATTAAAAACAATTGTAAATTTCTTTATTATAAATAAAAAATAAAAAGCATGTAAAAAATTTTAGTCGTTCATAACTGACCATATGATACCCTTCATCACTGAGACCAAATATCTATTCTTTTTCTGGCATAAAAATATATTTGCAAAATTTTGCAGGGACCGAAAATAACTTTTATTTTTGAATTTTTGATTAAAAAAAGCAACCGCAAGGAAATGTCGGAGAATAAAACCAAGTATACCATTTTGATAGTCTTGGACCAAATTTTCATAAAATGCGACGATTTTTAAAAATCAGTTATTTTTGATTTTTATTTTTTTTGAGTAAAAAATAACAGTTATTTTTAACTTTTATTTTTTCGAGCATAAATAAAACTTTTTTTTTAACTTTTATTTTTTCGAGCAAAATTAACAGTTATTTTTTACTTTTATTATTTCGATCACGAATAAAAGTTATTTTTTGACTTTTATTTTTTCGAGCAGAAATAAAAGTTATTTTTGTGTTTTCAACCCGAATTATGGTTGCGAAACTTTTTTAACTTTTCGAGCATAAATAAAACTTATTTTTTAACTTTTATTTTTTCGAGCAAAATTAACAGTTATTTTTTACTTTTATTATTTCGATCACGAATAAAAGTTATTTTTTGACTTTTATTTTTTCCAGCAGAAATAAAAGTTATTTTTGTGTTTTCAACCCGAATTATGATTGCGAAACTCAACTCCATTAATTTTTGAGCATGTGCAAATTATTTTCACTGAAAAATTACCTTTGTTTGACAAAAATTTTCAATAAATTTATCATGAATTTAAACAAAAATAACTTTTATTTCTGCTCGAAAAAATAAAAGTTAAAAATAACTGTTATATTTTACTCAAAGTGAAAAAATAACTTTTATTTTCTGACTTTTACGATAAAAGTTATAACAGTTACGGTCCCTGAAATTTTGTCATCTTACAAACATTTTTTGAAGTCTAATATATATAAATTCTTCAGTCATTATATATAATTCCCCGACAACATTCCAATTTGAAAAAGAGGTACTTCTTTTAGACAATGAGCAGCATTCGATTCTATTTTTGTACTTATTGAAAGGGACCTACATACGTTTTAACGCCGGCTCCGAGAAGTGAAGTTTTACATAGCCTAATAATACTCAATAACCAGTGGCTGCTGAGTTATGAGCTGAACCGCTGTTTTTGAAAATTTTACTTTTTCAAGAGGGTCTGGCCGGGGATCGAACTTGGAATCTCAGGTATGCTAGGCGCATGACTAATCTGCTATACCACAGCGGTTCACTTTAGTCAATGCTCCTTATATAGAGTTAAATGTGGACCGTCTTGCTAGATATTTAGCAATTTGATTGCAGTTTATGTAAAAATTCTTTATACAACAAATAAACCTACAATTTTCATATTTTTTAATTGTACGAACGTTTAAGTAAATTTCTTTGCATTTAAGTGACTTTTAACTGAATGTTTTGTATGGAAGCTATGGTTAAGGCTGAGTCTATGATCCAATATACCCATCCCAATTATGGAAGGGTGTAGGGCATAAAAAATACAACCTAAATAAATAAACTAATTTTAAAAATAAAAAAAAATGCAATCTATCTATCTACACCATTTACAATTTTGGTGTTTTTTTTTTTAGAATTTTCCAATTGTATTTAAAAGTAAATATAAAAATAACTGAAATAAGCGTTAAAGTTTGTTGTTCTCAAAGTGAACCATCTGTGTTTCCGTCGAACAAACGAATGATTGATTAAAAAGGGAAAAGGCAAATTGATACCATGATATCAGCCGAGTTAGGGTCAGTCTCTAGTTGCCGTAATTACTTGCTTGAGGGCAGATGTCGCGTTTATGCATCCATTTTTTATATTTACCCCTAAAAATCTATCAAAAATTACACATTACAACAATGGTATACCACATTACCCGCACTGTCCTTTTTTTTATTTTCTAATTTAATCCAGAATTTATGTAAGTATTAAAGAATTTTAACACTTTAGAAACAAGAAAACACATTTATATTCTTTAAAACAATTGGCAAATTTTGTAATTTTGTAAAATAAAATAGACATTTCTGAAATAAAATTAGTTAATACTAAAATAATACAAATCGGACATTTTAAAATACAAATGGTAAATTCTGAAATAGAAATGTAAAATTCCAAAATATACAGCCATGTTACAGAACTCAATTCTGCTCGAAAGTGGAATGAATTACGTATTTTGCTTCCATATATTAAGTATTTTTTTTTTTCGAAATGAAACCATTTTCAATTTTTAAAATGGATTGAATTTGTATTTTGATCTTTGTTTCTACAATATTTTTATTATTTTTTTCAAATAGACGAAGATAGAGTGTTCCTGATTTCAATTGAAAAAAAAGTGTTTTTAATGTTTTGAAGCATTTAAATTTTTTTGGAATCTATAGAACCTAAAACCATTTCGATCGTAATTTAGCTTTGAAATTATTTTAATTCCTAAATATACAGACATTTCCGTTCGAAAATGTAACGAATTTCGTATTTTCCTCTTATAGGAAAAGTAATACGAAAAATTTTTTGTGAATGATTTTTTTTCTTTTCAAAACTGAGTTAAATTTGTACTACATAACCAGTGTTATTTGTTTAAACAAAGATATAAAGCCGTGTCACAGAACTTAATTCCGTTCGGAAGTGGAATGAATTCCGTATTAAAAAGTAAAACTATTTTTTTTTCGTAAAATAATTAATTTCTGTTTTCAAAGTGGAGTTAAATTAGTATGTTTTTCTTTCTATATTCAATATTTATTCCAAAGTTATATTTAGTAGAGCATTTTAAAATTTTCAGAATCTATAGAACCTAAAACCTTTTCAATCGAAATTTAACTACGGAATGGTTTCAATTCCAAACGGAATTTGTGGCATGCCTGATAGTTTCTGATTTCAATTGATTTTAATGTTTTAGAAATGTTTGAATTTTTTAAAATCTTTAAAAACTAAAAACTTATCGATCGAAATTTAACTACGAAATGGTTTCAATTCCAAGCGGAATTTTTGACATGCCTGATAGTTGAAAAAATTTCTAAATACAATTGGAAATGGTGTTGTAATAAATATTACTTCACAAACTGTATATTAAATAACTCATCGCTGATATAAGAAATAAAAATTTGCAAAACTAATATGTAATATAGAAAATGTAATAAAATAATCGAGTCACCTTTATTTTCTGTAGAATATTTATTTTACAATCTATTAATTACATATAGAAAGTAATATTTAAAATAGTATTTTTCGTTTATTAAATTGTAAAAGCTATAAAGGGAACGAACTGAAATAAAAATAGCAAGCAGCTAAGGGTTTGGTCATTGTCAAACAACGTGATAGTAGCAATTAAAAATATTACAGATTACATCGAATATAAAATTCAAAAAAAAATATTATTACACATAAAATACTTTTGATAAATAATTACAATGTCGTTGAGATAGATTAAAGAATAAACTAACGTACAAAAATGTTTTAATAGTGAATTTTTCAAACTATAAACGAAAATTTAGTAAGACTTTTATTTTTGCCAAATGACGAGTCGTAGAAATATTTGATTGGAACCTTTAAGGCGACAATTTGTAAATTTGAGCTCAAAATCTTCTATTTAATTTAGAATTTCTTTTGGTGTAATTTCCATCTTCGTTAGATGCGATCAATATTAAATCAATATAATTCTATAATTACATGTTTAGAACCGACGATGCCCATAAACTACTGTTGATTCCTCACACCAAAAACTTATGCGTCTAAATAACAACAAATGGCGCAACTTTTCTGTTCTAATAATAGACATGACCTGCAACTATTCCTTGACAAATAAGGTAGTCCAATATATACAATAAATGTAATTTTATAGGCAACATTTGTCTGAGTGTTACTTCTCTGTAAGACTGCTTATCAGACGGGGTTTGTTTTTATTTGCTGTATCTAATGTATAGCGACATCTATGTATAGAAAAAGTATAAATGTATGTAGAAAATAGGCAGCAAAGACTTAAATTATTCAATTTAAACTGCGAGCCTAAGGAATCTTAGGACTCCAACCAAGGACTACGAATACTGCAATATTTCTAAAAATGTTACAAAAAAAACAAAGTAAAACAACTCCCAAAGCGGCATCTAACGTATAGCGACATCTATGTATAGAAAATGTAGAGAAAGGGCTGCAAAGACTTAAATTATAAATGATAAAAATCTGATATATTAAAACCTTCAAAACAAAACATAGCCTTTATCTAATTTCCTGCAAGCATTTTAAAAAAAAATGATCATATTCGAGTCATTTATGACTCCTCATATATGAGCTCATTTTCTGATCGTAAATTGTTGTTTCTTCGGGAGAAAATGATACCCAACCGGGACTCTTTTTTACCCGCTTTTCCGATTAATTGCGACTCATTTATGAGGAAAATTTTTAATGAATTGTGAGTCTTTTTCATGTAATTATTTAGTCGTATTTCTAATTATTTTCGAGTCTTTTTTGTCTCATTTTTAGTCATTTTTTAAATAGTCTAAGAGTCTTTTTCAACTCATTTTTAAGTCCTGTTACTAATCGTAAAAATAATAAAAAAAAAACATTTTAGTTTAAAAAATAATAAATATAAAAATTAGTGCATTTATATTTAAACCAATTTAATTTGTGTCATTTTTTTAATATAAAAAATTTAAAATTTTCTAATAATTTACCCTTGCTTCAAAGCTAGCTAGAATTAAAATCAGTTTTTCATCATCTAGACGACCAAAATATTGTTCATAAATAACTTTAAAACAGTCATATTTTACACACCTGCATGATCCATTTTGCTGTATGCTTTCTTGTTGCATTTTCAATAAATTACTTTTTGAGCATAAGCACGAATCATTTTTGAGTCTTTTTTTGAAGTGCGCAAGTGATTAACCAGTTTTTAATCGTCAAAAGTTTTTGATAAAACAATCTTCCAAATACTAGTACTCTATTATTCAACGAAAAAAATTGTACAGAATCGGCACATAGATCATACCTTGCATTTTCAGATTATCACATGTTTAGATCTCGACTTAATAGTGTAAATTTAAATTCCATAGAGGCTTACGAAAATATCAAAATGACACTATTTTGCGTTAACAAAGCTCTTTTAATATGTAAGAAAAAAGTGCTGTTTATGGCAATATATGTTACGTAGAATAAAAGTATTTTTTGTGCAATTTAAAAGATATACGAAAGATAATTCAATGCCATAATATCTTTTGTAAAATTATTAGAAACTCATATTACCCTTATTTTGAGTAAAAAACAAAATTTGGAGCCTCACCTCTTAAACTATATAAAATTTGCCGGTAACGTAAACTTGAAATATTTTTACAACAAAAAACACCGAAATTGGATTCTACCCAAAAAAATATGACAGTGGGAAAAAAGGCAATAAACCGTCTGTGTTTATACAAACTTAATGTACAGCAAAATTAATAATTTACTACAAATCAAGTGACCAATATTTTAAATCAGAAAAAATACAATCATGTGATAAAAATAAAAGGGGACAAGAAAAGAGCAGATGGAACTGCATTTTGCAAATATGTAATACTTTTTGTATTAAGATTTAAAAAGAACAGCAAATTATTTCGTCATATCAACAATAAATGCAAATGTCATAAAAAGATGCCGGAAAAAATATGTAATCAAGTGGAAAAATCCAAAGATATGAGAGTGTTTAATACGAAGAAACTACATATTTAGTATGAAAACAAAATAATATAAATAGAATGCGTAGACTTTTTAGAAGAAAGAAGGCCATGAAACTTTCCGCTATTAATTTGAGTGCACAAACAAATCGTTTAGCAAATATGCTGAGAAAGTTCGAATATATAAATTTTATATTCGCATAAACGAACTCTTGTAGATAACAAATAATTTAAAAAAAATTAACAACAAATCTTAAATGAAAACATTTTTTCTGATATATATTGACTTTCTTTTGCCTTTATATATAAATAATTCTTAAAATATATATTATAAAAAAAACAAAAACTTACCAATTTCGTATCGATTGGTAATTTTCGATATTCATTATAGCAGTTTTTCATTTCTTCATATGTCATAAATTGTATGGCACCATGAGAAACACCCAGCATGCCAGGAACGAAACCCTATACAAAATAAAAGAAATATAAAAGAAAAGTAAATAAAAAAGTTATTTTGTTTTTGTTTTCAATTTAAATTTTACCTTATACAAGCCTCTAATGCCTTCTTCTTTGTATATCTGCGCCAGCGCATGTACCATACCACGATATTCTGAACCTTTAGTCTCCGCTCCATATTGTAAACACAAACGTGTCTTTACCACCCAAATTGGATTGGTTAAAACTAATGTCAGAGCTCCCGATTGGGCAGCGGCAACCATATGCATAGTGGGTCCCAAAGGTAAAGCGGTATTACCACCCTGAATGAAAGTCTTAATGGAATTGTAGCTAAAAAGAAATAAAATTGATTTTCAATTAACATTAAACACATTCAAAAGCAAGTGCTGGACATTTTATACTTACAACATAAAGTAAAGACCCCATGAGGATCCAGAACCCCAGACATTAGGCGTAACACCTTTATAAAGACCACGAAAACCTTCTTGACGGAAAATTGTGGCAAATGCACTGCCTAAACCACGATATTGTGGTACAGCTGCAGTACGACCATCATTAACTGCAAGTAAATAAAGAAAAATTATTTGTTTTATTTGTTAAAATTGTTTAATTATATTTTTATTTGACGTAAGAAAAAAGAAACATTTAGGCATTCATTAGGTTTTAATATTGCTTTTGTTTGTTAATTAAATGTGGCGATGGATGGCACGTTTTAGCTATTATTAACAATTTTAGTATAAAAATATTAAATTCGAATATAAATAAAATCAACAACGAGCCGTTAGAAACACAATTCGTTAGAGATAAGTGGTGAAAAGTAAACAATTTTGATAAAGAAATCGCTCGTTCATACGGACTTAACTCTAATTTCGATAGTTTATATTCAGAGGTCGGCACAAAAGAGCAGAACATTAAAGTCGTCGGCAGAGTTTCCGTTTTTTTATACTTTTAACTAAAATAGGTATTTTTGTTAATGTGTAGTTTTGATGTTTTACAAAGAAAAAGTTTTCTACTCTTTTTAAAAATATTTTTATGAAAATTTGTTTCTCAAAAATTTTTCT
The DNA here is from genome assembly GCA_933228675.1 of Stomorhina lunata. Classification (NCBI taxonomy): domain Eukaryota; kingdom Metazoa; phylum Arthropoda; class Insecta; order Diptera; family Rhiniidae; genus Stomorhina; species Stomorhina lunata. The sequence goes on from OW121744.1 coordinate 54,587,035, forward strand.
ATAGAAAATTTGTTTATCGAAAATTTTTCTATAGAATATTTTTTATCAATAATTTTTATATAGAAAATTTTTATATTAAAAATTTTCGAATTTTATCAAAAATGTTTTAGAATTTTTTTTAATGAAAATTTTTCTACAGAGAAATATTCCTAACGAAAATCTATTTTTATTTTTCTGCAGAAAAAAATTTTTATCGAAAATTTATGCAAAAAAATTGTTATATTTTTTCTATAGAAAAATATTTTTATCAAAATTTTTTTTTATAAAAAAATATTTTGATTAAAATTTTTGCTATAAAAATTTTTCTATCGAAATTTTTTTTTATCGAAAATTTTTCTATAAAAAATTTTTTGTATGGAAACATATTTTTATTGAAATTTTTCTATAGAAAAATATTTTTATCGAAAATTTTTGTTTAGAAAAATTTTTAACGAACACTTTTTATAGAAAAATATTTTTATTAAAAATTTTTCTATAGAAAAATATTTTTAACGAAAATTTTTCTATAGAAAAATATTGTTATCGAAAAATTTTCTAAAGAAAAATATTTTTATCGAAAATTGTGCTATAGAAAAATATTTGTATCGAAAATGTTTCTATAGAAAAATATTTTTAACGAAAATTTTTCCATAGAAAAATATTTTTATCGAAAATTTTTCTATAGAAAAAATATTTTTATCAAAAATTTTTCTATAGAAAAATATTGTTATTGAAAAATTTTCTATAGAAAAATATTTTTATCGAAAATTTTTATATAGAAAATTATTTTTATCGAAAATTTTTCTATAGAGAAATATTTTTATCGAAAATTTTTCTAAGAAAAATATTTTTAACGAAAATTTTTCCATAGAAAAATATTTTTATCGAAATTTTTCTATAGAAAAAATATTTTTATCGAAAATTTTTTTATAGAAAAATATTTTTATCGAAAATTTTTCTATAGAAAATATTTTTATCGAAAATTTTTCTTTAGAAAAATATTTTTATTGAAAATTTTTCTATAGAAAAATATTTTTATCGAAAATTTTTCTAAGAAAAATATTTTTATCGAAAATTTTTCTATAGAAAAATATTTTTTTAAAAGTTTTACTGTAGTGTATTGCACTAAGAATCCCAATTTATTACAATTATTTATTATTGTAATAAATAGTTTTTTGATAAAACCAAAAAATGTTGGTGGGGAAACCTTTCCTCGACGCGTTTCGATGGTTGGTTAGACCATCTCATCAGGAGGATTATCCCTAATTCTAGACAGAGCGAAAGCCTCACATTATGTATAATTTGAGGGACTGAATAAATACGAATTATTATTATTGTGTCCAACAAATATCAACATAAAGCGCAGATTATTATCCGAACAGAAACACACAAACATTTTTCAGTTTTATCATTTCTTTATTTCCCACACTTTTGTTGTTGCTTTGTTGGCGACTAAGACAAAAGTGCTATAAAGGGGGTTCAAAGAAAGATTTAAATAAACAAAAGTTTATTTTAAAGCTTGGCACATGTGCAGCCGTATATTTATTAAAAAGGTTTATCAAAATTTGGGACATCAAACATTTAATTAAAAATGTTGGTGGGGAAAGGTTTCCCCACCAACATTTTTTGGTTTTATCAAAAAACTATTTATTACAATAATAAATAATTGTAATAAATTGGGATTCTTAGTGCAATACACTACAGTAAAACTTTTTAATTAAATGTTTGATGTCCCAAATTTTGATAAACCTTTTTAAAAAATATTTTTATCGAAAATTTTTCTATAGAAAAATATTTTTATAGAAAATGTTTGTATCGAAAATATCTAAAAAATATTTGTTTATCTAAAAAATATAAAATTGTTTGCTTTTTCGAAAAATATTCCCAATTCGGTTACATTTATTTCAAAAAATGTTTACAAAAATAATAGAGTCGTGGCAACAATGTTCGAGATTATATTTCTTTGTTTTTTCGAACCGTATATTTTGTTGCTATAAATTGGATTTTGATCCAAATCCCAACTGAATGATCGTGATATTAGCGAAAATTACAAAAAGTCTTCGGCTTCTTTTGGTATGGGCTGCTTATGCCTATTTAAATTGCATCTAATTCGAATAATTTAATTTGGTCAATATTGAATCTATCTGACATAACATAAAATTTGGGAATTTTGGATAAATTTGATTATAAATTATCGGTGATGATACCATGAAAACGTTATGACCATAGATAAAACACATAGATTGAGAACATATGTTCTACTAAGGCACCAAAAAAATGTGGTGAATAAATTAACTAAGGTGGTGAACTCACATACAGGTACTGTGAATTCAACATAGTCATTTTGACAACTGTCAAATGAAAATGTAAACAAACAAAAATTATTTGTAATTGAAAAGGGTAAGTAAAGAAATTTTGTTTGTTTTTTTTAATAATATTAAATAAATATATTCAGGTATGTGATGGACATTTTTCGTTTTCAAATCGATCGATTTCAGACATATTTTTTAGCTAATTTTTGGTTATTTCCCCCAAATTTCCTTTTTAAAATGTGAAATTTTGAAAATTTTCTATATAAATGGGAAATTATAAAAATTTTCTGTAAAAATGGGAAATTTTGAAAATTTCACCTAAAAAAGGGTAATTTTGAAAATTTCCCATAAAAAAGGGAAATTTTGAAAATTTCCCATAAAAAAGGGAAATTTTGATAATTTCCCATAAAAAAGGGAAATTTTGAAAATTTCCCATAAAAATGGAAAATTTTGAAAATTTCACCTAATAACGGGAAATTTTCAAAATTTCCCTTTTTTATGGGAAATTTTCAAAATTTCCCTTTTTATGGGAAATTTTCAAAATTTCCCTTTTTTATGGGAAATTTTCAAAATTTCCCTTTTTTATGGGAAATTTTAAAAATTTCCCTTTTTTATGGGAAATTTTCAAAATTTCCCTTTTTTATGGGAAATTTTCAAAATTTCCCTTTTTTATGGGAAATTTTCAAAATTTCCCTTTTTTATGGTAAATTTTCCTGTTTTATGGGAAATTTTCAAAATTTCCCTTTTTTATGGGAAATTATCAAAATTTGACTTTTTTATGAGAAATTTTCAAAATTTCCCTTTTTATGGAAAATTTTGAAAACTTATCATTTTTATGGGAAATTTTCAAAATTTGCCTTTTTTATGGGAAATTTTCAAAATTTTCCTTTTTTTTTGGGAAATTTTCAAAATTTCCCTTTTTTATGGGAAATTTTCAAAATTTCCCTTTTTTATGGGAAATTTTCAAAATTTCCCTTTTTTATGGGAAATTTTCAAAATTTCCCTTTTTTATGGGAAATTTTCAAAATTTCCCTTTTTTATGGGAAATTTTCAAAATTTCCCTTTTTTATGGGAAATTTTCAAAATTTCCCTTTTTTATGGGAAATTTTCAAAATTTCCCTTTTTTATGGGAAATTTTCAAAATTTCCCTTTTTTATGGGAAATTTTCAAAATTTCCCTTTTTTATGTGAAATTTTCAAAATTTCCCTTTTTTATGGGAAATTTTCAAAATTTCCCTTTTTTATGGAAAATTTTCAAAATTTCCCTTTTTTATGGGAAATTTTCAAAATTTCCCTTTTTTAGGTGAAATTTTCGAAATTTCCCATTTTTACAGAAAATTTTTATAATTTCCCATTCATATAGGAAATTTTCAAAATTTCACATTTTAACCCTTATCCTGTATTTAAAAAAGTATAGCGCATATGACATTTGTGGGTCAATTTTGCCCAATTTAAAAAATTTTAATATTTTAAACTAAATGTACCAATTGCTTAAGTTTTTTTTAAAAACGCTTTGTCAAAAGGTCTACAAAAATAAGAATTTAAATTGTAGTAGTAATTCCTAACAATAATCGTACAAAATTTAAAAATATCAGTGTATATAAAAAAATATTGAGCAAATTAAACTGTTTGGGCAATTTTGACCCATTAATACAGGATAAGGGTTAAAAAGGAATATTCAAAATTTCCCCTTTTTACAAGAAATTTTTAAAATTTCCCATTTTTATGGGAAAATTTCAAATACTACGTTTTTATGGGAAATTTTCAAAATTTTCATTTTCATTGAAAATTTTTAAAATTTACCATTATTATGGGAAATATTTAAATTCTGTATTGATTTTTTCATTTTTGCGTTTTTTATTTGACAAATATTTTTGACAAAAAAAAATTAAATCAGAATAACAATTATTTCTGTTTAAAATAAATAAAAATCAGATCTTGACAAATATTTTTGGCAAAAAAAATATTTGTTAGACCTTGACAAATATTTTTGACAAATAAAATAAAAATCAATTTTTGACAAATATTTTTGCCAAAAAAAATATTTGTCAGAATTTGACAAATATATTTGACAAAAAAAAAATAAAAATCGTAAAATAAAAATTTTTTTTGAGAAAAATAATAAAAATCAAAAATTTAAAAAGCATGTCATTTTCTGAAAATATAGTGGAAAACATGCAAAATGATGTTTTCAAATTAGTTCTGCGATATTTCCATATGATTGCTTTTTTTCTTTGAAAATTCAAGAATAATTATTATTTTCGGTCCCTGGTTTATTTTATAAACAAATAATTTATTGACATTTTATTGTTGAGTTTCTTTTTCTTGTGGGGAATTAAAAATCATTCAAACCAGTGTTGCATTTCTAGTGCAAATTCAAAAATAAAAATTTAAAAATCAACAATACCCAAGCAACTCTGCTTTAGTATGTGGTGGATATTTTAGTATGCGCTAATACCACTTAAACATAATTTTACCAATACAGTAATACTTATTACAATATGGCGCCTCTAAAATGTACCATGACGTCTCTTAAATGTACTTGACAGTTGCGTCCTCTAGGGTTGCCAGTCAGGCTGGATTCGACTGGATTGTCCAGCTTTTTTAATGCTTGTCCAGTGTCAAGCTAAAATTAAATTTGTCCAGCTGAAAGGCCTAAAATTTAATATTTTTAAAGAAAAACTATTTTTATGAAAAAGAACGCAATAAAAACTTTTGGAAAAGTGTATTTTTGTTATTTTTTGCTTAAGTGATTTATGCGTTGATTAATTGATTGCCTGATCAAGTTCATTTTGTAATAAAATTACCCTCTATCAAATTTCCCCATTGTTGGCAAGTATGATTCTACGTTTGAATTTGAAACTTTTGTCGTTAATTATGTTGATAGCGGTAACAAGGTAAACAAATCCTTTTACAACCTCGTAGCTATAATTCTCAACGATCTAGACCCATTTTATTACATTCCTTCTCGATACTTGAAAAGGCGGCAGTCGAATCGCGAAATGTGCATCCGTCCCATGATATTATTGTCATTGACAAACGCAAGTAGTATGTGTTTTCTGTTGAAAATTGTTTCAGATGTATTTGCTGTAGCATCTCAGACGATTTCATTTTCTATAGATATCGCTGCGGTTAATTACGGTATACGCTATTCGGTTAATCAAAAATTGAAAGATTCATCGAAGCAAATTATTAAAGCGAGTTTTTTTATTATTAATGTCCAGCTAATTTTTGGGTTGTCAAGCTTTTTTTTCCCTTATGTCCAGCTTTTTTAGGATTTGTGTCTGGCAACCCTAGCGTCCTCAGTCTATGTTGTTAGTTTATGGTTATGACTCCGTTAAAATTAATTGCTTTTTGCTCACAGAGCTCAAAATTCACCGCTTTCGAAAATATGAATAATAATTTTTGGTAAATTTATGCACTTTACCACCTTTTCCTTTTATAAATAAAATCTCAAATTGATGTTTTTAGCTATTCCTTTCTCCTTTATTATAAACTTCAAAAATGCGAAAAAAATCAATCCACATAAAACTATTTTCCACCTTAGTTTAAACTAGGAGGATAATTCTGTGGCAAAGCGCTATAAGGGCCAATGTCAAAATAAAAAATTATTTTGAGAAAATTTGATTTAAAATTTCTATTTCTATATAAATTCATAGTAAAATTGAGTTAAGATAGAGATGAGATGTTGGAGCCAAATAAAAGATGATAAAGATGGGCATCTAATACAATGATTAACTCAAAACAGTAGAAAGTTGACATTGGCCCTTTTAGCACCAAGCACAGAATGAATCGTGAAAAATAAGCTCACGGGGAATTGAACTCGCGGGGAATGTTTATAATTGGGCTGATAAAATGATTTCATACAGAAAAAGATTTTCGTTTTACATTTTCTATAGAAGCAAAATACGGAATTCGTTCCACTTTTAAAAAGAATTAAGTTCTGTGCCATGGTTGTATAATTTTTTTTTCAAAAGAACACATTATAAAAAAAATACTTTAATTATTTTAAAAGGAAGTGAAAAAAACCAAAATATGTCCGATGACGTTCAGTAGTTCAAAGTTTTCTTTATAGCTTTTTCATAAAAGATCCTTGAAATTCTTTTTAATAATTAAATTTTTTTGTATAACATTAGAGGCATTCATGACACCAAAATTTAGTCTTGAAAAAATGGAATATTTATAATAAGTATATTCTTTTTTATATATAATAGATAAGTCTGAACAGGTGAGTAAAACTCATTGCAAAACTGAAGAATGAAGATTGTTATTGAAAGAATCGATAAAAAAAACGTGAGTACCTCTATTGTTTACGAAAAATAAGCGGAAACTTATTCTTACGAATGTTAAAAACTACTTATGGAAAGAAACTAGTATTGAAACAATTTCTGTTAGAATTTTGTTTTGTATTTTAATCAGACAGGAAGATTTTTAGATTTAGATTTTAAAGCCTTTGCTCCGCAGTCTGTCAAATCAATGCAATTTCTTATTGACAAAATTATCAAAATAAACATATTTAACAATAAAATCTTATTTGTTTTCGATTTTTTATACCTTGTATTTCTTTTTCAATAAACTCTATAGATTATAAAGCGAAATATTCATTATTTATGAGTTTTTTGTTTATTATTGTGTTTTGCTAAAATCGCCATTCACGTGACTTCAGAACGTTAAGATTACTTTGTTGTATACATACATACATATGTATGTATATGGTATTACCGTCTCTCATTAATAAATAATACAATAATAATACAACAACAAAAAATGTAATTAGAAAAATTATGATTCACTTTACTTTTAAATAAATTTGTACTGAAATCAAATTTACCTATACAAAATATTTACTATCATCTTTAACTATGAGCATCCCCTATATTTTGAATACCCGCAATTACTTTTTATCTTTTAAAATAATAAATAACTTAAAAAAAAACAAGTAAGAAAGTGCTATAGACGGTCAAGCCCGACCATACGATACCCTTCACCACTAAGGTCAAAGGTGTTCATTTTACTAATTAAAGACAAATAAAGAGTGTTCTAAAAAAAATATGCATTTACTATTTTAGACAAAATTTATCCATTGTGCAAGAAATAATTTATTTTTTGATCAAGTTAGTTTCTATAGATATGTCAGATACTATTATTTTAGAAATTATTAATTTTCAATAGTTATTTCAATCAAAATGGACTGCGAAAAAAAAGTTCGTGAAAATATAATTAAAAATTTAAAAAAAAAATCCGTCATGGATTTTTGAGCATTGAAAGAAAACCTGGATCAGGGAGGAAAAAAGGTCCTACAGATATTGGTAAGGCAAAAGAAGTCGAGCGACTCTTTCGAAGAGCGCCTAACACTTCTTTAAGAAAAGCAGCTCGTACGGTGAAATGTTATACGAATTTTGCACATAGAGTCAAAGCTTATGCTGGACTGAAGACATACAAAGTCCAAAAGGTTCCAGATCGCAATGCTATAAAGAACTTAGAAGCAAAAAAACGAGCGAAAAAATTGAAGTCTGATTTTATAAAAAAATACACCTGTTGTGTGATGGATGATGAAACATACATACTGGCAGACTTTTCTCAACTTCCTGGTCAAGATTTTTATGTTGCTGATAAACGGGGCAATGTTCGGCAAGAGTTTCGCACAAAAAAACAAACAAAATTCCCTAAGAAGTTTCTCGTGTGGCAAGCTATTTGCAGTTGTGGCAAAAGAAGTAAAGTATTTGTGGCATCTGGCACAATAGACACAGAAATTTATATAAAGGAGTGCCTACAAAAACGGTTGTTACCCTTTTTAAGAGAGCACAGAGTGACTACATTTTTTTGGCCCGATTTGGCATCATGCCATTATGGAAAAAAGGCACTTGAGTGGTACTCAAAGAATAATGTCATTTTTGTACCACGAGAGGCAAATCCACCTAACTGTCCAGAACTTCGGCCTGTGGAAAGGTATTGGGCTCTGGTAAAAAATGAATTGAAGAACACAGGAAAGATTTCCAAGAACATGTCCGATTTTAAGCGCAGGTGAAACACATGCTCCAAAAAGGTATCAGAAGCAACTGTAAAATCTTTAATGGGAGGGTTTCCGAAAAAAGTCAATAATTTTGCAAAACCCGAGTACTAAGTAAACATTTTAATGCTAAATGATTTTGTATAATATGTCATTATATTTGCGTATTTTGTAGAGTTTTTATATTAAAAGGTTTGATTTTTATTTAAGAAAATCGAACTACAAATTTTATTTAGAGCACTCTTTATTTGCTAAATTTTGCTATCATACAAACATATTCTCAAAACTTACACCTTTAAGCTGTTTCCGTCATTTGGACTTATATGAGAGCTAGGGTCAAATGTAGACCGATGATCTCGAAATTTGGCGAATTTATTACAGTTGTTACAAAAATTATTTATGTAAAAAATAAACTTAAAATTCTCATTATCTTCGGATTTACGAGCCTTTTAATCCTATTTAGTGCGTTTTGAGAAAAGAGTTTGTGTGGGAGCTATGGTCAAATGTGGACCGATTTCAACGAAATTTGGTACTGTGATTTAGGTTTACATAAGCCGTATACATATGATTTAAATTTCGTGAAAAAATATTGATTTTTGTTGCCAATATATCAATTCCGGGAAGTGGGACCTATGGGAGGTACCATAAATAATGGACCGATTTCGACGAATTTCAATAGTCATGGTCCCATTATGAAACAAATGATCTGTGCCAAATTTCATCAAATTATCTTTAGAATTGCGACCTATATTTTGATTACAAGGTTTACATGGGGTTCCAGCCAGCCGGCCAGCCAGCCAGACGGACGGACGGACATCGCTAAATCGACTCAGAAAGTGATTCTTATCTTATTGGTATACTAAAAGATGGGTCTAAGACAAATATTTCTATGCGTTACATACATCAGCACAAACTTATAATACCCTTTCCACCTATGGTGGTGAAGGGTATAAATATTGTTGCTAGGTGTGAAAAAACACCAAATGAGTCACTAACTTGAAGTGCAATTCAATATTTACACATATGTATGCCTCCACAAATTGTTCTTTAAGTTTCAGTATTTCCCAAATATAAAAAAAAATGTATATGAAAAGGTTGTCTATTCTTATCAATACTTATTTAAACAATGATAAAAAGCAATACTACCAAAATTTCCGGTGCATATTGCAGTTTTTATCGGTTCATTTATTGAGGTACTTCCCATTAGACAAATTTCCAGAAATTAAGGCCTCTCATTGAAAATCAACAATATCTTGGAGCAGGAGATTTGTTGACTTTGGTCTGCCAAATCTGAAAGTGACATTAGTTTTTCCGAGTTGGCTCTAGTTTTCGAGATATATGTGGCCAAAAATCAAATAGTTTATATTTTCCGAGTTAAAAAAAAAACAAAAAATTTTTGATCGCACAGAAAATTATGTCGCGAGCAGAAATTATGTCGGTCAAAATAATTATTTCTAAAATTAATTTAAAAACGAAGTATGTTTATTATGTTGATTTTGACCCAACTTATATATTTTCAGCTGTTCTGTCGTTTCATGGTAATTTAAATATGCCCTAACACGAAGAAATAATGCAATTATGCAAGTGAAAGAAACAATTTAACAAAATGTGAGTCGTGAAATTCTGCTGCATTAACTTATGGACAAATTTAATTTAAAAGATTCTTTAATTTTTTTAATAGATGCATATCTTATTAAGACATACAATTCTTATTTCGTCCATCAAAACGTTTATCCTTATAATATTTTCAGATCTAAGGTAAAGCTTTATTAAAGAATAGTTTTAAGACCATTGCTTATCAATTTTGTGGTAAATTCGCGATGTGCTTTAGTGAAATATTTTTAGATAAAACCTTCGCGTTCTCAGCTAATAAAGAGATGTTAGACAAACTTTTGATGCAAATCGGTTATAAATGTCATGCATTATGTGATTTTGTCCAAATGTTGAAACGAATGAAGAAGACGAAATATGAAAAAAATGCATGAAAGCTTCAATCGATTTTATCTCGCAAAGAAGTGCAAACTTGCGCTACTAAGATATTGTGTTCAGTATACCTGAAGTCTTGAGAGTTCAAAATCTGTAATTTAATTTTTGGAATTCCTAAAAGTACAAAAATTATTCGAGTTGAAAGTCGGTTTCAAAAGAATTAAAACTGTTTGATTTTTGCCCATGTATATATATTTTTTTTCGAAAATACACGTTTTTTGGCGAATGGTTTTAATATAACTCGAAAACCAAAATTCGAGAATAATTTTATCTTCAAGTGGTTTTCACATTTTTCAAAATTCGCTTGGTCGTTTTTGAGATATCATAGAATTTAAAATGAAAAAATGTCTCTTTTAAAATAATTTCGTTTTAAAAAAAAATCATAAGAAAATAGAAGAAAAAACAACAAGAGATAATTTTTCTTGTTGTTTTGAAAACTGTTTATTTTCTTGAACTAAGTAAAAAATCGGAATTCGGCAACAAAATTATCACAATGGAAGTTTTTGTGATTTTTCAAAACAAATATTTTTTTTTTTGCAAACAAAAAAATTAATATTTTTTTTTTTGCAAACAAAAAAATTAATTTCCAAAGCGACTGCTCGGATAATAAAATAATTAGTTTATATGGAAGATGATTTTGTTGCCGAATTTCGATTTCTTTACTTAGTTAAAGATATAAATAGTTTTCGAGTTATTGTTGTTGTTTCATATTTTTTTTACAAAAATCCAGTGATATAGGTTAGGTTATAAATGAGGTGTCAAGCGATAAGTGATACAAATATGTACAATATAATGTTTTCAAATTATTGTTAATGTTTATCGGGGGATAGTTAAATAATAGATTTTTTGTAAACCAATTTATATTATTTCAGTAAAAATTTTGAAATTTGAATTTTTTTTTTTTCGCCTTCAAATATTAAACGATTTATGAAAAAAAATGTACTGAAATAGTATGAGTTGTTTTACAAAAAGTCTATTATTTTATAATCCCCCATGGGCCCACTTTTTTGGATTTTATATTTTGATGTCAACACTATAAATCATATATTTGAGAGAAGGATAAAGAAAATGGAATATATGCTTTTTGAAATATTCTTGAGTCAAGAACATAATTGATCTACAATAATAAATAAAATTTTTAAATTAAAGAATATAAAACTACAGGACACACGTTGAAAAATATGAGCCTAACTTAGTAAAAATCTGATGGCAGTATCAAAAGTTATAGGCATTTAAAATGGTTATGTTAAAAAAAAATTAAAATACGAACTTTGGACCGCCATTAAATCTTAACAAAAGCGAAATTAAAAATTTTGAAGAACTATAAAAATTGTATGAGCTAGGAGAATGGTTATACAAAATTTCATTAAAATCGGACATGGTCTGGTTAAAAATTTGTATTTTTCATTCGAAAAATGTTGATTTTACCCATCACCCTCAAAATGTGTCATAGTGTAATCAGGGAACGAACATAAAACATTAGTATTTCTAGAATGTTCTTTATATTTTATCAATAAATATTTTATATTATAAAATACAATAATATTACCAAGCAATAAACTTGAAAATGAAAAGCAATGACTTGCTTTATAAAAAGTTATAAATATATGAAATTTGAACCTTTTGTAACTACAAGTTAAAAAAGGTTCAAAGTTTTTTAAATAAGTAATTTTAATTTGGCCCAGCATAATTAAACGGGACCCTCTAGCCTTTAAAAAAAAAATGTAGACAGTTATATGACCAATATTTGAATAGGTTACAAACGTGAGCATACCGCCCTGATTGGTGAAGGGTTTAAAGCAAAATATTATCAGATACATCCTTGAGTAGCATTACTTCAAAACATTCAACCTCAAATACCTCAATTATCTATTCAACAAATGGATATACAATTTTCAGACTCTCTGCTTTAAAATATGTATACAAAATTGAAAAATAATACCATCATCGAAAATCAAAAATACAAACGAATTTTTCAAAATTTTATACAAATGAGCTAGAAACTTGTTTTCTTAAGAGACTTCAAGGTTTTTTAAAAGGCAAAAACGAAAATGCGTGTGTTAAATTGGCAAATATTATATTCCCAATAAATAAAAATAAGATAAAGCAAAAATGTGATCATGACGAGATCGGACGAGCCCCCATTTTTTAACTTTTAAATTGTTTTTTAACAACAACTCACATAAAATTTATTCAACAAAAAAAGTATTTTTTGTTTATTTTTCTGTAGAGATAAGAACGAAAATATAAAATTGTTGCTATCTATTGTTTTTTTTTTTTTAGCACATCATGTTTATTTAGGTATATTTTCTTAGAAATCGTAAATTATTATTTCTAACGTATGATTTTTTTTGCTAAAATATAGCGCTCGTGTTCTTATCAACAGTATTTTAAGTATATCTGTGAATTTTTATCATTGTTATTGTTTTATTTTAGAAAATAATCTACGAAAATTTGACAGCAAAAATTTGCTTTCATTTAGGTTATTTGCCCCAAAAATCAAGAATTTGATATATTTCAAATTTCGGAATAAAGTTAATATGAAAGTACTAATTATAGTTAATGACATTTTAAATATAGAAACTTATAATTTTATTCTTTAAAGTATCATCTGAACTTAAAACTAAACATAAATTTCAAATTCTACTGCGAAGAATATAGAAAAAATACACTTATAAAAGAATACATGTCGTCATAGCTTTAAGTTTTAGGTCAATACGCAAAAATGTTGTTTTGAAATTGAAAATACAATATATTTGAAGGTTTAATTTCAGATATATAAGGAGTGTTTCGAACAAATATTGAAAATATATAGAAATTCTTTAAAATACGGAAGATGATTGAAATTTATCTGACATTCAAATATTGACATAATTCGGTATGTGATGAAAATCGATCGTTTTCAAATCGATCGATTTCAGATATATTTTTAGGAAAAATTTCCGTTATTTCCCCAAAAAAATGAATTTTTTGAGCTTTAATCCTTTTGATATATTATTTTTGGTTTGAATTTTTTGTGGAAATAAGGTAAATTTTCTTAAAAATAAATATCTGAAATCGATCTATTCAGTATTTATAAATTGATTAACTTTTTTCGAAATTCCTTCGATGAAAGATTTAATAATTGCTTCTGTAAAATTTTTGGAGGAGTTGGTCAACTTTCGCTTAAAATCGGACATATTCTGGACATGACGGTAATCGGTCCTCAAATATGTATGCACACTGCGCTGTCTCAGAAACTTATACAAATTTCTGTGTTTATATTGCCTGATGGCACAAATGCTTGGCTTATTTTGTCAAAACTAAAAATTTTTTCCCTTTTTTTTTTTTTTTTTTTTTTTTTTTTATTCAAAGATTTTACCGAATTGTGATCTTGAACATTAGATAACTTCAGACGAGGAAAGTTTTGGCCAAAGATTGTATAATATAAATTTGTTGCACTTCCATACATTGGTTTGCCGTATGGTCGTTTCGAAAAATCCCATTAAAAAGAGAGTATACCGCTTTTACTTTAATTGGGAAACAACTAATGGTGCCGTTAGGAAAATATATGTTTCTTTTTTTTCCAAAATTATGAACCAAAATTTTGTTTTGTAATCTTGTGAATGTCATACAACTTCAGACGAGGCAAGCTTTGGCAAAAGAATGGATGTTGCACTTCCATACATTGGTTTGCCATATGGTCGTTTTGAAAAGTCCCATAAATAAGAGAGTATATCGCTTTTACTCTAAATCGGAAACAACTAATGAAGCCGTGAGCAGTTAAGAAAATATATGTTTTAATTTTTTTTCCAAAAGTATGAGCAAAAACTTTGTTTTGTGATCTTGAACGTCACATAACTTTAGACGAGGAAAGCTTTGGCCAAAGACTCTATAATATAAAGATGTTGCTCTTCCATAAATATGTTTGCTGTATAGTCGTTTCGAAAAGTCCCATAAAAAAGAGAGTTATCGCTTTTACTCTAATTCGGAAACAACTAATGGAGCCGCTAAGAAAATATATGTTTTAACTCTTTTTTTTTTCAAAAATATGAACCAAAACTTTGTTTTGTGATCTTAAACGTCATATTATGTCAGAATATGACTTTTGGAACCTTTGGTCAAAGACTCTATAATATAAATTTGTTGCACTTTCATACATTGGTTTGCCGTATGGTCGTTTTGATAAGTCCCATAAAAAAGAGAGCATACAGCTTTTGCTCCAGTTCGGAAACAACTAATTTTTCCAAAAATATGAACCAAAACTTTGACAAAAAACCGAGATTTTAAAATCATTCATCTAATTTCAGATGTTTTTTTGTAATATAATTACAGTTTATTTATACAACAACATTTTATAATCTTTAAAATACCCCCTAGTAGTTTGGGGCAAAATTTTTTAATCGTATTTTAATTAAAAAAAAAAAAAAATAATAAGTTGAATAATTAAAATTTTCCTAAAAAGTTAAGATAGGTTATCAATTACGTGAGCGTTTATAATCACATTAGCGATTTTTTGTTTATTTTTAAAACTATTAGTAGAACCCGATTTTATGATTTCTTCAGAATGAAAGAAAATGTGAAACGATTTAATGTCAATCTCCAGAAGTCAATTTTAAAAGCTGACCAGGAGTAATGGGCCGATTTTGGCCAATTTCAATATAAATCGTTCAATTATTTGTTTAATGCTTTTAAATATGAGACTTATAGGTATATCAAAGACCAAAATCTTATCACTATTTATAGGAAATTTTTGAAAATTTTACTATTAATAGAAAATTTTTGAAAATTTCACAATTTATAGAAAATTTTGGAAAATTTCACTGTACATAAGATTTTTTTTTTAAATTTCACTACTTATGGTATTTTTGTTTCTCTAATTTTATAGTTGTCATCATTGTGCTAAAACAAATTTTTATGAATTATTCCAAATATTGTATTACAAATTTAAAATTAGCGAGTTGTCGTGTTTCTAATATTTCAACTTTATAGTCGCTTTTTTTTTGTAATACATATCTTTTTGTGGAATTTTCTTCAAATTGGTCTGTAATTCTACAATATTTCTTTAAACACCGAATATGCGTCTTTCTTTATTTATTTAACTATAATCATGATGACATATGTATGTTCAAGGATATTTGTCAACAGAAAAATAATAAAAAATTATCTGTAACATAACAATGAACTACATCTATAAAATGCTACCCGTTTAATTTCTTTAACATATCTTTATAATGATAACCTTATCATTTTCCAGATATCGCGAAGATTTTTTTTTTGAATTTAGATTTAGTTTAAGGTTATGTTTTGACCAATTTTCGCTATCTTATAAAAAACCCATATTTTTTGTCAAGTAGTCGGCCCTACTAAACACCGCTGAAAATTATTACAACCAATAAATGGGCGAAAGCAATATAGGTGATAATTTTCATAAAACTTATTCATTAAAAATATTCATAATTTTATATCATGTTATAAAAAAAGTAAAAACGCTTAACAATTTAAGTTATATTTCTATATTAATATGTCAATAACTACAAGTGTAGAGCAAATGCGTCATGACCATCATTTTAGACTCGAACACCCCCATTTATGACGATTTGTATGTACACATATGGTAAATATTAAATGGAATTTTCCCTCTTATCTGAAACAGACATTTTTTATTAAAAAAAAATATTAACGTCTGATCCAACAAGAGGAGATAGTCAATAACAATGGCTTATTAAATATTTTACAACCAAAATCAATAAAAAAAAAAAACAATTAATTTACTAAAAATATAAAGAGGTAATGATAATGATTAAAACCTTATGTTGACGAATTAAAAGAAGACACAATAAATATGGGGATTTGGTACAGAAAATTTGAACTTGAAGTGTGATTTAAAAGGTTTTTGGAAAATGACTTTTTCTACGATTTTTTGCATGATTTTAATTCAACAATGCCATATATTTTTTCAAATTTTCATATAAAAGTCAATAAAAAACGTACCGGAAAAATATTAGCAAAAAGTCTAGTCTAAAACCCAATTCAAATGTAATTTGTAACACGATTTCAACACGTGATAAAAACGTGGTTTTTTTGTATTAATGCTGACATGGAATTATACCCAGATTTAAGTTTTGTATTATGATTTTTTAAATGACTAATAAAATTAATTTTATGTACATAGTATTGGAGTTTCTGCTTACAACGTAGTTTTGTCATACATATCGTCCATTTGCTTCAACAACGGCATAATCCAAAATCGAAGTTTTCAGAATAAGTCGTATGTATCTTTTAAATTTTGAATATTCTCCACATGACAATAGATCACGTCTTAAAACTTCAACTTAATTATCTGGACTTACTTAACTTAAACAACAAAACTTAATAATAACAAGTAAGAAAGAGCTATAGTCGGTCAAGCCCGACCAAACGATACCCTTCACCACTATGGACAAAGGTGTTATTTTTTCTGACAAAAGACAAATATTTGCTAAATTTTCCCATCATACAAACATTTTCTAAAAACTTGTATATTTAAGCTGTTTCCCTCATTTGGACTTATGAGCGTTTTAATGATTTTTGTCTCATTGAGTGCGTTTTGACAGAAGAGATTGTATGGGAGCTATGGTCAAATGTGGACCGATTTCATCGAAATTTGGTGCAGTGATTTAGGTTTACATAAGCATTATATTTGTTTTAAATTTCATGAAAAAATAATGATACTTGTCGCCAATATATCAATTTCGGCAAATGGGACCAATGGGAAGTACCATAAATAATGGACCGATTTTAATAATAGCCATGGTCCCACTATCAAATGGTCCCAGTACCAAATTTCATGAAATTATCTTAAGAATTGCGACCTGTACTTTGATTACATGGTTTACGTGGGGCCAGCCGTCCAGCCAGACAGACGGACTGACATCGCTAAATCGACTCAGAAAGTGATTCTAAGCCTATTGGTATACTAAAAGGTGGGTCTAAATACAAATATTTCTTTACGTTACATACATCAGCACAAACTTATAATACCCTTTCAGCCTATGGTGGTGAAGGGTATAATAATAATTTCCACGACAACATTCCAGTACTACTCTCAGACAATGAGCTGCATCCGATTCTATTTTTAGACTCATTGAAAGAGACCTACGTTTTAGCTCCGGCTCCGAACGGCAAATGCTTTAGTTAGAAAAGTTTTACATAGCCTAATACTAAATAACCAGTGGCTAGCTAAGTTATGAAGCGAACCGCCGCTTGTTCGAAAATTTATTTTTTTCAAGTGGGTTTGGCCAGGGATCGAACTTGGGACCTCTGGTATGCTAGGCGGATGACTGGCCTGCTATACCACGGCGGCTCACAAAAGTTAATACATATTTCAAATTTGACATTTAGTGTAATCTAAATTTGATTTAAAATAATTTCATAAAACATTTAATTCCTTTTTAATCTAACTTAAGTATGTATGTATATTTTTGGATTATGACAATGTTACTGAAAATGGTATAGTATTTCTTACGTATAACTCGTCTCAAATAACACATGAGTATGAATAATTGAAAATTAGATAAGGAAAATGTGTACTATGTGAACAGCTATTCTCCAAATGGCCTTAAACTAAACTAGTTTTAAAAGTTTAAAATAAGGCTTTATAGCAGACACAAATACGAATTATTTTTAATATGGAAATGAAACCAGATAAAGTTAAGTGAAACATTAATATGTTAATTTGTAACATTTAACAGTTATTGATTGAATTTAAAATTTGTATATTTAAGAAAATATTTTTGTAAGAAAACTATAAATCCCTTGCTAAACAGAGAATACCTTGGTAGCATGTAAATATTGTTTTACTTCAGTTAAAAACTGTCTAATGTTGTTTTTAATAATAACAACAAAGTAAGCAAATATTGACAAAAGTCTTTTTTAGAAAATTTTTAACGCCTTTCGATTTGTATTATTATTTTTATTTATAATGAAAAATTTCCAATAAAAATTTGCTGTTTTGCAAATAATTTTTTAACACTTTATCTCGAGAGAATGGTGTTTGGTAGGTACGATATGCTATAAAAAGTTATTATTTGTTTAGCATTTTAAATTTTTTAAATTTTCTTTTTGCTATAAACAAATATTATTCGTTGTTTTGATTACTCCTATACTTTGCGTATTAATTATTACGGATGTTGTTGCACTCTCGAGCATATGCTTACGTAGTTATTTTTGTTATTGAAACAAATATTTTTCAAATTGGCGTAAACAAAGTTGAAAATAGGTAAATATTTTTTCTTATTTTTAAAAACATAATAAAACTTTTTACTGCATAGACAAAGAATTGTATAATATTTTTTTTAGCAAGTTTTATAATTTGTCACATTCTTAACTTTCTTAATCATCTAATTATATTAAACTTTTAAAAAGTCGAATCTGAAATGAACAAGTTTGCTTTGGATATTTATAAACAATATTCTAAGTCAAATGAATGACTAATAGAGTTATAAAAATATACCAAAGCCTCTTTAAACTCTTATGAAGCTAATGTGTGCTTTCTTTCAACAAGTTTTTAAAATGGTTCCATTAATTCCTGACAATGTCGTGGAATAAATATATCCTATGGTATACTCTCCTTAATCTCACTGATTGTATAAGAGAAATTCAATAAAAACAGAATTACTGCGGTAATAACCTTGATAACATTGACCTCTAGTAACCATAGCAATGGAGAAAAGGCACAATCTGTCGCTCAAGTGTTTTTAAAAGATAAGATGCAGCCAGATTGACAGAACCCTAACCTGAACCCACCCTATAGGAAATAAAGAACCTTGCCGGGTAGGTTCACATGGGTGCTATTGTCAAACATAAATTTAAAAAAACTAACCACTAGTTCCATAAAACTTCTCTGTTCAAAATTATGTTGTCATTGCTATTATCACTCGATTTTATTTATCAGCTTAAAGTGATTTTCAGTATGGGAGCTATAATCAAATGCAAACCGATTACGCCCAATTTCAGTACAGAACTTTTTTTTAAGAAATCAAAAATGGTTTGGCTAGGTTTGAAAGGTGTTGTCAAAAACGACACCCTCACTCGGAGACCCCTGGGGTCCATTGTGATCCGTCAAATATGAAGAGAGAGAAAACAAAAGGAGGCTAAGAGTTTAGGAAGAGATTCAGTTAAAAGAGTAGATAGTAAGATAGAATAGTAGTTAAAAGGCTTCAAGATAAATTGGTTTGCACTGCAGCAGATCCTGAAGTTCTTCATGGAATCTATTACCTAGATGTTTGATACTCTGATTTTAGAGCATTGGACAGCGACAGAGAATGAGTTCCACCGACTCGGACGAGGTCTCATCTAGACATAGTCTGCAGAAGTCTGCAATGCTACTATCCTACATATTTAGCCTAGAGTTTATGGAAATTTCCCGTTAAAATTCCTATACATCGTCTTAAGCTAGCAGAATTTTGCTTTTGCTAATGTCCATCCTTATCTAGACATAGTCTGCAGAAGTCCGCAATGTTACCATCCCACCTATTTAGCCTAGAGCTTAAGTTATTGTCCCGTCAAAATTTCTATATATTTTCTTAAACTTGACCTATATAGTCCTAGCGGAGTTTTGGTTCTGCCAATGTCCGGTTTAGGGCATAAGTTCCTAGATGTACTGCAGGAAACCATGTTCATGCCCAAATAGAAACGGCAGAGGCGGGAAGCAATATCCGTCACTCTTTGACTCAAGTCTTGGTTCGAGCACTGTCGTAGCCATCGATGTCGCAATGACCCAGAACCCAACAAAATCTAGTCCTATAACTGAGTGATTGATCTAATAGGACAAATCTGCATTTTTGACAAGTTTTGAGGTAATAATGTGTCCTTGCAGCCTTGCTGTCGCCAGAAATTGGCACCTCACTGTTTTCAGTTATGGTACTGGGGATAAGCTCTCTTCCTATCGCAAATATCTCAGCCTGGAAGACTAGACTCGTCCTCAAGTCTATAAAATTTATTGATGTTTTGTTCCATCAGAAAAACTCCTGATACAGTACCTCAATCCATTTTAAAGCCATCTGTGAAGATCGAATTGCCTTGAAACAGCGATATACGACCCTCCCATAGTGTTCTATCTTACTTATGTTAAATTTTATTACTTTAGCTGTTCTAGTTTAGCTTAAAGCTAACGGACATACATACAGAGAAGAAGACTTACGCTTGTGAGTTTTCCATTTTACAAAATTTCGTGACACACGCGAGAAAGAAAATGTAAACAAATAATTGAAGCATCAACTTTAAAACCGATGCCATGATTGATTTTTTGCGGCGTTTAAATACCTGTTGGTGACGTTATGAAATGGTATGCATTGTTAATGCTTTGTACTGCGGCGTTATGAAACACTATACCTTATTTTATTGCAAAGCAACTAACGTTTTGGAAGTCTGTTCTTGCAAAATTTTGTTGTCTTAGCTCTTCCATTAACAGATAGGGCCGTGTTTTCAACATAGGGACAGGCAGACGGACATCGGTCGTTCGCATTAGAACTTTATAAGGGTTCAGAATATACATATATCCTTTCTGGCCACTAAGCCAATATTGGGGAAATTACAAACGGAATGATAATCTCAATATACCACCATTAATTTTGATGGTAGGTAAAACAAACTTGATCATAAGCACAAGTTCATAATATCTACCCACTAAATTGGTAAATAGTTTAATAAAACTTATTATACTAAATGGTTTTTAACTTACCCGCAAAACGAATTTTTATCAAATCCAATGGATGCAATATCAAAGTTGATGTAACTCCACCCGAAATGCCAGCAACTAAATGCTCATATTTAACATGGGCTAAAAACTTAAATTTTCCATTGGTAACGTTGGGGGTTGGCTTTGTAGAACTCATTGCGGACATTATTTAAATCTTTTTCTTTCAGTTGATTTTAAGCAGGAACTTTAAAGTTAATAATTTCTTTTACTTTTTCAATAGATAACTCTTTTTCTTTTGTATTACTATTATTAAGTTTTTTTGTTACTCTCACTCAATTTAATTATAGCTTGTTTTATAAATTGACTAAATGTGCAAAGCAGCTTTTTGACAAAATAGCAATTATCACATTAGTTGTTATTTTAAATTTATTTGTTTATTTTATTAACAACGCTTATATTGTGCTAACAAATGCTTTGTTTTTATTTCTTTAATTTTAAATTTATAATCTCTCTGTTGCTAGTTGCTTTGTTCTGAATAGCTTTTTATTTATTTCTTTTTTTTATATTTTTGCAACGATTTGTGTTTGTTGGCTTGGCTTGATGGGACCGAAGTGGTTTGAGGTTTGTTATGATTTTATTGTATTGATTTTTCTAAACTTATTATAAATCTTTGGTATTTATAGTATACAATACTTAAATTCAAATTGAATATTTTTGCTATAAATCAAAGATTATCTTTAGTTTTCTTTAATAAATCTGAATTCAATTCAAGACTACTGACGGCGTCAGAAGAAGCGTTTAAGTTAAAATTAATAGTTCTTGTTTTGTTGCTTCTTTTAGTCTCTAGCTCTAATTGATGCGAGTTCTTCAAGCACATCTTCCTCTTGGAATTGCTGGCTTTAAAATTAACACTTTTAATAAATCCTCCAACTTAAGTTGCAACTACTGTATCGAAGCAGCTAGAGTTTATGCTTTTCTCTTGTGATCTGGTTTTAGTTGTGCCGAAATGATGAAATCCCAAGCGACTGTTGTATCACGTTTTTGTTCCCAATTTAGTTTTTCATTCCGTGCGGAGTTCCTTTGTTTTGTTTTTTCTTTTTGTCAATTTTTCTACTTCCTCTTGTTTATCTGTTACTGATTTCCTATGGGCATTTTTTTCTCTATTCAGCTTATGTAATTTGCAAAAAATTCATCGATTTTTGATAAAAAAAAAAATTTCTCCACTGTTTTTGTATTAATTCACTTCATTAGTTGTTTAATATTTCTATTAGATAATTTCACTTTTATTTGTTGATATAATCGCAAACAATACTTTTAAAATAATTCTTGTTAGGCGAAAATTTTCTCTATATATACCTTTTTTTCTTTTTGCTTCGTTCGCTTTATCGGAGAATACGTCTGAACACGCTAAATTGTCAAAATGGAATGTTGCAGAAAAATGCTTTTTGTTGTCTCTTGTTGTCAGTGCTGACAATTCAGCAAAATATTATTGCCAATCTAGCGTTTATGAATCGTGCAAGCGTCTGAAAAAGTGTTTATGTTAATAATGGGAATTTTATGTGGGATTGTCTAATGAAATTTATTGTCATTCATTTGCTTGTAACTGAACGTTTTAAAATTAAAATAATTAAAAATCTTTATAATTCAATTGACATTTTAATTAACCCTTTTAGAGTCAAATAAAAACTGCACGTAAAAAATGGAAATTTCTTTACATATTTATTAATAGCAATACAAAAAATTAACAAATTAAATATTTTTATAATTAATTAACGAGAATTAACTAAAAAGAGTAGAACATTGGACCATGCTATTTGAATAAGAACATTCCTGCTAAGATATTTTTTTTTATAAAGTTTGCAACAAGTTCAACTGAACTGCACCGATTTTTTTGAAAATAAATCCCTGTTAGAGCCTTTAAATATCTTTTGCTTGAAAGCTCTTTTATGGGCATGAAACTTTTGGTTTGGGAGATATCATATTTTATTTTTCAATAACCCATTAAGGAACTTTTAAGAAAAATATAAACTTTTACCCATGTTTTTGTGTAAAAATGTCAATTTTTCGAAAACTGATCGATATGACGTAAACCAATGATGTGTAGATTTAAGTAGCCAACTCTTTAAGCTTGTTACAATCGCTGCACAAATAAAAGTGAAATATCGATTCTTTTTTGGGAACTTTAAAGTACTATATCCCCCAAACGAAAAGATTCTAGCCAAACATTTTTGTGCTGGTATTCTTAAAATTAAAAGTTCTTTGTCTGGCATACAAATGCTTAAATCGGTGCAGTTCAGTTGAACTATACTTAAGCCTAAATTTTTGTTAGAAAATCATGCAAATGTAAAAATGAAAATTTTCTTTAATTCGTTTGAATAATATTTATCTTTGAACGCATGTAAAGAGTACTCCACAAGGGACCAAAAATATTCGAGAAGATGTGAAGAAAAAAATTGAATCAAAATAGGTCGAAAATTAAAAATTTTGGCCAGTGTTGCCATATTTCTTTTTTCAAAAACTGACAATTCCGAAAAAAATCAGTTTTTTATATTTAAAATCTGCTACTTCAAAATAAAATTTAAGAAAATGTAAAAAATATATATTTTTATATGCAAAATTAACAAATTATAGAATTAAAAAAAATGTTTTCCTGGATGAAACCCTGTTTTTCACTATTTTTTACTTTAAAAATCTGTAAAAAAAACAGATAAATCTGCAAACTTGGCAACTTTGATTTTAGCTCAAATAACTCCTTAAAAGAGATATCATATACCTGTAACAAATTTATTTGTGGGCCTAGACCAACAGATTTCGTACATATAAATATTTAAATCGGTCTTAAAATATGGAATTGGGGTCCCAGCCCTCTCGACCAGTCTTTGTTAGACCAATATGTTCCAGTTTCATCAAAATTATGTAACAGTCGTAGGGACCAATGAGGTTTCCGACTAACTCTCTCTGGGTGGCATGTCTCAGCGGGTTCCAACCCTCTCATTGGGTACACTGCCCATAAAAAAAATTTGAACATTCAAAACACTAACACTACAATACAAACACAATACCCGACATTTTCTTCCGAGGCTGATGTTGTGCCCTCTGACTTGCCCTCCCAACCTAGTCACATTAAAGTTCCAATTCTATACAAATGTGACCCCTAATACCACCCGACTTCTCCAACCTTACTTTACCTCCATACCACTCCAATTCTTTAGTTCAAAGACATTTTTTTCAAATTAAAATCCACAATCATACAAATTTTCTTTTATTGTTAAAAATCTTACAACTAAACATAAAATATCCTAAAATACCAAGAAACATAAATTAAATTTTTCTTATCTTTAATTACAATATATAGATATTTTCTTACTCTTCTTATTGCGTTGTTTTTCTTTTATGTATATAAATTTTTCAAACTACAACCCTCAAGTCTAAATCAAACATTTCTTTTCTGTCAAATAAAACTTATAACGTACTAATACAATTACCCTGAGAGAGCTCCCTAAGGCTAATATTCAATATTTCCACTATTTATTCTTTCAAATCAAACTAAACGCGATTATTTCATTTGATTTAAACTTAATTTCCGGTTTATCTATCGTAATAGATTAAAGACAAAAATGAAAAATAACGCAAATAAAAACTATGGCCTAACTTATAACTGAAATAAATAATTAACAAAAACGTAAACAAATAAAAAGTAACGAACTAACAAATTTAAATAGGATACTTAAACTAAAATTAACTAAATTTAAAGTTTTAAACTCTTTTATATTTTAATTTTATGAAAATTTTTTTTTTGTTATTTTTATAGGTTTTTTTTATATTCCTTTTTTTTATATTCTTTTTTTTTTATTTTATATATATTTATATTTTTTTGAATTGTTTTTAATAGTTGTTTGCTAACAAATTTTTAACTTTGGCCTGTTTTATTGGTCTAGACACAAAATGGTGATTCTTCCTACGCATTAAAATGGCTCTTATAAGAATTTCTATCAGTGTCACTCTTATTCCAACACCCATACGAAATTTACTCTTACGAAATCAAAAAAAAAATGTTACCTGGCTAAGGCT
Organism: Stomorhina lunata; assembly: GCA_933228675.1. Classification (NCBI taxonomy): domain Eukaryota; kingdom Metazoa; phylum Arthropoda; class Insecta; order Diptera; family Rhiniidae; genus Stomorhina; species Stomorhina lunata. The sequence goes on from OW121744.1 coordinate 54,612,052, forward strand.
TATTGGTTTTGTGGTGGCATCAAATATTTCATCCAGTTACTTGAGGATTCCTCCTTTAAAATAATAGGCCCAAAAGATCGATCATCTTAGCCAGCTAAATGATTAGGTTAATAAAAACAAAAAATATTCACTTAAGTGCATTGCACAAAATAAATTCTCGAACACAATTATTCTTACGTTTTTCTGTTTTTTTTTCTTTATTTATAATATTTTAACAAAACACCATTTGTGCGAACTGTCTCCAGTATTTTCTATTAAAACTAATAAAAGAACAAAATTACTTTGAACTTAAATAAATTATTTAATTCTTTCTCACTTTTTTTATTTTTTTATATTTCAAAAAATATGTAATTTTGTGTTTAATATCAGCATTAACCACAGATAAAAAAAAACTTGTGTGCACACCACAAACTTGTTTGCTTTTGATTTCTTATTTTATTAATTTATGTCCAAAACCTATACAGATTTCCACTTTTCCCCTGTGGTGAAAATCCAATTTTCCAATTTTCCCAAATTTTCCAATTCTTTTGCCGCCCTAACAGCCATCTTTTTTTACATTTTTTTATTTAAATTTAGTTTTTGTTCTTTTTATTCGTTTTCTTTTTTTGTTTTTCCCGCCCTACTGTGCTGACTCAATTTATGAATGAAATTTCCCCACCTCGGTATTATCATTGCCATACTACACACACATATGTAATAGATGCGTTCCACACACAGTGCTGGCAACAGTAACATGTGTATTTTTGACAGATGCCTGTAAAAAATATACACGTGTGGAGAATTTCCACACAGAAATAAGAAATAAATAAAAACTAAATAATTTAAGTGGTAAAATTTTTAGTGTGAAATTTAATAAACACAATGAGGCGGCTTCTGCTAACAATGGTATCCAAGAGTCTTTACAAACTTTGTATAATTGTAAAGCTAAATATACCAGTTCTAAGGAAGCTTTAGAATCATTCCAACCTGATTGAAATAATCGTCAAATTCTGGTGCCCCTTACTAGCAGTATGTATGTGCCTGGTTGCATTAAGGATTTGGATAATTTCGTTATTGACGTTGGTACGGGCTACTATGTAGAGAAGAATCTTAACGTCCAGGAACAAATTAAAAAAATCGAAAAGATTCAAATACAAAAAAGTCGCTTTCTGAATGCTGTGATAGGAGTAATGGAGATGAAACAATTGGCCGCTGTTAAAACAAATGCAACAGCAACAACCCGCTTAAATAAACACCCAATATTCACATCTAGAACACTGGACTAATAAACTAATTTATTATTCAATTCATAATACACTTTTAAAAAGTTTTTGTCAAAAAAATAATGAAATAAGTAAACGGACGGACGGACATAACATTAAGTAAACGGACGGACGGACGTAACAATAAGCAAACGGATGGACGGACATAACAATAAGCAAACGGATGGACGGACATATTAATAAGTAAACGGACGGATGGACATATCAATAAGTAAACGGACGGACGGACATATCAATAAGTAAACGGACGGACGGACGTATCAATAAGTAAACGGACGGACGGACATATCAATAAGTAAACGGACGGACGGACATATCAATAAGTAAACGGACGGACGGACATATCAATAAGTAAACGGACGGACGGACATATCAATAAGTAAACGGACGGACGGACATATCAATAAGTAAACGGACGGACGGACATATCAATAAGTAAACGGACGGACGGACATATCAATAAGTAAACGGACGGACGGACATATCAATAAGTAAACGGACGGATGGACATATCAATAAGTAAACGGACGGACGGACATATCAATATTTTGAAAACCCATCCCACCCGCAACAATTAATGACTTTTTTCTTCCTATTTTTTTTATTTTTACTTAGCCACTGCCTGTAGTTAAGCCCTATTGGTTTCAGAATTTTTACAACATGTAATTAAGCCCTTTTGTTTTTAGTTAATAAATTCGCTGTTTTTGATCGTATGCATTTAAAATAGATAGATGTATTTTTGGTTGCTTCAGAGGCAGATAGTCTGATATGGGAGCTAGGGTCAATTGTGGATCGATTGTTGCCAAATGTCGGTTATCGTTTTATATTTACAAATTACGAACCTGTTTAAAGTTAAAAAAAATACCTGGGGCCAAATTACCGCATTCGATATCGATCGAAAACTGTGAAAATTGTGAAGTATACTTTAGGGATGTTCCAAGTTACTTCTATGCAAAAAGTTTATAGAAATTTGGTATCCAATTTGATTCATTTTTAAAAACATATAATTCAATTAAAACACTTAAACTATTGGTCATCTTTTGGCAAATAACTACAGAAAAATTTAATAAACTGAGCATCATTTAAATAATTTTGATTATCCTTAAAGTATGCTACACAAATGTTTTGAAAATATCTAAAATTTCGATCGATATCGAATGCGGTAAATGGGGCCCTGGGTTTAAAAATATAATTCTGGGCTTCTGAATTTTAAGAAACACTATATCTCCGTAATTTAAATCAGGTTTGAATCAGCTGCAAAAATTAGATGGCACTTTTTTTGCCACTTTTTCTAAAATTTGGAAAAAAAGTACCCTTAAAAAAATGTCAAATTTAATTTATATATGTTTTACATAAGAAAAGTAGGCGTTCCTCTGGGCGGATTTTTAAAAGTTTTTGTAAGAAACTTCTATGGGAGGTTGGCAGTTTACCTAAAATAAATCACCACAAATTCCCTTTTCTACTTTCACACCAGCCAGATTTCGCTCATCAAGTCTTAAGTTTGTATGAGAAAAAGCTGACAGGATTGAAATTGATACCGTTCTATCAAGTTTACGAAAATTTTGAAAATTTTTGAGAAATTTAAGGAAAATAAAAACTGACGAAGAAAATGTTCGTGTGTGAACGTGTGAATGCAGTTTCAAAAGAAATTTAAAGAAAAACTGATCAAGTAAACCTGATGTGTGTGAAACGGGACTAACTTAAACAATTTTTATTTTCAGATAAGAAAAGTGGGCGCGTTTGTTGGCAGAATTTTCCAAGGTTCTTGTATGGTAGAATTCCAGATTCTTCTCCTTCTGTTATCCTTGACTCCCAGTGGATCATAGGGCCTCAATATTACTTAAATGAAATCACTATGACATGCCCTTTATTTATGAAGTTATCAATTGAAAAAAATAAAAATTAAAAGTGGGCGTGTCTGTATTCGAAAATTTATCGAAGTTGGTACATTATTTGGGGTACCTCTCAAAGGTCTCATTTGCCGGGATTTAGATTTAAACCAACGTTTTTATTATTAAAAGATCATTTATATAAAATATTTTTTTTTTTTAATTAAAATATAAAAATTCTTTTATAAAAAACGATTTTATTACTTTAAGGGAAATATCCTTTTTGATCCGGTTATTTTTAATCCTTAAGTTTTCTTACCAAAAATTTAATTTCTGCTTCACTTGTTCAATTATTTAATTAATAACATCATTTTGTTTTGTTTTCTTTTTATTTAACTTTAATTTTTATTTTCTTTGAAAAAAATTACAAAAATTATTTTTTATATATTTTTTTTGGGAGGAGGCGCAATATATTTCTTTTATAATTTAGGAAAGAGGTTTTTCATACGTTTAGTCTCAATATAATTACAAAAGTTTATTTTTTATGATTTTTATCTTGGCTCTTTGTTACTAATTGTATGAAGAAAGTTTTTGTTTTTTGTAGAAAATATAGAATTTAAAAAAATACGGGCGGATTTAGTTAAAATTTGATTATTATGTATTTAAAGTTTTATGTAATAGTAAATATTTGGAGGGTGGTCGTTACTTTATTTTATTTATTTGTTTATGTTTCTTAATAGGATTAAAAGGATTTCTTTAGACTATATAGAGGCATATATGTTTTTTTTTAAGAAAGCGGCAGGGTTTAATTATTTTCATATTAAAGTTTTTTTTTTTAAGAGCAAATAATTATTAATGACAATTTATGTAAGTGTAAATGTAAGTATTGGTATTTTGTTTGTAACAAATTAAATTCAACAAAATAAATTAAAAAATAAAAAAAATGATTTTTTTTTTCATTTTTTGTTATAGTCATCATCATCATCATCTTTTCATACTTAATTAAAGTTGAGCTTTTTGGAGGCTTTTAAAAAATTAAATTAAAAATTAATTTAAAAAATGACAATTTAATGGTATTTTTTACGATTAAAAGTTAATTAAGATTTGTTTTGTTGTTTGTTTTATAGTTAATGAAAAAATAATAATAAAAATAATTTAGAGAAATTTAAAAAAATAAAATAATACAAAAAAGAAAAAATAATTTCCATATACACTCCCGTTCATCAGAATAGATTCATAATAGGCTTTTTTGTTTTCAAAACTGAAAACTACGGCAAATTTTATAAAGTTGAGTTGTTTTAATTTCAACTCAACTGAGTTGAGTTCAAAAAGAAAAATTTTATACTAGAATATTAGTGATATCAGAATCAGCCCTGGGTTTTAAACTAAAATTCTGGGCTTCAGAATTTTAAGAAACGCTATATCCCTAAAACTAAAAGCGATAGAATCAAAATTGAAATTTGGGGTAAAACGAGAAGATACGTAAAAATTCAGTAACGCTATATCTGCGAAATGAGAAGCAATAGGAAAAAAATTAAGTAACATTTGGATCAGCTACAAAAATAACCCACTATGGGTTAAAAAGGGTAGAAAAGGGAAAAATCATTAACATTTTTTAAGAAATGCTATATCTCCGAAACTAAAAGCGATAGAATCGAAATTGAAATCAGGTTTGAAAAAAAGTACCCAATAGAGGGCTAAAATGAGTAGAAAAGTAAAAATTCAGTAACGCTATGTCTACGAAATGAAAAGAGATAGGAAAAAAATTAAGTAACATTTGGATCAGCTACAAAAAAAGGGACATTTATATGCTACTTTTTGGAAAAGGGCCCACTAGGGGTTAAAAAGGGTAGAAAAGGGAAAATTCATTAACATATATTAAGAAAAGCTATATCTCCGTTACTAAAAGCGATAGAATTAAAATTGAAATCAGGTTTGAATCAGTTGCAAAAATAAGTTAAAATTCAGTAACGCTATATATGGGAAATGAAAAGCTATAGGGAAAAAAAGTAAATAACATTTGGATCAGATACAAAAATATGGGGCTTTTATTTGGTACTTTATGTAAAAAGGGCCTACTAGGGGATCAAAAGGGTAGAAAAGGGAAAGCTCAGTAACATATATTAAGAAACGCTAAATCTCCTTAACTAAAAGCGATAGAATCAATTTTTTCCAATTTTTAAAAAAGTTTTAAAAAAGTACCCACTAGAGGTAAAATTAGTGGAAAAGAGAAAATTCAGTAACGCTATATCTTCGAACTTAGAAGCGTTAGGAAAAAAATTAAAAGCATTTGAATCAGCTACTAAAATAAAAGGACATGTGTTTAGTACTTTTTTGAAAATGGGACAAACTGTGGGCGAAAAAGGGTAAAAACGAGTTTTAGTACTATTTTAAACCAATTGAAAAAATATCAAAAACGTGTTCTTTTTTAATTAATCTCTTCAGAACAAAAAAAATGTATGTGCTTAGTACTTTTTCGAAAATGGGCTTTGAAATAGGGTAAAAACGAGTTTTGGTACTTTTTAAAATCAATGGGAATGTTTAGTACTTTTTCGAAAATGGGTATTGGAAAAGGGTAAAAACGAGTTTTGGTACTTTTTAAAACCAATGGGAAGTGAAAAAGGGTAAAACCGAGTTTTCATATTTTTTAAGCCAATGGGAAGTGGAAAAGGTAAAAACGAGTTTTGGTACTTTTTTAAACCAATCGAAAAACTTGAAAGAATATTAAAAACATGTTCTTTTTAATTAACCTTTTCAGAACAAAAAAAAAAGTATGTATGTTTAGTCCTTTTTGAAAATGGGGGTTGAAAAAGGGTAAAAACGAGTTTTGTTACTTTTTAAAACAAAAAAAAAATTAAAAAAGGTAAAAACGAGTTTTGGTACTTTTTTAAACCAATCGAAAAAACTTGAAAAAATATCAAAAACATGTTCTTTTTCAATAAACCCCTTCAGAACGAAAATAAGAGGGTATGTGGTTTAGTACTTTTTTTAAGCCAATGAGACCATCTTGAAAAAAATCAAAAACATGTTTTTTTTTAATTAACCCCTTCAAAACAAAAATAAGAGGACATGTGTTTAGTACTTTTTTTGAAAGTGGGGAAAAATGTGGGTTGTTTGGTCCTTTTTAAACCAATTGACCAACTTGAAAAAATATCAAAAAACATTTTCTTATTCGATAACCTCTTCAGAGCAAAAATAAGGGATATGTGTTTAGTACCTTTGAAAGTGGGACCGACTGGGCTGTAAAAATGGGTAAAAACGAACGAGTTTTGGTACTTTTTTTAAACCAAAGGGAAGTCAAAAAGGGGTAAAAACAAGTTTTGGTACTTTTTTTTACCGAAAAACTTGAAATAATATCAAACACATGTTCTTTTTCGATTAAACCCTTCAAAATGTGGAAAAGTGCGAACAATTTTAAGGAGATCAGGCAAAGAACTTGACGGATATAAAAGAAAAATTCAAACGTAAAATAAATGGCGACAATTTTCCTTTCATTAGTAAGTTGTCTATGGATTCAGTTGGGTTTCCGTTCAGCAAATTGATCTGTTGTATCAAGCCTGCTTTTGTCCCTTTTCTGAAGCACATAAAAGTGAAAATTTTCTTTAACGGCCTTCCTCTAATAATTGATTTTTGATCTTTAATTCAATTTTTTATATATAATCCAATAATTGAAATTGTAAACAACTTATTCGAATGCTATTCGAAAATAACAAAACCGACTTGGTTTCAAGACAACCTATAAAACTAATATTGGTTTTCAAAACCGATAAATTTTTGAACCAACTTGGAATCCATGACTCCACTGATGATTTGTATCTGTTATTGTTTTTGTTGTAACTGCAATATTATTGTTAATATCGCAAAAGTGGCAGTCCTTGGTCGGACAACATATAAAACCAATATAGGTTTTCAAAACCGAGAAATTTTTGAACCAACTTTGATTCTACGACTCCTCTGATGATTAGTATCTGTTGCTGTTTTTGTTGTTACTGCAATATTATTGTTAATTACGCAGAAGTGGCAGTCCCTGGTTGGAATTCTTAGACTTCCGATTCAATCCGGTATCGAGGAACCGAATGCCGTGTTTGTTTCCTTTGCTTCTCGAATAACCGGTTTTATAGTTCCGAAATTTGCTTTGTTATTAGATTATTTGTTTATTTTCCCAATAACTGATTTTAAGGTATCTCTAATATCGTATATAGCTAATGCTATTGGATTGGAAGTACTTAGATCTATTCATATCTATATCTATATATATATATATATATATATATATATATATATATATATATATATATATATATATATATATATATATATATATATGTATATATACATACGCCAGTGCCACTTTTCATTGTAACTCTAAAACTCAAGAACGGGCTCACCTATCCAAACCAAATGTTTAGGTTTTGTTTGGACTACTTACTAGGTTTATATGAAATTTGCTCAAAATCGGTCGAGTGGCTCTTCATTTATCACATTTTTTGCAACAAATTAGTGTTTTTTTTTGGAGTTTATAAAATCCATGGAAATTTTTTATATTTGCAAACATATTTTATAAAATAGTTTCCATATATTGTATAAACTATACAAATTGTCTTCTTCTATATATATAAAAATTTGATCATGATCTTTAGCAAAGTTGTTGTGCATGAGCCGACGAAGTTGGTATGACCGATTTAAGACAAGTGGAGCCATTGGAAATTACTCAAAATGAACTAAATCGTAAACTGTGCATTTGATCATGCTATGATCTTTAGCAAAGTTGTGGCGCTTGAGTCGACGAAGGTTTATAAATCGGTACACTTAATTCCCGATAGATGGCGCCACTGAAATTTGTCAAAAATGAATTGAATTGTAAACTATGAATATTAATTAGGTAAGAATCTTAAGCAAAATTGTGCATGAGCCGACTAAGGTGCAACTATTTTTCGCCAGATGGCGCCACTGAAAATTAATCAAAATGACTGAATCGTAAACTATACATTTGAAAATTAATTGGATATCGTGCCTTTCCTTCAAAATTGTGTTGGTTGGTGGCGTAGCAGCTCGTGCAGGTTATAAATAAAATTTCAAGTGAACATTTTTCACTTCTCCCTTATTACATATAACTTCGATAATAGGAAACAATTAAAGTTTTTAAATAGGGAATCAATCAATCAAGTCGTGAAAAAAACTTACGGGGAATTAGACTCACAGGGAATACTTATAATAAGTTTTTACATAATTATTACAATTATTTGCAATGAACCTAAACAGATGAGCTAATTTTAATACATAACATCAAAACAGATTTTAAGAATGACATTTTATTTTTTCAAAATTTATTTTGGCTTTGGATTATAGACACACTAATAAACTTTCACTTCTATAAAAAAACTTTTTCGTAAATAGTATATAAACATATATTAATATGGAAAACAATGAAACTATTCTAATGAACGGAAGTGTAGTAAAAGAAGTTTGTTATAAAATGAATAAAACTAATAGATACAGAGAGCCTTTAAGGTTGGCTAGGAAGGACAAAGGTATAAAACTATATATGTATATAAGAAAAAAAAATCAGAAGAATAAAATTTAAAATAATAAAAAAAATATTTAGATGACAAGAATTTAAATAATACAAAAAATAAAAATAATTTATAATAATTATAATAAAAATATAAAGAAAGAATACAAATTTAAAATTATAAAATAATTAAATAAAAATTATATATAATTTCCCTTTTTTTTAAAGGTTTGTGTAATAATTATAAAATTTATTATAAATATTATCATAATCAAAAACGAAAAAAAAAACGAATAGAAATGAAAGAAAACCACGAATGAACGTGTCTAATTCCCTTTGCATTTTAACTTAATTATTTAATTGTAGTTGAAGCTTTGAATTTCAATTCCTTGTAGTTTGACATTTTGAAGTTCTGAAGTAGTATTGTAGAGCAGTTGTAAAAAGGTAGTAGATTTTGTTTTAAACTTAATTAACTACTACAATATTTGTAGCGGATAGTTGTATGTATATAGTTGTGTTTGTTGATGTAGTATGTGGTTTGTTTGTGTAGTTACTAGGTTTTAAAACGACAACATTAGCCACTTTACGCATCATCTGACGCTGCAGTAGCCGAAGTGCCATTATCGTTGGCGCTAGAGTCATTTGTATCCTTTTTATTGCTATCGGAGGCGGCTTTGGTGTCATTTTTGCTGTTTGCATTGTTATTGGCATTTCTAGTGGCTACAGCATCGGTATCATCTTCTTGAGCCCTCACGGTAGCCTCCAGTGCTCTTATGCGATTTTCATGCTTAACAATAATCGCTTTAAGTTTGCGGATTTCATCGGTGATGTCACGTAAATCTTTTTCCTTTTGTAAAACAGAAAATAATAAGAATTATTAATATATTCTTAATTTTTTTTCAAGTGATATTATTCCTTTACGACAGAGGGCGCTTTCATATACTTAATTTAATTTTTACTTTTGCTGATTTTGAAGTCGCATTTAATTAATCTATATCAAAATAGCTCAGATTTTTTCCTAATCAGAGGAAAAAATCGGGCCCAAAAAAGTAGGGCACCTCAGAGAATTCCTAAAAAATTTCCAAAAATGGGTATTTTAAGTTTTTTTCTCTAGTTGCTTTAAAATTTTGTCGATAAAGTACTTTTGCTTTTGGGGGAACCTAATCCCCATAGGGCGCGTCCGCAGGTGGAGTATAGGGGAATGCCTCTCACGCATGAGTGGGGAACCAGTCACCGCTTGAGTGACTGCTTCCCTAACCATGTGTGGGGGGTAAGGAAGGTAACACTCGCGAACCAAACAGGTAGTAGTGGGTACTACTTTCAAAGTCATTTGCGAAGACCGGTGTCATTGCGAAAACGGAGCCATGGGCTTTTCGATTCACAGGCGGGGGTTACTGCGTCTTTGATTCGAATGTAATTGCTCTCAAATCTTACTGCTCTGAGCGTGTAGGTTCGAAATCAGTTTCTTTGGATTGAATCGAGCAGTCAACCCCCCAGGAGACTATGTTTCAACGGGGCATTATGGATACCTTGACGGCTCCATAAGTATGAATTGCTATTCCCACGTTAAAGGGGGTATGATGTTGGCGACCAACTTTCCCCCACACTCGTGGTATTTAAAATTTCAGAAAATAACATAAAAAAAAAGAATAAAAACAAAAACGACACGGACGGGATCACCCTGAAACATAGCTTCAGGGTCATATGGGACGCAGTAGGGAGGGACGATGTTGACGAACTGACTCTCAGCGACATCGACTGAGGTCCTACTGGATTCCTCCCTCTCCACCGGGGACACTCAGGCACTGGCGGATGTTTTGCTTGTGTCTGACTCGCAGCTTGAGATTACGGTGATCTTAGCTTCCGACCAGTCCCAAGCGGGAGCTCCCTAAGGATCTCGGGAAACGGTGGATATGGCTATTTCAACGGAACGACCGGTTCCCACCTCCACCACTGAGACCAAACAGGACTCGGAGGGGATTTCGCGGGATTCTATGGTTGGCTAGGCTGCAAACCAGTCACAGTCCAGCAAGATCAGCTTCCAGGCCTTGGGACCTGAAGGAATCGGGACGAACCACTTGGGGTAGAAAGGGAAGATCAGTCAGCTCAACCTGAACCGATTATAGTAACCGAGACCAAATAAACATCGGTCGCGTTGATCTCTGACAGGTTGGTCAAAATTGCTAAGATCACGACCCCTTGTCAGACAGCAGCGGGATACACTTCGGTGTCTGTTGACTCGGCGGGGAGGGTGGGTCAGATCGAACCGCCTCTGGAAGCCCTAATTTGAGCCGATCGAAATTTGAGAAGGCGAAGAGTGGAAGGACTCGTTGGCCTATATTAAAAAGATGACGAACAGAGATCCTACGCTGCTCAAGCCCAATGAGAGAAAGATGGTCAAAAGGCACAGGCAGAGTATTACAAAGTTTAAAAAACTTACGGTTTTACCCTGGAACTCCTTGGCATCTCCTCAAGTTTCGTCAAGCGAGGGGCCGTTGCTGAACCCACAGCTCACTCGCAAGACGGAACAAAAGGAGCCTGATTTAACAAGCCCAAAACTGGCGCTGTTAAAGCGAGCAATGCCATCAGATATTAGTAAAAAATCTGTGCATTATAGGACGAAATTTGAAAATTTTAATTTTTGAAGTCGAATATCTTTTTGTAGATCTTGACCTAACTATTTGTTAAATAGCATGATTCTTAAAATTAGCTGGAAAATGACAATTATATAAAGTTTTAAGTGATTTATGATTCTGAGGTGAACAACTTTGGGGGTCGATTGTGATTTTCTAAAATTACTGAAAACAAAAAACTAGCACTTGTTCTTAAAAATGTTGTAGATGTTCGTTATGCTATCATGGTGCTGAAAGTTCCCGATATATATTACCAGACTTGAATTTGTGTTTATTAAAATGATAATCACCGATAAAACCAGCAAGGCTAGATTATTTTGAATGGATATTAAGTAGCACACTCTGTCACATGTTGTAAATTTATAATTAATAAAATTTATATTAAATATACTTACAGTTATACCGCTAACCGGCGCTGACCCACTTGAGGCACTACCACCATCTGTAAGGCTGCTTCCACCGCCCACAGTCGCTGTGCTGGCACTTTTTGAGGTTCCGGCCGAGGCTTTATTGAGTATATTGGCCTTCTTGGACACCGACAATGATTTGTTGGCCGATTGTGACACATAGCCACCCTGTACAATAGAAACACGATCCTATTTAGATTTTTTAGTAATTCTGTTCTTTTAGGTTTTGTGAAACAAACAAGCAACACAAAACACAACTAGCAGGAGCATTAGGGGTGGACAGACGCACTGGACACCGCACAGCTTTTGCAATAAGAAAACTATGTTTTAAAATCTCTATTTTAAACATTTTAAAACACGGTTTTCTTATCTTGATGAAAAAATTTCTTAGTTTGATATTTTCTAAAAAAATGTGTTTCAATACATGTTATTAAACAGATTCTCTTAGGCGATTCGAATTATAGTTTGTATATTGTTGTATACTTTTAGGATGTTTGAGATAAGTGGTGATTTTTGAACCTCTTAAAAGTATACCGCAATATTTTCAATTCAAAGCAACTGCTCGAATTTGGAATTAGCAATTTGTTTAAAGAACATCAGCGAGGAAATTTTTCATCTTCTCATTTGCTTAATGTCATGATTTTTATTTCATTTTTTTTTCTTTTTTCGCTGGAAAAATGAGTGAAGCTGATGAGTTGTTAAAGCATTTTTTTAATAATATAAGGACATTTTAACAAAAGCATTTGTGGGGCAAAGGATTTCAGCAAAAAACGCAGCATTTTCATAAATCATTCAATAATCAGGCATTTAACATGGACATTATTTTTACAGAAATATACACTTTTTAATTGGATTATTTATTATGACAAAACTCAAATCAGAATTAACAATAACTTAATTCGAAAAACAATGCAGAAGAACAAATTTTTGTAAAGAAAATATTGGAATACATTAAAAAAGCAGGGATAAAAAAATATATACATTTCAAGTATAATAATTGTGTTGGCGTACGATTACGAAACTACCCTGACCAGTACGAAGTTACCCAAAAGTCACACATTTTTGTTCCGTGCTTTGTTTTTATTTGAGTCTTTACTAAGATGAGAGATTAATTTAAATTTCTTTATTACCCATAACTAACAGACCTTTTCTTAGATTTACACAGTGTGGGCAAATTTGAGGTTAGAAAGTAAATTGAAGAAATGTCAAAAATTGTGTTGGAACCATACATGGGCATACTGTATTACCTTTTTACTGCTGTAAGAGTTTCAGTAATCAGTAGGAACTAGGAAAATAAGTTATATTAGGAGTGATGGAAGGACACTTGATTGAAACTTCCCTATATTGCAACTGACTTGGAAAACATCTGCGGGAAGTGAATTCCACATACCGTTGGTCTCATGTAGAAAGATCCTAACTCACACTTTTTTCGGAATTGATTTTTTTTTGTGATTCCTATGGATTTGACGCAAATACACCTCCTCACAAAAATTTAAGGCAATTTTATTAAAATTAGCGGTTATTTAAGTAATTTTCTACAAAGCCCTAGCTTATTCCTTATGTGTCTTTGCATCAAAGATAAATCTTTCGAACTTTGCAATATAAAAATGCCAATATCCAAAGATTTCCTGTATAAATCTTTCGAGCTTTTCAATATAAAAATGCCAATATTTAAAGATTTCCTATATAAATCTTTCGATTTTGAAATGCTTCCTAATAATAAACTTTCGATATGGAAAGACTTTCTATAGAAAACTTTCCAATATCCAAAGATTTCCTGTATAAATCTTTCGAGCTTTCCAATATAAAAATGCCGATATTTAAAGATTTCCTATATAAATCTTTCGATTTTGAAATGCTTCCTAATAATAAACTTTCGATATGGAAAGACTTTCTATAGAAAACTTTTGATTTCCTTCATAAAACTTTGACTATCGAAAGATTTCGTATATACAACATTCCAAGTCAAACTTTCAATATCGAAGGCTTTCCTATAGAAAACTTTTAATATCGAAAGATCTCTTGTAGAAAGCACTCTTCCGGGAATACAGCCCTATTGGAAATACCCGAAATAATTCGAACCGTTTTTTTAGGTTAGCTCTAGTTTTCGAGATATAGCGTTATTTAATAAAAACTACTAATTTTCTTGAACTAAGTAAAAAAAATTGAAATTCGGTTGAGGATTTCGCAGCCGTTTTGGAAATAAATTTTTTTGTTTGCAAAAAAAAATATATTTTTTTTATTTTGTTTTGCGATTTTTTAAAAGTATTTTTTTTGCAAACAAAAACCTCCTCCAATTTTTTTATAACGCTATATCTCGAAAACTAGAGCACAAAGAGAATGAAGTAATAAATGAGACTAAAGTGATATGAGAATAAAAAATAAAATTCTTGAAAATAAAGCGGCATGAACCTACCCCGCTAAAAGTGTGCATTCAACTGACTGGAGTAATAATTCTGTATGAGCTTTTCACTGTATATTTTGTTTTTTTTTCTCAACAAATTGATGTAACCTGCTTTGTTGTAAACTTGCAGGAATGTGATTGGTCTCTTTGCCTTTTCAAGCTAATTTTGCCGATTCTATTAATTGATCGTATTGTGTTACGAAAATTATAAAAAGTTGTCGGCTTCTGGGAGTTAGCAGTGCATACGCCTGAATTAAGGTAACTTTTTATACAACTTTACTTAAGCTGTTTTTTTCCCGAAATTTGAGGCTTTATTGTCTTAAACTGTTCATAGATTTATGATTCAAAGTATTTTCCATTGCTGGCTACTTCTTTTTCCCATCTTTCAGGCAGCTTACGCGAATCCCGATTTGAAACAACTGGTCATCTTTTGAAGCGATCCTCGAGTCGTTAAATTTGTTTACTTCTTGATAAGACCAGAAGTGCCGGTGAGCTAGGCCGTGTGCCATTGATCGAAAAAGAGTGATAGCCTAAGGGAGCAACACCTAGAGAATACGGCAGGTGAGATAGAACTTTCAATTTCAACGTCTCCAAGTATGTCTTGACCACTTTCGCAACATGGGGCATAAATTTCGTTCGATACACTATTTACTCCGAGCTAATCCCACCAAATACAGAACAAGACCTTGGAATGTTCGGTTTGACTCTCTTGGCATATCACCTCTATGGCGGCCTCATTACAGGTATTTGGGAGAAAGAGCCTCAGTAGCAGATTTTTTCAAATTGAAGCAGGAAATTAAAACCTCCCGCAAATTATGAGAATTTGGGTCGTAAGCTGAGATGTTAAAGAGTGTTCTAAAAAAAATATGCATTTACTATTTTAGACAAAATTTATCCATAGTGCAAGAAATAATTTATTTTTTTATCAAGTTAGTTTCTATAGATATGTCAGATACTATTATTTTAGAAATTATTAATTTTAAATAGTTATTTCAATCAAAATGGACTGAGAAAAAAAAGTTCGTGAAAATATAATTAAAACTTTTCAAAAAAATCCGTCATGGACTTTTAAAAAAATAGCTAAAAATTTGAAAGTTGACCCTCGAACGTTTTCTAATGCCATCAGACGGTATAAGGAAAACGTGAGCATTGAAAGAAAACATGGATCACGGAGGAAAAAAGGTCCTACAGATATTGGTAAGGCAAAAGAAGTCGAGCGACTCTTTTGAAGAGCGCCTAACACTTCTTTAAGAAAACCCGCTCGTACGGTGAAATGTTCTACGAATTTTGCACATAGAGTCATAGACTGAAGACATACAAAGTCCAAAAGGACTTAGAAGCAAAAAAACGAGCGGAAAAATTGAAGTCTTTTCTCAACTTCCTGGTCAAGATTTTTATGTTGCTGATAAACGGGGCAATGTTCGGCAAGAGTTTCGCACAAAAAAACAAACAAAATTCCTCAAGAAGTTTCTCGTGTGGCAAGCTATTTGCAGTTGTGGCAAAAGAAGTAAAGTATTTGTGGTATCTGGCACAATAAACACAGAAATTTATATAAAGGAGTGCCTACAAAAACGGTTGTTACCCTTTTTAAGAGAGCACAGAGTGACTACATTTTTTTGGCCCGATTTGGCATCATGCCATTATGGAAAAAAGGCACTTGAGTGGTACTCAAAGAATAATGTCATTTTTGTACCACGAGAGGCAAATCCACCAAACTGTCCAGAACTTCGGCCTGTGGAAAGGTATTGGGCTCTGGTTAAAAAGGAATTGAAGAACACAGGAAAGATTTCCAAGAACATGTCCGATTTTAAGCGCAGGTGGAACACATGCTCCAAAAAGGTATCAGAAGCAACTGTAAAATCTTTAGTGGGAGGGTTTCCGAAAAAAGTCGATAATTTTGCAAAACCCGAGTACTAAGTAAACATTTTAATGCTAAATGATTTTGTATAATATGTCATTATATTTGCGTATTTTGTAGAGTTTTTATATTAAAAGGTTTGATTTTTATTTAAGAAAATTCAACTACAAATTTTATTTAGAGCACTCTTTAGTCGATAAGAAATTTTTGTATGACATCTACGATCTATTTATTTCGACTGTCACTTTCTGGGATCTATTGCAAAACGGCGGAAGCAAAGTTTTACACCTAATATTATTGCAGGAATTTTGAATGGAAAATTTGAGTTATAAGCTTATCATAGCTTTACGTTTCGTAAATATATATATATATATATATATATATATATATATATATATATATATATGAATTAGGGGATATGTCTTTTAAATTTTCAGCTTAAGTTCGTAAAAGTTCTGATTACGCAAATGTTTATACAAATGATTCATATCGTCACCTAAAAGACGAAATAACCTATCTACAGTTTTCAAAAGTTTACAGAATAGGGAAAAAACGTTATAAAATTGGACCTATTTGCAATATTTAAACGAAAATTATGTATTTAGATTAAAATTAAACCAGAAATATATATCGGTTAAAAAAATGTTGCTTTTCTAAACACATGTTCATCTTATGTTATGTCACTTAGGTTACTTGCAATTGCAAAAATCTGAAACCAAATAACCTATCTGCAGTACAAATTAGTATGAATAAATAATTTTTTATAGATATAAATATTATATAAATTAAATAATAACAGTTTCTTTAACTGGTTTAAGCAAATGAAAGTACGTAATGACTGTTTAAATTACACTATGCAACAAAATTTAACTTTTCTCGCGATTTTTGATGATTTAGTTTTATCTTTTTTAAGTGCGTAACGGTCCTCTAGGTATAAAAACTGTAACAATTTGGTCATTTGTGATATTATTTGTTCAAAATTTTGCACAGATATACGTTATGATATAGGGAATAATAATACATAAAAAAACTCAATTTTAAAATTTTTTGCAGATAGGTTATTTGGTCTTTAAGATGACAATATATAGCGTTCGTATAAAATTAGAGTACCAAATTATTTATTGCATATAGACACAGGGTCAACACAAACTTTGGCAGGTTGCACGCTGCAGGTTTCCTATATTTACATACATACATATGTACAGCATACATACGTTTAAATAAACTTAATTCTAATGAATTAAAGCTATTTTCAATTTTCAAATATTTTTTAACAATCATTTCCGCTGGAAGGATAATATTTAAAGGAGTTTTTTTTATGGTAAAAGAAACCTATTTCTCCAGAACTCTTTATTGTACAAAATAAAGATGGTTCCATATATAAGAGAAATTTAAGAATTTCCTAAACCATTTTATAATGATAGCTTCTATGCACTCAAACATTTTTGGTGGCCATGGTCGAATCATCAAAGAAATTTACATGATACCATGACAATAAATGGGCACCTTGAGTACTGTATTCCAATATTTAAAGTAGCGTTCAGTGCAGGCAAGACAAATGAAAACTTACTTTAAGCGAGAAGGTGACGGGTTCAGCATCTTCACCCATAATCCATTTTTCGGCGGTTATAGCAGCATCTTCGGCCAAGGTATCGGGATATAAATCCTCTTGGAATAAATCCGATTTGCGGGGTACAGTCATTGAGATAACTTGACACAGGCCATTGTTGTTGAGGCGATAGAATTTCGAAATTTCACAGGTAGTGACATCGCAACCACGTTTTGGCATCATGCCAATACCACGTTGGGGATCGGGTGTTTGGAAGGTATTAATGTAATGGACAAATGGAGGTTCGGGTGTGACCTAAAAATTGTAATTCAAATTGTATAAGATAAAACTATAATTTTTTTTTAAAAACAACACAAGACATACTTCAAAGTATCTGATGACTGAATCACCTTTACCACAGAGGTATATAAGATTTGTATCGGGATCGTATAGAGGGAACATTACACCATTGGATGTATCCAATTCAACCATAACAATAGGTTCACTTAGGGCATCTGGTGCTCTAAGCGAATATTGTCGCTCTGAGGAACGATTAAAACCGGTGGTAAAGATTAAACCATGACGTAGGAAAATTGCTCTTGTAGCCTTTGAGCCTTCGTGGCACAAGGCCTCACTCTCCACTTCACCTGTGCGTGGATCATAGATACGAATCTTTTTATCTTTGCAGGTGGTGACCAATTTGGAGCCATCCCAATTGAAGCAGGCACTGTAGACAATGTCAGGATGTGAATCAATATGTACTAAAATTTCACCAGTACCAACATTCCAAATTACAACCTGTAGGTTAATTATTAAGGGATTTAATAAATTTTGAATAACATGGAATAGCAGAAAAACTTACCTGATTATCGGACCCGGCTGTTAGCAGAACATTTAAAGCGGAGGGATGCCATAATACCAAACCAACACGTCTTTGATGAAAAACTAAATCTACAACGGGATCGGTTAAGGTTCTTGAGAGACCACCATCGGGTATTTGCCAAACTTTAACAACACAATCTTCTGAACCGGAGGCAATTACATTGTCATTGTGAGGACACCAGGCAATATCAAGCACAGGACCTTTATGACCGCCAACTAAAGGATGATCGGCAGCAATACGTCCCACCTGATTAAAATTAGAATATAAAAGATTTTTTAATACATATATTCTTTTTTATAATTATGAATAAAAAGTTTTATAATTTTAGCCTAAAATGTATCAGTTTAAGAGGCTACCAACACCCATTCACTTTTGGCTATTCGTCCACCTACTCATCTCATCCACTCACTTTTGAAACATGACATACATTTTATTTTCCTAAAATATTATAATTTTGTATTCACATTTCCCCATTCCCTGCCTCTATTGCAATCTCAACCCAAATTTTTATTTAAGCAACAAGATTATTAATAACATATTGTACGTGTCTTTATTGCATACAGAATGTTTATAATTTTTTATACATTTTAAAATTGCAACATTTACACCATTTAATAAAGCAAATTATTTGCCGATAGCCGTCCAACAATTTTCGGTATTTCTTTTTTGTTTACTTCAGATCCATTTAAAAGATATTCATTTTGCAAGTCAACTTCGATGACCTTTAGGATAAAATTGCGAAGATAAATCGATTTAAGTAGCGAAACAACTTTTTCGATATAGCTGTTATTATGAAATGGAAGATTCAGCAAAAATGTGACTTCGATTGATCACAATAGTATTAACGGTATAGCATTTTAAGTTAGATCCCGAGAGGTTGCTTTCAGAAACTGGCGTTATAACTAAAATGCAGATACTTATTTGCAACGCAAACATGCAAACGGTACATGGTGCCAAAGTATTAAGACGTAAAAAACGTCTTCGTACTAAAATTCTTGCTGCTCCTCGGGGCAGTAAGAGTTTCTGGTCGTTCGTTAAACGAGTTAAGAATAACACTGTGTGTAATTTTTTAGGTCATGGAAAAATAACCACATACGGACACCACCACGAGATAGAGGATCAAAAAAAAGAAGACACGTGTCTTTCAGTTTTGTCAAATGTCCTCCCCTTTTTTGTGGGCGGGGCCCTAAAGATTTTGGGCCTCTTTGCCTTTTTTGCAAAAAAGTGGTCATCTTCTCAGGCTCATATCTTCCAAACCGTTAGGAATTTTGATTTACTTTTTGAAACAAAGTTGTAGCTATTGTCATGAGGAATAAAAATTGTGAACACAAAAAATCAAAAAAAAGCCATCTTGAATATCAAAATCGCAAAAAAACTAAAAAAAATCGATTTTTTTTAGGCTTTTTTCACATGTTCAGGTTCCTACGTAGCAAACCGTTCAAAATTTAAGAAAACAATATACAACAAAAATAAAGCTAAGACCTCACTTAACAACTTTGTAGAACATACAAACATCCTAGGAATGATCCTTAACACAGTAAGGGTAGCGCTAAGGAAACCATAAAAATTAAAAATTTCCCAAAAAAATGATATTTTCAATGCTTATTTTTTTTTACTTCAACAATTAAAAATATAACCATATACAAATACAACTACGTGATAAAAGACAAAAAAGACCATATATTCTAGTTTTGCCCCAAGTCATGGAGTTTTTTCAGAGGCCCCCAAAGATTTGAGGTCTTGGTGTCATTAAAAAAGTAATCATTTTCTCAGGCGCATATTTTGCAAACCGAGTGGAATTTTCATTTTCTCTTTAAGGCAAAGATATTGTATAACCCTTGTAAAGAACAAAAATTGTGAACACATAAAATGAAAAAAACGTCATTTAAAAAAATCAATTTTTTTACCTTTTTTCCCATGTTTAAGTCCATACGTAGCAAACCGTTCGAAATTCAAGAAAACAATAAGCTACAAAAATGTACATAAGATCTAATTAAACAACTTTTTAGAATATATTTAATATTTGATTTAATTTCATTTCGTATGTGTAAAATTTTTTTATTTTAATTTTTTTTTGTTGTTATTTCAACATTAATATACAATGGCATATATCACAAAAATATGATAAATAAATATGGAAATAAATAAAATAAATAAATATTTGTGTCATGTTTATAAAGTTGATGGCCCTGGACTTGTAAATAGCACTCTCTTAAGTTGTGGATCCAATTCGTCGTCCGAATCTGACTCTGATTCAGAACTTAGGGTGCGCACGGGTACGTTGCTTCCAGACTGCCCTCCATCATAAGCTTTTTCTTCTTGAAATACTTCATTGACATCATACAGGGTAATCTTGTGGCTCCACCAACATACCTGAAATAAAAACAAAAATCAAAAAAGGAATACAAAGCAATGCATCAATATATTTGATATTACCTCTCCAAGCAATGCGTCTAGTTTTTTGCCTTTGTACCGTTTTTCCATGGGCATTGTGGTTTGATGAAACCGTTCTCCTTGCTCATCGGATTCAGTAGACAGTTGCTTCATAAAATCGTCAAAATGAAAATGAAGAAAGTGCAGCTTTAATGTCATCGATGCGCCGATTTTCTCAAAATAATACAGCATTTCTTTCACCCATTCTCTTGCTTCCGGCTCAGCGTCTCGATCCCCTTCCAAGACTCTGGTGCATACACGTTGAAGATAAATCCATGCCATTGAATGATTTTCATCAAGCGCTGACTCAAAATTTGTCTTGAAAAGCTTTCTAATGTCTGGGCCATTAAGTACTCCTATCAAACGATAAAAAAAGAAACAGAAAAGAAAAGTAAATATACAATAAGGTGGAAAATATAGGATTTAGTTTACTACAATACATACCTTTCTTAATTTTGTCATCGCTACGCTTTGGGAAAACACTTTTCAAATAGTCAAATGCATTTGGACAATTTATAACAGCCACTTCGATGAAATTTTTAACAATTCCCAATTTAATGTGGAGCGGTGGCAGCAAGATATCATGAGTATTGTCAATCAAAGGTGCATTTTTCAGTCTATGTTCTTTCATTTGTTCCTCCACATTTCCTCTTGGTGTCCACGAATTACATTCGAATTGATTCAGAGATCGCGAATCCCAATTACAACGAAAACAAAAGAATTTGGGAAAGCCGCCTTTATCAATGATCCCTTGCATAATGTTGATGACCTTCAAATCACAGCAAATCTTCCATTTATTTTCGTAGTATTTGATTTTTTCCATAATATTTTTCAATGTTTCGTAGTTTTCTTCCATGTTGACACCGATTGCTAGCGGAATGCAAGGTTTTCGGTTCGACATATGCAATAACACTGCCTTCAAGCTTGAAACAGAACTATCAATAAATAATCTCCACTCACTAGCGATGTAGTTTATTCCCATTTTTACCACCAAAGCTTTTATATCGTTGCAGTAAGCGAACGAATTGTCATTATGTAGAGTGTAGAAGTTCTGAAATTCAGCTTGCCGTTTCCGGTATGCCGAAGAGTTAACGTTAGCAAGTGTTAATTTTCTTTGCTTTAAAAACGCTGTCAAAAATATGGCAAGCCGCTGCGATAATCCCAATATGGCCACAATGAAATCCATTTCCATTTGTGTTATTAGTTGTGGTCCATCTCTTCCTTGTTGAGGCTCATAATCGGCGTCAAACGGATCTTCATAAGTAACACCACCTTCAGTATTCATTCCTGTAAATTCTGTCCTGAGATCTGTACTTGGTGGCCTTGGCGGTACAAAATTTTCAGGTGCAAGCACTGGTAGTGTAGCTGTTGCAGTTGCTTTATAAATTTTATTCTTCTCACCATGTCGATTCATTCCACGTGTGTAATTTACGCATGCATAGCAAATGTTTACATCATGAGCACCTGGGCGATAAATCCAGTTTACCGGTTTACAATACTTCATACTAAATTTTGCTCCACTCAACCATGCCATGAGATTGTAATAGCATTGGCGACACACTATATTAGGTGTGTAATTTTCACTGGTCAAGTCTACTTCGTCGAAAAACAACGTATATGCTCTTCTGAATTCGCTAGTTAGAAGATTCTTTTCTTTTCCATATTTGTTTTTTCTAATTTGATGACCGCAAATCGTATAACTTTCACCGCTGAGCTCTCGTTTACGTCGTGTTTTGTAATGCCTCGGTGCGAACATCATATCACTTATATATTGCGTCCAGGGTTTCATGATTGTTTCTTGAATGAACGGTTTGCTACCTATGGACCTGGTTAGGTAAAAAATCGATTTTTGGTTTTTTATGGCAAGAGCTGATTTTTTTACTTTTTTAATTTTTCCTAAGCGCTACCTACCCTAAAAAGTAGTTCACTTTTGCGGTTACCAAGGCGCTACCTAAACGATATTGAGGATCATTCATATAATGTTCGTATGAATGATTCAAAAAAGTTGTCCAATAAAAATGTATCTTTTCTAGGTGACTGTTTCTTGAATTTTTAACCTGTCCATAACCAGGTAAAAAATCAATTTTTAAAAATTTTGTGATCTTGAAGATTAATTTTTTATATGTTGAGAATTTTTCTTTTTTATGACAAGAGCTAATTTTTGAATTTTTCACTTTTGTCGTTACTTAAGCGCTACCTAAATGCTGTTAAATGGTGGTGAATTGGGCCAAAACTGGAAGATATGGGCTTTCTTGTCTTTCATCACGTAGCGGTATTTGTACTATATATGGTTATATTTTTTTCTTGTTGAAGTAAAAAAAAAACATTAAAAATAACATTTTTTCGGGAAATTTTTAATTTTTATGGTTACCTTAGCGCTACCTTTACTGTGTTAAGGATCATTCCTAGGATGTTTGTATGTTCTACAAAGTTTTTAAGTGAGGTCTTAGCTTTATTTTTGTTGTATATTGTTTTCTTAAATTTTGAACGGTTTGCTACGTAGGAACCTGAACATGTGAAAAAAGCCTAAAAAAAAATCGATTTTTTTTAGTTTTTTTGCGATTTTGATATTCAAGATGGCGTTTTTTTGATTTTTTGTGTTCACTATTTTTATTCCTCATGACAATAGCTACAACTTTGTTTCAAAAAGTAAATCAAAATTCCTAACGGTTTGGAAGATATGAGCCTGAGAAGATGACCACTTTATTGCAAAAATGACAAAGAGGCCCAAATTTTTAAGGCCCCGCCCACAAAAAAGGGGAGGACATTTGACAAAACTGAAAGACACGTGTCTTCTTTTTTTTGATCCTCTATCTCGTGGTGGTGTCCGTATGTGGTTATTTTTTTTCATGTTGCACCGTGTAATGCTAGTTCTACAATTTCTTCTTATTTAAAGGATAGTCAAACATTTACAGACGCGGTTAAAAGAGCTAACCTTTTAGCTAAATTACTCGAAAGTAATTCTCGCTTGCCGGAAAGTACCCAGCCTCTGCCCGAGCTCGAAAAAGTATCTGTAACTATGCCAAAGATATTCTTTTGCGGATCTCAACATAAACAAGTCTCCAGGGCCGGATGGTATTCCAGCGCATGTCTTGAAGCAGTGCTGTTCCTTGTACCATGCCGTTAAATTTCCTCGGTGTTGGAAGGTTGCTAAGCTAATGTTACGCCAATCCCCAAAAAGTTTGAGGCTAACAACCCTGACAATTACCGCCCAATAGTAATTTGTTCTGTAATCTCAAAAGTTAAATATCTGGAATCTAACAACCTACTAAGCGACCGCCAGTATGAATTTCGTAGGGGCGCTCTACGGAAGACCTGCTAGCTTTAATATCGGAAAAATTGTGTCAATCAATACACCGTTTTGGCGAAAGTAAAGTTGTGTCTCTGGATATTTCCAAGGCGTTTGATAGAACGTGGAATGCAGCACTTCACTTCTTCAGCAATTAAAAAAATAAATTAAAAATATTGAAAATAGTAAAAAATATTGTAATTTATTAAAAAAGAAAAGACCTTTCACATTTTAAATGTTTTGTTTAATTGAAACTGAAAGAGGAAATTTCAGGATTTTGCATAAGCTATCAATCTATCGCCGGAGGGAAATGCATATTCATTCAATACTCTTAAATATTGATATTGGCTCATGGAAAAGTCAACAGGAACCACGTTCCCTACTCCACTACATGAATATATCCCCAGAGCAAAACTCTTTCACCTCTATATCTCTCTTTCTGGCCTACAGGCGCACTCTCATCACACAAAATAGTTTTTCTCAGATTAAATAAAAAAATCCATTAAAACATTGCACCTGTATCACAGAAAGTAAGCCATGGAGGTGGAAGCGTTATGTTCTGGAGATCCATTTCATGTAGTGGAGTAGGGGACATGGTTCCTGTTGACGGTTCGATGAGCCAACATCAACATTTAAGAGTATTAAATGAATAAGAATTTCCCTTCGGCGATGGATTGATCGGAGAAGCATTCATTTTATAACAGGATAACGCTCCATGCCATAACAGCAAAATGACCACAAAATTTCTAGCAGAGGTTGGTGTTCAAGCTCTGGATTGGAATCCCCAAAGTCTAGATTTTAGTGTAATAGAAAATGTGTAGTCATACAGAAAGCAAAATAGATCTGTGGATTTGACAAGAACAAAAGATAAAACGATCATCGAGGTCGCAAATGCTTGTAAAGGGATTTCAATGGAGTTTCTAAAGTTTTTGGTGGATTCCGTTCCAAACCACCTCCGAAAAGTTTTAAATCTTAAAGGAGGATGCATTTTTGATTAATTAAAATAATTATTATTAATTTTTGTTCACCTTGAAGTTCCCATTTTTTTAAATACGCTTTTTTAAATATGTCAAAACACTTATGCCAAATCCTGAAATTTTAAAATTTAAAATGTGAAAGGTCTTTTGTTTTCTAATAAATTACAATATTTTTTACTATTTTCAATATTTTAAATTTATTTTTTTAATATCAGGTGTTTTTTATTGAGGTATAGAACTTTAAGTTGGCATCACTTTTTTAACTGGCGGCCATTTTGTCAGCTGTCAAGTGATTAATATTTAGTTTGGTTTGCCATTTCATCATGAACAGGTTGACAAAAGAACAACGCTTGCAAATCGTGCAAATTTATTTCGAAAATAATGGTTCAGTTCGCGAAGTTTACCGCAAGCTCCGTCCATTTTATGGTCGACATAATCGTCCATCAGAGCAATTAATTCGGTTAACCATGGATCGTTTTCGCACTACGTTTACTCTATGTGATAATACGCATCCGCAGCGACGTCGAACAGTGCGCACCGAAGAAACAATTGCCGCTGTAGAGCAAAGTGTTGAAGAGGACCCAAATGAATCGATTCGCCACCGTGCGCAGCAATTGGAGCTTTGTCCATCAACTTTATGGAAGATTTTGTGCAAAGATCTTGGCTTGCGACCTTACAAGATCCAGCTTGTGCAAGAATTAAAGCCGCAAGACCATGCAATGCGTCCAGCCGCGGCGGCCACATGCCCGAAATCATATTTAAACATTAATGGCATAAAATTATCCTTCCAATAAAGCCAAATTGATGGACATTAAAACGATTTTCTTGTGTTTTATTTCAATTCGAAGTTCTATACCTCTAAAAAAAACACCCATTAATAAGAAAAGAAGAAAAACAACTGGTATGTAAAAATAAATATGACGACTAGTGTATATTTCTTATCTTTATTAATGACCTTCTACGTCAAACTTCCAATCCCATCTATCCTTTTGCAGATGATAGTCATATTCATTCAATCATAGACCAAGCCTTTTAGAGGTTGGCGCTATGAGACAAAATATGAATGAATTATTAAAGCGCGATTTAGAAACAGTTACAGATTGTGGTCGTGCGTATAGAGTTGATTTTAATGCGCGAAAAAATTAATGTTGCGTGCTTAAGCATAAACGCATTTCAATCGTGTTACTGTACTGTATTAATGGGCGGTGTAAATATTGAGCAATCAGAAGCTCTTGATGTTCTTGGCATGATAATACAATGTAATGTCCGTTGGATAAAGAAAGAACCATTCTATTTATAGGAGAGAGCGAAAGAGCTCATCGGTGACAGATTGTACTTCAGATTAACGTGGGTACCTGCTATGTAAGCCTTACCCCACGGTGGTCTAAGCACCGGGTCTCATCGGTGACAGTAGGGGTCATCCCCTGAGTGGTGGTCCTAAACAAAAAAATAATAGTAACAAAAATACAAATCTATTTGTGTCTGTAAAGAGCCAAAATATCTATTCCGTAAAGGAATAGATATTTTGGAGGTACCCGAAACACTAATCCTATTTTGTTCAAAAAGTACAGGGATCGACTCAGGATGTCATTCTAAATCGATCGGTTTACTAAAAGGAGGGTCATAGACCAATATTTTTATGCGTTACAAACATAAGCATATACCCAAAATATCCTTTTCACTTTTGGTGGTGAATGGTTTTAAAATGCTGGCTTTCACAGTTTTAGAAGCAAATCATCAATGTGATTCCGAAGCTATTAACCCGGCAACAAACACCGCCCGCTGGGAAAATTTCCTGCTGAGACAGTAGTACTCGTAAATGAGCGATAAGATTCGACGTAACATCCATGATTATCCTAGAATCATTACGCTAGACCGAGATATCATCGGTGTTATATAGCAGTTATATACATATCAGCAGCTAGCATCGCTCAGCTAGATCAAGAAGTCCATGGTATTTCAATAGCTTGGTCAACGAGAATAAGTGTTAACCATAGCTTTTTCCGCAGCCGAAGTTGCAGAAACCATCAACAAAGTTAGGCCTTTCAAGTTTTTAGCCAGCCAGTACTTTCCTTGGACAGCAGGGGCTTAAGTAGTCAATGTATGGGAAATAAATAGCTATAAAGTTTATAATTTTAAGACCGAACAATAAAGGAAAATAGAACAGACCTCAGCGTTATCTGTCTTGGCACCAGTCGCGGAGGCTCTTAAGGGCCCTTCTCTTTTTCAATTTACCAGTTAACTTGTCACTAGCATGCAAAGCACCATCACAATATTAAACGCTGAGGTCAGTAGTTTGTAAATTCAGTTTTCTTCTTTCACTCGACCTGTCGAAGGAGTCACCCAACTCTCTTTTAGGGCCTTTTTGAAGTCTACAAAACAAAAAAAAAGCAAAAACAGCTGACGCTCTGAAATATACAATTTGATGTTCCCACTGCAGTCGGTTCTTTGTACCGAAACGACTCGGATATCTTAGGATTCCGACCACTTCTGCGATATTTACAATAATATCGCAGTTACAACAACAACTGGTCTTTCAATTAGCCCCAGATAAAAATATCCAATGGCGTTAAAAATTCAAGAATGAGGCGACCAAATGGCATCGCTTAATCGAGAAATTACGCGATCGAGAAGTTTTTTATACGCAGAGAAGTCACTGTGACGGCGTTTCCTTGCTTATTTTCGAAAAAAAAAAAACACAAGGGCCGTTGGTTTTTCGTGGACTGTTTTGTTGATTTTGTGTGTCCCATATACGGCAATTTAGTCTGTTTTCTTAAAACAGTGATTTCAAGTTCGTTTAATTTTTTTTAAATAAATTTGCATATTCTTCAAAAAACTGCAATTCGGAAATGGTTTAAAATATGCACTTCGTTCGAATTATAAAACACATATGAAAAAGTATCTTTGTGGCTAGTGGCTGGCTATAAGTCATAATATCCGCCGGATATTTTAAGAGTATCGGTGTCGTGTGTATAAAACAGGTGTCAAAAATAAAATTTAAATAAAAAAAAAACTGACAGCCACATAAAGAATTGCTCATAAAGATTTTAGGTAAAACCAATGTAGGCCACTCTCACAGAAAATCATCAGCAATATCAGTTTTAATTTTACCAATTTTACTTAAAACTACAGAGACCTATATTTTGAGTAGGTTTTGATAGGAAATTATAGATCTGTTTCTTTAGGAGATATTCTCTCAAACAGCAAAACTTTCACAGAAGTATGGGAATACAAAACACCAAACTTTAAGTCTACTATTGATTTAATTTAAAAAATATTTAAACAAATGTTTTTCAAAATGTAAAATAGGGACGATTATGAAGAATATCATCCAAATCCGAACACAGATGTAGGAAATACTACCTATCTTAATATCTATGCTATTCCAAAACCGTAATCTATCTTGCCTATTCCAGAGCCGTATTTAATCGATTGCCTTCGGAGATTAGCGCATAGTTCTGTGCAATCTCGCAAGTGGGAAATTTATAACCATCAACAGCTCTTGATATTGTCGATAAAGATGACATCCCCATACACGAATACACGCATGAATTCCGTCAATCAGACTCAACTCGCAACTGTTAAGTTGACTGATTGGGGTCAGATGTACGCTCGTTCCCAAAAATTGAAGTTATTATAAACAAGTGGATGAGTTTTGATGGGATAAGAACTGGTTGCAATACAAGTTAAAGATACAAAACTTAACAAGGTAATTTTAATGTCGTTAAGCTGATGTTTTGTATCTGGTTATACTATCATTCCGTGCGTAATCTGATAAAACGTTTTTTTTTTTTTTTTTTTTTTTTTTGTATTGGACCAACACTCAGGTGATGACCCTTACATAGGCATATGCATTGTGATGGAACTAGGAAAATAGGTTGTGGGAAGGAGGATAGAGGGAGTAGTGTTTGTGGATATTTGATTTGAACCTTAGGATATCATAATTAGAGGGAAAGACTGATGCAGGAAGTTTATTCCACATTCGCGCTGTACGGCTAAAAAACGAGTTTTCTCTATAGTGCGTCGTGCGATCCACTGGAAAATCGACTACAAAGGGATGGACCCTTGTAGAGTTGCGTGTGCTACGAAGAAATGTACGGGTTTCAGGAACAAGATCTCTAATTTCATTTGAGCACATCCCATTATAGTAGCGATAGAACAGTGAAACGCAACCCACATTACGACGATGCTCCAATGAGGCAATAGAGTTGGCTACTCTACTGTCACCGATAAGCACCTTCGACCTCTCTTGTACGCGGTCGAGAAGCTCCAAAATAGACTTTGAAGCACCGGCCCATACATGAGAGTTGTATTCCAGTTTCGGTCGGATATATGTGGTATAGATATTAAGGAGATCAGTTGGAGTGAAGTATGTCTTACACTGCTTTAGAAAACCGAGACACTTGAATGCTTCTTTCGACACTTGGAAAACGTGATTAGTCCAGCGGACATCACACTGAATTTTCATGCCTAGAACATCAAGAGTTTCCGATTCCTCAATATTTATACCACCCATAGTTACAGATGATGCAACATTGTCCGTAACGCGTTTATGTGTTAACACACAACATTGGGTCTTTCGAGCGTTGAAATCGACCCTATTTAAACGACCCCAATCGGATATTGTAGATAGGTCAGAATTAAGCGTATCATTCATGGTTTGCCTCTTGAAATTAATCTTCAATATGCTTGGCCTGTAGTTAAATGAATACGAATGACAGATGTTGCTATCATCTGCAAAAGAGTAGATAGGGTTGGAAGTTTGACATAGAAAAATAAGAAATAGAGTAGGAGAAAGAACGGAGCCTTGTGGTACCCCCGAATTGATCATGAACTCGTCGGACCATATCCCATCTATAACAACTCTTATAGTGCGATCTCTGAGAAAGCTCGATATAAACCGAGAGAAATTGTTACCTACACCAAAAGCAATAAGTTTTGATAGAAGTGCTTTATGCCATACCCTATCGAACGCCTTAGAAATATCGAGAGCTATAACTTTACTTTCGCCAAAACGGTGAATAGAACGACACCATTTTTCCGATAAAAAGGCTAATACATCACCCGTAGAGCGACCCCTACGAAATCCATATTGCCGGTCGTTAAGTAGGTTATTAGACTCCAAGTATTTAACTAAATGATAGTTTACCATACTTTCCATCACTTTGGAAAGCGCGAAACAAATTGCTATTGGGCGGTAATTTTCGGTGTTGCTAGCCTCACCTTTTTTGGGGATTGGCGTTACATTAGCAACCTTCCAACACATAGGGAACTCACCGGCGTGGTACACGGTGCTTAAAAGGTTGGCTAATGGACGAGCTAACGTCGAAGAGCACTGCTTTAAAACCAGTGCTGGAATGACATCAATTTGGAGTACTGGCGAGGCAATCCAAGCATTTGTGGCACGCTAAACACAGAAATGTTTAAAATGAAATGCCTACATACATGGCCTTTACCGTTTCTGAGAAGTATTTGTCGATTTGTGTCTGCATCATAAAGTTAATAACGATTAAACATGTCAGGTTTCAAGACAAATTCTCATAATTTGCGGGAGGTTTTAATTTTCTGCTTTAATATAAAGAAATCTGAGGCTGAGGCTCAGCGAATGCTCTCAAATGTCTATGATGAGGCCGCTATTAAGGAAAGAAGGTGCCGAGAGCGGCTTCCACGCTTCGAGAACGATGATTTTGACGTCATCGGCATGGCGGCGAAAGGGAGAAGGTTTTTGAAGATACAGAATTAGAGTCATTACTTGATCAAGACTTGTGTTAAACGCAACATTAATTGGCAGGATCATAGGGAGTGATGCATCAAGCCATTCCAAAACACTTGAAAGAAATGAAAATGATTCAGAAGCAAGGAAATTGGGTGCCAAGCGCAGAAAATCAAGCAGATGTCATGCTTCCTCCCCTACCGCCAAACCGAATATTTAAGGCTACAAGGATATGCTCTGTATTTGGTAGAAAAAGATCGGCGTAGTGTGTTATCAGTTGCTAAAATTGACTGAAACAGTCACAGACGATCGTTATCGAACGCAATTAATGCGTTTGAGCCGATCATTGAAAGACAAGCGGCTGCAATACAAATACAGACATGATAAAGTGATTTTATAGCATGACAATGCTCGACCCCATGTTGCGAAAGTGGTCAAGAAATACTTGTAAACGTTGAAATGAAAAGTTCTACCCCCACCCGTTGAATTCTTTAGACGTTGCTTCCCTGGACTATCATCTATTTCGATCAATGGAACACGGCCTTGCTGACCAACATTTTCGATCTTATGAAGAAGTAAACAATTGGATCGATTCGTGGATAGCTTCAACAGATGACTAGTTTTTTCAAAGCGGTATTCGTACGCTGGTCGAAAGATGGAAAAAAGTAATGGCCAGCGATGGACAAATCTTTTGAATCATAAATTTATATAACCAGTTTATTACAATAAAGTGTAGACTTAAAAAAAAAACGACCGAAGTAAGCTTCTATCTCTAAAATAAAAACCTTTAATGGAAAGACTTAAGAAAAAACTCGAAAAATTTATAATACTAAATATTCGGGATGTGATGGAAACAGATCGTTTTCAAATCGATCGATTTCAGATTTTTTTTTAGATAATTTTGCACATTTTCTACAAAAAAAAAATCAAACCAAATTCATGATTTTTGGAGAAAAAACCGAAAAATATCTCAAAAGTATATCAGAAATCGATCGTTTTAAAAACGATCGATTTCTATCACATACCGGATTATTTTTGTTAACGTACTCTAGTACTCTAACGTAACGAAACAACCCAAAACAGTCCGAAGTAGTCAGAAATTACTCAAAGAAAAAAAAAAAAAAAAAAACAATTTGTATTGAAAATTTTGTACGGGAACACTTTTGAGTATTTTTGGGTTGTTTTGATAAAGTAAGAGTTATTTCAGAAATAACTCCGTAACTATTAAACGGTTAAAAATACTAAAATCAAATCAGAGAACAGAGAAGCTTCAGAGTTGATCTGTAGACAAACAGGTCAATGTACGGTCGGAAAGCTAACTTATAGCCTTTCAAAAATCTAAGTCTCAGATAATAATTTTTTATATGATAAGCAAAAAAAAAAAAACATCATAACTTTTGAACTAAATGAAATATTTATTCCAAATTTTGAAATTTGGTCAGCAATATAACAGAAAAGATATTCCTGAAAAATTAAATGACAAAAACCGAGTAATTTTTAAGTATCGGGTTATCCATTTCGTGGTTTCAAAAGTATAGGAACGGAATTCGACATCTGTCAAACTAAGTTGTTAAACCAATTTTTTTCTTTTCAGTTGAAAGCCTGACATTGAAGAAAATGAATCGTTTAAGTATCATACAATGCATAAAAATGATCAAAAAATACCACAAAAATGGTGATTCTGCAACAGCCACATATCGTGCTTTAAGGGGAGACAATGGTTTACATAATCGGTCAAGCAATTGGCAAAATTGTGAAGAAATTTTATGAGACTGAAGCGGTTACAAATATTGTAAGGCTTGTGCATCATTGTTTCACTCGTTCCGGTGAAAATATCGCTGCTGTAAGTGAAAGTGTTGCCGAAGACCCGAATGTGTCGATTTCTCGTCGTTCTCAGGAATTAGGACTGTCTACGGCACATTATTGCAGAAAACGACTTGGAGAATATGTGGTTTACACAAGACATGCCACCTAACTCGAGCGAATATGGCTTTATTGCATATGGCGATATCAACTGGCCACCAAGATCATGCGACTTTTTTTGTGAGACTACGCGAAAGATCGTGTTTATGCAGATAAACCTTTAACTCTTGAGCACTTAAAAGCCAACATTCAAGTTACGGCTAAAATACCGCCCAATATGTGTCAAAAAGTGGTCAA
Source organism: Stomorhina lunata (assembly GCA_933228675.1). Taxonomy (NCBI): domain Eukaryota; kingdom Metazoa; phylum Arthropoda; class Insecta; order Diptera; family Rhiniidae; genus Stomorhina; species Stomorhina lunata. The sequence continues at coordinate 54,644,961 of OW121744.1, forward strand.
AAATTACCTCAAAAGAATCAATGCTTGCAACATTTCGCGTGGTCTTCATTTAAATGATGTAGTGTTTCACACATAAAGTCAAAGTTCAAACTTTATAATAAAAAAAAAAAATATCATGTTAAGAGGTTGTGGGTTCGAATCCGGGCTCAGGTTCATATCATAAATTTTTATTTTTTAAACTTTAATAATTTTTATGATTTTTAAATTAGATTAATAATTTTTAAGAATAAAGAGTGCTCTAAATAAAATTTGTAGTTGGATTTTCTTAAATAAAAACCAAACCTTTTAATATAAAAACTCTACAAAATACGCAAATATAATGACATATTATACAAAATCATTTAGCATTAAAATGTTTACTTAGTACTCGGGTTTTGCAAAATTATCGACTTTTTTCGGAAACCCTCCCATTAAAGATTTTACAGTTGCTTCTGATACCTTTTTGGAGCATGTGTTCCACCTGCGCTTAAAATCGGACATGTTCTTGGAAATCTTTCCTATGTTCTTCAATTCCTTTTTTACCAGAGCCCAATACCTTTCCACAGGCCGAAGTTCTGGACAGTTAGGTGGATTTGCCTCTCGTGGTACAAAAATGACATTATTCTTTGAGTACCACTCAAGTGCCTTTTTTCCATAATGGCATGATGCCAAATCGGGCCAAAAAAATGTAGTCACTCTGTGCTCTCTTAAAAAGGGTAACAACCGTTTTTGTAGGCACTCCTTTATATAAATTTCTGTGTTTATTGTGCCAGATGCCACAAATACTTTACTTCTTTTGCCACAACTGCAAATAGCTTGCCACACGAGAAACTTCTTAGGGAATTTTGTTAGTTTTTTTGTGCGAAACTCTTGCCGAACATTGCCCCGTTTATCAGCAACATAAAAATCTTGACCAGGAAGTTTAGAAAAGTCTTCCAGTAGGTATGTTTCATCATTTATCACACAACAGGTGTATTTTTTTATAAAATCAGACTTCAATTTTTTCGCTCGTTTTTTTGCTTCTAAGTTCTTTATAGCATTGCGATCTGGAACCTTTTGGACTTTGTATGTCTTCAGTCCAGCATAAGCTTTGACTCTATGTGCAAAATTCGTAGAACATTTCACCGTACGAGCTGCTTTTCTTAAAGAAGTGTTAGGCGCTCTTCGAAAGAGTCGCTCGACTTCTTTTGCCTTACCAATATCTGTAGGACCTTTTTTCCTCCAGGTTTTCTTTAAATGCTCAGGTTTTCCTTATACCGTCTGATGGCATTAGATACCGTTCGAGGGTCAACTTTCAAATTTTTAGCTATTTTTTTAAAAGTCCATGAAGGATTTTTTTGAAAAGTTTTAATTATATTTTCACGAACTTTTTTTTCGCAGTCCATTTTGATTGAAATAACTATTGAAAATTAATAATTTCTAAAATAATAGTATCTGACATATCTATAGAAACTAACTTGATCAAAAAATAAATTATTTCTTGCACAATGGATAAATTTTGTCTAAAATAGTAAATGCATATTTTTTTTAGAACACTCTTTACTGAAAAAACTATGTGACACTTAGCAGTGTGGAATGCTGCATTTTCTGTCCCGCTACGGACTTCATCAGCACACTGTGTCACCAACTGTTAGATGCCAGTAGTTAAGATCATCTATTTAACTGAATTCTTAAGCGAAATTGAAAACGAGAATTATATTAACACTCATTTCTATTTCACCTATGACCATATGATCGACTCAGTTGGAAGAACTTATCCACCATAGTTTTTTCCTTTATGTTTTGTATTCCTATCCTTTATTAATCTACATATAAACCTGAGCCCGGATTCGAACCCACAACCTCTTAACATAAATTCTTGGTTCAACTAAAAATTAATTTCTTTCAAAAAAATATCATGAAAAAAATCTGAGGCCATATGTTCCACAAGGAATTAAAGGACTAAATATATATATATATCATGAAAAAATATGGATAACCCTGTAATTGCGAAAAAACAAAAGGGCTTAACTACAAGCTGAATATTTTCTAAAACCAAAAGGGCTTAACTACAATACAAATTTTGAGCAAAATTTTAAACCTTTGGTTTTAAGTGAAACTTTCTAGCTAGATGTAGTTTGGGTTGCTGTGTCATAATCGGTATGTAATAGGATTCAGCTGTTGCCTGGCGTCTCCAGCTACCAGAGGTAAGAACTGTATCCAATTCTTACTCTAACCTCCTCGTGGTACATCCTGGTAAACTGAACAACTTGGAATTATAGGTCAAGGCTAATATGATAGGGAGTTATCTTAGAGCCATTCCAAAGTATTTGGTCTAAGGGTCTAAGAGAATTGTACTTGGTAAAATACGAAAATTCAGAATATCGAGGGTTTATATTGAAAAAGTGCTATCTACAAATTCACAATTTTACAGGAGAGGGAAAAAACTGTTTTTGTCATTAACTATAAGAGAAATAAAAAAACTTTGTTTTACAATACCATACAAATCGGGGCTAAGATCTTGTACAAATTAAGTTTTTTTATTAACTCCTTATATTTTCGGTTCTATAGTAGATAGCACTTTTTACGAGTTAAAATTTGATCGTTTCAAGTACTAAAGCAAGTAGATAGCATTATTTTAACAAGAAAAAAATAAAATATAACGAAAATTGAAGCTTTTATCAAAATATCACGAATTTTAATTAAAATAACAAGTTTTTTGAATAAAACAAGATTTATTATAAATATGTCAATAGAATTCAGGGTACTCTCTTTCTTATATGACGTTTATTTACAATCTGTTAAGGTCAAAGGCCGAGTATATCTTAGAAATCCATGATTACAGTACGTTGCAGGGAATTGTGGTCCATTTTGTTGGTTTATCACAAATTACAATGTATATTTTATAACAATTGTTATTATTTCCACAAATATTTTTAATGTAGATAGCACTATTTTTTGATTATGTGTAGATAGCACAAACACAATTTATAAAAAAAAAATGTTTTTAAATTATTTTTCTTCCTTAAAATTTATATAACATATGACAAATAAGACAAGGAACACGTTTCCATTAAAAACCATTTTGGTCAAAAACGTAGATAGCACTTTTTGAATATAAAGCGTCGATATGTTTAACATGTTAGATGCGGCTGCAAGCGGGCGTCTGTCTCGGATCGAGTGGCTCGCTATACAAACGTGGCTCTATTCTTTGGGCTCATCACCCATCGACTTGGCACTTAAGATGTTTTAAGCATAAAAAGAAACAACATTACAGAATATACTAGTCCAAGAGGTAATAATGCGAAAAATCCCCCTGCTACGGCAGCTGGCACAGGGATTTTGAAGGTGGCTAATCTATGCAAGAACATTATGATGAATGAAACCAATGAGGCCCTATGCTCCACTGGTAGTCAAAGATAACAGAAGAAGAAGAAGTGCCATAATCAATAAAAAAAATCAATTGTAATTTTGGTGTTAGTTACGGCCTTTTGCATTTCAGTTGACGATATACAATTTAGAAAAATATAAACCTAAATAAGTCATTCCCTAGTTCTTTATTACTTTAAAATAATATCATCCTTTACACTAATTGACCAAAAGTATAATTATTCCGCAATAAAACCACTTGAAATTTTTTATTAAATAATCGAAAAACGAAAAATACTGACATCATTTCTCAATTCTCATTTTAGAGGTGTTAATATCGAATCTTTCAATTTTAAAATTATTATTTCCGTTAAGATAACAAAAACACAACACAGCAAAAACAAAAAAATTATTTCAAATTCATTTTTCAAAATCAAATTTTTGAATATAAAATAAAGATACAATAATTTAGATGCTGCTGCTGTTGTTGTTGTGGTAGTTTATATTTTAGTGGTTATTGTACGTTTGTGACTATTTTGGGAAAATGAAATAGAAAATTATTTAAAAATATAAATAGAAGACGACGACCGAACGAACGGACGACTACTTTTTGATTGTTTTTCTTCGTGTATTTTCAAACCAATACACGCACAAATTCAAATCATCACACGAAAAAAATAGAATATTTAACAATTTGTTTCGTTTTAAATTCACCGAAATTTTGGTGAATTCATTCGAGAGTCAGTTTAAATGTTTGGTCTTCTTTTTTTAATGTTTTCGTTTTTTTTTTGTTTTTTGGCCAATGGCCAACAAAATGGGGTAACGCGCGCAAAAAACACAAACTCACACACGCACAAAGTCATGAGAAAAAAAATTAGGAAAATATAAATAAATATTGGAAAAAAATAAAATTAACGGAATTTTTTTTTCGAATAAAATAAATAATTATATTGAGATGAGGATATAAATTAAAATAACATTTTATAAACAAAACTATTTTAAGAATTATTTTTGAATTTATTTTTTGCTAATGATTTTTACCTTATAGCGGAATTTTCAAATGAAAATGGTAACAAATTCAAGTTGGGAAATTGTGATAGCAGTTTTGTTTAATTATATTAAACTTTATTATGTTTCCAGAGTAAAAAGAAGATATTTGAAATATAATACTAAACAAAAAGTAAAGGGTGGAAATATTTAAGGTTAGGAAGCACATTACTTAAAGGAACACTTTTTTCAGTTTTATTGATGTCTGTCTGTGGAAATATGGAAGCCCAGTAAGAAAAAAGGTTTATTCTCAAATTGAGGATGATTTGAAAATAAATCTTTTTTCAAAGGTCAAACGTTTGATACTGATTTGAGAATAATAACGTTCTCAACATTCTCAAATTGAGAAATGCCTTTATTCTCAAATCATTATCAAACCTCATTCTCAAAGGTTTTTCTAATGTGGATATCATCTACATGTGGAACATAAATAAAATGGCGTTGTATTTTTGAGTTTGTTTATTTTGTTTTTGAAAACGGTGCATCATATTTGAATTCTTTTGCATAAAACATAATTTTTTTATTGTTAGGTAAAAAAAATTTAAGAAACAAAGAAAATTTACTTATGCATATGAATATTATTGAATTTTTAATCTTGACATTTTTTAGCAAGGTTTTATGGTCAAATATGGATGAATTTTAAAAAATCTGAAAGAAATAACGAATTTCTTTGAAATGCAATGTCATTCCATTAAAATATCTTAAACTTTAATTTTTTAACATAGATTATTTTTTTAATATTTGAAAAAAAAAAATTTAAATAGGGTTTCATATCAAAGTTATATAACACCATTTTTCAAATTATTCTCAAATCATCTTAGGGCTTGATAATGATTTGAGAATAACCTTTATATTTATTTGAGAAACTATAATTTTTCAAACGTTTATTCTCAAATGAACCCTCATTTGAAAATGAATGTGAATCTCAAACATCTGTTCAGGTTTGAAAAAAGTTTGAAAAAAACGTTTGATATCAAATGTAAAAGTTATCATATTTCAAACGTTTGAAACTGTTCTTATTGGGACCATACAGTCAAAATTAAAAAAAAAATCGGTCTGCTAGTTTCGGAGATCCTTCATCCTTTATTCTCAATTTGAGATACTATCATTATTCAAACGTTTATTCTCAAATTAACCCTCATTTAAAAATGAATGTGAATCTCAAACATTTGTTCAGGTTTGAAAAAAACGTTTGATATCAAATGTAAAAGTTATCATATTTCAAACGTTTGACACTGTTCTTAATGGGACCATACAGTCAAAATTTCAAAAAAAAAAAAAAAAAAATCGGTCCGCTAGTTTCGGAGATCCTTCATAACAACATTCAGTCAGACGCAAACATTTTTTATAGATATAGATAGTTTACAATTTTCTATACACCATAAGTTCAATTGGGTAACAGTTTTTCTAAATTTTTTAACTTGTTTTACATAAACAATATAATAAACTTTATTATTGCAAAAAATCATGTATGTACCTTGTACAGTTTTTCAGAAATTTAAAGTCAAATTTCATAAATGAATTTGTAAACAATATCGAAAATCAGAAATTGTTAGACAAAACTTGAGTTTTTTTTTGTCTGTAAAAAATTTGATTACGAATTTTAAAACATTTCTCAATTAAATTGTATTAAAGAGTGTTCTAAAAAAAATATGCATTTACTATTTTAGACAAAATTTATCCATAGTGCAAGAAATAATTTATTTTTTGATCAAGTTAGTTTCTATAGATATGCCAGATACTATTATTTTAGAAATTATTAATTTTCAATAGTTATTTCAATCAAAATGGACTGCGAAAAAAAAGTTCGTGAAAATATAATTAGAACTTTTCAAAAAAATCCGTCATGGACTTTTAAAAAAATAGCTAAAAATTTGAAAGTTGACCCTCGAACGGTTTCTAATGCCATCAGGCGGTATAAGGAAAACCTGAGCATTGAAAGAAAACGTGGATCAGGGAGGAAAAAAGGTCCTACAGATATTGGTAAGGCAAAAGAAGTCGAGCGACTCTTTCGAAGAGCGCCTAACACTTCTTTAAGAAAAGCAGCTCGTAGGGTGAAATGTTCTACGAATTTTGCACATAGAGTCAAAGCTTATGCTGGACTGAAGACATACAAAGTCCAAAAGGTTCCAGATCGCAATGCTATAAAGAACTTAGAAGCAAAAAACGAGCGAAAAAATTGAAGTCTGATTTTATAAAAAAATTCACCTGTTGTGTGATGGATGATGAAACATACGTACTGGCAGACTTTTCTCAACTTCCTGGTCAAGATTTTTATGTTGCTGATAAACGGGGCAATGTTCGGCAAGAGTTTCGCACAAAAAAAGAAACAAAATTCCCTAAGAAGTTTCTCGTGTGGCAAGCTATTTGCAGTTGTGGCAAAAGAAGTAAAGTATTTGTGGCATCTGGCACAATAAACACATAAATTTATATAAAGGAGTGCCTACAAAAACGGTTGTTACCCTTTTTAAGAGAGCACAGACTGACTACATTTTTTTGGCCCGATTTGGCATCATGCCATTATGGAAAAAAGGCACTTGAGTGGTACTCAAAGAATAATGTCATTTTTGTACCACGAGAGGCAAATCCACATAACTGTCCAGAACTTCGGCCTGTGGAAAGGTATTGGGCTCTGGTAAAAAAGGAATTGAAGAACACAGGAAAGATTTCCAAGAACATGTCCGATTTTAAGCGCAGGTGGAACACATGCTCCAAAAAGGTATCAGAAGCAACTGTAAAATCTTTAATGGGAGGGTTTCCGAAAAAAGTCGATAATTTTGCAAAACCCGAGTACTAAGTAAACATTTTAATGCTATATGATTTTGTATAATATGTTATTATATTTGCGTATTTTGTAGAGTTTTTATATTAAAAGGTTTGATTTTTATTTAAGAAAATCCAACTACAAATTTTATTTAGAGCACTCTTTAAGTGTTCTTAAGGTTTGTACAAAACTTTTACAGGCCCCGGCCATAAATGGGGTCATGCGGCCCCTCATATTTTCGACAATCGCACTCTTTTATTCGAAAATGTTAATTAAAGTTTCAGAACTCGTACCTTATCTACCAAAATAAGATAAGGTAGAAATGTTATACATCAATAGAAAGGGAATTGTATATACTTTTAAGTGAGGTTGCAAATTTTTCACAATTTAGAAATTGATTTAAGGCTTTTGTCAAAAAACAACGATAAATTTATATAATAAATTTATATAATTTTGTATACCCTTGACCACCGTAGGTAGTATTAAATAGACCTATCTTTGAGTATACCAATAAAGAGTGCTCTAAATAAAATTTGTAGTTGGATTTTCTTAAATAAAAACCAAACTTTTTAATATAAAAACTCTACAAAATACGCAAATATAATGACATATTATACAAAATCATTTAGCATTAAAATGTTTACTTAGTACTCGGGTTTTGCAAAATTATCGACTTTTTTCGGAAACCCTCCCATTAAAGATTTTACAGTTGCTTCTGATACCTTTTTGGAGCATGTGTTCCACCTGCGCTTAAAATCGGGCATGTTCTTGGAAATCTTTCCTGTGTTCTTCAATTCTTTTTTTACCAGAGCCCAATACCTTTCCACAGGCCGAAGTTCTGGACAGTTTGGTGGATTTGCCTCTCGTGGTACAAAAATGACATTATTCTTTGAGTACCACTCAAGTGCCTTTTTTCCATAATGGCATGATGCCAAATCGGGCCAAAAAAATTAAGTCACTCTGTGCTCTCTTAAAAAGGGTAACAACCGTTTTTGTAGGCACTCCTTTATATAAATTTCTGTGTTTATTGTGCCAGATGCCACAAATACTTTACTTCTTTTGCCACAACTGCAAATAGCTTGCCACATGAGAAACTTCTTAGGGAATTTTGTTTGTTTTTTTGTGCGAAACTCTTGCCGAACATTGCCCCGTTTATCAGCAACATAAAAATCTTGACCAAGAAGTTGAGAAAAGTCTGCCATACGTATGTTTCATCATCCATTACACAACAGGTGTATTTTTTTATAAAATCAGACTTCAATTTTTTCGCTCGTTTTTTTTTTTGCTTCTAAGTTCTTTATAGCATTGCGATCTGGAACCTTTTGGACTTTGTATGTCTTCAGTCCAGCATAAGCTTTGACTCTATGTGCAAAATTCGTATAACATTTCACCGTACGAGCTGCTTTTCTTAAAGAAGTGTTAGGCGCTCTTCGAAAGAGTCGCTCGACTTCTTTTGCCTTACCAATATCTGTAGGACCTTTTTTCCTCCCTGATTCAGGTTTTCTTTCAATGCTCAGGTTTTCCTTATACCGTCTGATGGCATTAGAAACCGTTCGAGGGTCAACTTTCAAATTTTTAGCTATTTTTTTAAAAGTCCATGACGGATTTTTTTGAAAAGTTTTAATTATATTTTCACGAACTTTTTTTTCGCAGTCCATTTTGATTGAAATAACTATTGAAAATTAATAATTTCTAAAATAATAGTATCTGACATATCTATAGAAACTAACTTGATCAAAAAATAAATTATTTCTTGCACTATGGATAAATTTTGTCTAAAATAGTAAATGCATGTTTTTTTTAGAACACTCTTTAGTATAAAATCACTTCCTGAGTCGATTTAACGATGTCAGCCCAACCGTCCGTCCGGCTGGACGGCTGGCTGGACCCCTATGTAAGCCTTGTAACCAAAGTTCAGGTCGCAATTCTAAAGATAATGGGACCATGGCTATTGAAATTCTTCAAAATCGGTCCATTATTTATGGTACCTCCCATAGGTACCACTTCCCGGAATTGATATTTTGACCACAAATAAATTTAAAACAGATTCTTCTTATGTAAACCAAAATCACTGTACCAAAAATCGGTCCACTTTAGCTTCCATATAAAAACTTCTAAATGAGAAAAAAACAAGTAAGAAATTGATATAGTCGGTCAAGCCCGACCATACGATACCCTTCACCACTAAGATCAAAGGTGTTATTTTTTCTGTTTAAAGACAAATATTTGTCAAATTTTTGCCATCATATAAACATTTTTTAAAAACTTATATATTTAAGCTGTTTCCGTCATTTGGACTTATATGAGAGCTAGGGTCAAATGTGAATCGATTATCTCGAAATTTGGCAAATTGATTAATTAATTGTAAACTTTAAAATTTGCCTTGAAATGCTTATCCTAAAGATCCGAGCAAGGCTCGGTCAACCAGGTACTAAATTGTAGTAAGAATAGTTTTGAAAACCATAATACCATTTTTTTACTAAAACAAAAACTCGAGTTTTGTCGAAAAATTTCGAAACCGTTGGTTGTAGGGCGCATGATATCAAATTTTATACTGGATAGCAGCATTTACAAAAATTTATGTCTTCCTATCGCTGGTATAAATTCAAGTTGCTACTACATTTTTCCATATACAGGGTGGCCAGGAAAGACCGAAGTGGTGTGAATTCCTTATAACTTTTTTATTATAATTTTTTTTTCTTTTCTTTTCAGTATTTTGTAAAGAAGACTTGGATAATTTATAATGGAGCAATACACAATTGAACAACGTGCCCAAATTGTTGAAATTTACTTTCCGCGGTCCCCGGATTTAACCGCTCCAGACTGTTTTCTTTGGGGCTATTTAAAAGGAAAAGTTTATGTTAATAAGCCTAGGACTATTGAGGAGTTAAAAACCAATATTCGAGAAGAAATTAACAACATACCACCGGAAGTTTTGCGAAAGGTCATGGAAAATGTGTTGGAAAGAGCACATTTGTGCGAAGCAGAATATGGCCACCACTTGCGGGATATCATTTTTAATAACTAATCCAAAAATATTCCCCATAAATTTAATGTATTTAAAAAAAAAAATTAAAAAATATCTCTTAAATAAAAAGTTATAAGCAATTCACACCACTTCGGTCTTTCTGGGCCACCCTGTACAATATTTTTTGTTTAATAATTTCTTTTCGAAACTTTCTATCTATTTTCAAAATTCTATATATAACTTCAAACCAAAAACAAAACTAAAAAGTCAAATTTGAAGACTACGTGTGAGTGGTGGTATCGGTTGGTATATGAATATCAACAAAAAAAATGTCTGTGGCTTTTTCTTTTAAACGTGAAATGTTTTCCTAATGAAAACTAAAGGAAAACGACTAATTTGTTTAAAAATAAATATAGAAGAGAAGTTGTAATAATAGGAAAGAATATAAATAAATATAATGGATGTAGATATGTATATATGTTTAAGTAAGTATGTATATGTTATATGACGACTTACTTACCTTATTATGAGGTAAAACTATAAATGCACCACCACCTGCCGATTCAACAATGATGGCCAAAAATTTTGGATTCACGGCACAAAATGTTGAATCCCAGCTACTTTTGGAGACACGTATATTATCGTAGCATTGTTCACGTTTTAAAGCTTGACCGTAAACGTGACGAAATTTTGAACTTCTGACTACACGAAAAGACATATTTTACACTTGTTGTTGTTGTTGAAGTTTTAGTTGTAGTTGTTGTTGATAATTATGTTATTTTTCTAATGATACTAAATAGTTTTGCAGTTGTAGTTGCAGTTGCTGTTGTGTTACAGTTATTTTTAATTTTTTTTGTTTGATTCTTGTCGTTTTAAGTTGTTGATGATTTTGACGTCTATTTGTTTACTTTTTTATTCCTAGTCAATCACTCAACAAATAAACGTAAAATAACAATAAATTTATAGGAAAAGTTTTTTTTGTTTTTGATTTTCTTAAAAAAAAACTTAAAATTTATTTTCTACACTAACAAGAAAAAGAAAATTATTATTACTCTCTAGAGTGAATGTGATTTTCTTTTGAATTTGATTTTCCTTCATTCAAGATGAAAGAATGAGCGAGAGTGTAGATCTAGAAGAAGTTGGTTGTTGCTGCTGCAGGAGATTTGTTGTTTCTGTTTCTGTACAAATATAAAATCTTTATTAAAAATAAATAATTTTTTTTATTTTAATTTTTTTTTTATTTGTGATAAAGGCGGCAAACAATCACATTCGTTCAATGAAACTAAAAAGAGAAAAAAGCAAAATGAGATAATAAGTAAAAAATTGAATACAAACTTTTTGGAAAATTTTATGTTTATATTTTGCATTTTTTTATAGCCAATATCCTACAACTTATAAAGTGCCACAGCCGCTCAAGACCGACCATTTAACACCTATTACAATTAAATTTATTTATTCAGAGGTCGACAATTTTAATTGAAATAAGATTTTTTTTCAAAAATTTTTTTATCTAAAATTTTTCGATAGAAAATTTTTTTTATACAAAGTTTTTTTTATCTAAAAATTTCCTATGGAAAATTTTTTATCAAAAATTTTTCTATGGAAACTTTTTTTATAAAAAAAATTTCTATAGAAAATTTTTTTACAAAAAAAAATTTTTTAATTTTTTTTACAAAAATTTTTTTTTAATTTTTTTTATCAAAAAATTTTCTATAGAAAATTTGTTTATCAAAAAATTTTCTATAGAAAATTTGTTTATCTAAAATTTTTCTATAGAAAATTTTTTCATCTAAATTTTTCTAAAGAAAATTTTTTCATCTAAATTTTTCTATAGAGACTTTTTTTATAAAAAAAAAATTCTATATATAATTTTTTGATCAAAAATTTTCAATACATAATTTTTTATTAAAAAATTTTCTGTAGAAAATTTTTTTATCACAAATTTTTCTATACAAAATTAAAAAAAAAAATCCATAGAAAATTTTTTTTATCAAAAATTTTTCTATATAAACTTTTTTTATCAAAAATTTTTCTATTTGTTTTTTATCTAAAATTCTATAGAATTTTTTTTATAAATTTTCTTGAGAAAAATTAATTTTTCTACAGAATTTTTTTTTTATCAAAAATTTTTCTATAGAAACCTTTTTTATAAAAAATTTTTCTAAAGAATTTTATTTTTAAATTTCTACACAAAATTTTTCTATAGAAATTTTTTTCATCTAAAATTTTTCTATAGAAACTTTTTTTTATAAAAAAAAAAATCTATATATAATTTTTTATTAAAAAATTTTTTGTAGAAATTTTTTTTATCACAAATTTTTCTATACAAAATTTAAAAAAAGAATCTATAGAAAATTTTTTTATCAAAAATTTTTCTATATAAACTTTTTTTATCAAAAATTTTTCTATTTGTTTTTTTATCTAAAATTCTATAGAATTTTTTTTTATAAATTTTCTTGAGAAAAATTAATTTTTCTACAGAAATTTTTTTATCAAAAACTTTTCTAAAAAAAATAATTTTATTAAAAATTTTTCTATAGAAACATTTTTTATAAAAAATTTTTCTATAGAAATTTTTTTTTTAATTTCTACACAAAATTTTTCTATAGAAAATTTTTTCATCTAAATTTTTCTATAGAGACTTTTTTTTATAAAAAAAATTCTATATATAATTTTTTGATCAAAAATTTTCAATACATAATTTTTTATTAAAAAATTTTTTGTAGAAATTTTTTTATCAAAAATTTTTCTATATAAACTTTTTTTATCAAAAATTTTTCTATTTGTTTTTTTATCTAAAATTCTATAGAATTTTTTTATAAATTTTCTTGAGAAAAATAAATTTTTCTACAGAAATTTTTTTTATCAAAAATTTTTCTATAAAAAATAATTTTATCAAAAATTTTTCTATACATTTTTTTTATAAAAAATTTTTCTATAGAATTTTTTTTTTAAATTTCTACACAAAATTTTTCTATAGAAATTGTTTTCATCTAAAATTTTTCTATAGAAACTTTTTTTTATAAAAAATTTTTCTATAGAAAATTTTTTTATAAAAAATTTTTCTATACAAAATTTTTTAATCAAAAATTTTTCTATAGAAACTTTTTTATCAAAAATGTTTCTATTTGTTTTTTATCTTATATAGAAATTTTTTTTATAAATTTTCTTGATAAAAATTTATTTTTCTGTAGAAAATTTTTTTATCAAAAATTTTTCTATAAAAAATAATTTTATCAAAAACTTTTCTATAGAAACTTTTTTTGTAAAAAATGTTTCTATAGAAAATTTGTTTATCAAAAATTTTTCTATAGAAAATTTTTTTTATCAAAAATTTTTCTATAGAAAATTTTTTCATTGAAAAATTTTCTATGGAAACTTTTTTTTATAAAAATTTTTTCTATAGAAAATTTTTTTACAAAAAAATTTTTAAAAAATTTCAAAATTTTTTTATCAAAAATTTTCTATAGAAAATTTGTTTATCAAAAATTTTTCTATAGAAACTTTTTTATCAAAAATGTTTCTATTTGTTTTTGTATCTTATATAGAAAATTTTTTTATAAATTTTCTTGATAAAAATTTATTTTTCTGTAGAAAAGTTTTTTATCAAAAATTTTTCTATAAAAAATAATTTTATCAAAAACTTTTCTATAGAAACTTTGGTTCAAAATTTGTTTTTTTTTATCTAAAATTCTATAGAAGTTTTTTTTTTATAAATTTTCTTGAGAAAAATTTATTTTTTTTTTATCAAAAATTTTCTATAGAAAATTTGTTTATCAAAAATTTTTCTATAGAAACTTTTTTATCAAAAATGTTTCTATTTGTTTTTGTATCTTATATAGAAAATTTTTTTATAAATTTTCTTGATAAAAATTTATTTTTCTGTAGAAAATTTTGTTATCAAAAATTTTTCTATAAAAAATAATTTTATCAAAAACTTTTCTATAGAAACTTTTTTTGTAAAAAATGTTTCTATAGAAAATTTTTTTATCAAAAATTTTTCTATAGAAAATTTTTTTATCAAAAATTTTTCTATAGAAAATTTTTTTATCAAAAATTTTTCTACAGAAAATTTTTTTATCTAAAAATTTTTTATGGAAACTTTTTTTTATAAAAATTTTTTGTATAGAAAATTTTTTTACAAAAAAATTTTAAAAAAATTTCAAAATTTTTTTATCAACATTTTTCTATAGAAACTTTTTTATCAAAAATGTTTCTATGTGTTTTTGTACCTTATATAGAAAATTTTTTTATAAATTTTCTTGATAAAAATTTATTTTCCTGTAGAAAAGTTTTTTATCAAAAATTTTTCTATAAAAAATAATTTTATCAAAAACTTTTCTATAGAAACTTTGGTTCAAAATTTGTTTTTTTTTATCTAAAATTCTATAGAATTTTTTTTTTATAAATTTTTTTGATAAAAATTTATTTTTCTACAGAAAATTTTTATCAAAAATTTTTCTATAGAAAGTTTTTTGATCAAAAATGTTCCTATATAAAATTTTTTTATCAAAAATTTTTCTGTAGAAAATTTTTTTATCAGAAATTTTTCTGTAGATTTTTTTTTTATCAAAAATTTTTCTAAAGAAAAATTTTTTTATCAAAAATTTTTCTATAGAGATTTTTTTATCAAAAAATTTTATAAAGAAAATTTTTTTTTATAAATTTTTCTAAAGAAAATTTTTTTATCAAAAATTTTTCTATAGAAAATGTTTTTATAAAAAATGTTTCTACAGAAAATGTTTTTATCAAAAATTTTTCTATAGAAAAATATTTATATCAAAAATTTTTCTTTAGAAAAAAAAATTTTTATCGAAAATTTTTCTTTAGAAAAAAAAATTTATTGAAATTTTTTTTTATAAATTTTTTTTTTGTGGGAAATTTTCGAAATTCATACTCTTCTGTGTTCAAAAATGTTAATTAAAATTTCAGAACCCGTTCTAAAATTTATATATCTGAATTCTAAGATATTGGTCTGTAATGTGTCCAAAAATGGTCAATATACCATGTTCATTTTTAGAGATTTTTTCGAAAAAATTACAAAGTAATGCTAAAAAATAACATACATTTATTGCAAAAAGTGCACTTTTCTGTATTCAAAAATGTTCATTAAAATTTCAGAACTCGTTTTATATAATTTATATTTTTAAATTTCTAATATATTGGTCTATACTGTGTCCAAAAATCATCCTAAAACCTGTTTTAGTTTTAGAGATTTTTGCAAAAAAGTTACAAAGTTATATTGACAAATTATGTAAATTTATTGTTGTTGCACTTTTTTGACAAAAGTATTAAATTAATTTCTAAATTGCGTAAAATTTTTGACCTCACTTAAAAGTATATAAAATTCCCTTTCCATTGATGTATAACATGTCTACCTTATCTTATTTTCGTAGAATAAATCTTTCGAATCGGACTAAATGGGCGAAATTGGGTGCGTATACCCAAATGTTTAATATACCCGAGGAGGGCAACTTTGCCCTACTGTAAAGCCAACTGTGTTACAGATTGACACGTCCTTGAACGTTGTTTTAAAAGCTCTACTATACTTTTTGAGTCTTTCTAAGTCAAAGTTTAAGTCCTAAAATTCGTATGTAACCTCTGACAAAAGGGCCGAAACAAATCATATTTATAGTTCTTCAGTCCAATAGTCGATCGACAGCAAATGGATGATCTGTAATAGATAGCGGTTTATTGTGCAAAAATGTTAGTAGAAACATATTCGGAAGTAATATCGATAAAAGAGACAGATATAAAATAAAGTTGGTAAGGTCAAGGTAAGAGGCTGCAAAAGGCTTAAATATTTCATTCAGGTCCAAACTATGATGTTAGAAGTAATTAACTTTAATATATTAATATTAAATAATAACAAATAACTCTGCAATTTTAACAAGTAAGAAAAGCTATAGTCGGTCAAGTCTGACTATATAATACCCTTTACTATTAAGGTCAAATATGGACCAACAATTAAACAAGTTTTCTTTAAGTCTTAGAGACATACATACATATACTATGTGCTATTTTTCCAAAAATTCGAGATTTATATAATTTCCGGCTAAGGGCCTGATATGGGAGCTAGGGTCAATTGTGGACCGATTGTTACCAAATTTTGACTATTGGTTTATATTTACAAAATATTTATCTGTGCAAAGTTAAAGTAATCAAATGTATTTATCTTTACAGTTATTAAATAAAAAAAATGTGTATATAAATAAACGTCTTTTGAGAATGTGTTTTGTATGGGAGGTATGGTCAAATTTGGACCGATTAAGGTTATGATAAGCAATATTTGTGCTGAATATTATTAAAATACAACTAAATTTGTGGCTGTAAAGGACCAAAAAATCTATTCTAACCTGTGCCAAATTTCATTGAATTATCTTTAAAGTTACGACCTGTAGAGCAATGGTCGCCAGCTCGAACTCAATTGAGCCCTTTGAAATCACACATATTCTTACGCTCTTTACATATATTCTTACGCTCTTTCATTAAGTCTTCAGTCAACCACCGAAAAATGAACATTTTTTGTTGTAAATTCAATACACTCAAAAAATTTTTGTCGTCTCGCTTATTGAATTTTTATTATGACAATAAAAAAATTAAGAAGGAAGAATACTTTTGTGAAATTAATACTTTAAATTAAAATATAACGTTACTATTTTATTTAAAGCATTAATTAGAGCTGTTTTAAAGAGTTTTTAAATTTGCCTGCATGTATAAGAAAATGTTTGCAAGGAATAATCCCGTTTTATTTATATTATACAATATATTTTAGATTTGTGTATTCATAAAAAAAATAGATCGATTTAACCCTAGAACGTCATCCTTCGTCAAAATGACTACGGAAAATTTTATTTTCAAATTGAAACAAAAAAAGAGGGCTATAATATGTCAAGTTTTTATTAATAATTAAGAAATAAACAAATGAATTTCTTTAAAAATTTATTAAAAAGAGTCTGTTAATATAAAGAAAACTATTTTGGTATCTATTTTTGCTCACGAAGAGTTTTATAGTCTCTTGAAGTATACGTAGTCAAAATGACGAATTATGACGTTAGTGTATGTAAAATAAGGATGACGTTCCAGGGTTAAAAACGATCGTTTTCCATCACATATCTGAATAACCTATTTTTTCGAGTGTAAAAATTATTTCTCACCAATACAACTAATACTTATACAAATGTTTTGGCTACCACTGCTGTAGAGTGATAACAAGCTTACATGGATAACCGGCCAGCCAGCCAGGGAGTGATTCTAAGTCGATTGGTATACTAAAAGGTAAGTCTCAGACCAATATTTCTATGCGTTACAAACATCAGCACAAACCCAATATACCTTTCCACTTATGGTGGTGAAGGGTATAAAAATTTATAATCTAATTCTATGAGTTATGAAGGTAAGGTTCAACAATATATTACTTTTTTTTACCGATAACTGTTAAATCACTGTGAATAAATTTTACTTTTTTATTATCTAATAACTTAAACACATAAAAACAACAATAATAACATTTAATCATTTAAATCGAAACAAAAAAAAAAGAACTAAATAAAAGTTTACAACTAATATTTTTTAATCAAACCAAATGTATGAAGAGCAAAAAAAAAAAAACACTACAAAATAAATACAACAACAAACCAATCAAAAAGAAAATCTATTTTTACTCGATGATTTAACAGCGCCCGCCAGCAACAACTACATTTTTAATACGAGTAGCAGCGCAATAACAGCAAGAACTTAACATACAATAAATATTTATTGAGCAAACAAGAAATTTTTTTTTGTTAAATATTTAAGTACAAAGAAAGTTAAAAAAATATAAAATACAACAATAAAAATAAATTTTTATTGAAAATGTACAAAAAGGTACAACTACAAATTGTTTATGTAGATACGAGTATGACTGAAGAAAGAAATGAAGATACGAATGTTAACATCATTAAAGCTTTTAATAACATTTACATGAACTACTACATACATTTTTGATGTTTGAGTACAACCTTGATTTTAATGATTGAAAGACTCTGTGTTGTACCTTTAGTCATAAGCAGATTCTACTTCAATATTCTGGAATCAGATACTACTAATAACTCTATTGACTCAATGGAGCACTACATTGTGAAATGAGTCGTCTATCAGTGCTAAAAACCCGATATATCTTGAGCAATACACGTCATTCTTTTAGAGCTCATCCATTTTGGTGAAATAAAGAGTGCTCTAAATAAAATTTGTAGTTGGATTTTCTTAAATAAAAATCAAACCTTTTAATATAAAAACTCTACAAAATACGCAAATATAATAACATATTATACAAAATCATTTAGCATTAAAATGTTTATTTAGTACTCGGGTTTTGCAAAATTATCGACTTTTTTCGGAAACCCTCCCATTAAAGATTTTACAGTTGCTTCTGATACCTTTTTGGAGCATGTGTTCCACCTGCGCTTAAAATCGGACATGTTCTTGGAAATCTTTCCTGTGTTCTTCAATTCCTTTTTTACCAGAGCCCAATACCTTTCCACAGGCCGAAGTTCTGGACAGTTATGTGGATTTGCCTCTCGTGGTACAAAAATGACATTATTCTTTGAGTACCACTCAAGTACCTTTTTTCCATAATGGCATGATGCCAAATCGGGCCAAAAAAATGTAGTCACTCTGTGCTCTCTTAAAAAGGGTAACAACCGTTTTTGTAGGCACTCCTTTGTATAAATTTCTGTGTTTATTGTGCCAGATGCCACAAATACTTTACTTCTTTTGCCACAACTGCAAATAGCTTGCCACACGAGAAACTTCTTAGGGAATTTTGTTTGTTTTTTTGTGCGAAACTCTTGCCGAACATTGCCCCGTTTATCAGCAACATAAAAATCTTGACCAGGAAGTTGAGAAAAGTCTGCAAGTACGTATGTTTCATCATCCATCACACAACAGGTGTATTTTTTATAAAATCAGACTTCAGTTTTTTCGCTCGTTTTTTTGCTTCTAAGTTCTTTATAGCATTGCGATCTGGAACCTTTTGGACTTTGTATGTCTTCAGTCCAGCATAAGCTTTGACTCTATATGCAAAATTCGTAGAACATTTCACCGTACGAGCTGCTTTTCTTAAAGAAGTGTTAGGCGCTCTTCGAAAGAGTCGCTCGACTTCTTTTGCCTTACCAATATCTGTAGGACCTTTTTTTCTCCCTGATCCAGGTTTTCTTTCAATGCTCAGGTTTTCCTTATACCGTCTGATGGCATTAGAAACCGTTCGAGGGTCAACTTTCAAATTTTTAGCTATTTTTTTTAAAGTCCATGACGGATTTTTTTGAAAAGTTTTAGTTATATTTTCACGAACTTTATTTTCGCAGTCTATTTTGATTGAAATAACTATTGAAAATTAATAATTTTTAAAATAATAGTATCTGACATATCTATAGAAACTAACTTGATCAAAAAATAAATTATTTCTTGCACTATGGATAAATTTTGTCTAAAATAGTAAATGCATATTTTTTTTAGAACACTCTTTATGTTCCGAAAACGCTTTTTAGATAAAATTCTTTATTTAGCCGTACAGGATGTGCACTCCTTGCAGAAGATTTTCCTGACGGTTGCAATAAGGAAAATTAAATGTTTTTGTATAGAAACACTTTTCCCTCTCTCCAAAATTCTAAAACCTAATTCAATAGTGTCAAAATCAGTACTGAGTTCTGGTAGTAAAAAAATATTATGGGGTGTACAACTTTGCTTCCACCGTTTAGCAATAGATGGGTTTAGAGGTAAGTGGTAGTCGAAATGTCATAAAATAAGCTCAGGTAAAAAATACCTCCTCCTCCAGTAATAGTCTGCATCATAAATGCCCCTAATTGCCGTTCTCAACTCAACTCAGTTTGGTCGTCTGCCACTCCACCAAATAATTTTTTGATATTTCGAAACTAAAAAACGTTGAGTGAAAGTTGAAAGATTGGCAGACGACCAAACTAAGTTGAGTTGAGAACAGCAGTAGGGGCAAAAGTTATTCTCGTTCGAACAAGTCAGATATCGAGTCAAATTCTCGTCATTTGCGGGAGTTTTTAATTTTTATACCCTTCACCACCATAGGTGGAAAGGGTATTATAAGTTTGTGCTGATGTATGTAACGCATAGAAATATTTGTCTTAGACCCACCTTTTAGTATACCAAAGGCTTAGAATCACTTTCTGAGTCGATTTAGCGATGTCCGTCCGTCCGTATGTCTGACTGGCTGCTTGGCTGGACCCCCATGTAAACCTTGTAATCAAACTACAGGTCGCAATTCTAAGGATAATTTGATGAAATTTGGCGCAGATCATTTTTTTTTTGATAATGGGACCATGGCTATTGAAATTGGTCAAAATCGGTCCATTATTTCGGGTACCTCCCATAGATCCCACTTCCCGGAATTGATATATTGGCCACAAATATCAATATTTTTTCATGAAATTTAAATCAAATACTGCTTATGTAAACTAAAATCACTGTACAAAATTTTTAAAATCGGTCCACATTTGACCATAGCTCCCATACAAACTTTTCTTCAAAAACGCACTAAATGAGACAAAAATCACTAAAACGCTCGTAAATCTGAAGATAATGGGAATTTGAAGTTTATTTTTTGCATACATAATTTGTGTAACAACTGTAATCAATTAGCCAAATTTCGAGATAATCGGTCCACATTTGACCCTAGCTCTCATATAAGTCCAAATGTCGGAAACAGCTTAAATATATAAGTTTTGAGAAAATGTTTGCATGATGGCAAAATTTAGCAAATATTTGTCTTTATACAGGAAAAATATCGTATGGTCGGGCTTGACCGACTATAGCACTTTCTCACTTGTCAGATTTAAAGATTATTTATACAAATTATTATACAAATTCATTTATTAACGTATGATGAAAAAATTGCGACAAAATTCAATTCGTTGTAAATTTTTTTAGCAAAAACTTAGATTTTATTATTCTTTTTTTAAACTATACAATATTTTGTAAGTTTAATGCAGAAAAAAATTTGGCCCCATCCTGGCAGCTTTACGGCAGATTTTGGGTAACTTTTTTCATAGCTTTCGAAAATGAGGATGTTGGTTTTTTTTAAGCTCTTTTTTGATTTTTAGGATCAAGTGCTTGTTGTTTTTTTGGCCTAAAAGAACCAGCGTACTCTTCTTTATAAAGTGGCCTTGAATTCTATAATTATATGTAATTGCGGGACGTTTGGAGGATTTTTCTCTTTAGGTACATATGGTATACCTAGAGCATTCATTGCCTCTAACGTCCAAAATATTACATTGAATCGCCTGTGGTATTCTCTTATAAATTCCGCAACTTTTGGCAAGCTAAACCTGACCCGAAAAAAACTGGAACCATACCAAAACTTCTTTTAGAAACTTAGTATGTTCAATATATTTTCAATAAATTTTACGTTATTATCCCTTCGATATAATGAGTTCCCTGCCATTAATTTCCATCCAACGTGAAATAGCTTTCGTCATCCATTTTTCCAAGTTTTTCAACCTAATTTTTGGGTCTGCTCTTGGGCATCAGAAACAGTTGGCTTACTTTTCCAGGTACGCTTATGGATTCCCACATTATCAAGGTATTTTTTGGTTTTATTTTTATTGCAGCAAAACTTTTGCCCAAGTTTCCTGTACGATTTTGCTACTCTTCCTTCTGTGATTTTTTTCAATCTAGATCTTACCGCACAGTCGAACAAACTGCATTTTCTTCCGGAGCTACATTTCCTATCTGTGGTTTTTCTGACAGCGTACTTTCTAAGTAGCCTATATATGGAGGCTCGATTTTTACCTTGCTCTACGTAGTGAGAAACAATCTCTGACTTCTTCCAATGAGGACAATTTTTAAAAAACTTACAAATATTTTTTCGACGTTGTTCTTCTTTTGACAACATTTTGAAAAAAGTAATTGGAACATTTTCATAAAATTTGCATGAGAACATAAACAAAGTATAAGGAATTCAGACATAATGGGAAATCAGATATAACTTTAATACTTTCTGAATTACAGCGTTGCCAAATTTGTCGCAATTTTTTTCACCACACGTTATTAAATATTAAAAATGTTGATTTATTATTCGGTATTTATATGTAGGAGATGTTGGATACCGAACAACGGTTCCGATTGGTCTTAACTCACTAAGGTAGACTTATCTTAGTTATCCATCATCTCAACTGTGAACATCGACCTCCTCGTGGTATTACCCGGGGACCTTCTTTAACACTCATTTATGTACTTAGCTAACATGTGCCCTGAATTCTTCCATATGAACTATAAAATTATGGCTTAGCACGTCGGCCTAGTAACCCACTCCTGGAAAAAATAATTTCTATGAAAGATCGTATGTTAAAAGAGGACGTTAGAAACTTCAATAAAAAGCCAGTAGATGAAAGTCTTTCAAAGCTTTACCTACGATTCGGAATTCTAAAAGATTTTACAGTTGCTTTTGACATCTTTTTGGAGGAGGTGGTCTACCTATGCTTTAAAGCGGACATGTTTTGGAACACTTTTCTTGTCTTCTTCAATTCCTTATTTACAAGAGCCCGCTACCTTTTCACAGGCTGAAATTGTGGACAGATCCACCAAAAATTTGGCTCTCGTAGTACAAAAATGTCATTATTGTTTAAATATTACTCAAGTGCCATTTTTCCATAGCGTTACATTTGGCCAAATCGGGCCAAAAATATGTAGGCACTTGGTGCTGTCTTAAAGAAAGTAAAAGCATTTTTTGTAGGCACTCTGTTATACAAATTTCTGTCTTTGTCGTGTCTGATGCTACAAATGATTAGCTTTTTTTGCCACACGAGAAATTTCTTTGGGAATTTGGGAATTTGGTTTGTTTTTTTTTGTCCGGAGCTCTTCCTGAGCATTGCCTCATAAAAATCTTGACCTAAAAGCTGAGAAAAGTCTGTCAGTACGTATGTTTCGTCATCCATCACGCAATAGGTTTTTTTTTTTATAAAATCTTACTCCAATGTTTTTGCTAGTTTTTTTTTGCTTCTTAGCTCTTTACCGAATTGCGATCTGCAACTTTCTGAAGTTTGTGTGCCTTCAGGACAACTTAAGCTTTGGTTCGGTGGACAAAACTTTTATAGCATTTTACCATACAAACTGGTTTTCTGATCGAAGTGTTAGGCGCTCTTAGAAATAGTTGCTCGACTTCTTTTGCCTTACCAACTTTCCTTGGACCTTTTTTAATTCCTAATTCAGTTTTTCTTACAATGCTCAGGTCTTCCTTATACCGTTTAATGGCATTTGAAACAGTTTAAGGGTCAACACAATTTTTTTTTTTTAATTGAATAATGGATTTTTTGAAAAGCTTTAATTATATTTTCCTGTAATTTTTTTTTCGCAGTCCATTTTGATCGTATAATAATTGAAAGTTAATGAGTTTTAAAATAATAAAAAAAATATTTATTAAACTTTGGATAAGTTTTGGCTAAAACTCATTCGGAATACTCTTTATCTGTAAAAGCTAACATGATCCAAAAAATTATCTTATATTCTTAAACGAGCAATAATTGTATATATATATATATAGAATGGCTATCTCGAAAACGGCTCTAACGATTTTGATAAAATTTGGACAGTGGGTATCTTTTTTGATGTATAGGTCAAAGAAGAAGGGACTTTTGGAACTTTTACCTCTAAGAGGGTAAAAACGGGTAGAAAGGGGAAAAAATCGAAAACGCTATGTCTCCTAAAGTAATAGGTATAGAAACAAATTTAAAATTACATTTTAAACAGCTTTGAAAATAAGCGGACAGGTGTTTGGTACTTTTTTGAAACTATGTCCGATAGGGGGTAAAAAAGGGTGAAAATAGTTTTTTTGGCACCTTTTTAACCCACTCTTATATTTTAAACTAAAGAATATAGAAAGAAACTTGGTACTGCAATCAATAGATGTAAAAAAACATGAAACACGTATTTGGTACTTTTTTGATTTTGGAGCCAAAATGGGTAAAAAAGGGATAAAATGATAACTTAACATCTCCAAAGTAATATGAATAGGAACATTATACATTATGTTAAATGCGTTTTAAAAAAATGTACCAAATTCAATTGGCACCAAAAAAGTACCAAATATACATATGGAACTTTTAGAAAATAGGGAATAAAAAGGGGGAAAAATTAGTATTATTTTAAACAAATGAATGTTTGTCTGTATGTATGTTCTTTATAGAATAGTAAACTGTGAATTTGATTGTGTTATGCTCTTTAGCGAAGATGTTGCGGATAAGCCGGCGAAGGTCTTAAAGTTAATAAGACTAATTTCCGACAGATGGCGCCACTAAAAATTAATTAAATCGTAAACTGTAGATTTGATCATGCTATGATCTTTAGCAAAGTTGTAGCGCATGAGCCGACGAAGGCTTTTTAGTTGGTATGAATAATTTCCGACAGGTGGCGCTACAGAAACTTACTCAAAGTCAATTTAATCGTAATCTGTACATTTAATCATGCTACAATCTTTAGCAAAGTTGTTGCACATGAGCCGACGAAGGTTTTTTAGTTGGTATGAAGAAATTTCGACAGGTGGCGCTACTGAAATTTACTCAAAGTCAATTTAATCATATGCTGTACATTTAATCATGCTATAATCTTCAGCAAAGTTGTTACGGATAAGCCGAAGAAGTTTTATGAATTGGAATAAGCAAAGTCCGACAGGTGGCGCCACAGAAAACTACTCAAAATTAATTAAATCGAAAACTGTGCATTTGATCAGACTATAATCTTTAGCAAAGTTGTTGCGCATGAGTCGACAGAGGTTTCTGTTGATATGAATAATTTCCAAAATTATTCAAATGAGTTAAACTGTAAACTATGCAAACTATGTGTTGGTCGGACAAAATAAATCAAATAGTTCAAAATTAACTGAGTATTTCTACAATGTCTTTCCTCTAAATTTATTTTAGCACTTTATAATATAAAATATATAAAAACTTTAAAATTTTCCTCAAAATGCTTATCATAAAGCTCCGAGCAAGGCTCGGTCTACCAGGTACTAATTTGTTACACTTTGTATAAGTTTTGCCTAAATTAGAAAATAAATATTTTATTTGAGACTCCCTTAATACCCCATAAAATCGATAGACGCCAGCTTATCCTAATTTTATAATAATTTACGAAATATTTCATTAGTTTCGGTAATAAGCTATTTTATGCAAAATTTATTAACATGCCTTTTTGTATGCAAATTCAATGTTGAACTTTAAATAAAACATATTTTTAGTATTATTCATAAAAGAGTCTTTATATCTCAAGTCGTTTGATATTTATCGTTATTAAACCTAAACATATTTTAATGTGTATGACAAAACTGTTTTCGAAATGAAAGCAAAATTCAATAACATTTTCGAATAAAAAAAAACATTTGCAAGTAAATACACTGACATACACTGAACATTGTATTCAAACTAGACTAACAAATGCACGGAGAGAAATTTAGATATGTTGGCAGTTTGTCAAGTTGACAAGTTTAAAAAAAAACTTTTTTGAAAAATTTTTAAATATAGTCTTAAAGTTCCAAACCTGGGCCACACTGTAAGTTTTTTTTTTTTTTGTTAATGGGAAGAAATACTCAGGCGCATATGGGCAAATCCGAAAAACGTTAAACCAAGGACAAAATTTTAAAACTGTTAAAATCATGTATTTGTGTTTATGGAAAAATGTACCATATCTTGGTCCTTTAGAATATATAATGGATACAATTTTTGATGGCTCTGTTTGTGAATGGCAGGTCTTTATTTGCACCCATCTCGAATTTTTATAATTTTTTTTTAAATAATAGGTTTTATAAAAGTTCATAAAAATCGCAAAAACATCCATTTGAGTATCAAGTTTCAGTAGGAGCTCAAAGTCTGCTTAATTTTATACAAGAAGATGTAAAAGACCCCATCAAGAGTAATTGGAGTGATATAAATAACGTCAAGTAAAAAAGGGCTTACAGTGTGTAGCGTCCGTCACAGAAATAAAGTTTTTTTTTAATTTGAATAGTACAATTTTTCTTTTTTTTTTCAATTGAACTTGGTTCCTAAGAGAACTTAAACATTAGGCTAAAAATATATAGATGTTAATAAAATATATCATTTTACAGAATAATATGTAAAGGAAAGTGTGTAGCGTCCGTCACAGTATATATTTTTTCAAAATGATATTTATTAAATATAAAACTTACGAATACATATGAGTCTTATTCATAAAGCATTAACACTGTATAAAGAGTGTTCTAAAAAATATATGCATTTACTATTTTAGACAAAATTTATCCATAGTGCAAGAAATAATTTATTTTTTGATCAAGTTAGTTTCTATAGATATGTCAGATACTATTATTTTAGAAATTATTAATTTTCAATAGTTATTTCAATCAAAATGGACTGCGAAAAAAAAGTTCGTGAAAATATAATTAAAACTTTTCAAAAAAATCCGTCTTGGACTTTTAAAAAAATAGCTAAAAATTTGAAAGTTGACCCTCGAACGGTTTCTAATGCCATCAGACGGTATAAGGAAAACCTGAGCATTGAAAGAAAACCTGGATCAGGGAGAAAAAAAGGTCCTACAGATATTGGTAAGGCAAAAGAAGTCGAGCGACTCTTTCGAAGAGCGCCTAACACTTCTTTAAGAAAAGCAGCTCGTACGGTGAAATGTTCTACGAATATTGCACATAGAGTCAAAGCTTATGCTGGACTGAAGACATACAAAGTCCAAAAGGTTCCAGATCGCAATGCTATAAAGAACTTAGAAGAAAAAAAACAAGCGAAAAAATTGAAGTCTGATTTTATAAAAAAATACACCTGTTGTGTGATGGATGATGAAACATACGTACTGGCAGACTTTTCTCAACTTCCTGGTCAAGATTTTTATGTTGCTGATGAACGGGGCAATGTTCGGCAAGAGTTTCGCACAAAAAACAAACAAAATTCCCTAAGAAGTTTCTCGTGTGGCAAGCTATTTGCAGTTGTGGCAAAAGAAGTAAAGTATTTGTGGCATCTGGCACAATAAACACAGAAATTTATATAAAGGAGTGCCTACAAAAACGGTTGTTACCCTTTTTAAGAGAGCACAGAGTGACTACATTTTTTTGGCCCGATTTGGCATCATGCCATTATGGAAAAAAGGCACTTGAGTGGTACTCAAAGAATAATGTCATTTTTGTACCACGAGAGGCAAATCCACCTAACTGTCCAGAACTACGGCCTGTGGAAAGGTATTGGGCTCTGGTAAAAAAAGAATTGAAGAACACAGGAAAGATTTCCAAGAACATGCCCGATTTTAAGCGCAGGTGGAACACATGCTCCAAGCAACTGTAAAATCTTTAATGGGAGGGTTTCCGAAAAAAGTCGATAATTTTGCAAAACCCGAGTTCTAAGTAAACATTTTAATGCCAAATGATTTTGTATAATATGTCATTATATTTGCGTATTTTGTAGAGTTTTTATATTAAAAGGTTTGATTTTTATTTAAGAAAATCCAACTACAAATTTTATTTAGAGCACTCTTTACTTCCACAGATTAAATTTAAGGTATTAGGTGTTAAAAAAAAGCATACAGTGGGGCAAATTTGATGCTTTTGCAAAAAGAAATGTTATTTTTGGGACACTCTAATAGCTAGCCATAGCATTCTTGGCACGAAAACTATGAAGTAAAAAGTGTAAAACTTTAAATAAATATATTTATGTAGCCGTTTTGTGAAATATTATCTTGTGACCAAAAATGACATTTTTAACCGCAAAAATAAAGAGAAAGGAGATGAAATTCGGGAACAAATAACACCATTAGGTTCACTGATTTATTTCATATTTAAAAAAATATAAAATATGAATTTTTTCTAATAAAAAACATTCAAGTAAAAACTGTATCGTTCGTCATGTAGCGTCCGCAACAGTTCATTTATGGATTTTTGGTGAAACTGGAAACTTTAAAATATTTTTTAAAAGCTGTTTTGTAATCCTCTGATTTTCCTCTATCTTCAATGTATTTGCAATTTTTTTATTACTATGACCGATTTGATGAAAATTACAGAAACACGTGATGAAAAAAAGTCACTTCCATTTTTTGTAGCGTCCGTCACAGCACTTTAGAAGCGAATATCTTTTTCCTCCAAATTTAATATGTAAATTAACAAATGCCATTCGATAGTACAATCGATGGGCTAATATTCTCTGAAATCTGTGCAAAGATATCTCTTGTAAAACGACAATGGGATTAATTTAATTTAATTTTAATTTAATTTTTTTTAACGAAATCCGTATTTTAATTTAACAAAATCCGTACAAATGTATCGTCCGTCACGCAGGATTTGCCCATATGTACTGCCTTTACAATTATATATTTTGGGTTACTTTCTTTGGAAAGAGGATAGCAGAGAAGTGAAAGGTGAGGATACACTTCCTAAGATATAAATCTTTTTATTATTCAACACTGTAATTTCATGCCATGTCTACTTTTAGAACATTGAAGTTGCGCCATCTGTTGTTAGCTAAACACATTATTTAAGCCAATTTTATTTGTATTACATCGACGGCGTGTTAATGCTGTAAGGCTTACATAATGAAAGGAACAACTTATAATTGACACACTTAACAATTGTTCTTTCTTTGATATATAATTTTTAAAAGCTGTGCCCTTTTCTTGTTTAAACACTTTTGTCATTAAACTCATTCAATTTTTCTTTCCGTGTAGAGATTATGAAAAAACTTGTCATGAAAATGATATCACACACTACAATGGCCTTAAGATGAATGAACAAGAAAAAAAAACACAATAACAAGTGAATAAATATTATTATTGTGCATAAAATTTCTTTAGACCATTATATTATAACTTCCAGACTTGCATAATAATAATAAGAAAAAAATAAATAAAAAATGATAAGAAAATTATTCACACAAATTTCCATGGTCTATTATTAATGTTGTATGTAATATTACGAGGGCAGTTTGTAAAGTTGGTAAATTGTTTGAGATAGGCATGAAAAGAATCCAAATATTTGTGGCATCAGGCACGATTAACACAGAAATTTAAACGGAGTGCTTTCAAAATCGGCTTTAATGTTCTGAGACAGCACAGTGGTGTTTGTGGACATTCGATTTGAACTTCCCTATATTGCAACTGACTGGGAAAACTTCAGCAGGATGCAAATTCCACATACGAAGAACGAATTTTCTCTGTAGTGTTTTGTTTTGCCTACTGGCCAATCGACTAAGAAGCGATGAGCTCTAACAGATAGACGAGTATTGCGTAAGAAAGTTCGAGTATCGGAAACAAGTTCGCTGATTTCGTTAGAGTACATTCCAAAGTAGTAACGATAGAACAGTGCGACGCAACCCACATTGCGACGGTGCTCCAGTGGATCAATAGAGTTGGATTCCCTACTGTCACCGATGAGCACCTTTGCTGTCTCCTACACTATCAAGAAGCTTAAAAATAGACATTGAAGCACCGGTCCATACATGAGAATTGTATTTCATTTTCTATCGGATATAGGTGATGTAAATAGTACGGAGATCAGATGAAGTGAAGTATCTCTTACAACGTTTTAGGAAATCGAGGCACTTGAATGCTTCTTTCGACACTTGAAAAATGTAATTTATCCAACGGACATCACATTAAAATTTCATGCCCAGAACATCAAGTTAATGTGATTCCTCAATATTTAATTACTTACTTAAATGGTCCATATTTATAACCCATTAAGGTCAAAGGTATGTTTAAGAATTCCATGCGCTTCGATTTTCTGCGCTATTTTCCAATTTCGTAGGTCATGCTTTGAAAGATTTTCTTCTACGAAGTTTAGGTCGTCCTCTTCTTACATTTAGGTGTCCGTTTTTATTATTCTTGAGTTACTGGGCCGACGTTCTAACTCATATTGTTATAGTTTTCATGTGAGAACACGCGTCACTTGTTAGCTCACTACTTTAACGGTTGTTAAAGTAGATAGATATAGATAAGCCTGACCTTACCAAATTAAGACCAATCAAGACAGTTGCTGGTATCCGTCATCCCTTACATCATCCTCAATATTTACACCGCCCAATTATATAGAAGAAGTAACATGATTTGTCGTGCGTTTAGGCGTAAGCATACAATATTGAGTTTTCTGCGCTTTAAAATTAACTCTATTCGCACGACCCCAATCTGAAATTGTTTCTAAATCGCGGTTTAATGATGTTTTGTCACATAGCGCCAAAGACTAAGTCTATGATTAAATTAATATAAATGTCAAATGTTACTATCATCTGCAAAGGAGTAGATACGATTGGAAGTTTTACAAAAAAAAAGGCCGTTTATAAAGATAAGAAGTAGAGTAGAAGAAAGAACAGAGCCTTAAGGTACCCCTGAATTAATTGTTCCCACGGCAGTCGGTTCTTCGCACCGAAACGACTCGGAAATCTTAGGATTCCGACCAAGGACTCTGAGGAAGCTCCATATAAATCGAAAAAAAGTTATTACCGACGCCTAGGAAATATCCACAACCACAACTTTACTTTCGCCAAAACGGTGTATTAATTGACACCATTTTTCCGAAAGGAAAGCTAGCAGGTCTCCTGTTGTTGTTGTAACTGCGATATAATTGGTAATATCGTAGAAGTGGCAGTCCTTGGTCGGAATCCTAAGAATTCCGAGTCCTTCCGGTACGAAGAACCGACTGCCGTGGGAACGTAGCAGGTCTCCTGCAGAGCGTCGCCTACGAAATACATACTGGCGGTCGTTTAGCAGTTTGTAAGGTTCCAGATATTTAACGGGATGGTGGTTAACCATACTCCCATATCTTTGGAGAGTGCAGAACAAATTACTATGAGCGTAAATTTCCAGAGTTATTGGCCTCACTTTGTTTTGGGATACGCCAATCCCAAAACAGAGTGAGGCCAATAACTCTGGAAATTTACGCTCATAGTAATTTGTTCTGCACTCTCCAAAGATATGGGAGTACATTGGCAATCTTCCAACACCTTTCAACGAACGAATTGCTATTGGGCGGTAATTTTCAGGGTTGTTAGCCTCACCTTTTTTAAAGATTGGCGTAAAATTTGAAACCTTCCATAAGCGAGGAAATTTACAGGCATGGTACAAGGTGCTAAAGAGGTTAGCTAATCGATGCGTAAGCGTCGAACAGCACCAGTACTGGAATACCATCCGACCTGGAGACTTGCTTATGTTGAGATCCGCTTTACAGCACGAGCGCGAAGGAATATCTTTGGTATAGTTACAGATACTCTTTCGATCTCGGGCAGATGTTGAGAATTACTTGTGAATAATTCAGCTAAAAGATTAGCTCTATCAACTGGATCTGTGAATGTTTGACTATCCTTTAAAAGAGAAGAAATTGTAGAACTAGCATTATTCTTAACTCGTTTAACGAACGACCAGAAACTCTTACTGCACCGAGGACCAACAAGAATTTGAGTACAAAGACGTTGCTCGTACAGAGCTTTGTCACGTCTTAATAAAGGGGTTTTTAAAAAGAGCGCTACAAAAAAACAAAAACGGTTTTGGATATCAATGAAATTCTTTATTCCTGTAAAAGCACGTTTGATACCATTATGTATGGAACTCGTTTTTTTTTTGCATGGCCACCACGGGCACGCTTGCAGAAGTCCAGACGCTGAACCCAATTTTCGACGGTTTTTAAGCCTAAATTGCCGACACTGCTGCAATTTCACGTTCGATATTAGTACGAAGTTCATCAATCGTCGCTGGCTTGTTGGCATAGACCGTAGACTTGACGTAGCCCCACAGGAAATACTCTAACGTCAAATCGTACGACCGAGGCGGCCAATCGACAACACGTTCTCCAAACTTAGTTTTCAATAAATTGATTGTGACATTCGCTGTGTGCTTGTGGTGCAGTGCTGTGGGAACCACATGTCCTCCAAGTCAATATCATCCAATTGGGGTGAAAAAAAATCGGTTATCATTGAACGGTAGCGATTCCCATTCCCATTCACAGTAACGTACCGGTCTTCATCACGGCGGAAGAAGTACGGCCCAATGACGCCGCCGGCCAATAAACCGTACCAAACCGTAACTTTTTCGGGATGAAATGATGACTCAAGGAGTACGAGTGGATTGATGCCTGACCAATAGCGCATATTAGGTTTATTGACGAAGCCATTCAGCCAGAAATTATCCTCATCGCTGAAGATGATTTTTATACCCTTCGCCACCATAGGTGGAAATATTTGTCTTAGACCCACCTTTTAGTATACCAATAGGCTTAGAATCACTTTTTGAGTCGATTTAGCGATGTCAGTCAGTCCGTCCGTCTGGACGGCTGGCTGGACCCCCATGTAATCAAGCTACAGGTCGCAATTCTTTGACCTTAGTGGTGAAGCGTATCGTATGGTCGGGATTGATCGACTATAGCACTTTCTTACTTGTTTTTCATAACTTTGAGGCCACTGACTCCGAAATGACAAACCTTACTGAAAAGAAACCTTACTGAAAATAAATTGTTAAAAAATAACAAAATTAGAAAACTACCCTCGTAAACTTGCGTAAACGATAACAAATTTTATGGTTGGGAGAAGGGCAACAGCAGAGTAAGAAAAAAATCAATGATTTTTATTTGATTCATTCAATTATTTCCATTTCCAATAAAACAAAAACAATATAAACATTTTGAATAAATCAAATTGAGAATGAAAACAACAACAGGTGGCGCTATATTCCACTGACATTGAACTTAAGTTTTTTTTTTGCTTGCATTGATTCGTTTCATGTAAATTACATGAATATGTAAATTTAAAATTTATATGTAAACGATTACATGATTTACATACAAACATAAATAATGTCGAATGTTTAAGAGAATTTATGTTAATCTCCGAGCTCACCTTATGTTTACATTGTTTACATATTTACATACATATGCATTAATGTTTAGACATGTTTGTTTACAAAGTAATTAAATGTTAATTAAAATTAAGAAAAAAAATAACATTAGAACAAATATTTATGCACTTTGTGGTTTTATTTTAGGTTTACTTTGAGGCAAATTTCAATAAATAAATCAAATTTTAGGAAATATTAAAATTTTGAAATTTCCATATAACGAGGGCAGTTTGCTAAGTGATTTATATAAAGAAAGTTGTCCATAGTCCTAATGATAATTTAAAATTGGTAAGTAATGGAAGGCATAGAGAACCTAATTATGATTGATTTACTTTTATTAACATATTCCATATGTTCTTTATAGAATCGGAGGGAAAATATATAATCAGAGTCACTTCGATGTAATCTGACTTCAAGAGTATGCTCTGACCTCAAGAAAATGTTCCCTGAAAAGAAGTTTAGTGCCGAATAAGAGGTAATTTCCGAAACTCTGGCCTATTTTGAGGCTAAAGACAATTGGTATCAATAATAACCGCTATAATCGTTGCCCCAAAGAATTTGCTGACCACCTGTTTTTCTATACACAAATTTTTGATAAACAAATTTTCTATAGAAAAAATTTTGATAAAGAAATTTTCTATCGAAAAAATTTTGCTAAACAAGATTTTCTATAGAAAAATTTTTGATAAAAAAATTTTCCATAGAAAAATTTTTGACAAAAATTTTTATAGAAAAATTTTTGATAAAAAAATTTTCTATACAAAAATTTTTGATTAAAAAATATTCTATAGAAAAAACTTTGATAAAAAAATTTTCTAAAGAAAAATTTTCGACAAAAATTTCAATAGAAAAATTTTTTCTATACAAAAATTTTTGATAAAAAAATTTTCTATTCAAAAATTTTTGATAAAAAAATTTTCTATAGAAAAATTTCTGACAAAAAAATTTTCTATAGAAAAATTTCTGATAAAAAAACTCTATACAATAAAGTTTGATAAACAATTGTCTGATAAAAATGTTTCTATAGAAAAATTTTCTCAAAAAATATTTTTCTATAGAAAATTTTTCAATAAAAATGTTTTTCTACAGAAAAAGTTTCTTTAAATTTTTTCTATAGAAAAATTTTCTCTAAAAATATTTTTCTGTAGAAACATTTTCTCAAAAAATATTTTTCTATAGAAAAATGTTCTCAAAAAATATTTTTCTATAGAAAAATGTTCTCAAAAAATATTTTTCTGTAGAAAAATGTTCTCAAAAAATATTTTCCTATAGAAAAATTTTCTCCAAAAATGTTTTTCTATAGAAAAATTTTCTCAAAAAATATTTTTCTATAGAAAAATTTTCTCAAAAAATATTTTTCTATAGAAAAATTTTTTCAAAAAATATTTTTCTACAGAAAAATTTTCTCAAAAAATATTTTTCTAAAGAAAAATTTTCTCAAAAAATATTTTTCTAAAGAAAAATTTTCTCAAAAAATATTTTTCTATAGAAAAATTTTCTCAAAAAATATTTTTCTATAGAAACATTTTCTAAAAAAATATTTTTCTATAGAAAAATTTTCTCAAAAAATATTTTTCTTTAGAAAAATTTTATCAAAAATTAATTTTCTATAGAAAAATTTTCTCTTAAAAACATTTTTCTATAGAAAAATTTTCTCAAAAAATATTTTTCTTTAGAAAAATTTTCTCAAAAATATTTTTCTATAGAAAAATTTTCTCAAAAATTAATTTTCTATAGAAAAATTTTCTCAAAAAATATTTTTCTATAGGAACATTTTCTCAAAAAATATTTTTCTATAGGAACATTTTCTCAAAAAATATTTTTCTATAGAAAAATTTTCTCAAAAAATATTTTTCTTTAGAAAAATTTTCTCAAAAATTAATTTTCTATAGAAAAATTTTCTCAAAAAATATTTTTCTATAGAAAAATTTTCTCAAAAAATATTTTTCTTCAGAAAAATTTTCTCAAAAATTAATTTTCTATAGAAAAATTTTCTCAAAAAATATTTTTCTATAGAAAAATTTTCTCAAAAAAAATTTTCTCAAAAGATATTTTTCTATAGAAACATTTTCTCAAAAGATATTTTTCTATAGAAAAATTTTTTAAAAAAATATTTTTCTACAGAAAAATTTTCTCAAAAAATATTTTTCTACAGAAAAATTTTCTCAAAAATATTTTTCTATAGAAAAATTTTCTCAAAAATTAATTTTCTATAGAAAAATTTTCTCAAAAAATGTTTTTCTATAGAAAAATTTTCCCAAAAAATATTTTTCTATAGAAAAATTTTCTCAAAAGATATTTTTCTATAGAAAAATTTTCTCAAAAAATATTTTTCTACAGAAAAATTTTCTCAAAAAATATTTTTCTAAAGAAAAATTTTCTCAAAAAATATTTTTCTAAAGAAAAATTTTCTCAAAAAATATTTTTCTATAGAAAAATTTTCTCAAAAAATATTTTTATCGCTATAATCGTTGTCCCAAAGAATTTGCAGCCCACCTGTTACATCGCTTATCATGCTATGGTCTCCCCTTAAAGTTTATGTGTAACTTAGGTTTCCATATCTTTAATTTATTTTGGAGGTAATTCATTATCCACATGCTCGAATTACAAATACATTGCCTTACGAATAATCTTAACGCACGGTGGTTTAAAACAAATAAAAGTTGGAAATAAATCTGTATCTTCTAAACTGTAAGTTAGATTAAATCATTATGTATGAGAGAATTGATAGGGAAAACTCAAGCTTTCTACATTTTGAATTTATGTTTACCCTGTGCTTACACAAGGTGAATTATTGGGCGTCAAAGTGGACCACCTCAGAAGTAAAAAAAAGCTTTTGGACAGTGTAGCTCCTTCAATTTTTTTCCAATATGGTTGATTTTTTACATTTTGATATGAGCTTGATGAAACGAAGAAAAAACTTGGTTACTTTACTACAGTAACTGTTATGGGTTTTAAGTTATTTTGTTTAAAATAATTTTTATTAAAAAAAAATAATATTTGTCTTTTTTTAGTTTTAAGCCCATTGTGCTTTCGATATTAAATCCATAATTTTTTAAAAAATACTGACATACAGCCTACAGCTCAGGAAATAAATCAGTGAAAACCGTTTTTAAATATCTCAAACCGTTTAATGTTGAAAAATTTCCAAAGTCGAATATTTTTTGCTGATCGAAAAAAGTGAATTTTTTTTTCTCAAAAA
Organism: Stomorhina lunata; assembly: GCA_933228675.1. Lineage (NCBI taxonomy): Eukaryota > Metazoa > Arthropoda > Insecta > Diptera > Rhiniidae > Stomorhina > Stomorhina lunata. The sequence continues at coordinate 54,681,111 of OW121744.1, forward strand.
AAAAAATGGTATAAATTTTTACTTTTACAAAGAAGTTTTTTATTAAAGGTTAATGTTTTAGTCTATATTTATAGAGAATGGGGTTTTAGAATGATTTTAAACTAAAATTGAAGTCAGTGCAACATTCCCTTTACATACAGCATTGAAAGAAAATTTGTCAAATTTTTAAGAAAATTTTTGTGTTTTCGAACACATAACAAAAAATTCAAGACGATTTTGCAACTTTCTGAAATGCAGTTATATAGTGCCTTATATTCTCTTTAGATTTCAAAAATAAAAAGTAGCACGAATTTATAAACGAAACGAGAAAATTAAATTTTATAAAAAATGGCAAATTTCTATACACCATAATTTTAATTGCAAAAAAAAGGTCAATTGGGTTTTCTTTTTTAAAATTTTTGAAATTGTTTTACATGAACAATAAAATAATAACAGCAAAAAATTATTTATGTACCTTGTACAGTTTTTCAGAAATTTAAACTCAGACTTACAGTTTAAAAGATACAGATTTACTACCACTTTTTTTTTGTTTTAAACCACTGTGTGACGTATGGATTTGTTGAACATTTCTGAAAGTCAAGTATCTATTTACAAATGACAACTTATCAATTTGTGTATTAAATATTGTAACAAATATTTCTGTCATTTACATTAAGAACTTTTCAAATTAAAGCAACGAACAATTATTTTACAATTTGCATGCTGTTTTGATACCCTACAGCCAGTATAGTCGAAAGTTTATTATTAAATTAAGGATGATTTGAAAATAATGGTATTGTAACGATGCTTGTAAATGTCAAAAATGTTCGTAATCTAATTCGGTTGACAAGAGTCCCATTATACATCAATGGTATCGGGTATTCTAGGGTCGACTTGAACTACTCGAATACTTTCTTACTTGTCTTTTTTTTTCAAATAAAATTTTTAAATCGAATATGCAGCAAATGCATGAAATTTAATAAATTAATTTAGAGCAATTGTAATACAAATTAATTGAAGCATAGAATGAATTTTTTATATTAAACGATAAATAGAAACTGGTTCAATATACAACGTTTTTTTCTAATTCTTAAAGGTCGATCCATATGATATCCTACACAAGACCTCAATTTAGAGATTTTGGGAGATAACTTTGTAGAATTGTAAGACCAAATATACAACGAACAAAGATTTATAAACTTTTTTTTTTAATAAAATAGTTAATTTGTTAAATTATTAACCTTTTTGTAAGAGTTATTTTTTTTTGCATTACTTTGAGTGCCTTTTAAAAGAATGCATTACTTAATATTAAATAGCCACTCATGCTGAACTTATTTTTTTTCTTCCTACTTATATTAATATAAATTGATAGGCTTGATTCAAAAGTACTGCAGTATTTTCAATAGTAATGCAACAGTAATGCATTATTTTCTGATAAAAAAAATAATTTGTGTATTGTTACTACATTAAACTAGCCTTCATGTATAAATGATCCAAAAGTTTCGGATTATTTTCAATGGTAATGCAATAGTAATGCATTATTTTTTAGTAAAAAATAAGTGATTGAATTACATCAATCCCTTATTGGAACAATTTAAAAAAGCCTTTAGCCTAACCGAATAATACAGTTAACTAGATATTCTGAGCGATCGTTATACCATTACTAGTGTAGGGTATGTAAAATGTGAATTCACAACAATAGACACTTGCACGACCTGCTAATTAGTCAAATGAATCAAATGTTCAATGATTTATAAAATGAAAATATAATTAAAATATTATAGACAAAAATTTGAGATGACTTAACGACAAATTATAGAAATTGAAAGCAAACAAACTTAAATTTTTTAACAATTATCTTTTGAATTTTTTGCTAATTCAGAAAAATTTTCAAAAAAAACTATTTTTCTATATTTTCTATGGAAATTTTTTATCGAAAATTTTTCTATAGAAAAATTTTTTTATCGAAAATTTTTCTATAGAAAAATTTTTTTATCGAAAATTTTTCTATAGAAAAATTTTTTTATCGAAAATTTTTCTATAGAAAAATTTTTTTATCGAAAATTTTTCTATAGAAAAATTTTTTTATCGAAAATTTATAGATATATATATAGAAAAATTTTTTTATCGAAAATTTTTCTATAGAAAAATTTTCTCAAAAAATACTTTTCTATAGAAAAATTTTCTCAAAAAATATTTTTCTTTAGAAAAATTTTCTCAAAAAATATTTTTCTATAGAAAAATTTTCTCAAAAAATATTTTTCTATAGAAAAATTTTCTCAAAAAATATTTTTCTATAGAAAATTTTTTTTTAAAAAATATTTTTCTTTAGAAAAATTTTCTCAAAAAATATTTTTCTATAGAAAAATTTTCTCAAAAAATATTTTTCTATAGAAAAATTTTCTCAAAAAACATTTTTCTATAAAAAAAATTTTCTCAAAAAATATTTTTCTTTAGAAAAATTTTCGATAAAAAATTTTTTCGTTAAAAAAATTTTTCTATAGAAAAATTTTGGACAAAAATTTCTATTGAAAAATTTTTTGTGACCGTTGACCTATTTTTTCACTTTTCAATTCAGAGGCTGGAAATTTAAGAAATCAAAGACTTTTTGTCCCACCCTCGTACCTCTATGATAGTTGCAGATACTAAGAGTACTTTAAAAAGTTTGACCACTTTTTTTAAACACCCATTTCGGTATTTCTAGTGTTAAAACTTTATTTGTCTTATTCTTAAGTTTTTATTTTTATTATCATTTAATGTTCATATTCATATTCGTCACTCAAGGTGTTCTACTTTCATTTCATTTTCATTCTTTTCTTTAACAAACACAAAAAAAGTAAATTAAATACTTATTATTATAAATAAAGTAGTTGCTATTTTCTTAGTTATAGCAAAAATTTAATGTATAAGTAAAATTTTATAAAACTTTGCTAAGTTTTAAATTTTTTATGGAGGTGTGAAATTTTAAACTTTCTTATTTATTTTAAAGAAAAAAAAAATATTTGTTAATGAATCAAAAAAGATAAGAGTTAAAATTTTGGTATAAGGAATAGTTTGCTAAGAATATTTTAGAATATAAGCTAATAAATGCTTAAATAGGTCATTGAACAATTATTGATTAGTTTCTGGTATTACAAAAAGATAAATATTTATAACTTTTAAGTAATATTGAATAACTTTTCGAAACCTTGTCATTAGCTTTCAAAAGAAAAGTTTAAACAAAAGTTTATGTTAAGTAAGAAAAGGGCTATATCAGATGTTTTTCGTAAGGAAAAAAACATCTGATAGGAAGACATTTCTATAGAAAAGTTGACATAGGAAGACACTTCTATTAAAAAGTTGACGATAGGAAGACATTTCTATAGAAAAGTTGACGATAGGAAGGCATTTCTATAGAAAAGTTGACGATAGGAAGACATTACTATAGAAAAGTTGACGATAGGAAGACATTTCTATAGAAAAGTTGACGATAGGAAGACATTTCTATAGAAAAGTTGACGATTGGAAGACATTTCTATAGAAAAGTTGACGATAGGAAGACATTTCTATGGAAAAGTTGACGATAGGAAGGCATTTCTATAGAAAAGTTGACGATAGGAAGACATTACTATAGAAAAGTTGACGATAGGAAGACATTTCTATAGAAAAGTTGACGATAGGAAGACATTTCTATAGAAAAGTTGACGATAGGAAGACATTTCTATAGAAAAGTTGACGATAGGAAGACATTTCTATAGAAAAGTTGACGATAGGAAGACATTTCCATAGAAAAGTTGACGATAGGAAGACATTTCTATAGAAAAGTTGACGATATGAAGACATTTCTATAGAAAAGTTGACGATAGGAAGACATTTCTATAGAAAAGTTGACGATAGGAAGACATTTCTATAGAAAAGTTGACGATAGGAAGACATTTCTATAGAAAAGTTGACGATAGGAAGACATTTCTATAGAAAAGTTGACGATAGGAAGACATTTCTATAGAAAAGTTGACGATAGGAAGACATTTCTATAGAAAAGTTGACGATAGGAAGACATTTCTATAGAAAAGTTGACGATAGGAAGACATTTCTATAGAAAAGTTGACGATAGGAAGACATTTGTATAGAAAAGTTGACGATAGGAAACATTTCTATAGAAAAGTTGACAATAGGAAGAAATTTCCATAGAAAAGTTGAACACAGGAAGACATTTCTATAGAAAAGTTGACGATAGGAAGACATTTCTATAGAAAAGTTGACGATAGGAAGACATTTCTATAGAAAAGTTGACGATAGGAAGACATTTCTATAGAAAAGTTGACGATAGGAAGACATTTCTATAGAAAAGTTGACGAGAGGAAGACATTCCTATAGAAAAGTTGACGATAGGAAGACATTTCTATAGAAAAGTTGACGATAGGAAGACATTTCTATAAAAAAGTTGACGATAGGAAGACATTTCTATAGAAAAGTTGACGATAGGAAGACATTTCTATAGAAAAGTTGACGATAGGAAGACATTTCTATAGAAAAGTTGACGATAGGAAGACATTTCTATAGAAAAGTTGACGAGATGAAGACATTTCTATAGAAAAGTTGACGATAGGAAGACATTTCTATAGAAAAGTTGACGATAGGAAGACATTTCTATGGAAAAGTTGACGATAGGAAGACATTTCTATAGAAAAGTTGACGATAGGAAGACATTTCTATAGAAAAGTTGACGATGGGAAGACATTTCTATAAAAAAGTTGACGATAGGAAGACATTTCTATAGAAAAGTTGACGATAGGAAGACATTTCTATAGAAAAGTTGACGATAGGAAGACATTTCTATAGAAAAGTTGACGATAGGAAGACATTTCTATAGAAAAGTTGACGATAGGAAGACATTTCTATAGAAAAGTTGACGATAGGAAGACATTTCTATAGAAAAGTTGACGATAGGAAGACATTTCTATAGAAAAGTTGACGATAGGAAGACATTTCTATAGAAAAGTTGACGATAGGAAGACATTTCTATAGAAAAGTTGACGATAGGAAGACATTTCTATAGAAAAGTTGACGATAGGAAGACATTTCTATTGAAAAGTTGACGATAGGAAGACATTTCTATTGAAAAGTTGACAATAGGAAGACATTTCTATAGAAAAGTTGACGATAGGAAAACATTTCTATAGAAAAGTTGACGATAGGAAGACATTTCTATAGAAAAGTTGACGATAGGAAGACTATTCTATAGAAAAGTTGACGATAGGAAGACATTTCTATAGAAAAATTGACGATAGGAAGACATTTCTATAGAAAAGTTGACGATAGGAAGACATTTCTATAGAAAAGTTGACGATAGAAAGACATTTCTATAGAAAAGTTGACGATAGGAAGACATTTCTATAGAAAAGTTGACGATAGGAAGACATTTCTATAGAAAAGTTGACGATAGGAAGACATTTCTATATAAAAGTTAACGATAGGAAGACATTTCTATAGAAAAGTTGACGATAGGAAGGCATTTCTATAGAAAAGTTGACGATAGGAAGACATTACTATAGAAAAGTTGACGATAGGAAGACATTTCTATAGAACAGTTGACGATAGGAAGACATTTCTATAGAAAAGTTGACGATAGGAAGACATTTCTATAGAAAAGTTGACGATAGGAAGACATTTCTATAGAAAAGTTGACGATAGGAAGACATTTCTATAGAAAAGTTGACGATAGGAAGACATTTCTATAGAAAAGTTGACGATAGGAAGACATTTCTATAGAAAAGTTGACGATAGGAAGACATTTCTATAGAAAAGTTGACGATAGGAAGACATTTCTATAGAAAAGTTGACGATAGGAAGACATTTCTATAGAAAAGTTGACGATAGGAAGACATTTCTATAGAAAAGTTGACGATAGGAAGACATTTCTATAGAAAAGTTGACGATAGGAAGACATTTCTATATAAAAGTTGACGATAGGAAGACATTTCTATAGAAAAGTTGACGATAGGAAGACATTTCTATAGAAAATTTGACGATAGGAAGACATTTCTATTAAAAAGTTGACGATAGGAAGACATTTCTATAGAAAAGTTGACGATAGGAAGGCATTTCTATAGAAAAGTTGACGATAGGAAGACATTACTATAGAAAAGTTGACGATAGGAAGACATTTCTATAGAAAAGTTGGAATGAAACTTTTCAAAACGAAACCCGCAAATCAATGTTATGGAAGTGCAACATCTTTACATTATAGAGTCTTTGCCTATACTTTCCGTGCGAATAGAAAAAACTATGCAATGGGTTAATTGATTTTTAGCAAGTTTCAATCATTGTGAGATATGACACTTTAAAGCTTTCAAACCAATACAATTTTGATGCAAACTTTTTCGCATACCCAATTTTTAATTAAAAATTTTCTTTTCTAAAATACCTAAATGATGGTTTAATTATGAATCTATTTAAAAATCTTTCATCTTAGAAAAATTAAACAAAAATGACCTTCAAAATCAACGAGTACGAGACCAAAAACCAAAGAAAACTTGTAAGACGTAAGTTTTTAAAAATAAAATTTGTTTAGAAATAATGTAAATATAAAATTTATAAAAATAAATTTTTATTTATATTAAATTAAATTTTAGATTTAGCGGATGTATAAAATAAATATTTGTTTAACCCTTTAAGTGTTTATGATGAGAACATTCATCATGAAGATAAATTATATCAAATGAAAACTTGTAGGCTTTATATTTTTATATAAAAACCCAGGAAAAATAACTTCTTCCACAAGAGTCCACTAATGGGTTAATGTTGAAAAAAGTATGGTCACTCTTTCGAAAGATATTTTAGAAAAATTTCATATTTATTCTTAAAAACGGTTTATAAATTATATCTTTTAACTTTTAAGGTCTATAACTGCCAAACCAAAACCTTTTGTGATCTCTTTTGAAAGATATTTTAGAGCTATTTCATATAATATATGGTTTTTTTTACAATCGGTTAATAAATTACAGAGATATATTGGGTCTCATGCATAAAAACGAGTAAAAGCGCTGAGTTGAAGCAGGTGAGCAATTGCTCATGAAGTCGAGTTCTATCAAACAGCAACAGCTTTTGCTCAATTTCGTATGCATAAAAAAGAGTTCAAACCAATTGCAATTACTTGAGCAAAGGGAGTTCAAACGTGTAATTGTTATTAAAGTGTAAGCATATCATCAAGTGAAAGTGAAGTAGAACTAAATAAAAAATGACGACGTTTCTAATGCATCGTTTGTGTCATTTTGCATAATTCTACATAACTCGCTATTTCGTACGATACGTGAGTCATAAACTGAACCAGGCCAGGATATGTCAACGCTTGTAAAAAGTTCTTTTCCATCACAAGTTGCCTGCATATTTATAGAGTGGAATCCTTTTCTACAAATATATTCATCGCTTTGATTTGAGGGTTTTTTAATATTTATATGCATACAATCGATCACTCCAATTGCAAATGGAAAGCAATAATTTGCTTGCCATTTCATTTGAGCATCTTTAATTTCATCTGCATCTTTCGGGAATTTTATCCACTCGCTTACTTTGGCAGATATAAGTTTCGCAACTTCCGCAATAGTTCGCGACACAGTTGATTGATGGACTGCAATATATGTGGCTATACCATTTTGGAATCCAGGATCGGCACAAAATCTTAGAAACAGTTTAATTTTATCATAGTTGCTGAGGGCACCACCACGTGTTTCTTCTGACTCCTCAAAAAAGTAATTAGCCAACCAGCAGATGCTACTATCATCATACCTATGTATTTATCATTTTGTTATTAATAAAATAAAAAAAAAAATAATAACTACGAATACAAACCTGTACAGTTTTTTATCCTCACTTGCTAATTTTTTGTTACGCTGTTGATAACATTTTGTATTTCTTTGCGGTACAAAATATTCAGCCATGATTTCTTTTTAGTGGACGCGAGTCAACTGTAAGGCATGCTCAACAAAATTTGAGCAAGAGCTCACAAAAGAAAGCAAAAGCTTGTTTTTTTGCATATGAAAATGAGCACATGCTCATCTAACTTAGTTCAAACCGAGAAAGACGAGTTCAAACGTATGCAGTGAGTAAAAGCAAATTCATGAAATTTTATTATGCATACGACAAGCCCCTTTTACTCAAAAAAAAAAACGAGTCAGAGCTCAAGCTCACGTTTTATGCATGAGGCCCATTGATTTATATTAAATTTCTAAATATAACTCCCAAAACCAAAACTTTTTGGTACCTCTTTTGTAAGACATTTTCGATTTTTCATATAATGTACGTTTTCATACAATCGGTACATGAATTGCAGAGATATGTATATTGATTAAATTTTTGAAATTTTCAGGTCTATAACTTTCAAACCAAAACCTTTGTACACATTTTTGACATTCGTAATGTATGAAAATGACAAACACAGTTTAGAAGAACCAACAGCAAAAAAGTTTTACTCTGTTTTCGTTGAGTATACTCGTCATCGCTAATAAATAATTAAACAGTTAAAGGGTTAAACAAATGTGCTAAAATATTTTAACATTATAAAAACAAAGTAATAGCTTATGTATCGGGTGTTTTTTATTGAGGTATAGAACTTTAAGTTGGCATCACTTTTTTAACTGGCGGCCATTTTGTCAGCTGTCAAGTGATTAATATTTAGTTTGGTTTGCCATTTCATCATGAACAGGTTGACAAAAGAACAACGCTTGCAAACCGTGCAAATTTATTTCGAAAATAATGGTTCAGTTCGCGAAGTTTACCGCAAGCTCCGTCCATTTTATGGTCGACATAATCGTCCATCAGAGCAATTAATTCGGTTAACCATGGATCGTTTTCGCACTACGTTTACTCTATGTGATAATACGCATCCGCAGCGACGTCGAACAGTGCGCACCGAAGAAACAATTGCCGCTGTAGAGCAAAGTGTTGAGGAGGACCCGAATGAATCGATTCGCCACCGTTCACAGCAATTGGAGCTTTGTCCATCAACTTTATGGAAGATTTTGCGCAAAGATCTTGGCTTGCGACCTTACAAGATCCAGCTTGTGCAAGAATTAAAGCCGCGAGACCATGCAATGCATCGTGATTTTGGTGTATGGGCCGAAAATGAGATTGATCTCGATGCTGATTTTCATCGCAAAATTTTGTTCAGTGATGAGGCTCATTTTTGGTTGAATGGCTACGTCAACAAGCAAAATTGCCACATTTGGAGTGAAGAGAATCCACATGAGACCCTTGAGACGCTATTACATCCACAAAAACTGACTGTTTGGTGTGCTCTATGGGCTGGTGGAGTCATTGGGCCATACTTCTTCCGAAATAATGCTGGAGAGTCAGTTACCATAAATGGAGACCGGTATAGAGCCATGATAACCGACTATTTTGTTCCCCAATTGGATGGCATGAATGTGGATGAGTTGTGGTTCCAACAAGACGGCGCTACATGCCACACAGCGCACGTCACAATTCATTTATTGAAGGAAACATTCGATGAGCTCATAATTTCGCGGAATGGACCTGTCAATTGGCCACCAAGATCGTGCGATTTGACACCACTGGATTATTTTCTTTGGGGATATGTGAAGTCGCTCGTCTACGCCAACAAACCAGAAACGTTAGGGGACTTGGAAGCCAACATTCGTGGCGTTATTGCCAACATACGGCCCCATATGCTCGAAAAAGTAGTTGAAAATTAAACCTGTAGAATTGGCTTTATTCGAGCCAGCCGCGGCGGCCACATACCCGAAATCATATTTAAACATTAATGGCATAAAATTATCCTTCCAATAAAGCCAAATTGATGGACATTAAAACGATTTTCTTGTGTTTTATTTCAATTCGAAATTTTATACCTCTAAAAAAAACACCCATTATGTATTGCTTTTCAAAATTTGCGACTTAATATGAATACTCTTAATAATGACAATAAATCATTTTTTTCATATTTTTTTTACAGAGATTTGGTAATGATGATTCACTTTCATATTTTTTATTGACAATTTAAACAAATAAGAAGGTACTAAAGCCCGTCAAGCCCGACGATATGATACCCTTGTCAGAGACATACATATATGAACATATTTGTAAACTTTCTCTGTTCGAAGTTTTAGTATTAAACTTTGGTTATCTTCAAAAATTTGTAATAAAATTTGTGGCTCTGACTGGCCTCAATTCCGGGAAGTCAGTCTTATGGAAAGTACTCGAAATAATGGATTGATTTCGGCCCACTACTAAAGCAAGTGTTTGTGCCAAAATCGTTTAATCTTTAAAAGTGCATACTTGATCTTGAATATCAGCTTCATCTATGTTTTTACAGACCTTAATAGGGCGGGTGGGTCCGTCACTTTTTGAAATAATAGCCTCTTAATTGAAAAATTTAAGACAACCTCGCGTCTTGAGAAAATCGAATATTTTCTTACACCAGTTTCAAAATCCATTTTTGAATTTTTTAGAAATTTTGTTCAACAAATATTACAAATTCAAATTTTTTTCATCGCTGAGTCAAAATAATATTCAAATGAAAGAACAAAAAATACCTGCTATTTGAATTCGACTAATTTCACAAAAATGTAATTTGGTCATATTTTGAGAAGATGCTTGGTAAATTTTACTTTTGATAAAATTTAACAAAACTAATGCATATTACTGTCCAGTCCAGTGGAGAATTGTATTAGATTAACCCTTTCTTTCCCGGGGTCAAAAGTAAAAATTTAGATTTGTTGTTTTTCTTGGCAAATTTACGAAAATTTAAGAATTTATTAGCAAATTTCAAATGAAACGAAAAAAATATTATTTCCAAGTTTAAGCCCTTTAAATTAAGAGAATAAATTTTAAGCCTTAAAAGACATGGACTCTAAATTTTGATATAAAACATTTGGGGCATTTTAGTCCCCATATCAGTTTAAAGTTAAAATTATACCCTTCACCACCATCGGCGGAAAGGGTATTATAAGTTTGCGCTGATGTATGTAACGCATAGAAATATTTGTCTTAGACCCACCTTTAAGTATACCAATAGGCTATAATCACTTTCTGAGTAGATTTGGCGATGTCCGTCCGTCTGTCTGGCTGGACTCCCATGTAAACCAAAAATTTACTTCTTATAGGAAATTTTAAAAAAAGTTGACTATTTATAAGAAATTTTTCAAAAATTTACTTTTTTAGGACATTTTTTAAAAATTTACTTTTTATAGAAAATTTTTCAAAAATTTACTTTTTATAAGAAAATTTTGAAAAATTTCCAATTTTTATAGAAAATTTTCAAAAATTTACTTTTTGTAGGAAATTTTTTAAAAATTTACTTTTTATAGAAAATTTTTCAATTTACGAAAAATTTCTTATAAAAAGTAAATTTTCGAATAATTTCTTATAAATAGTCATTTTTTTTAATTTCCTATAAAAAGTAAATTTTTGAAAAATTTCCTATAAAAAGTAAATTTTTGGAACATGTCCTATAAAAAGTAAATTTTTGGAAAATGTCCTATAAAAAGTAAATTTTTGGAAAATGTCCTATAAAAAGTAAATTTTTGGAAAATTTCCTATAAAAAGTAAGTTTTTGAAAAATTTCCTATAAAAAGTAAATTTTTGGAAAATGTCCTATAAAAAGTAAATTTTTGGAAAATTTCCTATAAAAAGTAAATTTTTGAAAAATTTCCTATAAAAAGTAAATTTTTGAAAAATTTCCTATAAAAAGTAATTTTTTGGAAAATGTCCTATAAAAAGTAAATTTTTGAAAAATTTCCTATAAAAAGTAAATTTTTGAAAAATTTCCTATAAAAAGTAAATTTTTGAAAAATTTCCTATAAAAAGTAAACTTTTGAAAAATTACCTATAAAAAAGTAAATTTTTGAAAAATTTCCTATAAAAAGTAAATTTTTGAAAAATTTCCTATAAAAAGTAAATTTTTGAAAAATTTCCTATAAAAAGCAAATTTTTGAAAAATTTCCTATAAAAAGTAAATTTTTGAAAATTTTCCTATAAAAGTAAATTTTTGAAAAATTTCCTATAAAAAGTAAATTTTTGAAAAATTTCCTATAAAAAGTAAATTTTTGAAAAATTTCCTATAAAAAGTAAATTTTTGAAAAATTTCCTATAAAAAGTAAATTTTTGAAAAATTTCCTATAAAAAGTAAATTTTTGAAAAATTTCCTATAAAAAGTGAATTTTTGAAAAATTTCCTATAAAAAGTAAATTTTTGAAAAATTTCCTATAAAAAGTAAATTTTTAAAAAATTTCCTAAAAAAAGTAAATTTTTGAAAAATTTCCTATAAAAAGTAAATTTTTGGAAAATGTCCTATAAAAAGTAAATTTTTGGAAAATGTCCTATAAAAATTAAATTTTTGAAAAATTTCCCATAAAAAGTAAATTTTTGAAAAATTTCCTATAAAAAGTAAATTTTTGAAAAATTTCCTATAAAAAGTAAATTTTTGAAAAATTACCTATAAAAAAGTAAATTTTTGAAAAATTACCTATAAAAAGTAAATTTTTGAAAAATTTCCTATAAAAAGTAAATTTTTGAAAAATTTCCTATAAAAAGTAAATTTTTGAAAATTTTCCTATAAAAAGTAAATTTTTGAAAAATTTCCTTTAAAAAGTAAATTTTTGAAAAATTTCTTATAAAAAGTAAATTTTTGAAAAATTTCCTATAAAAAGTAAATTTTTGGAAAATTTCCTATAAAAAGTAAATTTTTGGAAAATTTCCTATAAAAAGTAAATTTTTGGAAAATTTCCTATAAAAAGTAAATTTTTGGAAAATGTCCTATAAAAAGTAATTTTTTTTGAAAATTTCCTTTAAAATGTAAATTTTTGGAAAATTTCCTATAAAAAGTAAATTTTTGGAAAATTTCCTATAAAAAGTAAATTTTTGAAAAATTTCCTATAAAAAGTAAATTTTTGAAAAATTTCCTATAAAAAGTAAATTTTTGAAAAATTTCCTATAAAAAGTAAATTTTTGAAAAATTTCCTATAAAAAGTGAATTTTTGAAAAATTTCCTATAAAAAGTAAATTTTTGAAAAATTTCCTATAAAAAGTAAATTTTTGAAAAATTTCCTATAAAAAGTAAATTTTTGAAAAATTTCCTATAAAAAGTAAATTTTTGAAAAATTTCCTATAAAAAGTAAATTTTTGAAAAATTTCCTATAAAAAGTAAATTTTTGAAAAATTTCCTATAAAAAGTAAATTTTTGAAAAATTTCCTATAAAAAGTAAATTTTTGAAAATTTTCCTATAAAAAGTAAATTTTTGAAAAATTTCCTTTAAAAAGTAAATTTTTGAAAAATTTCTTATAAAAAGTAAATTTTTGAAAAATTTCCTATAAAAAGTAAATTTTTGGAAAATTTCCTATAAAAAGTAAATTTTTGGAAAATTTCTTATAAAAAGTAAATTTTTGAAAAATTTCTTATAAAAAGTAAATTTTTGAAAAATTTCCTATAAAAAGTAAATTTTTGGAAAATTTCCTATAAAAAGTAAATTTTTGGAAAATTTCTTATAAAAAGTAAATTTTTGGAAAATTTCTTATAAAAAGTAAATTTTTGGAAAATGTCCTATAAAAAGTAAATTTTTGGAAAATGTCTTATAAAAAGTAAATTTTTTGAAAATTTCCTTTAAAATGTAAATTTTTGGAAAATTTCCTATAAAAAGTAAATTTTTGGAAAATTTCCTATAAAAAATAAATTTTTGAAAAATTTCCTATAAAAAGTAAATTTTTGAAAAATTTCCTATAAAAAGTAAATTTTTGAAAATTTTCCTATAAGAAGTAAATTTTTGAAAATTTTCCTATAAAAAGTAAATTTTTGAAAAATTACCTATAAAAAAGTATATTTTTGGAAAATGTCCTATAAAAAGTAAATTTTTGAAAAATGTCCTATAAAAAGTAAATTTTTGAAAAATGTCCTATAAAAAGTAAATTTTTGAAAAACGTCCTATAAAAAGTAAATTTTTGAAAAATTTCCTATAAAAAGTAAATTTTTGGAAAATTTCCTATAAAAAGTAAATTTTTGGAAAATTTTCTATAAAAAGTAAATTTTTGGAAAATTTTCTATAAAAAGTAAATTTTTGGAAAATTTCCTATAAAAAGTAAATTTTTGGAAAATTTCCTTTAAAAAGTAAATTTTTGGAAAATTTCCTATAAAAAGTAAATTTTTGAAAAATTTCCTATAAAAAGTAAATTTTTGAAAAATTTCCTATAAAAAGTAAATTTTTGAAAAATTTCCTATAAAAAGTAAATTTTTGAAAAATTTCCTATGTCCTATAAAAAGTAAATTTTTGAAAAATTTCCTATAAAAAGTAAATTTTTGAAAAATTTCCTATAAAAAGTAAATTTTTGAAAAATTTCCTATAAAAAGTAAATTTTTGAAAAATTTCCTATAAAAAGTAAATTTTTGAAAAATTTCCTATAAAAAGTAAATTTTTGAAAAATTTCCTATAAAAAGTAAATTTTTGAAAAATTTCCTATAAAAAGTAAATTTTTGAAAAATTTCCTATAAAAAGTAAATTTTTGAAAAATTACCTATAAAAAAGTAAATTTTTGAAAAATTACCTATAAAAAGTAAATTTTTGAAAAATTTCCTATAAAAAGTAAATTTTTGAAAAATTTCCTATAAAAAGTAAATTTTTGAAAAATTTCCAATAAAAAGTAAATTTTTGAAAAATTTCCTATAAAAAGAAAATTTTTCCCTGGTTATTTGAGGGTTAATTTCTAAAAAAAATATGACAGAAAGAAGATTTCGGAAGTATATTTTAGCACGCATATTATACATATTTAAGTAGTTATTTGTCTGTTTGAAACTAGAACCATTTTGAGCCTATGGGTACGCACGCAAGGGTTAACTTATAAAAGATTGTAATTAAAGGCTTCTTTGAACGATTTGTTGAATTTTTATTCAAATATAATAATAAAAACATAATAATTTTTAGTACCTTTTTTGAAAAAATTTTATATTTTTAAGAATTTCACTTTTGACCCTGGTAACAATAGGGTTAATGACATCCGATTTCAACCAAAGTTTTAATATATATAGCCATAGAAACAATAATAATACAATATGTTTATAAAAACTGCTAATATATAACAATTCAGGTGTTTTTTTTTTTAACTTTGGTGAAAAATTGGATTTTTGTCCAAATTCTTCGACTTTAAGTCTCAGGTACGGCTAAGCCGTAAGAGATATCGATTTAATTATTTCTTTGTGCTAATCTGCAGGGTGCTTTTACTAACACTCTGAAACATGTTTTTACATTTTTCAAATTCGTTTAATAAACTATTGAAAAAAACAAAAAAGGAGTTTTGAAAACGGTATGAAATAAAATATTTTTTTTAGTCCAATGCAAAAGTGACTTAACGTTGAAGTTTTTCTAAGAAGGCTATGGTCAAATATGGACTAATTTCAATACCAAACTTTTCCAATTTTTGGCTTATGCCTTGTTTTGGCTCTTTAATGGTAGGTGTACTTTAAAAGCTACAATTTTTATCATTTTTGGTAAGTTTTAGACACATAGTTTCGTTTAAGTGCAGGAACACACCTAATACTTTTCTTTTAAATTTAATTTTTCTTTCATTAACGTTTTATTTTATCTTGACTTTTGTAACCTTAATTTAATAACAAATTAAAGTTAATAATAAATTAAGTAACAAATTCACATAACTTTTACTTTTAACGATTTTGTTAAAGTGAATTTTATTTGAAAATTTTATTTAAAAGTCGGGAGTTTCTTAGACTAAATTTTGAATGACTCAGTTTTTTTTTTACAAATTAGTTAAGGGTTTGGGACTTTGTTTGCTAATTTTATGATCGTATAACAGCAGTTATCGGTTATTAAACAAAACAAATTTTAAGGTTAAAGATAACAAAAAAGCGCTCCTAAAGGCAAGTGGGTGGGTGGCTATAAGATATAAGTATTTCCCAGTGGAACTTATGTTTGAGGAGGGTCTTTAGATAAAAACTTTCTGTTTAACCCATTTGGGAAATTTTATAATGAGTCATTTAGTGTCAAACTTTGGCTCAAATGCCCTATTGTGTCATTACTATTTATTATCCAATTTTAAAGAACACATTAACTAAAAGACGCTACAATTACAAAATATTCTTAACAAAGTTGGCAAACAGAATAAATATTTTAAAATGTAGTATTAGATTAATTGTTGGCTACAGTTTTTTTTTTCTTTCTAACAAATTCTATTATATTTTTCTATTTTTGTCTATTGACATGAAATTAATTGCTTTCAGTTCGATCTCACCTGTTTTTAGATTTATTTTAACACAAGAAAAATTTTAAAAATTTTCAAACAAATTCTTTACATAACAAAGAAAAAGGTATCAGATTAGGTCCAGGTTGGATGTACAGAACCCTATGACCCTCAAATCGAAAACCTTTTAGAATTAAAAGTACCTTTTAGAATTAAAAGTACCTTTTAGAATTAAAAGTACCTTTTAGAATTAAAAGTACCTTTTATAATAAAAAGTACCTTTTAGAATAAAAAGTATCTTATAGAATAAAAAGTATCTTATAGAATAAGAATTACCTTTTAGAACAAAAAGTAACTTTTAGAAAAAAGTACCTTTTATAATAAAAAGTACCTTTTATAACAAAAAGTAACTTTTATAATAAAAAGTACCTTTTATAATAAAAAGTACCTTTTATAACAAAAAGTACTTTTTAGAATAAAAAGTACCTTAAAGAATAAAAAGTACCTTTTAGAATAAAAAGTACCTTTTAGAATAAAAAGTACCTTTTAGAATAAAAAGTACCTTTTAGAATAAAAAGTACCTTTTAGAATAAAAAGTACCTTTTAGAATAAAAAGTACCTTTTAGAATAAAAAGTACCTTTTAGAATAAAAAGTACCTTTTAGAATAAAAAGTACCTTTTAGAATAAAAAGTACCTTTTAGAATAAAAAGTACCTTTTAGAATAAAAAGTACCTTTTAGAATAAAAAGTAACTTTTAGAATAAAAAAGTTACTTTTAGAATAAAAAATAATTTTTAGAATAAAAAGTACCTTTTAGAATAAAAAGTACCTTTTAGAATAAAAAGTACTTTTTAGAATAAAAAGTACCTTTTAGAATAAAAAGTACCTTTTAGAATAAAAAGTACCTTTTAGAATAAAAAGTACCTTTTAGAATAAAAAGTACCTTTTAGAATAAAAAGTACCTTTTAGAATAAAAACTACCTTTTAGAATAAAAAGTACCTTTTAGAATAAAAAGTACCTTTTAGAATAAAAAATACCTTTTAGAATAAAAAGTACCTTTTAGAATAAAAAGTACCTTTTAGAATAAAAAGTACCTTTTAGAATAAAAAGTACCTTTTAGAATAAAAAGTACCTTTTAGAATAAAAAGTACCTTTTAGAATAAAAAGTACCTTTTAGAATAAAAAGTACCTTTTAGAATAAAAAGTACCTTTTAGAATAAAAAGTACCTTTTAGAATAAAAAGTACCTTTTAGAATAAAAAGTACCTTTTAGAATAAAAAGTACCTTTTAGAATAAAAAGTACCTTTTAGAATAAAAAGTACCTTTTAGAATAAAAAGTACCTTTTAGAATAAAAAGTACCTTTTAGAATAAAAAGTACCTTTTAGAATAAAAAGTACCTTTTAGAATAAAAAGTACCTTTTGGAATAAAAAGTACCTTTTAGAATAAAAAGTACCTTTTAGAATAAAAACTACCTTTTAGAATAAAAAGTACCTTTTAGAATAAAAAGTACCTTTTAGAATAAAAAGTATCTTTTAGAATAAAAAGTACCTTTTAGAATAAAAAGTACCTTTTAGAATAAAAAGTACTTTTTAGATAAAAAAGTACCTTTTAGTATATAAATTACCTTTTATCAATTTCTAATTTAAAAACGCTTGAATCTTTAAAATTTGGTACACCCAGCACCATTTCCATCATCATCATAAAAAATCAATATCTTCTTATTATTTGACTTGACCAATTTTTTTGACTTTCATCTGTTTTTCTCTTATTTTGTGTTAAAAATTCATACAATATTAATTTTTAGAAATATCTATTCCTTTTTTGGAGGCCAACAATTTTTTGTCTTAGATGTTAAATGCCAGCATGTGGGCGCATTTTGACAAAAACAAATTTATTTATGTATTTATAAAAAAATAAACACAAAATTTTCCAAAAGTATAAATCTAGAGTAGCTGTAAAATATCTATAAATCTCGACATTGGAATTCTATAATAAGTAGTAAAAATGAATCAAGAATGCAATTTCAAGAGTTTTCTTGATTTTTTTGTGGTTTTCCGAAATTATGATAAAAATATTTATGACGACATATTTGGATAAGGGCTTTAAAAAGAGAACAACGTCCGAAACGGAAGTTGAAATGCTTAAAATGTATTTAAAAGTTGATAACTGATAAATAATAGAATTTTATTTTATCATTTTCCATTATATTTTTCCGAAATATCACAGTGATTTGTAGTTACCAATTATAGATTTTTAAAGGGATATTATTCATAGAATTTTACTTTAAATTAAACTAAAATATTTTAGAGAAAATTTGGAAATATGTAATCCACTTTAAGGTATCTATATAGAACACAAAATGAATACCAATAATTCAAATCCGATTTGTAATTCCTACAAATAAAACAGTTTAAGAACGAACAAACAGTTTGTAATATCATGATTCATAAATAAAAATAAACAAAAAAGTATGATTATGTGAATAATTTTTTTTGTAAAAATAAATTACAAAATGTGGCAAACTCATTAAATATCTCATCACATAAACCGAGAATGTACATAAACAGCAAACGGATGGATGACGATGATGTTGATGATGATGATGATGATGAACACTAAATGCATAATGCAGTACAAAATTTATAAGATACAAATATGTATCTTAAGAGAAACAACAGGGCTTATTGAGCATTCCTATGCCTACAGATATGACAGAGGAGGGATTGAGGAAAACAATAGGAAATGATTTAAGAAAAAAAGAATTTGTCATTTCGAAGCATTGCTAAATATGTTTAAATATTCTTAAGAATTAAAAATATTTGGCTGAGCACATATTAAATGGTAATTTTTATACCAAAAAATACTTTTTTTTAATCCAATCCAAATGCAATACAATTTTAAGAAACATTTGGACCTTAACTAATTTCTGACATAGATCACACAAAAAGGTAGGAGAAACTAATTGTAATATTAGTAAATGGTACTTTAATTCTAAAAAGTACTTTTTATTTTTGAAGATACTTTCTTCTATTTATTCTAAAATACTGCTTTTATGCTCGAGACTAAAAAACTACCTTAAAAAGATTTTTTTTAGCTAAAAGACATTTTTTAATTTTAGTCTTTGTTATCAAAGGTCCTTTTTACTCTAGAAGGTTCTTTTTATTCTAAAAGGTACTTTTTATTCTAAAAGATACTTTCTATTCTAAAAGATACTTTCTATTCTAAAAGGTACTTTTTATTCTAAAATGTACTTTTTATTCTAAAAGATATTTTTTATTCTAAAAGGTACTTTTTATTATAAAAGGTACTTTTTATTCTAAAAGGTACTTTTTATTCTAAAAGGTACTTTTTATTCTAAAAGGTACTTTTTATTCTAAAAGGTACTTTTTATTCTAAAAGGTACTTTTTATTCTAAAAGGTACTTTTTATTCTAAAAGGTACTTTTTATTCTAAAAGGTACTTTTTATTCTAAAAAGTACTTTTTATTCTAAAAGGTACTTTTTATTCTAAAAGGTACTTTTTATTCTAAAAGGTACTTTTTATTCTAAAAGGTACTTTTTATTCTAAAAGGTACTTTTTATTCTAAAAGGTACTTTTTATTCTAAAAGGTACTTTTTATTCTAAAAGGTACTTTTTATTCTAAAAGGTACTTTTTATTCTAAAAGGTACTTTTTATTCTAAAAGGTACTTTTTATTCTAAAAGGTACTTTTTATTCTAAAAGGTACTTTTTATTCTAAAAGGTACTTTTTATTCTAAAAGGTACTTTTTATTCTAAAAGGTACTTTTTATTCTAAAAGGTACTTTTTATTCTAAAAGGTACTTTTTATTCTAAAAGGTACTTTTTATTCTAAAAGGTACTTTTTATTTAAAAAGGTACTTTATCTTATAATCGCTTAAGAGTTCATAAAAATTCGTAGTCTGTCGGGAGTAGTTTTAAATCCATATCGCACTTGTTCTTCAAGAGGGTATTAACTCAAAATTTTTAAATTTTACTTTTTTAAAGAAATTGATGTGTAGTAGCCTTATCTACCCACTGTAAAAATCTGACATCATTCTCACTATAATTTCACCAAAAAAACTACAGTTTTACCCCTCTTCCTTATACCGTGATACTACCGCGTCCCACTTGATACAATTTGCAAATCTTAACTTTTCGCTGTAAAATAGTCAAATGGTTCATTTATATTGAAATAGGGTTAAATCGGTCGATCATTTCGATTTGCCAGAATTGAGACAAATGCTCATGAAAGCCACAATTTTTAGGAATTTAAAAGATTTAAGTGTAAAGAATCATTGTAAGTGACAGCATTCAATTTTATTTGGTATTGGTCGATATTTGACAGGAGCTCTGTTTTCGAATGATGTCAAAATATAAAACGGATATTTTTCTCAGAATTGCAAAATTTTCTAGATTTGTTGAAAATCGACATTTGTTGAAAATCGACATTTGGACCTTAGTAGTTAAGGATATCTCAGAAACCACAGTCATGCTCTAGTATTTTTTGAATTTAAATTTATTACCGTTTAATTTGTGTTTTATGGGAATATCCCCATTTTCAATTACTCCATTTTACCATTTTATATCTAAATTGGAAGATATAGTAAGTGCCAATGGATATCGATATGATATTAGATACCAGTTTAAGGGGACATTTTAAAAGAATATATTGTAAATAAAAAATGGTACCATCTTGGTCTAAAAAGTACATTTTGTTTTTATAATAGATACAAAATTATGTAAGCTATTTTCCATCCCTGCTTTGAAACATTCATGATGAAGGGATACACACTATAAAGTTTTTTAAATTTTCTCTTCAGCTACCAGCACAGTCGCAAATTTGCATATGTGTTAGTGCCCTTTGCTGCTTTAAAAGATACGTGTATGTATTTGACAGATTTCGGACTATTAGTTTGTGAGATATAGCACTTTAAGTGAATAAACTTTTATCAGTTTAGGCGAAAAAAGTACATTTGAAGCCAAAATTTGTTTTTTATATCGTGCGGGCCATTTAAAAGTTTAAGTTAAAAATGTAATAAAAAAAGGGTTCAAATTTTCACACATTTTTTATTGTGAATTACAATTGTTTCGGTTAGAAATTGATCACTTGACTTAAAATATAATATTGTCCAACGCATCTTGAAGCCAAGTCATCAAACGACATGATATATGTGGCAAGTTGAAATCAAACATTGTTCACATCAATACCATGAAAAGCAGACACAAAAAACGGTTATCTAGGTCCGATAGGTGTCTCCATTGATCTTAATGCTTGCTGCGTTTTTGATCAATTGTCTTTGTTTTGGAAATGGACATCCAAAAAATTTCAATGTTGCTCAAAATAACAGGTGGTTCCAATTTTAACCGATAGATGGCTCACCTAATAAATATTATTAAAGAGTGCTCTAAATAAAATTTGTAGTTGGATTTTTTTAAATAAAAATCAAACCTTTTAATATAAGAACTCTACAAAATACGCAAATATAATGACATATTATACAAAATCATTTAGCATTAAAATGTTTACTTAGTTCTCGGGTTTTGCAAAATTATCGACTTTTTTCGGAAACCCTCCCATTAAAGATTTTACAGTTGCTTCTGATACCTTTTTGGAGCATGTGTTCCACCTGCGCTTAAAATCGGACATGTTCTTGGACATCTTTCCTGTGTTCATCAATTCCTTTTTTACCAGAGCCCAATACCTTTCCACAGGCCGAAGTTCTGGACAGTTAGGTGGATTTGCCTCTCGTGGTACAAAAATGACATTATTCTTTGAGTACCAGTCAAGTGCCTTTTTTCCATAATGGCATGATGCCAAATAGGGCCAAAAAAATGTAGTCACTCTGTGCTCTCTTAAAAAGGGTAAAAACCGTTTCTGTAGGCACTCCTTTATATAAATTTCTGTGTTTATTGTGCCAGATGCCACAAATACTTTACTTCTTTTGCCACAACTGCAAATAGCTTGCCACACGAGAAACTTCTTAGGGAATTTTGTTTGTTTTTTGTGCGAAACTCTTGCCGAACATTGCCCCGTTTATCAGCAACATAAAAATCTTGACGAGGAAGTTGAGAAAAGTCTGCCAGTACGTATGTTTCATCATCCATCACACAACAGGTGTATTTTTTTATAAAATCAGACTTCAATTTTTTCGCTCGTTTTTTTGCTTCTAAGTTCTTTATAGCATTGCGATTTGGAACCTTTTGGACTTTGTATGTCTTCAGTCCAGCATAAGCTTTGACTCTATGTGCAAAATTCGTAGAACATTTCACCGTACGAGCTGCTTTTCTTAAAGAAGTGTTAGGCGCTCTTCGAAAGAGTCGCTCGACTTCTTTTGCCTTACCAATATCTGTAGGACCTTTTTTCCTCCCTGATTCAGGTTTTCTTTCAATGCTCAGGTTTTCCTTATACCGTCTGATGGCATTAGAAACCGTTCGAGGGTCAACTTTCAAATTTTTAGCTATTTTTTTAAAAGTCCATGACGGATTTTTTTGAAAAGTTTTAATTATATTTTCACGAACTTTTTTTTCGCAGTCCATTTTGATTGAAATAACTATTGAAAATTAATAATTTCTAAAATAATAGTATCTGACATATCTATAGAAACTAACATGATCAAAAAATAAATTATTTCTTGCACTATGGCTAAATTTTGTCTAAAATAGTAAATGCATATTTTTTTTAGAACACTCTTTAATACTCTATGCCAGGGATGAAAAATGGTACTTTTAGAATCATGATGGTAGAATTTTTTATATACAATTCAAAAAACAAAGCGGTTATCAAATTCAAAACTATAAAACGGATCTTATTTAATTCCTTCGTATCTAATAAACATACCTATGTTATACAGTTAATCGGAACCTGAACCGAAAACCGATTAAAATTTTTAAACTTTTGAGGCTTATTCAATCATTGAATTTTGGCTAGTATATAGGCTTCGATTTAAATTGAAGTACAGGTTATGTGGTATACCTATTTGTTTTTAGATTGATACATTTTTAGTTAATGTCCGATTAATGTATATGTTCCGGAAAATTATTGAGGTAAAGTAAAAAATTATTTAGATAAAGCAGAAAAAGATCAGTATTTTCTCTTAAGACTCAAAGTATACCACAATAGCTGCACTTGTGTTTTTTTGTAGATATTCCCAGCAAAACTTTGGTAATGGCAAGTACTCTGATAACTGGTTACCTTGTAACGACTACAACATACTATCCGAATAAATAATAAGTTATTACAGAAGTACTTATTTGTAATTAAGATGGTAACCTAAACTGAATGGTCCCGGTTCAAATCCCACCAAGGGAAACAATTTTTTTTAGTTTTTTTTTTTATTAAAAGAGTCTTTTTAAATGATTTTTGAATTTTAAGAACTTAAATATTATCTTCTGTAAAAAAAATTTGTAAAACTAACTCACGTTAATGAAAAAATACCCTCATGAGTAAATTTTTGATTACGTAGGGGATGTTGAATACCAAACACGATTCTAATTGGTCTTAACTTGGTAAGCCCAACTTATCTGGGAGATCCTTCATCTCAACTGTGGACACACACCTCCTCATGGTATCACCCGGGGAGCTAGTTTAACACCCATTAATATTGTGAGTTAACATGTTCCGAGAGTTGTCCCATAAGATCGATAAAAATGGGTTAGGATTACGGGCTAGTAACCCTCTCATGAAAAAAAAATACAATGAAGAGGATAAAATTAGAATTTAAATGTCTCACTACCTAATATTAGAGGAGGATGTCCGAAACTTCGATAGAAAGACCGAGTAGAGGAACATTTTTCAAAGCTTGGCCTATAAAATTGGAGAATATTCGCACAAGATCGAAATCCATGGAATTCTTAAATATGCTCGGACTTTGACCTTAATAGGTTGTAACATTTAAGTAAGTAAGAGTCAATCTTATGTAAAAACTTATACAAAAAAGAAGATTTAAATTGTTTAAGTTTTAAAATAATTTTAAAAAAGTTTTAAAATAATTACAAAAAATCGTATAAAAATATTTTTCCAAAAATTACAACAAAGCAAAATAAGTAGGGAAAAACAAAGTTATTTTCACATGATTTTGGATCTAAAAATAAAAATTGTTTATATTAATTATAAGCTGCTAAGTTTTCAACATATGAAGTAGCTCAGTGGAAGAGTCTCTGCCTAGCAGTCGGAGGGTCTGGGTTCGAGCCCCCATGGGATCATAAAAAAAATTTTGTATTTCGTTTAAAAATATATGTTTTTAATAAAACAACAACAAAAAAGTTGTTGCTGTTGTTGTTGTTTCTTTCAAATTGCTTACCCAAGTCATTACTTTTCTGCAATTGGTAAGTACTTGAATCCAATGACATCCCCATGTTAATGTAATGACTTAAACAGCGAATGAGTAAGTAGTTCGTGTTCAATAGTTTAACTGTTTAACTCATTATTTGGTAATGAAAAGTTTTACTGGGTTTATATACATATTTAAAAAATGCTATATATATGGAGCAATATTCAGGAGAATATTCGCTGGAACAAAATTTAGTACCGATGAAGATATAATCACCGAAACTGAGTCGCATTTTGAAGCTAAAGACAAAATGTATAATAAAAATGGTACGTATTAAAAAAATTTATGAACGCTTAAACCGTTTTATCGCCCTTGAAGGCGAATTATGTAATTAAATTTTATAAAAAACCCAAAATTCTATGTTAGCCTACAAACTTTTCAGTCCAACTGTTATGTTACAATTAAAGACAATTATCACTCAAGCAGCATAAAAACCAATAAATTAAATTTTTTTGCGAGAAAGATAATGCACAAAAAAACTAAAAAAAATTTAAAGAAACATGATTTTATTTTTGAGGCCATGTAAAATGGCAGACAAATAGACAGACTAGCAGACGACAAATATGAAAATTTTACAACAGCCGTCAGTTAAATGCAATTTTAACATATGTACAACAGAGTCGGCCAAGATGAAAATACCGTAAGAAAATATATCTCTTTACAAAAGGATCTGCCAAAAAAAAAAAAAAAACTAAAATAAATTTCATGGAAATTTAGGTGGTAAATCTCTGATTTCTCAAATAAGAAAAAACGTTGCTGGTGACAAAAAAAAAATGTATGTAAAACAGAAATGAACGACTACAAAATACCATCATCTAAGGCGGGGGGTAATTAACAATTTCGTAGAGAAAAAATAAGAAGATCACGCACATTCACTTTGGGCACTTTGTGAGGAAATATCAAAAGTAGCTGGCAATGTTCGTTGTCGTCCTCCTCTATATCGGCCGCATGTAAGAGACAATCATGTTTTGAAATAGAAAAAGCAAGAAATATTTTTACTTACACTCTCAACCATAACAAACCGGTAATAATGACTAAATGGGTGTTAGATTTTTAATTATTACGCGGCATGAAGTTTTTGGCGTTTTCTCGTGGTGTGTGTGCAAGAGTTGAGTAAAATTTCAATGAGTGGCCTTTGTATAGGCCAAATTTTAATTATAGATTTTCCTATAGCGCAATTTATAATTATAGATCTATAGTCCGAATTTCAATTATAGTTTTTTTATATATATATTACAGATTTTTTAATTAGATCAAATCTGAATTGTTGAATTTTATTAAGATCATTTTCAATCAAAAATATTTAGAGTTATGAGGGTAATGTGGCATAGGCTGGTAATGCGGTATAGCAACTTCTGTCTTTAACTGACAATATAAGAAGCCTATACCCTTCCCAAAATTCAATTATTGAATTCATTTTTTATATGGTCGAATGTGGGAGAAATATTCTTGCCAAATTTTGTTGCCCTTACTTCTTTTAGGCGGATTAGCAGATAGACTAAATCATAGCTCAATCATTTAAAATTGTATAAGCCAAGGGGGTTTAGGGAATTATTAAAAGAAATAATAATAATTAGTCTCATGTAGAAAGGTCCTAACTTGCACTTTTTTCGAAATTGCAGTTTTATCAAAACTAGTGGTCATTTAAGTAATTTTCTAAAAAGCCCTTACTTATTCCTAAAAAACTATATTTTTAAAAGCCCTATCTCGCCAAATTGTGTGTCCTTTCATCAATAGTTAATAGAAAACTTTCGAATCTTAAAGCTTTCGTTTGGATGTATAATGATTTCTTATATTAAACTTTTGTCGACAACATTTTTCGGATAAAAACCTTTTAATATTAAAAGCTTTCCTATAGGCAACTTTTAATATCTAAAACTTTGTACTAAAAACATTACGCATCAAAAGCTTTCCAATAAAAATCTGTTATTATTTATCTAAAGTTTTCTTATATAAAACTTTTGATGTCGAAAGATTTCTTATATAAAACATTTGTCGTCAAAATATTTTATATAAAACTTTCCTATAGAAAATTTTCAATATCAAAAGCTTTTCCTAAAGTCAACTTAAGTATCTAAAGCTTTCTAAAAAAACTGTTTATATTAAAAATTCCTATATAAAAATTACGATGTCGAAAGGATTTCTATAATAAACTTTCGATATCGAAAGATTTCTTATATAAAACTTTCCTATGAAAAACTTTCAATATCAAAGCTTTCCTATAGGTAACTATTGATATAAAAAGCTTTCAACAAAAACCATTCCATATCAAAAGCTTTCCAATAAAAAAAAAATATTTCTATATAAAACTCTCGATGTCGAAGGGTTTTTTATAAACTATAAATATAAAATATATTATATAGGAAAATATATAGGAAAACTTTTGATTTTGAAAGATTTTCTATACAAAAACTTATAAAACATTTTTCGTCAAAATTGAAAACCTTTTTTATCAACAGATTTCCTAAAGTTTACTTTTTAATATCCAAAGCTTTCTACTGAAACATTTCATATTAAAAGCTTTCTAATACATATAACAATGCCAATATCTAAAGTTTTCCTATATAAATTTTTTGAGCTTTCCAATATAAAAATACCAATATCTAAAGGTTTCTTATATAAACCTTTCGATTTGGAAATGCTTTATAATATTTATAATATTAAACTTTCGATATGGAAAGATTTTTTATAGAAAACATTTGATTTCCTTCATAAAACTTTGAAAATCGAAAGATTTCATATAGAAAACATTCCAAGTCAAACTTTTAATATCGAAAACTTTCCTATAGAAAAATTTTATTATCGAAAGGTCTCTTGTAGAAAGCATCCGCTATCGAAAGCTTTCCTATAGAAAACAATCGCTTCTCAGCAAAACTTTGGTAATGGCAAGTACTCTGATAACTGGTTACCTTGTAACGACTACAACATACCATCCGAATAAATAATAAGTTATTACAGAAGTACTTATTTGTAATTAAGATGGTAATAAAACTGAATGGCCCCGGTTCAAATCCCACCAAGGGCAACAATTTTTTTTAGTTTTTTTTTTATTAAAAGAGTCTTTTTAAATGATTTTTGAGTTTTAAGAACTTAAATATTATCTTCTGTAAAAAAAAAATTGTAAAACTAACTCACGTTAATGAAAAAATACCATCATGAGTCAATTTTGATTATGTAGGGGATGTTGAATACCAAACACGATTCTAATTGGTCTTAACTTGGTAAGCCCAACTTATCTGGGTCATCCTTCATTTCAACTGTGGACACACACCTCCTCATGGTATCACCCGGGGAGCTAGTTTAACACCCATTAATATTGTGAGTTAACATGTTCCGAGAGTTGTCCCATAAGATCGATAAAAATGGGTTAGGATTACGGGATAGTAACCCTCTGTTAAAAAAAAAAATACAATGAAGAGGATAAACTTAGAATTGAAATGTCCCACTACCTAATATTAGAGGAGGATGTCCGAAACTTCGATAGAAAGACCAAGTAGAGGAACATTTTTCAAAGCTTGGCCTATAAAATTGGAGAATATTCGCACAAGATCGAAATCCATAGAATTCTAAAATATGCTTGGACTTTGACCTTAACAGGTTGTAACATTTAAGTAAGTAAGAGTCAATCTTATGTAAAAACTTATACAAAAAAGAAGATTTAAATTGTTTAAGTTTTAAAATAATTTTAAAAAAGTTTTAAAATAATTACAAAAAATCGTATAAAAATATTTTTCCAAAAATTACAACAAAGCAAAAAAAAGCAGGGAAAACCAAAGTTATTTTCACATGATTTTGGATCTAAGTTTTCAACATATGAAGTAGCTCAGTGGAAGAGTCTCTGGGTTCGAGCCCCCATGGGATCATCAAAAAAATTTTGTATTTCGTTTAAAAATATATGTTTTTAATAAAACAACAACAAAAAAGTTGTTGCTGTTGTTGTTGTTTCTTTCAAATTGCTTACCCAAGTCATTACTTTTCTGCAATTGATAATTACTTGCCTCCAATGACATCCCCATGTTAATGTAATGACTTAAACAGCGTATGAGTAAGTAGTTCGTGTTCAATAGTTTAACTGTTTAACTCATTATTTGGTAATGAAAAGTTTTACTGGGTATGTAAAGCTTTCCTTAATATTATTTGTTTTGATCACTACAGAAGAAAGCCCAAAGTTACATATAAGCTCTGAAGTGAGAATACAAAAAGCCCTATCTCAATCTAGTTTTTTATATGATTAAAATTAAAAAAAAAAAAGATTTGAGAACTAAATTCGTCCTTCATTTTAATAATAACCTGCATTTAAAAAACGTAAAATTTTGTCAATTATTGTTTTAAATCAGTTTTTACCTTCTCCTGTAAAGTTTTAAATATGCGAGATAGAGCCTTTCTACATGAGACCAACGATATAGCCCGGTTTACTAATTGTGTGAACTTTTGCTAATATAACACGGGAAAATAAGAATTTTTGTAGTATCGTTAGTTTAGTCGGAATACTAACATGATCTCTAACACGATCACCTTCAACCACATTCGTTAAGGCTTATATGACCAATTTTGTGACTTTCTGTTAAAAAAAAGTACTTATCTTGATTTTTATGAATAATACCCAGTAAAACTTTTCATTACCAAATAATGAGATAAACAGTTAAACTATTGAACACGAACTACTTACTCATTCGCTGTTTAAGTCATTACATTAACATGGGGATGTCATTGGAGGCAAGTACTTACCAATTGCAGTAAAATAATGACTTGGGTAAGCAATTTGAAAGCAACAACAACAACAGCAACAACTTTTTTGTTGTTGTTTTATTAAAAACATATATTTTTAAACGAAATACAAAATTTTTTTTATGATCCCATGGGGGCTCGAACCCAGACCCTCCGACTGCTAGGCAGAGACTCTTCCACTGAGCTACTTCATAAGTTGAAAACTTAGGAGCTTATAATTAATAGAACAATTTTTATTTTTAGATCCAAAATCATGTGAAAATAACTTTGTTTTTCCCTGCTTTTTTTGCTTTGTTGTAATTTTTGGAAAAATATTTGTATACGATTTTTTGTAATTATTTTAAAACTTTTTTAAAATTATTTTAAAACTTAAACAATTTAAATCTTCTTTTTTGTATAAGTTTTTACATAAGATTGACTCTTACTTACTTAAATGTTACAACCTGTTAAGGTCAAAGTCCGAGCATATTTTAGAATTCCATGGATTTCGATGTTGTGCGAATATTCTCCAATTTTATAGGCCAAGCTTTGAAAAATGCTCCTCTATTTGGTCTTTCTATCGAAGTTTCGGACATCCTCCTCTAACATTAGGTAGTGGGACATTTCAATTCTAATTTTAACCTCTTCATTCTATTTTTTTTCAAGAGAGGGTTACTAGCCTGTAATCCTAACCCATTTTTATCGATCTTATGGGACAACTCTCGGAACATGTTAACTCACAATATTAATGGGTGTTAAACTAGCTCCCCGGGTGATACCATGAGGAGGTGTGTGTCCACAGTTGAAATGAAGGATGACCCAGATAAGTTGGGCTTACCAAGTTAAGACCAATTAGAATCGTGTTTGGTATTCAACATCCCCTACATAATCAAAATTGACTCATGATGGTATTTTTTCATTAACGTGAGTTAGTTTTACAAATTTTTTTTTACAGAAGATAATATTTAAGTTCTTAAAATTCAAAAATCATTTAAAAAGACTATTTTAATAAAAAAAAAACTAAAAAAAATTGTTGCCCTTGGTGGGATTTGAACCGTGGCCATTCAGTTTAAATTACCATCTTAATTACAAACAAGTACTTCTGTAATAACTTATTATTTATTTGGATGGTATGTTGTAGTCGTTACAAGGTAACCAGTTATCAGAGTACTTGCCATTACCAAAGTTTTGCTGGGTATCTATCTTATGATGCTTAAGACGATAAAAACTGTGAACATAATTATAATTTTAGTGCACTGTTGAGGATGGCTTCGTTGTAAGTTAGCCAATAACATTTTTTGCCTGCATTTTAACGATAATCGTCAAAAACTTTAATATGAATCTTGTCGATTTTATTTTCTAATGATCTCTTGTCAAACGAAAAAGAAAAAAAGTGCGTCAAGTGAAAGTGGTTCATGTGGGTTTTTTTTTCGTTATAATATTAATTGAATAATAAAATTTATATTTAAATAAAAAAAAATGTTGATATTAAAATTTAGATGCCATAAAAAGAGGCTATCAAACTATTAATTAAAGTAATAAATTATGTTTTTCGCAAATATTCGCCAACAATTTTATTACAAATAAACAAATTGAGATTACAGTAAATAGTAAAATACTGGAACATGTTATAATTTTTTTTTTTAATAAACAAAAAAAATTATGTTAACAAATTAACGAGACACTTTTGTATGTCTATGACAAGTTATTCGTAATTAATGTGGAGTCTGTATTTATTTATAATGTTGCCTCTAACCCTAAATGGCTCTGCTCATTTATTCCTTTTTAAGATTTATGTAAATTTTGGTCTATGCGTGGGGTTTACATAAAATTGAATATATAAATACATATATGTGTATGTTTTGTTGTTGTTTTGAGTATATTTAGAACAATTTGAAACAAGTGTAACCAACCACAAATCAGTGGTGTTTAAAAATACATAAATTATTTTAGAAATTTTTACAATAAGTAGGTTTATAGTGTATTTCAAATTAGAAATACATAACTGGATTATAATTTCAATTTTTTATTACTTTTTATTTATTTGCAATTTCTTGCATTTAAATTTTTTTTATATACATATTTATAAATATATCTTTATATCGTAATCTTAGGTTAGGTTATGTTAGAAATGCAATGTCAAAATATATATAAAGAGTGTTCTAAAAAAAATATGCATTTACTATTTTAGACAAAATTTATCCATAGTGCAAGAAATAATTTATTTTTTGATCAAGTTAGTTTCTATAGATATGTCAGATACTATTATTTTAGAAACTATTAATTTTCAATAGTTATTTCAATTAAAATGGACTGCGAAAAAAAAGTTCGTGAAAATATAATTAAAACTTTTCAAAAAAATCCGTCATGGACTTTTAAAAAAATAGCTAAAAATTTGAAAGTTGACCCTCGAACGGTTTCTAATGCCATCAGACGGTATAAGGAAAACCTGAGAATTGAAAGAAAACCTGGATCAGGGAGGAAAAAAGGTCCTACAGATATTGGTAAGGCAAAAGAAGTCGAGCGACTCTTTCGAAGAGCGCCTAACACTTCTTTAAGAAAAGCAGCTCGTACGGTGAAATGTTCTACGAATTTTGCACATAGAGTCAAAGCTTATGGTAGACTGAAGACATACAAAGTCCAAAAGGTTCCAGATCGCAATGCTATAAAGAACTTAGAAGCAAAAAAACGAGCGAAAAAATTTAAGTCTGATTTTATAAAAAAAATACACCTGTTGTGTGATGGATGATGAAACATACGTACTGGCAGACTTTTCTCAACTTCCTGGTCAAGATTTTTATGTTGCTGATAAACGGGGCAATGTTCGGCAAGAGTTTCGCACAAAAAACAAACAAAATTCCCTAAGAAGTTTCTCGTGTGGCAAGCTATTTGCAGTTGTGGCAAAAGAAGTAAAGTATTTGTGGCATCTGGCACAATAAACACAGAAATTTATATAAAGGAGTGCCTACAAAAACGGTTGTTACCCTTTTTAAGAGAGCACAGAGTGACTACATTTTTTTGGCCCGATTTGGCATCATGCCATTATGGAAAAAAGGCACTTGAGTGGTACTCAAAGAATAATGTCATTTTTGTACCACGAGAGGCAAATCCACCTAACTGTCCAGAACTTCGGCCTCTGGAAAGGTATTGGGCTCTGGTAAAAAAGGAATTGAAGAACACAGGAAAGATTTCCAAGAACATGTCCGATTTTAAGCGCAGGTGGAACACATGCTCCAAAAAGGTATCAGAAGCAACTGTAAAATCTTTAATGGGAGGGTTTCCGAAAAAAGTCGATAATTTTGCAAAACCCGAGTACTAAGTAAACATTTTAATGCTAAATGATTTTGTATAATATGTCATTATATTTGCGCATTTTGTAGAGTTTTTATATTAAAAGGTTTGATTTTTATTTAAGAAAATCCAACTACAAATTTTATTTAGAGCACTCTTTATATGACATCAACACTCGGAAATCCTTGAGTCCATTTTAATCCTTCCTTAAAAGAGAATATAGGAGAGACCTATCAAAGTTATCCGAGCTCCATTATAGAACCTACAACATAGCTCACTTTACAATCCTGAAGTTCCTCATGAAATCTGGGGCCAAATTACTGCATTCGATATCGATCGAAAAGTCAGACTTTTAAGCAAATATTGTGAAGTATACTTTAGGGATGTTCAAAGTTACTTCGGTGCAAAAAGTTTATTGAAATTTGGTATCCATTTTTATTCGTTTTTAAAAATATATATTGTTCAATTAAAACTCTTTTACTATTGTTCATCTTTTGGCAAATAACTTCAAAAAAATATAGTAAACTAGGCATCTTTTAAATAATTTTGATTATCCTTAAAGTATGCTATACAAATGTTTTAAAAATATCTAAGATTTCGATCGATATCGAATGCCGTAATTTGGCCCCTGTTTTCTAGAAATTTAAGTCTCTAGAAAAACTAATAAAAAAGGAAAGTGGCAGAGGATATGATAAACCGATTCGGACGAATCCTCTGCAGATAAACTTATGTGGTCAGAGAGGCCGGTTGGCGTTCTATAAATTTGCTTACACTAGTTCTACTAAGAACTAGCCAAAACTTGGGTCTGCCTTAATATAAATTAGGCTTTGTTGTTTCCTCTCTGATACTCACGTAGAAGCGGCATATAGACGGAGCTATCTCTGTCACCGAGTATATCAATTATTGTTTCCAGCCTTGTCTTATGGCTTCGACACCAACTTCGTAGCCTTTAATGTCGCAGTGATCAGGAATCCAACATTGAATTATTTTGAAATTAGGTGATAAGTTTATCAGAGCTAATCTACATTTCCTAACTAATTTGATTTAATACTTTGTCCTCGCAGAGCTTTATTATCAGATATGTTTTTCAGAATTAGCTCAGAAGCTTTTCATATGGCAAATATTTCTGCCTGAAAGACACTACCTTCATTGGCAAGCCTGAAGTATTTTTCTTTTCCTTGTACGCTCCCGTACCGATATCCCTTTAAGAGTCGTCTTTGAAGATCGAATTGTCCTGAAAAAGCGATTAACAACCCTTTCATTTAACTCTATCGGGGATAGCTCTGAAGTAAAAAATAACTTCTTGACTAAGTAGTCCCTCATGGATGATCCTGACTCAAAGTCACTAAGACTTGTTAGATTCATTATAATAGTATATTCTAACCGTCTATTCTTAGGTTAGTTTAGAAAGGTTGTGTCAAAATGAGACCTTCACTCGAAAACCCTTTGGGTCCATTGCTAATGTACTTTTCTTAACTAGTTTCAATGTAATACTTTGTCCTTTCAGCGCCTTAAGGGCAGCCGGACTATCGAAATATATTGCCACATCACTGTTTTCAGATATAAAGCCTGAAATTAGCTATATGTCCTCGCATATAGAAAAAATCACTGTTTGCCAAATCCGTAAGATTTCAGCAGCGATGTGTGACCTATCCATTCGTTTCCATCCGGAATAAAGCACTCGGTACATCACTAAGCAATGTATTCTTGACTAAATAATTAGATCGTGGTGAGCCTGACTTTAAACCAAATTAACCTGTTAAGATCAGTATTCTGGTGTGCCCCTACTATCCATATCAACGGACTCAACATTACTAAACTTCTGATTGCCTTTTATAAAAAAAAAACAACCGGAGGAGTTTCTTTTAAAGCACCGATTACAGTACTTACACAACGTTGAACTTGTTAAGAGAACTCAAGAATAAAACTTTACAATTCTGTAAATCCAATACCCAACTATTTGTTTAAACTCACTTTTGTCTAAAGAGTTTCTGCAGAAGCAGTATGCCTTACCATCCTTGTTCATTCTTTCTAGCTGTCTGACATAACACCTTAAAATTTAGGCTCAGACGACAGTCTCAACTCTACACCATTCAGTGAAGATTGAAGTTATCAACACTGTACCTTCTGGTGAAGAGGACTAACTCCTTTTTGTCAGGATTTACACTCCGTCCAACTGGTCAAGTCTTCTTAGGATGCGTTGACAACCAACAACTATAGTAATGGCGATAAAACCCCTCCTTGCGAAGTCACTTTTTTTTTGCCAATACTATAGTCACTTAGACTCGAGTACTTTAGGTAAATTCGTATTTCAAATTTGAAGTTATGAAACAAATTTTTGGTTATAATTCCAACGATATCAGCGACTCTGCATTCAGTAGTTACTTTTCGAACTACAGAGTGATATAGAGAGAGAGAAGGTAGGAAGAGGAACGCCTATTCCGAAGGCAAAAGAAAGAAATGGGACGCGTGTTCGAGGAAATTGTGACGTAAAAGAGTCGTAATGAAGTGCGTAAATTGTATCAGAAAGTTAAAGACCGAACGGATGGCTTTAGCAATTGTATTTTCTAATGCAAGGGCTACCAATGAAACCTGGTAATTGTTGGTATTAAATGAAAGCTACCAAGATGACACGCCTGAACAAATCAATGATGACGGCGTTATATGTCCACAATCAAACCAAAATTATGTTAGATTTGTCATAACTCGACTAATAAATAACAAAGCTGAGAATGCCAATGGTTTGCCAACAGAGCTTTTTAAGGCCGGAGGTTATGATTTGATGTGAACCGCCGTGGTATAGCAGGTTAGTCATCCGCCTAGCATACCAGAGGCCCAAGTTCGAACCCTGGCCAGACCCACTTGAAAAAATAAATTTTCAAAAAAAGCGGCGGTTCACCTCATAACTCAGCTAGCCACTGGTTATTGAGTATTAGGCTATGTAAAACTTCTCTAACTAATGCATTTGCCGTTCGGAGCCGGCGTTAAAACGTAGGTCCCTTTCAATGAGTCTAAAAATAGAATCGGATGCAGCTCATTGTCTGAGAGAAGTACCCCTTGTTCCAATTGGAATGTTGTCGGGGAATTATACATATATATAAAGGTTATGATTTGATAAGGCGTATGTCCCTTGATACTTGATACAATTTTCAAAACTAATTTTTTACTGTTTAATTATAAAGTTTTTGGAAGACTAAAGCTGTAAACTGATTTTTGTAAGTAGCTACAAAGCACAATTAACTTTCTATCCTATTGGCCTGATGGTTGTAACATATAGAAATGGGTGCGAGACTTATAGTATTCAGATAGACTCTGACTTGATTTCAGTTTAAGTGCAATTTAAAGACATTTTTATTGACATCGGGTTAAATGAGTTGAATATTTCAGATACATAATTATAAAGGAACCCTATAATAGAGATGTGGACCGCCAAAATGATTTGAAATTTCAGAACATTTAATCAATAATATACAAAGGGTCACTGTAAGTGACAATTTTCATATTAAGTGACACTTTGTATACGCAAAACCAATTATAGGCTAAAAGGATGGGATGGAGCAATCCAGGACATTTGCAGACTATACTCGGACGGGGATTCGTCGGAAACGGTCGAGCACGTCTTCTGCCAGTCCTATGCTCCAAAACCGGAGACTAAAATTTCTAGGTAACAGATTCCATTAGGAACGATGTGACATACAGCTGTGCGAACTGATTGACGTTGTAGGTTGTATAATGGGACTCGGATGGCTTAGATAGGTTTCTCTCCCTATGGTAACGTCTTAGCTTTCACTTATCTACTCTACTACATGCTCACTTTCTTTCTAACACCATCTACCTCTATATCATTTTCCCTTCTCTTCTTTCTCTTTCCCGGTATCTCTGTTCTTTTAGGAACGGTCAGAATGTACCTAATGGTCTCCGAGTGTAGATGCCACTTCTCTGGCATTACCTTTCAAATCTAACCTAAGTGACACTTTGATTCGTATTTGACTATACCTCTCATTTGGGATCTTCATTAAAAATCACTTAAATATCCTATGACAAGCGGTCCATACTTGCTATCATACAGCAAGATATTTATCTAAGTACTACAAAATCTTCAAAATATATTGACATCGTTTATCGGACCATAGTAGTTAAGTGTACCACAGAATCGATCGAACAACTACATACATATATTACTTTCTTGTATATAAAATTATATAATTTCCCTGTAGTAAAACTGGGATCATGTGTCTCCATGTCAACACTTTGTGTGATAATAATACAAATGTCCCCAATTTTAATTCAGTACTGAAATAGTGAATATATAGAGACTACTATTCTAGTATATATCAGGTGACATTGTAAACGAATGTGTCAACATATATGTATATCAATAGGCCCCGATTTGATCCCAATGTCTCCATTTGGACCAGAAGAACTACAAAGTCAATACTAAGTAAATAGTGGTAATTTCTACTGGTAGATTTCGTAGGAACTCTAAATGTTAAATGTCAATAGTAGATAACATTGGATGGGGCAAAATAGGCAAGTAGTACTGGAGACATTGTCAATAGCAAAACAGTATTGTTTCTCTGGCGGCATTTACTGCAGGGTTATATTAAATTTGTGTTGTTAAAGTCGGTGTAAGACTATTTTCATTATTTGATTTTTTCAATTAAAGATATTAGTACCAATTTTTATTACTCGAAATCCATGTTTTTTGTATCAAAAGTGATCAAATAAGATAAATTCTATAGTTTAGAATTTTATACAGGTCAAATGAATCATTGTTTAAGCCGACATGTTTAATTTTTAATACAATATATTCTGTATAAAAAAGTCCAATATGTTTCCATATTTGGTACAAAATCAAAAAAGCCTTTTTCCATCCCAGATGTATTTACATTTCCCGCCTTATTTGCTTAAACACACAAATTTAACAAAAGACATCGGCAACACCGAAACGCAGGATAAGCGAAAGCTTTGCATAAAAAGCTTTTCCATAGAAGTTAACTTTTTGATTGTAGTGATGTGTCATGTCAGAACAATTTAATAACAACTTGTTGCATATTTTATTGACTCAAAACAAATATTTCCAATGAATCTATAAAAGTAAACACAATAGACGACAATAGTTAGTATCCACAAATAACAACTGAAGACAAACAATTATTGTATTTATTTAACACAGATTTGCTTTTATTTATATTGCCAATTTGTCTTTATCTCAACTTTTTTTCCACCACCAGCAAATATTTTAACATCAGAAAATTGTACGAAAAATCGCAAAGCGGCAAAAACAAAATATGCATGAAAAAGCAGCTGAAAACACAAGAATAAGAAGAGGAAGAAAAACTAAAAGAACAAGAACTAGGAGGAAGTAGAAAGAAACGAGAAAAACATTTTTATTCCCTTTTTTGGGTGTTGGACTCGTATAACACACGGCACACTAACAACAACAACAAACAACAAAATAACTCAACAGTAGAAACAACAATAACAACAAAAAACCAAAAATTAAAATATTTGCAAAAGAAAAAAAAACTACAGACCGGCAAGAATAAGAGCAAAGGAGATGAATGACCAGAAATCAAGAGAATTCTCAATATAGCTGTTCTCCTCACTCTCACGCCAAGAGCGTAAAAAGTAAAATAATCAAACAAAAACTGCAAAAATAGAAATAAAAGAAAAAAAACACACTTTTTTTCTCTTCCTCTTCTTTTTATTGCTTTTACTTTGCCAACAGCGTTGTCAGCTTTCAAATTTTAAAAAGCACCAAAATTTAGAAAAGCACTGAAATTTTTTTCATGTTTTTGATACCAAAAATTAATTATATTTATTAACCTATCTAGGCTCGCTTGGCGGTTCGGTTCCTAATACTTTTTGTTACCTTTGTTTTGCTATCAATATTCGCTCAGATATTAGCCGTCAAATATAAAAATTTATACACATAGTGTATTAATGGAATTTTAAACATAGTTATTAGGTACATAAGTTGCAACTCATAACAATATAAATATAATAAGTTATATTGCAGTAAAAAATTCTTAAATCAGTGTATGAAAATTTACTTTTTTTGATATTTGCAGAAAAGCATGACTAAGTTTTTCAAAACCTCATAGTGTTTTTCTTTAAATTTACTTTTTTGTTATTTTCAGAAAAGCATGACTAAGTTTTTCAAAACCTCATAGTGTTTTTCGGCTGTAGTATCATTAGTCTACTAATATAAATTTTATGTTTAGAAAGATTGCTTGGTATATTTCCCTCCGTGACATTACTTGTTTTTAAAAGTTTTATCAGCCTAATATTTACAAAAATAGTTCTGTTTCATAAGCATTGAAAACATCCTGTACGCTGTACATTTGTAGTAAATTAGACAAAACTGCTTTGTACATTTTACATCGTTCCCTTTATTAATGTCATAGCTTTTTTAATTTCGAAAGGTCCAAAGATGCTTTACATATTGACAATATAAATCTTTTGTTTATTACCTCTGTTTCTATTTATCATAACCACCTGTTCTTGTCAAGAAATTATTATACCCAAAACTTCTTGCAAAATCTGTTACCTTCTACTTTAATAACACTCCAGATATGGGCATATTTTGATTTCTAGCTAATGTAAACCAATCGAATACTAACTTGTCGATATTTGAAAATTTTGAGCTTTTTAATCTTTTTATTACACTGAGATCCCGATTTAAAAGACGCGTTTTCCTTGACTCCCTTTTTTATAATCGTTAAGACCACATTTTATACTATATTTTTCGGCAGTTTCTTTAAATTCCGCGTTTAGAAGTAGAAAAATTCGAGTTATAGAATTTATATTTTAATTCGTGTCATGGAGAACTTCAAGTATTAAAAGTATTACATGGAGAACTTCAAGTATTAAAAGTATTACATGGAGAAGAAGAAATGTATTACAATTTTCCAACAAAATTTGTTCAAGTAAGAGAAAATTCGAGTAAGGGAAGTTCGAGTTACGGAAGTTTGACTGTATTACGTAAATGTTAATTGTTGAACCGCCGTTGTATAGCAGGTTAGTACTCCGCCTAGCATACCACAGGTCCCAAGTTTGATATCTGGTCAGACCAGCGTTGCCAAATGGTAAGATTTATCTTATTTTTGAAGGTTTTTGGACTGCTGGTAAGATTTGAAGATTTTTCTTGAAAAAATAAGATTTTTTGTAATTTTGTAAGATTTGTAAGATTTTTTCCAAATAAAGTTATGAAAAAATTTCAACATTATTTTTACTTCGTATATTTATATTTTAATACATTTAAAATACTGATGATATTTCAATTTCTAACACAGCATCCACTGCTAACATAAAACATAAACAACATGACATGGCAGGCGAAGACCCTGTATTTAACAGCGGTTTTGATACTACTACGTAATCTATAAACATACTTTTTTTTGCAACACTGCTTTTTTCCCTTTACTCTTTGTGCAAGATTTCTATGCAGCAAAACTAATTTAATTCAAATTCTTTTTTTTTTTGAATGAAATATAAAAAATGTTATGAAAATACAATTCTTAATTTTTTTCCTTTTTGGCTTTTAAAACAAAAAAAAAATTAATCATGAAATAGTCACAATCTAAATCCCCTATCATACATATTTATATGAATTAATTAATTTTTGTTATGTTATGTTGAATTGTTTTTTATTATTATTTTTAAAATTAATTTTTGTTGTTTTTTTTTTTTTTGTTTTAAAATATAAACTAATCTAGGTCTCCTGCCTAGTCATATTGTTATAAGTCATAATTTTAATTTTGTTTTTGAATTTCAATAAAAAAGGATTTTTTAATATCCTAGTTAGTGAATACCTTACAAATAAATTTGATAAAAAGTTTTTGATTTTGGTTCATATTATTTATTGATGGAAGATTTTTCATCTGAAAAAAAGATTTTTTTTCTGAAATGGTAAGATTTTTTACCAATAGCATATGGCAACGCTGGGTCAGACCCACTTGACAAAAATTAAAATTTTTAAAAAAGCGTTTCACCTCATAACTTAGCTAGCC
Source organism: Stomorhina lunata (assembly GCA_933228675.1). Classification (NCBI taxonomy): domain Eukaryota; kingdom Metazoa; phylum Arthropoda; class Insecta; order Diptera; family Rhiniidae; genus Stomorhina; species Stomorhina lunata. The sequence goes on from OW121744.1 coordinate 54,721,614, forward strand.
ACTGGTTATTGAGTATAAGGGTATGTAAAAACTTCTCTAACTAATGCAACTGCATTTTGGAGCCCTTTCAATGAGTCTACAAATAGAATCGGATGCAGCTTATTGTCTGAGAGTAGTACCCCTTGTTTAAAATGGAATCTTGAGTGGGAACTATATATATAGGGTTATCCATTTCGTGATTTCAAAAGTATAGGGCTGGAATTCGACATCTGTCAAACTAAATTTTTTTTCTTTTTAGTTGAAAGACTGACATTGACGAAAATGGATCGCTTAAGTTTCACACCTAAAAAAAATTCTCAAAACATACTACAAAAATGGTTATTCTGCAACAGCCAAAAATCGTACTTTAAGAGGAGATTATTGTTTACATAATTGACCAACTACGCAAGCAATTGGCGAAATTGTGAAAAAAAAATTGAAGAGACTAGAGCGTCTACAAATATTGCAAGGCCAGTACATCATCGTTTCGCTCGTTCCGCTAAAAATAGCGCTACTGTAAGTGAAAGTGTTGCCAAAGACCCGAATGTGTCGGGTGCTAGACCAACAAGAGGTGGATGGCGATTTTTCGAACAAAATTTTCTTCAGCGATGAAGCACATTTCTCACTCGGTGCGCATGTTAGTATACAAAATTGTCGTATTTGTGGTACTGAGAATCCTCAAGTAATTGAAGAGAGGCCATTATACCAAAACGGAAGGTATGATTGGACCTTACATCTTCGAAAACGACGATGGAACGTCTGCCACCGTGAATTCGGAGCGTTATGGTCATATGATAACCAACTTTTTTTTGCCTGATATTGAAGAATACGACTTCGAGAATATGTGGTTTCAATAAGACGGTGACACATGCCACACAACTTGAGTGAATGTGGCTTTTTTCCAAGAAACATTTCCTGACCGCGTAATTTATCGTCGTGGCGATATAAACTGGCTACCAAGATCATGCGATTAGGCACCATTATGACTACCATGCAACCTTTCGCATGGTAGTCATTTAAATTATGTAGTGTTTCATACATTGTGTCAACGTTCAAACTTTATAATAAACAAGTACGAAAGTGCTATAGTCGGTCAAGCCTGACCATACACTAAGGGGAAAGGTGTTCTTTTTGTATAAAGACAAATATTTGCTAATTTTTGCCATCATACAAATATTTTCCCAAAATGTATATATTTAAGCTGTTTCCCTCATTTGGACTTATATGCTAGCTAGGGTCAAATGTGGACCAATTACCTCGAAATTTGGCAAATTGATTACAGCTGTATGTTTGCAAAAAATAAACTTAAAATTTACATTATCTTCAGATTTACGAGTAGAAGAGTTTGTATGGGAGCTGTGGTCAAATGTGAACCGATTTCAACGAAATTTGATACAGAAATTTCGGTTTACATAAGCAGTGTTTTTTTTAATTGCAGGAAGTGGGACCTATGGAAGGTAACATAACTAATGAACCGATTTTGACAATTTTCAATAGACATGGGCCCACTATCAAAGAAGTTATCTGTGCCAAATTTCATCAAATTATCTTTAGAATTGCGACCTGTAGCTTGATTACATGGTTTACAGACAGAGGGACGGACGGACTGACATCGCCAAATCGACTCAGAAAGTGTTTCTAAACCTATTGGTATACCAAAAGTTGGCTCTAAGCAAATATTTCTATGCGATACATACATCAGAACAAACTGAGCCCCTCCTATGGTGGTGAAGGGTATAAAAAGAAATATTATAAATAAAAAATATTTTATATGTGTTTTATTTGCGTTCACTTTTTAAACAGCAAAATGGATAACCCGATATTTATTAAGACTATTTTTTGTACACCTTTGATTGTTGGCTTTTCTGCAAACAATAGATTTTATAGGGTTTAAGTTTTAATGTAGCATAATTGTAATTTGTTTGGTAATTTTTTAAAAAAAACTTATTGGCCTTTAGTGCCACCAAACAAAAATAAAAGTGAAAAGTTTTCGCGACAATAATTTTAAAAAGCACTAAAAACAATACTAAAAGCACTGAGTTGGCAACACTGTTTGCCAGCACTTTTTTGTTGTTGTATTTCTTTTCTAATTTTGCTGTGATTTTGTAACTTGAATTTAGCAAAATAGAATAAAATTTATCTAAAAAATAAAATTCACACTTTTTCTTTAAACAAATAATGCAAAATATAAACACTTTTATTTATTTATTTACTTAAGAAACCAGATTTAACTCCCTTTAAAAATTTTTACTAAACAATTCTTTGACAAAAAGGGAGTGAAATCTGTTGCACCACCACTCACTTTTTTCTTATTTTCTTTAGGTTTTGATTTTGCAATTTTATTTTATTGGATTTTTTTGTTTTGTGTTTATTTTATTAACTAATTTTTTGGATTAATTTACACGTTTTTAGTTGATGATATTTTGTTGAAACACTTTCGTCGCCAAAAAAAAGAAGAAAACAATTATTATAGAAGAATAATTGTGAAGAAGTTTTGAAAAATAAATTAATTTCAACCGAGAACGAATGAAGAATTGAAAATTTAAAAAAACACCGCACTCGTTGAACGTCAAACAACAACTAAAAATGGTGGAGCAATCTGTCAAACAGTGATGGGTTATTGTATATTTTGCATTTAACAGTGTTGGTAGAAAAATCAAAAGCAATTGAGAGAAAATGTACCAAAAGTACTGTGGGGTAATTTATGTTTATTTGATACAGAAATGACGAAGTTTTAGAACGAAAATTATTTTCCAATCAGCAGAGCTGTAAAAAATGGCAATCAAATCAGATTGAAATCAAATCGACTTCTACCAAATTGATTTAATTTTTTAATTTCAAAATGATTTCATGATTTTAGTTTAAAATCATGAAATCATTACAATAAAAATGATAGAATTGGTTTTTGGAAATCATTCTTTTATAAGAATTGTTTGCAATCAAATATTTGAAATCAATCATATTAATTGCAATCAAATTTAATTAATTCAAGTCATCATTAAAACAATTAATTGGATTAGAACTGCTTACGGAAGTGCACAATGAAACCAACCATGAAAGAATATTCAATGGAATTTCAGACAAATAAATAGTACAGGAAGTGAAGAATGCCATTAAAATCCTTAAGCGCTACAAGCCAATATCTCAGCGGAGATGCTTTTGTGTGATGTTAAATTATCGGCGAGACTGTGGCAGCCATTTGTTCGTAAAATATGGGAAGAAGAATCCCCAGCAACCTCCTGGAATGAAGGTATACTAGTCAGGATGACTTCAAAGACTGCAATAATTGCAGGGATATTACGATTAATTTTGAACAGAATATCCGAATCAGTTTGGGTTCAGAGAGAATCGATCTTGTGTTGAACTAATCAACACAGTAAAAATAGTACTAGAGCAATGCACTGAATTCCGCATCCTTATTTACCTCGAGTTTATCAACTTTATGAAAACCTTCGACAGTGTCAATAGAAGTTATCTATGGAGTACTTTAGAGAATCGTAACATGCTAATGAAAATTTGGAACTTATTTCGGGCAATGTACGTGGATTTTAAATATTGGGTCGTACATAAAGGTAGATTGTTTAATCTGTTCGAAGTTACTACTGGAGCAAGACAAGGATGTATCTTGTCACCTATACTTTTTATCCTCGTTATCGACAACATAATGAGCACGGCTCTGTATGGTAGACACAGTATCCAATGGACACCCTTTAAACAACTCGAGGACTTCGAATACGCTAATGACGTTAGTCTTCTAAGCCAAAGCTCTGGTCGCCTTCAAGAAAACACTATCGCTATTAATGTTAAATCTCGGACTTGAAATCAATATTTTCAAGACAAAGATAACGCCTGTAGGCTATGTCGCAGACCCCTGAACACACATTACTGTGGTTAACAAGGTTATTGGATATGTAGGTACCTTTTAATTTTCTTGGTAGTCTAGTATCTACAAAAGGTGGCGACGACGAGAATATTAAATCGCATATTAATGTAAAATCTGCATTCGGCATTCTTCGAGTTATTTGGAAATCTCGGTAAATATTAACTACAACTAAGTTACACATATACAACTTGAATGTCAAGTCCATCTTGTATAACGGTGCGTGACTTGGAAACGCACAAATGCTATCGATAAACGCCTACAAACAAATCTACTAAACGCGACAAACCAAATCCCTACTTCTGTAAAGGAATGTCAACGGAAATGGCTGTGGATAAGCCACACGCTTCGAAGGCCAAATACCAACAATGCTCGATAGGCGCTTCGTTGGAATCCACAGGGAAGCGACGTCGTTTGGCTGCATCTGCTAGAACGTGGAGAAGGTCAATTGCTGCAATAGACATTGTTTATAGAAGCCGAAATCAGTGCTACAAACTCAAGTCTAAATTATGAGCCATATTAACATTTGGATTGGAATGGTTATATGAATATAAGATAGAACCATCCAACCAAGAGCGGAATAAAATCGTTGTTTTATTATATCTTATTTTAGTTTGTTTATTATTTTATTCGTTTAATTTTTTATTCTAAATTGCATACATATTTTTAGGTTATTGGTAGTTTCTTTAAATTTAGGACAAAATATTGAAAACATTTTTCTTTTTATAATTCTCTGCATATTTCTACTCTACACCATAACTGATTAGATGACTATCCGTCCTTTTTATAAAAACAATGTCCTTTTTGATAAAATAAAAATATTTGTTCATTAAAATAATAAACTTTATTTCTTAATATCCCAACAATTTTATATCAATTCAATATAAATTAAAAACAAGTAAGAAAGTGCTATAGTCGGTCAAGCCCGACTATACGATACCCTTGACCAATAAGGTCAAAGGTATTATTTTTCCTGTATAAAGACAAATATTTGCTAAATTTTGCCATCAAACAAACATTTTCTTAAAACTTATATATTTAAGCTGTTTCCGTCATTTGGACTTATATGAGAGCTATATGCTGATTTACGAACGTTTTAATGATTTGTGTCTCGTTTAGTGCGTTTTGATAGAAGAGTTTGTATGGGAGCTATGGTCAAATGTGGACCGATTTCAACGAAATCTGGTACAGTGATTTAAGTTTACATAAGCAGAATTTAATTCATTAATTTTGTTTTTGTCAAAAATATTTGTCAAATGAAAAACGCAAAAATAAAAAAATCAATACAGAACTAAAAAAATTTTTAAAAATTTCCCATAAAAACGGTAAATTTTGAAAATTTTCAATAAAAATTAAAATTTCCCATAAAAATGGGAAATTTTAAAAATTTCTTGTAAAAAGGGGAAATTTTGAACATTTTTTATAAAAATGTGAAAAAAAATTTCCTATTTTTAAAATTTTCCACTTTTATGGGAAATTTTAAAAATTTTCTGTAAAAATGGAAAATTTTGAAAATTTCACACAAAAATGGAATACTTTGAAAATTTCTCATAAAAATGGGAAATTTTGAAAATTTCACATAAAAAAAGGGAAATTTTGAAAATTTCCCATAAAAAGGGGAAATTTTAAAAATTTCCCTTAAAAATGGGAAATTTTGAAAATTTCCGATAAAAATGGGAAATTTTGAAAATATCCCATAAAAATGGGAAATTTTGAAAATTTCCCATAAAAATGGGAAATTTTAAAAATTTCCCATAAAAAAGGGAAATTTTGAAAATTTCCCATAAAAAGGGAAATTTTGAAAATTTCCCATAAAAAAGGGAAATTTTGAAAAGGGAAATTTGATATGGGAAATTTGGAAAATTTCCCATAAAAATGGGAAATTTTGAAAATTTCCCATAAAAATTGAAAATTTATCCTAAAAACGGGAAATTTTTCCATAAACATGGGAAATTTCTAAAATATTCTATAAAAAAGGGAAATTTTGACAATTTCCCATTAAAAAGGGAAATTTTGAAAATTTGCCTTTTTTATGGCAAATTTTCAAAATTTCCCTTTTTTATGGCAAATTTTCAAAATTTCCCTTTTTTATGGGAAATTTTTTAAATTTCCCTTTTCTATTGGAAATTTTCAAAATTTCCTATTTTTATGGGAAATTTTCAAAATTTCCTGTTTTTATGGGAAATTTTCAAAACTTCCCTTTTTATGGGAAATTGTCAAAATTTCCCTTTTTATGGGAAATTTTTAAAATTTCCCATAAAAAAGGGAAATTTTCAAAAGGGAAATTTGATATGGGAAATTTGGAAAATTTCCCATAAAAATGGGAAATTTTGAAAATTTCCCATACAAATTGAAAATTTTCCTAAAAACGGGAAATTTTTCCATAAACATGGGAAATTTCTAAAATATTCTATAAAAAAGGGAAATTTTGAAAATTTTCCATTAAAAAGGGAAATTTGCCTTCTTTATGGCAAATTTTCAAAATTTCCCTTTTTTATGGGAAATTTTTGAATTTTCCCTTTTCTATGGGAAATTTTTTAAATTTCCCTTTTCTATGGGAAATTTTCAAAATTTCCTATTTTTATGGGAAATTTTCAAAATATCCTATTTTTACGGGAAATTTTTAAAATTTCCCTTTTTACGGGAAATTTTCAAAATTTCCCTTTTTATGGGAAATTGTCAAAATTTCCCTTTTAATGGGAAATTTTTAAAATTTCACGTTTTTATGTGAAATTTCCCATTTTTACAGAAAATTTTTAAAATTTCCCATTTATATAGGAAGTTTTCAAAATTTTACATTTTTATAAAATATTTTAAAAATTTTCCATTTTTACAAGAAATTTTAAAAATTTTCCCATTTTTATGGGAAATTTTCAAATATTCCGTTTTTATGGGAAATTTTTTAAAATTTTAATTTTTATTGAAAATTTTCAAAATTTACTGTTTTAATGGGAAATTTTTAATTTTTTTTTTTTTAATTCTGTATTGATGTTTTTATTTTTGCGTTTTTCATTTGACAAATATTTTTGACAAATAAAAAATTAAAATCAGAATAACAATTATTTCTGTTAAAAATAAATAAAAATCAATTTTTGACAAATATTTTTGCCAAAAAAAAATATTTGTCAGATCTTGACAAATATATTTGCCAAAAAAAAATATTTGTCAGAATTTGACAAATATATTTCACAAAAAAAAAAATAAAAATCATAAAATAAAAATTATTTCTGCCAAAAAAAAAAAATAAAAATCGTAAAATAACAGTTATATATTGATTTTTATTATAAATATCATAATTGTAACGGTCCCTGGTAACCTCATTTAGTCATTGGAGTGTTAAGCCAACTCTGTTAACATAACATTTAATATATAGCCTTAAGATATGCTTTGATATTTTAACGGAACTATGTTATATATGTTACAGCCCTAAGTTATGCTATGATAAGTTAAATTATAAAAAACTGTTATTAGTTGTCAAGGAAACAAATGCATTTTAAATACATTCAATCGATCACTTGATATTAATTACACTATCCAACAAAAATATTAAACCTTAACTTTATAAAATAGGGGCCATTAAAGGTCATGTTTAAACCTTAATTTGGATATGAACTAAAGTAGATAATATAATAGCACATTATATTATATACCTTAGGTTATATGTAAATGACAAGAATTTTCTTTGTATTTGCATTGAAATATGTAAATTAAATATTTTAATGGATTTTCCATTTGACGATTCTCTTCTTGACCTCCATTAAAGAGATGAATATCATTTCACTCATTCATAAAGTTGGAACAAAAAAATTGGAAATCACTCTTTTAGCACCTTTTTAAACAAAAAAACAGAAAATCCAAATGCAAAATAATTTTCAGTTCAGTATAAAAGAATTGCAAAGAACGACACTAGGCATCAGTTACAGTTTTAATTAATAACTTTGTAAATTGATAAGTGTTAATTTTGAAAATTTGTAGTTTAGAAATTTATTATGGCAAAGGTGGGTTTTGTGAAAACGGAGAAAAAAGAAAATTGTTTAATTTGTTTTGGAAATTTATTGTATTTTGCAGTTTTCCTTAACATTTTTGTTCATCCTGTTGACTGTGATGTATTGTTGTATGGCGGGTCCTGTGGAGGTGGTAAGTTTATTGGTCACTAGTTCTTAATTGAGTCAAAACCTGAACCAGTAAGGTTCGTCTTTGGCTACAAAAATTAATAAAAACCAATGGTGATGTGGCTTAGTTGGTAAACACTTTGGTTACCAAGCATAAGATATCATATTCAGCCTGGGTTCGATTCCCGGTCATGGCAACATTTATTTCAGTAATTCCTTATTTCTATTCAAATTATTAAGATTAATTACTACAGCATCCTCCATCGGAGGTGAGCCTTAAACAATAACACGCTGTCGATGTAAAATAACAAAAATTGGCTTAAATAATACAACTTCACTATCCTTTCACCACTTTTAACCTCTCTACTTTTCCCCTTTTAAAAATTATTATTAAATTATTCCCTTAATTTCAGTCAAAAGCTTCAGATGATGACCTGAATACTTCGGAAACTTTTGGCTATGGCTATTACCATCAACCTGGCATATACTCGGCTCCCCTCGTGGCCAACGCTATTCCTTTGGCCACAACTGCTGCCATAGCTACACCTGTGGCCACCACTACAACCACACTGAACACAGCATCTGGTGGTTATGCCCGTTCCGGTTATGGCTACGGCAGTGGCTATAAATATGGCAGCGGCTATGATTATGGCAGACGTTGGGGTTATGGCGGTGGTAATGCAGTTAATGAATTCTATCGTCGTCATCCCGTCTATGTAGCCTGGGGTTAGAAGAAGAACTGAAAATGGAAATGAAATTGAATTTTATCTATAAAGTGCCATCTGTTTTAAATCACATTTAATTTATTTATTATTTAATAAAAACTATAATCGCTTTAAATTTGTTATATAACTTTAATGCCAGATATGGGAATAGAATAGAAAGTCTACGTATGAATCAGGGCCTTGAGTTTCTTATCAGACATTCATACTTGGTTTTTTTAGCAGTACACATAAAGAAATTTTACCAAAAAATTTTATTGACTAGAATTTTACGAAAAAAATTTGGAATTTTTGAAGAGCTTGTCCTAGTTATATTACCATATAATGAAAACGACTTATTAAATCTTATCTTATCTTATATTCTTAAACGAGCAATAATTGTATATACATATATATATATATATATATATATAGAATGGCTATCTCGAAAACGGCTGTAACGATTTTGATAAAATTTGGACAGTGGGTATCTTTTTTGATGTATAGGTCGAAGAAGAAGGGACTTTTGGAACTTTTACCTCTAAGAGGGTAAAAACGGGTAAAAAGGGGAAAAAATCGAAAACCATATGTCTCCTAAAGTAATAGGTATAGAAACACAATTAAAATTACGTTTTAAACAGCTTTGAAAATAAGAGGACAGGTGTGTGGTACTTTTTTGAAACTATGTCCGATAGGGGGTAAAAAAGGGTGAAAATAGTTTTTTTGGCACCTTTTTAACCCACTCTTATATTTTAAACTAAAGAATATAGAAAGAAACTTGGTACTGCAATCAATAGATGTAAAAAAAAACATGAAACACGTATTTGGTACTTTTTTGATTTTGGAGCCAAAATGGGTAAAAAAGGGATAAAATGATAACTTAACATCTCCAAAGTAATATGAATAGGAACATTATACATTATGTTAAATGCGTTTTAAAAAAATGTACCGAATTCAATTGGCACCAAAAAAGTACCAAATATACATATGGAACTTTTAGAAATTAGGGAATAAAAAGGGGGAAAAATTAGTATTATTTTAAACAAATGAATGTTTGTCTGTATGTATGTTCTTTATAGAATAGTAAACTGTGAATTTGATTGTGTTATGCTCTTTAGCGAAGATGTTGCGGATAAGCCGGCGAAGGTTTTAAAGTTGATAAGACTAATTTCCGACAGATGGCGCCACTGAAAATTACTAAAAATTAATTAAATCGTAAACTGTACATTTGATCATGCTATGATCTTTAGCAAAGTTGTAGCGCATGAGCCGACGAAGGCTTTTTAGTTGGTATGAATAATTTCCGACAGGTGGCGCTACAGAAACTTACTCAAAGTCAATTTAATCGTAATCTGTACATTTAATTATGCTACAATCTTTAGCAAAGTTGTTGCACATGAGCCGACGAAGGTTTCTTAGTTGGTGTGAAGAAATTTCGACAGGTGGCTCTACTGAAATTTACTCAAAGTCAATTTAATCGTATGCTGTACATTTAATCATGCTATAATCTTCAGCAAAGTTGTTACGGATAAGCCGAAGAAGGTTTATGAATTGGAATAAGCAAAGTCCGACAGGTGGCGCCACAGAAAACTACTCAAAATGAATTAAATCGTAAACTGTGCATTTGATCAGACTATAATCTTTAGCAAAGTTATTGCGCATGAGTCGACAGAGGTTTCTGTTGATATGAATAATTTCCAAAATTATTCAAAATGAGTTAAACTGTAAACTATGCAAACTATGTGTTGGTCGGACAAAATAAATCAAATAATTCAAAATTAACTGAATATTTCTACAATGTCTTTCCTCTAAATTTATTTTAGCACTTTATAATATAAAATATATAAAAACTTTAAAATTTTCCTCAAAATGCTTATCATAAAGCTCCGAGCAAGGCTCGGTCTACCAGGTACTTTTATTTAAAAAAATACATCAGCGGATAAAGAACAAAATTACGACTAATTTGTGCTAACAAAATTTTTCTGTATGATCAATGGTTTTGGAGTTATATACATTTCGATTTAAAAAATTATAAAAAAAAAATTTTTCAAAAACAAAAAAATTTAATTTTTTAAAAATTCATAAAAAATTTAAAAATGGCAAAAAAAATAACATTATTTTTCAGCGAATGTCAAATTATTCCTAACAATATAAGCCTTATACTATGAAATTCCGTGGATTTATAGTGATTCTATTACGAAAGACGTGAAAATATCTTTGGCGAAAAATTATGTCATTTACTATAAATCCTATTATTTTCAAAAAAAAAAAATTAACTACAGACCAAAATTTTAAGAATATTAAATATTTTTTATCAGCAAGAACAAAGCCAGTTAAAAATCAACAAAATCGTTAAAAATTTTTGGGGTATCGCCTAAACAGTTTTCTTCCCGGAACATAGTTTTATATTTCTCAAATCCACAAAATTTTATTGTATCTTTATGAAATTTGGCACAGACATTTTTTTTTGATGATGGGACCATTGGTGATATGTCCATTATTTCAGGTACCTCCCATAGGTCTGGAAATGAGATTTTAGTATATTTTGTTTAAATTTAAAACGAAATGTTGCTCATACGAGTATAAAAAAAACAAGTAAGAAAAGCTATAGTCGGTCAAGACCGACTATATGATACCCTTCACTACTAAGGTCATATATGGACGAAAATGTAAGACATAAGCGTTTTTGTGTTTTTATGGGTATTTAAATGACTTTTGAGATTGTATCTTGTATGGGAGGTATGGTCAAATATGGGCCGATTTCTACAAAATTAGGTACACTGACTCTAATCAGCAATAAGCAATATTTATGCTGAATATTTTTAAAATAAAACTACATTTGTGGCTGTAAAGGGCCAAAAAAACTCTATTCCGGGAAGACATCTCTATGGGATATACCCAAAATAGTGATCAGATTTTTACCAAAAAGTTACGACCTGTACATTAATAACGAGCTTACATGGATATCCAGCCAGCCGTAGGGACATTGTTAAAACAACTCAGGAAGTGATTCTGAGTCGATCGGTATACTAAAAAGTTGGGTCTCAGACCAACATTTCTATGCGTTTCAAACATCAGCACAAACCCAATATACCCTCCACCTATGATGGTGAAGGGCTTAACCCCTGTAACTAATTTTGTTAAAAACGGTCCACATTTGATCACAGCTCCCATACAGGACCATCAAACAAAAGCGACTTAAATGCGTCGATATTCACAAAAAGGCTCTTAAATCTGTAGAAAATGATAATTGGTCCACATTTGATCCTAGCCCCCAGTAGGGCTACTATAATTTTCCAAAATAGGTCCGTTATTCGAGTAGCTCCCATAGGTCTTATGTCCCGGAAAGTCGAGTTTGGCTACAAATTTAAGTAAATTTTGATAAAAGTTAAATGAAAATGTTGCTTATATAAACAAAAATTATTGGATCAAATTTTGCTGAAATCGGAAAGTATTTGACCATAGCTTCCATACAAGACCAGCTGTCAAAAACCATCGAAGTTCACAAAAACGCTCCTAAATCTGAAGATAATGACAATGTTATGTTTTTTTGCTAAACACAATTAAATTGCGAGATTTCTCGAAAACCGGTCTACATTTGACTCTAGCTCCCATATAAGACCAATTGACAGAAAAGGCTTAAACCCCAAAATGGATGTTTTAACTTTATTTACTTTATGTGATAGAACACAACCTTTTAGTACATTTGTGATCACTTTAAAGGGTGTGCCTAGGTTTCGTTCATGTAGGACTTTACATATTTAGTCCCCAGTATAAAGCACAAATTAGGTCAATTAGTTCATCTGCGGCTCCTTTGCACTGTAGTGCTTGCCAAAGTGCTGTATCGAATGCTTTGGCAAAGTCCACCGGAGGCTATTTGCATTGTCGGTACATGAACGGTGAGCCCTACATGTCTAGGTTTCGTTCATGTAGGACTTTACATATTGAGTCCCCGGTATAAAGCACAAATTAGGACAATTAGTTCATCTACGGCTCCTTTGCACTGTAGTGCTTGCCAAAATGCTGTAGGGTATCGAATGCCTTGACAAAGTCCCCCGGAGGCTATTTATATTGTCGTTACATGAACGGTGAGCCCGAAACCTAGTTTGCTCATACCGAAGTTCGAAAGAAAACAAAGAAGATAACTTATCATAAATAAAAAATACGTGATAGCACTTTATTTATATTTGACAATAAGGTCGGTCACTTTTATTATCAGTGCCAAAAAGTTTAAAAGTTTTCGAAAATGACTTGTTCTGGATTGATTTTTTCAACCCCTGGATCTTTGCAATTTTTGACTATTTATTTTTCTTCTGGTTAATATTCAGTGTTAATGTCGGCTGTAACATAGGGTTCCGTCATTGGCAGTATGTCAGAGTAGTAGTAGCACCATATTTGCAACTGTCGGTCCGCCACTCGTCGTATCTTTTAAGGGATAAATAGTATAACGATTATTTCAAGAGTTTGTATAGGGATCGTAATTTATGTGTATTTGCTCTAGGGTGTTTACTCGAGTTATGTTTGCTCGATTAATCGGAAAAATAAAATCGATTAATCGCTCGAGTAAAATAAAATGGCTAATTTCAAATAAAGATTAATTTGAATAATTTTCCACGAGTAATCGAGTTACTCGAGTAAAATTATTTCAATAATTTTGTAATAAAACGACTAAAATTTGTCTCATCGTCTCATCTAATGATATATTCCGTTTTATGCTATAATCAAGGGTTCAAATGAAGACCACTTAAATAAATTATCTACCATTCTATGGTCCATCTTAGGCAATAATTGAAGGTTCTACTACACTTAATTTAAAGCAATAATCGATATAGTTTATTTTTATATCCTTCACCAATAGGTGAAAGGGTATTATAAGTTTGTGATTCCGTTTGTAATTTTTTATTAGTGATCGTAGACCCCATAAAAATTATACCGATCGACTCAGAATCGGGAGGAGAATCGATTAAGCGATGTCCGTCTGTCTGTCTGTCTGTCTGTCCGTCTGTCTGTCTGTCTGTTGAAATCAAGTTTCTGAAGCCCTTGGAGGATGGACTTACATAAATTATATATCAGATTTTAGGAAATTCTCCCGCAATGAACGCTATTAAATTTCATTAAAATCGGTTTATAAACACCGAAAATATCGAAAAAATACCAAAATTTAGACGAAAATTTTAAAATTTTTGATTGAAACACACATTTAAATAACAAGAGAAAAAAGATACTCTTGGTGTACATGTGATAATATGTTATATATCAGATTGTAGGAAATAGTTTCCCAAAGCACTCTGTAAAATTTTATCAAAATCGTTCCATAAACAACTGAGATATCGCCAAAACACTGAATTTGATGTATCGCAAATTGCCCAAAGTTCGCATTAGAGAATGTTTGTTGAAAAAATGAAATGCAGAAATAGGAAAAACTATCCTCCTTTAGTACGGAAATACATAAATTTTATATCAGATTTTAGGAAATTCCCCCGCCAAGCACGTTATTAAATTTTATCAAAAGCGGTCCATAAACAATTGAGATATCGCCATAACACTACATTTGATGTACAGCAAATTGCCCAAAGTACGTGTCTAAGAAATTTTGTTTACATTTTGTAAGTATTGTTTCAGCGATATCTCAGGTGTTTATGGACCGATTGTGATGAAATTTGACATCGTTCTTTATGGGAGGATTTTCTAAAATCTGATATATATACTCCACAAATCTGATTATGAATACCATTCAAATTGTACCGATCAACTCAGAATCGGCACAAGAATCGATTTCGCGACCTCCGTTCGTCTGTCCGTCCGTCTGTTTGTTTGCCCGTCCGTCCGTCTGTTTGTTTGTCCGTCCGTCTACCTGTCTGTCCTTTTTTCTGTTGTAGTCAAGTTTTTGGAGCTCCTGTTTTGTCGATATCTCAGATGTTTATTTTGATGAAGTTTAATAGCGTCCTTCGCAGGGGATTATCTAAATCCTGATGCATTCTGTAATTTGTGGTAGATATAATTTAGAGTTTAAGCGATGGTGTTTTGATCGACAATGTTGAAATTCAGGGTGCGACAATTCATGAGCTCCACAAATCTGGTTTTAGCAGACAGACACACTGCATTTATCTTAATTTTGTGTCTGACTTTTGAACATTATGATAACATTTGAGAATGTATTATATATCAAATTATAGGAAATCTTCCTAGGAAGTACAAAAATGCAGCTAATTACATGATATCCGTTCAAAACCTACATATGTATGTAAGTATTTCACATATCAACAAAAATTTAAATTTTTTAATTGCAATTGGGAGAAATCCGTTCACGTTTGACAATTGATCCCGTATAACTTCGCCTAAGGCAATCTCTTAGTAGCTAATAAATGACAAATTATAATAGATACGATGATGACATTTAGTATAAAGACGTTGTACAATATTGATATTCAGGACAATAGCGCCTAAAATAAACTTTCTAGAGGGACAACATTTGACAAAAGTATTTCTGATCTATTGAAAAGTTCGATATTGAAAATGGGCGAGCTCTATTCACATTTAGTGAAATCTCCCATACAAACCCGACCGGGAATCGATTTAATGCTGATAAATTAAATCACATTAAAATTGCACAAAGAACTAGAGCAAAACTTTCTTTACTTTATTAAATGTTCGTAAAATATGTGTCTATTTTATTTCGAAGCTACTGGCTGGCTTAAATATGCATTCTCTACTTGTAGTCTAGTAATCATTATCTTTCACAAAGGGACCACTTTAGAACCCAAGTGAAGCTTCCCTAGACATCAGCCACCTGCCCAACCTAACCTTTGGGTGCATAACTATTCTAGATGATGATGCCACCGAAAAGGTTTTCGTTTTCCGACTCTTAATTTTAAAGACTCTTTGCATATAATACTAGTATAACCAAATATTGCTACGAATTATATTAAGTACTTTTGGAACACCATTGGTGAAGGGTATCCAAGATTCGGCAAAGCCGAATATACCACTCTTACTTGTTTATCTATGAATTAATCGTGGATTTTAATATTATCAATTCTAAGCAATATTCGAGACTTGTAAATTACAACTTGTAATATAGTCCATTGTGTGTATATAGTCCATTCTATGTATATAGTCCATAGTATATATATAGTCAATATAATTTTGGATATAAAAAGCCTAGTCTACCATAGACCTGTTGTAGTATCCAATGTATTCGTAATTTCTACTATTGTTTATTTAAAGGTCCTACTGTAATCGTAGCTCCTGTTATAGATTAGTTGAAAGTACCATTGCAATCGTAAAACCTACTGTAGTCCAGTTGAAGTCTCCAATATATTCGTAGATACTACTATAGTTTAGTTGAAGATCCCTGTGCAATCGTAGGTCCTACTATAGTAACAATACGTCCTACTATAGTTCAGTTAAAGGACGCAATGTAATCTTAGATCCAACTTTAGTCCAGTTGATGATCCCATTGTAAACGTAGGTAGAAGGTAGTCGTAGAGCCTACTTATCTATTAAATAAAAAAAATGTTTGTTAATAAAACACTGTAGTTTTATTGAAAAAATTGTTGTATTAAAAATATATATATAGATAAAAAAGCTTACAGAACAATTTTACTCGAGTAATTCTAAGATGAATTTTTTACTCGATTAACTCGAGTAATTTTTAACGATTAATCGATTTTCCGAGTAACTAAAAAACCCCATTTTCAAGTTATTTGATTACTCAAACAATTAAAAGTCGAGTAAAATGAACACCCTAATTTGCTCTAACTTGAACATCTATGGAAATTTTTTCAGCTCAGAATCGCTTTTCCGAATATTTTATCTGTAGACATTTTATTGATGTTATTATTTTGGCCGCATAAATGTCGTTTCTTCAATTGTTCCTCAGCAATGAGTTGTCCCAGTTAATGCACCGGTACCTCTTCATATTGGGTCCATTTAGTTCATGCAGGGCTTTCTCGTTCCCTTGTATGTTTGTAGATTGCCTATATCATGTTACCTGGGAATACATTTTATATTATGCCAGATTGCTGATATATTAAATTTGTTATTTTATGATGTTAATTGGAATAGCCAGTAGCAATTTATCTGTTGCGAAAATCCATTAATGATAGACTTATCTTCTTCTTCTTCTTCTGTTATCCTTGACTCCAAGTGGAACTAGGGCCTCATCTTCTAGTTTCAAGATAAGACTATGTTAGGTTCCTGGTTACTGCGACAATGTAGGCATCGAAGTTTCTGACGAAGCCAAAAGACAAGACTCTAGTCAAGAATTGATATGTACACTTGATGGCAGAGATACCTCAGCCTATTAAATCTTTGATCAGCGGGGAAACAACAAAGAACTTTCGTAACACGATGGCCTTTAGAAAGTAAGGCAGATTCCATTTTTTATTAGGTCTTAGAAGAATTAGTCTAATAAAATGCCTAGGGATGCAAACAGGCCACAGGAAGGATGGAGCAATTCTGGTCATTTGCTGACTGTGCTCGAACGAGGATACGTTCAAGTCGAACCTTGTACGTTTACATGTTGTGCGTATAGATGCAAATTCTTAAGCAAGAAAAGTGTTCCGAAATTAGGACACTCGTAGTAGAGAACTTCTAAAATTTCGATGAAAAGACTAAGTAGAGGAAAATCATTAAAAGCTTGGCCTACGAAATTGAAGGACATGTATACAAGATCGAAGTTAAATGGGTACGTAAATAAACAGAATTGCCGCATTTGGAGTGAGAAGAATTCACATACTTTTATCGCAACACCATTACATCCTCAGAAAATTTCGATTTGGTGCGCTTTGTGGACTGTCCCAAATATTTTTATACCCACCATTAAAAAGAATGGGGGGTATATTGAGATTGTCATTCCGTTTGTAATTTCCTTAATATTGGCTCAAAAATCAAAATTGAAGTATATTCTGAATCCTTATGAAATTCTAAGACGATGTCCGTATGTCTGTCTGTCTGTCTGTCTGTCTGTCTGTCTGTCTGTCTGTCTGTCTGTCTGTCTGTCTGTCTGTCTGTCTGTCTGACTGTCTGTCTGTTGTCAGCACGATAAAACCTTAACGAAAGGATATAGCTCATTGAAATTTGGCACAATTATTCTTAATTTCTTGGAAAATTTTGGTATTAAAATCGGGAAAAATCGGTTCACATTTGACCAAAGCTCCCCCAAAACCTCATCTAGGCTAATCGCTTATTTGCTAATAAATGACAAATTATAACAGCTATGAAGACAAAATTTGGTATCTAGAAGTTTTACATAAGCACTAGGCAGAATATAAAATTTCATCGGTTCACATTTAACCATAGCTATCATACAAAAAACTTACGGAAACAGCCTAAATTCCACCTGAAATACACTTA
This sequence comes from Stomorhina lunata, assembly GCA_933228675.1. Classification (NCBI taxonomy): domain Eukaryota; kingdom Metazoa; phylum Arthropoda; class Insecta; order Diptera; family Rhiniidae; genus Stomorhina; species Stomorhina lunata. The sequence continues at coordinate 54,739,643 of OW121744.1, forward strand.
AATGCCAATAAATGATAAACTGTAATAGCACAAGGAAGTCTTATGTGAATACCAGCCAGTGTGCAAAATTTTGTCACAATCGGTCACCATTTGACCATAGCTCTTATATAAAAAACTTACGGAAACACAAAAATACAAAAAGAAAAAGGGGCTTATGTCTGTCTGTCCATCAGATAAAAGAGCGATAGCGCTACAGCAACAAAATTTTACAAAAGAAATTCTTATGTAAATGCCAGCCATTGTGCAAAATTTTGTTACAATCGGTCACCATTTGACCATAGCTCTAATATAAAAAACTTACGGAAACACAAAAATACAAAAAGAAAAGAGGGTTTATGTCCGTCTGCCAGTCAGATAAAAGCGCGATAGCTCCTTAACTACAAGAGCTAGAGAGACAAAATTGTACAAAAGCACGATAGCTCCTTAACTGCAAGAGCTAGAGAGACAAAATTGTACAAACGTATTTTTGATATGTAACAGAAGTTGTGTACTGAAATTGGTTAACATTTTTCGTATTGAAATTGGGCCAAATCGGTTAACATTTGACCATAGCTCCCGTATAAACTCGACTACGCTAATCGCTTATTTGCTAATAAAAAACAAACTATAATAGCTATGATGATAAAATTTGGTAAAGTTTTGCCCTAGGCAGCATGTAAAATTTCATCAAAATCGGTTCACATTTAGTCATAGCTCCCATACAAAAAACTTACGGAAACAGTCAAAATTTCACCTAAAATACACTTAAATGCCAATAAATCTAAAACTGTAACAGATATAACCACTAAATTTAGTACGAGGTGATCTTATGTCAATGTCAATGAGTGTGTAAAATTTTGTCACAATCGGTCACCATTTGACCATAGCTCCCATATAAAAACTTACGGAAACACAAAAATACAGAAAGAAAAGGGGGTTTATGTCCGTCTTTCCGTCAGATAAAAGTGCGACAGCGCCTAACCGAAAAGGGTTACAGCAACAAAATTTTACAAAATGAAGTCTTATGTGAATGCCAGCCAGTGTGCAAAATGTTGTTACAATCGGTTACTATTTGACAATTGCTCCCATATAAAAAACTTACAGAAACACAAAAATACAAAATGTCCGTCTGTCTGTCAAATAAAAGCGCGATAGCTCCTTAACTACAAGAGCTAGAGAGACAAAATTGTACAAAAGTATTTTCGATATGTTATAGAAATTGTGTGCTGAAAATGGGTAAAATCGGTTCAAATCGGTTCACCCTGCCCCGGGAATCACATTTATGCTGATAAATTGAATAAAATTGTAAAATCTATGACTACTAAATTTAGAACAGAGAAGTTTTATGCAACTTTCAGTTAGTATTTTATAGGAATCGGTATAGAGAAAATTAATTCAAAATATTTTTTCTATCTTTTCTATATCAACCAAAATTTATTTGCTAAGTTTTTAGTTGAATCATTTAAAAAAATAACGAATAATATTTAAAATCAAAATATTTACACAACAAAATTTACTTTGTAAATAAATCCAAAATTTACATACGAGTAAACTTTTTTGTTTAAACATTTTTAAATTATTTGGAAATTCAATCATTTAATTTCTTTGGCAGTTAAAATTTTTTTTTTTTTCGATTAAGCAATTTTTTTTTGCTTTGTTAAAAATCATTAAACTTTACTTGTCAGCATGAAAAAATTTATGAAAAATAAAAAATAATGAATGAATGAATAAAAATGAACTCCGGTTTAATTAATAAAAATTTTGCAAAAAATTTCAAAAATTGCAAACTTAAATGTTGGTTTTATTTCTTTGTTATTAATCGTTAGTGTAACATTTTAATGATTAACTTGACCGCTTCACTACTAACAGAAACAGTGGGCCTAACTAGGATATAAGTCATATACAATTAAACTTTAAAGATCTTGCGTGATCACTATTAAAGCGACAATTATTCCAAAGCTTTCAAATTTAAGCTCATCTAATAATTTTCTATTGAAAACTTTTCATATTGAAACAAAATTTGTCTACAAATAATTTCAAATTTGCCCACTGTCATAAAGAAAGAATATTTTTTATGATCATCATGTTTATAATGACGATCATGATAGCTCATTATGAAGTTCGTTATTATCTTTATTATGAAGTGCGAGTTATGTGTGAAATGTTAAAAGTACAAATAACAATTATTTTAAAGAGCAACGACGGACAAAGTGTAAATGGAATCATAAAAAATATTAAAGTTTTTTTTTTTGAAATCAAAACTTTTTTGATGATGTCTACAAAAAAAAAAAAAACAAACTATGTTTGCTCTTTTTATGGCTTCCAGTTAAATAAGTTATGAAGTTTAAACAGCAAGAACCAAAACAGAACTTAGACGAATGCGATGAAAACATCGAAAATTTTTTTATAGAAAAAATATTATACTGCAAATTTTTGTATAGAAAAAATTTTATATTGCAAATTTTTGTATAGAAAAAATTTAATACTGCAAATTTTTGTATAGAAAAAATTTTAATATCGAAAATTTTTGTATAGAAAAATTTTAATATCGAAAATTTTTCTATTGAAAAATTTTAATATCGAAAATTTTTCTATAGAAAAATTTTAATATCGAAAATTTTTCTATAGAAAAATTTTAATATCGAAAATTTTTCTAGAGAAAAAATTTTAATATGAAAAATTTAGCTATAGAAAAAATTTTAATATCGAAAATTTTGCAACAGAAAAATTTAAATATCGAAAATTTTTCTATAGAAACAATTTTAATACCGAAAATTTTTCTATCAAAAAAATTTTAATTTTGAAAATTTTTCTATAGAAAAAATTTTAGTATTTAAAATTTTTTTATTAATAATTTTCTATAGAAAAAATTTTAATATTGAAAGTTTTTCTATAGAAAAAATTTTAATATTGAAAGTTTTTCTATAGAAAAAATTTTAATATTAAAAATTTTTCTATAGAAAAAATTTTAATATTGAAAATTTTTCTATAGAAAAAATTTTAATATTCAAAATTTTTCTATAGAAAAAATTTTAATATTCAAAATTTTTCTATAGAAAAAATTTTAATTTTGAAAATTTTTCTATAGAAAATATTTTAATATTGAAAATTTTTCTATAGAAAAAAATTTTAATATTGAAAATTTTTCTATAAAAAAAATTTTAATATTGAAAATTTTTCTATAGAAAAAAGTTTAATATTGAAAATTTTCCTATAGAAAAAATTTTGATATTGAAAATTTTTCTATAGAAAGAATTTTAATATTGAAAATTTTTCTATAAAAAAAATTTTAATATTGAAAAAATTTTAATATTGAAAATTTTTCTATAGAAAAATTTTAAATATCGAAAATTTTTCTATAGAAAAATTTTAAATATCGAAAATTTTTCTATAGAAAAATTTTAAATATCGAAAATTTTTCTATAGAAAAATTTTAAATATCGAAAATTTTTCTATAGAAAAATTTTAAATATCGAAAATTTTTCTATAGAAAAATTTTAATATCGAAAATTTTTCTAAAGAAAAAATTTTAATATCGAAAATTTTTCTATAGAAAAAATTATAATATTGAAAATTTTTCTATAGATAAAATTTTAATGTTTAAAAGTTTTCTATAAAAAATTTTAATATTGAAAATTTTTCTATAGAAAAAATTTTTCTATAGAAAAAATTTTAATAATGAAATTCTTTCTATAGAAAAAATTTTAATATTGAAAATTTTTCTATAGAAAAATTTTAAATATCGAAAATATCGAAAATTTTTCTATAGAACAATTTTAAATATCGAAAATTTTTCTATAGAAAAATTTTAAATATCGAAAATTTTTCTATAGAAAAATTTTAAATATCGAAAATTTTTCTATAGAAAAATTTTAAATATCAAAAATTTTTCTATAGAAAAATTTTAAATATCGAAAATTTTTCTATAGAAAAATTTTAAATATCGAAAATTTTTCTATAGAAAAATTTTAAATATCGAAAATTTTTCTATAGAAAAATTTTAAATATCGAAAATTTTTCTATAGAAAAATTTTAAATATCGAAAATTTTTCTATAGAAAAATTTTAAATATCGAAAATTTTTCTATAGAAAAATTTTAAATATCGAAAATTTTTCTATAGAAAAATTTTAAATATCGAAAATTTTTCTATAGAAAAATTTTAAATATCGAAAATTTTTCTATAGAAAAATTTTAAATATCGAAAATTTTTCTATAGAAAAATTTTAAATATCGAAAATTTTTCTATAGAAAAATTTTAAATATCGAAAATTTTTCTATAGAAAAATTTTAAATATCGAAAATTTTTCTATAGAAAAATTTTAAATATCGAAAATTTTTCTATAGAAAAATTTTAAATATCGAAAATTTTTCTATAGAAAAATTTTAAATATCGAAAATTTTTCTATAGAAAAATTTTAAATATCGAAAATTTTTCTATAGAAAAATTTTAAATATCGAAAATTTTTCTATAGAAAAATTTTAAATATCGAAAATTTTTCTATAGAAAAATTTTAAATATCGAAAATTTTTCTATAGAAAAATTTTAAATATCGAAAATTTTTCTATAGAAAAATTTTAAATATCGAACATTTTTCTATAGAAAAATTATAAATATAGAAAATTTTTCTATAGAATAATTTTAAATATTGAAAATTTTTCTATAGAAAAATTTTAAATATCGAACATTTTTCTATAAAAAAATTATAAATATAGAAAATTTTTCTGTAGAAAAAAATTTAATATCGAAAATTTTTCTATAGAAAAATTTTTAATATCGAAAATTTTTCTATAGAAAAATTTTTAATATCGAAAATTTTTCTATAGAAAAATTTTTAATATCGAAAATTTTTCTATAGAAAAATTTTTAATATCGAAAATTTTTCTATAGAAAAATTTTTAATATCGAAAATTTTTCTATAGAAAATTTTAAATATCTTCAATATATTAAAATTTTTTCTATAGAAAATTTGAATATCCAAAATTTTTCTATAGAAAAATTTAAAAATTTTCTATAGAAAAATTTAAATTTTATTTAAAATTTTCTATAGAAAAATTTTCGATATTAAAAATTTTTCTATAGAAAAATTTTCGATATTAAAAATTTTTCTATAGAAAAATTTTCGATATTAAAAATTTTTCTATAGAAAAATTTTCGATATTAAAAATTTTTCTATAGAAAAATTTTCGATATTAAAAATTTTTCTATAGAAAAATTTTCGATATTAAAAATTTTTCTATAGAAAAATTTTCGATATTAAAAATTTTTCTATAGAAAAATTTTCGATATTAAAAATTTTTCTATAGAAAAATTTTCGATATTAAAAATTTTTCTATAGAAAAATTTTCGATATTAAAAATTTTTCTATAGAAAAATTTTCGATATTAAAAATTTTTCTATAGAAAAATTTTCGATATTAAAAATTTTTCTATAGAAAAATTTTCGATATTAAAAATTTTTCTATAGAAAAATTTTCGATATTAAAAATTTTTCTATAGAAAAATTTTCGATATTAAAAATTTTTCTATAGAAAAATTTTCGATATTAAATTTTTTTCTACAGAAAAATTTTCGATATTTAAAATTTTTCTATAGAAAAATTTTTGATATTTAAAATTTTTCTATAGAAAAATTTTCGATATTTAAAATTTTTCTATAGAAAAATTTTCGATATTTAAAATTTTTCTATAGAAAAATTTTCGATATTTAAAATTTTTCTATAGAAAAATTTTCGATATTTAAAATTTTTCTATAGAAAAATTTTAATAACAAAAATTTTTGTATAGAAAAAATTGTAATATCAAAAATGTTTCTCTTGAAAAAATATTTAATCAAAAATTGTTCTCTTAGAAACATTGTAATATCAAAAATTTTTTATCTAGAAAAAATTTTATTATCGAAAATTTCTCTCTAGAAAAAATTGTAGTATCAAAACTTTTTCTATAGAAAAAATTTTAATATCAAAAATTTTTCTATGGAAGGAATCATTCTGTAGAAAAAAAATTTTTCTAGAAAAAAATTGTTAATAAAAAAAATTATAATATCAAAAATGTTTCTCTAGAAAAAGTTTAAATATTAAAAATTTTTCTATAAAAAATTTTAGTATTGAAAATTTTTTATAAAAAGAATTTTCACATAGAAATTTTTCTATAGAAAAAAATTTAATATCGAGCGGAATTTGTGACATTTCTTTGTGAGTAATTTTTAATCCTAAAACATACAAAACTTGAGGAGTAATTGATCGTTATCTTAACCTAGACTTCACTCTCAATATTGCTTCGGGTTATAAAATCGTAATCATGACTTGAACTGTTAAATAAGGCGCCACCTCAAGTACATATAATGGATTGGCAGAGATCACGTAAACAATTTTAATAAATGACCCTAAAAAATATAATATTTTCTTAAGGAAATGAAACCATTATCTCCACGTTTTTTAATGTGTATTTGCTAAATAAATATTTATTTATATTAAATAGAAAAACAAATATTGTTAACAAACCAAAAGTAATTCTGAGAGTTTCAAGATTTATCGTTTTAGTTTTTCCGTTACATTACGAATATATTTGACATGTGTAAACTAAAGGTAACATTTGTATTTGCAAGTGTAAGTATTAGATTTTGTTAAGTAGTTTTAGGTAAAAACAAGTAAGAAAGAGCTATAGTCGGTCAAGCCCGACCATGCGATACCCTTCACCACTAAGGTCAAAGGTGTTATTTTTCCTGTATAAAGACAAATATTTGCTAAATTTTGCCATCATACAAACATTTTCTCAAAACTTATATATTTAAGCTGTTTTCGTCATTTGGACTTATATGAGAGACAGGGTCAAATGTGAAACGATGATTTCGAAATCTGGCAAATTAATTACAGTTGTTAAAAAACTTATGTATGCAAAAAATAAACTCAAAATTCTCACTATCTTTAGATTTACGAGCGTTTTAAAGATTTTTGTCTCATTTAGTGCGTTTTTAAAGAAGAGTTTGTATGGGAGCTATGGTCAAATGTGGACCGATTTCAACAAAATTTGGTACAGTGATTTTAGTTTACATAAGCAGTATTTGTTTAAAATTTCATGAAAAACTATTGATATATGTGGCAATATATCAATTCCGGGAAGTGAGACCTATGGGAGGTACCATAAATAATGGACCGATTTTGATCAATTTCAATAGCCATGGTCCCATTATCAACAAAATGATCTGTGCCAAATTTCATCAAATTAATTTAGATTTGCGACCTGTAGTTTGATTACAATGTTTACATGGGGGTCCAGCCAGCCAGCCAGACGGACGGACGGACATCGCTAAATCGACTCAGAAAGTGATTATAAGCCTATTGGTATACTAAAAGGTGGGTCTAAGACAAATATTTCTATGCGTTACATACATCAGCACAAACTTATAATACCCTTTCCACCTATGGTGGAAAAGGTATTATAAGTTTGTGCTGATGTATGTAACGCATAGAAATATTTGTCTTAGACCCACCTTTTAGCAATAGGCTTAGAATCACTTTCTAAACCGATTTAGCGATGTCCGTCCGTCCATCTGGCTGGCTGGACCTCCATGTAAACCTTGTAATCAAACTACAGGTCGCAATTCTAAAGATAATTTGATGAAATTTGGAACAGATAAGTTTTTTGATAATGGAACTATGGCTATTGAAATTTGTCAAAATTGGTTCATTATTTATGGTACCTCCCATAGGTCCCACATCCCGGAATTGATATATTGGCCACAAATATCAATATTTTTTCATGAAATTTGAAACAAACACTGCTTATGTAAACCAAAATCACTGTACCGAATTTCGTTGAAATCGGTCCACATTTGACCATAGCTCCCATACAAACTCTTCTATCAAAACGCACTAAATGAGACAAAAATCACTAAAACGTTCGTAAATCTAAAGATAATGAGAATTTTAAGTTTATTTTTTGTATACATAATTTTTGTAATAATCGTTCCTCATTTGACCCTAATCGTTCCTCATTTGACCCTAGCTCTCATTTAAGTCCAAATGACAGAAACAGCTTAAATAAATAAGTTTTGAGAAAATGTTTGTATGATGGCAAAATTCGGCAAATATTTGTCTTTATATAGATGATAAAACACCTTTGACTTTAGTGGTGAAGGGTATCGTTTGGTCGGGCTTGACCGACTATATCACTTTCTTACTTGTTTATATTTTTTTTGTATTATCGAAAATGTATCCAAGTCCATTGACGTATTTAGATAAAAAAAAATAATTTTATTTATTAAAGATTAATTTTAAACTTTTTTATTTTTTTTATTAATTAAATGCAAGATTTTTATATAAAAATATTTATTATACAGAAAAATTTTTGATAAAAAAATTTTCTATTCAAAAATTTTAGATAAAAAATTAAAAACCATTTTAGATTTTAATATTTTTAGATATTTTCGATCCAATATTTTTTATATAGAAAAAATTTTTGATAAAAAAATTTTCTATAAAAAAATTTTCGATAAAAAAATTTTATATAGAAAAATTTTTGATAAAAAAATTTTTGATAAAAAATTTTTTGTTAAAAAAATTTTTTATATAAAAATTTTTGATAAAAAAAATATAGAAAAAATTTTGATAAAAAAATTTTCTATAGAAATACTTTTGATAAAAAAATTTTCCATAGCAAAATTTTTGATAAAAAAAATTTCTATAGAAAATTTTTATTAAAAAATATAGAAAAATTTTTAATAAAAAAATTTTCTATAGAAAAATTTTCGATAAAAAAATTTTCTATAGAAAAGTTTTTGATAAAAAAATTTCTATTGAAACATTTTTATTAAAAAATATAGAACAATTTTTGATAACAAAATTTTCTATAAAAAAATTTTCTTTAAAAAACTTTTTTGTTAAAAAATTTTTGATAAAAAAAATATAGAAAAATTTTTTGTTAAAAAAATTTTCTATAGAAAAATTTTTGATAAAAAAATAAAGAAAAATTTTTGATAAAAAAATAAAGAAAAATTTTTGATAAAAAAGTTTCTATAGAAAAATTTTTCATAAAAAAATTTTCCATGGAAAAATTTTTGATAACAAATTTTCTATAGAAAACTCTTTGATAAAAAAATTTTTCTATAGAAAAATTTTCGATAAAAAATGATCTATAGAAAAATTTTTGATAAACAAATATTCTATAGCAAAAGTTTTAATAAGAAAATTATCTATAGAAAAATTTTTGATAAAAAAATTTTCCATAGCAAAATTTTTGATAAAAAATTTCTATAGAAAAAATTTCCTATAGAAAAATTTTTGATAAAAAAATTTTCTATAGATAAAAAATATAGATAAATGGAGTACACAACTTTTTCTTTTTAAAACGTTTGAACTACACATTGAAAAAAAACACCTATTTTGGTTAAATTTATAAAAAAAACGGCAACTCTGCCTACTACTTTTTTGTTCTATTCTCTTTGCGTCGATCCGTACCTAATTATAAGCCTCACTATGTCACTTTCCAAGTTTTTGCAAACGTTGCTCATTTGTAACACCGTGTTTTTTAAGCTTTTTGCTCTGCAGCCAATTTCATATATTTTACATCGATGGCGTGTTATTGCTGTATGCTTAATGCCGATGGTGAATGCTGTTGTAGTTAATAATATTAATAGAAATTAATAATTACAGAAATTAATGTAGCCGTGACCGGGGAACGAACCCAGTCTGAATATGATATGTTAAGGCCTAGTAGTCGACGTGCTAAACAACAAAGCTACAGCACCCACTGGAAACTATGGTCTATCATATTTCATCTCCAAATTTCATGAAAATATCAGAAATTTGAAAACTTAATTTCTGTATGCTAGACCTGAAATAATGGAAAGCCTGTGGTGGTGTAGGGTATGAAAAGTTCATGGTCTCTGAAGTTATGTCATAAGTCCGTGAGCAGTAACAATTGGAAGATATATTTCTCTCATTCGGTGGAAACCTTAGATTCTTAGATAAGATATATAGATTGGGGATATCAGGGTAACATTAGAAAAGTTAGGGATTTGGCTTAATCGACTCTTCTGTAAGTCGACCAGTATAACTACATATTATAGGGTCTGATTAAAAATTTCTTACTGATTGACAAACTTATAATACCCTATAAACAATTGGTAAAGGTTATTATAGCCTTGAATAGACTTATAGCAATTTTAAGTTTTTTTTAATAAATTCTTTATCTCCTTCTGTTTTTGAGATATGAAATAAATAATGCGCAAATTTTGATTTTTTAGACTTTAATTTATAAATAAAACAAAAACAAATAAGTGAAAAATACAAATAATTCGGTAAAACTAATAAAATAGATAATTATAATATAATCTAAAACATAGACGTACATACCCAGAGGCGTAGATATATCGGTATATGAGAAACTAAGAAGCTAGAAAGTTTTCACCAATTTTATGAAAAATTATATTTATAACAAATTTTGACTATACAATTTCATTCTATAGGAACTTTTTTAATATATCGAGGGTCTATATTCAATACCGTCTATGAAACAATTTGTTAATAAAAATCATAGAGAATAGATCTATTTTTGAACTTTGACTTAAGTATATTGTACAAGAAATATTGATTTCTATTTAAATATTTTTGATATAAAACAATTTTTTGCCTCTACTTAAAAATATTATATTTGGTTCATAGTCGGTATTGAATATAGGCTCTAGATATATTTTTTAGTATTGAAAAATTTTGGATATTTCTTCTGATACGCATAGAACTAGAGATATGTATAGGGTTGCCAGACACAAATCCCGAAAAAGCTGGACATAAGGAAAAAAAGCTTGGCAACCTAAAAATTAGCTGGACATTAATGATAAAAAACTTGCTTTAATAATTAGCTTCTATGAATGTTTTAATTTTTGATAAACCGAATTGCGAATACCATAATTAACCACAGCGATATCGAGAGAAAATGATTCGTCCGAGATCTGAAACAATTTTCAACAGAAAACACATGCTACTCGCGTTTGTCGATAACATTGATGTCATGGGACGCAAATTGCGCCATTTGACTGCCGCCTTTTCAAGTATCGAGAAGGAATCAAATAAAATCAAAACAAAACTGGTGGCTTCTACAAGCAGGTAATCCTCAAGAATTGGACCACATGTGACCGTTGGGAACTATAGCTAAGAGGCTGTAAAATAATTTTTTTACCTTGGTTCCGCCGTCAACATAAATAACAGGTACATCAGGCAGATTTCTCTGTAATAACGCTATTCTACCCGTTTTATTATATGGTGCACTTGCAGAAGAAGCTTTGATTGGTTAGGCCATCTCTTCAGGAGGAGTATTCCCAATTTTAGACAGATCGAAAACCTTGCATTATAACTTGTTTTACACACAAAATCTTTACGAATTATGTTAATAAACCATAAGTAAAAGAGCATATTATCGACTGAACAAAACACAAACATTTTTCAGTTTTTATCTTCCTTCACTTCCCACATTCTACCTGCAGCCGTTGGCTACTAAGTGCAGAATGCGAGGTTTTCGATCTGTCTAAAATTGGCGATACTCCTCCTGAAGAGATGGCCTAACCAACTATCGAAACGCGACGAGGAATTTTGGTTTCACCGCAAATATTTTTTGGCTTTTTACCAATAAATTTATTTGTTACATTAATAAATAAATGTAACAGATTTGGGATCAAAAGTGAATACTCTTTCTTTTTGAATAATATTTACATTCCGACTATTTTGTTATTATACCCTTCACCAATAGGTGAAAGGGTATTATAAGTTTGTGATTCCGTTTGTAATTTATTTATTAGTGATCGTAGACCCCATAAAAATTATACCGATCGACTCAGAATCGGGAGGAGAATCGATTAAGCGATGTCCGTCTGTCTGTCTGTCTGTCCGTCCGTCTGTCTGTCTGTCTGTTGAAATCAAGTTTCTGAAGCCGCTGGAGGATGGACTTACATAAATTATATATCAGATTTTAGGAAATTCTCCCGCAATGAACGCTATTAAATTTCATTAAAATCGGTTTATAAACACCGAAAATATCGAAAAAATACCAAAATTTAGACGAAAATTTTAAAATTTTTGAGAAAAAAGATACTCTTGGTGATACTCCATGTGATAATATGTTATATATCATATTGTAGGAAATAGTTTCCCAAAGCACTCTGTAAAATTTTATCAAAATCGGTCCATAAACAACTGAGATATCGCCAAAACACTGAATTTGATGTATCGCAAATTGCCCAAAGTTCGCATTAGAGAATGTTTGTTGAAAAAATGAAATGCAGAAATAGGAAAAACCATCCTCCTTTAGCACGGACCTACATAAATTTTATATCAGATTTTAGGAAATTCCCCCGCACGTTATTAAATTTTATCAAAAGCGGTCCATAAACAATTGAGATATCGCCATAACACTACATTTGATGTACAGCAAATTGCCCAAAGTACGTGTCTAAGAAATTTTGTTTACATTTTGAAAGTATTGTTTCAGCGATATCTCAGGTGTTTATGGACCGATTGTGATGAAATTTGACATCGTTCTTTGTGTGAGGATTTTCTAAAATCTGATATAAACTCCACAAATCTGATTATGAATACCATTCAAGTTGTACCGATCAACTCAGAATCGGCTGGAGAATCGATTTCGCGACCTCCGTCTGTCCGTCCGTCTGTTTGTCTGTCTGTCTGTCTACCTGTCTGTAATTTTTCCTGTTGTAGTAAAGTTTTTGGAGCTCCTGTTTTGTCGATATCTCAGGTGTTTATTTTGATGAAATATTAATTAATCCTTCGCAGGGGATTACCTAAATCCTGATGCATTCGGTAATTTGTGGTAAATATAATTTAGCGTTTAAGCGATGGTGTTTTGATCGACAATGATAAAATTCAGGGTGGGACAATATCCTAAAATTTTGTGTAAAATCCAGGAGCTCCACAAATCTGATTTTAGCAGACAGACACTCTGCATTAATCTTAATTTTGTGTCTGACTTTTGAACATTATGATAACATTTGAGAATGTATTATATATCAAATTATAGGTAATCTTCCTAGGAAGTACAAAAATGCAGCTAAGTACATGATATCCGTTCAAAACCTACATATGTATGTAAGTATCTCACATATCAACGAAAATTTAAATTTTTTAATTGCAATTGGGAGAAATCCGTTCATGTTTGACAATTGATCCCGCATAACTTCGCCTAAGATACGATGATGACATTTAGTATAAAGACGTTGTACAATATTTATATTCAGGACGATAGCGCCTATAATAAACTTTCTAGAGTGACAACATTTGACAAAAGAATTTCTGATCTCTTGAAAAGTTCGATATTGAAAATGGGCGAGCTCTATTCACATTTAGTGAAATCTCCCATATAACCCCGACCGGGAATCGATTTAATGCTGATAAATTAAATGACATTAAAATTGCACAAGGAACTAGAGCAAAACTTTCCAAACATCCGTCGGACAGATCGAAAGAACAATACATTCCAAATATTATTGATGAAGTGTTCATTTTAATTAATTAACTAACTTCAGATTAATAAGTAAATCTTTAATAACTTTTCCGACAAAGCTGATATCCATCAATTCAAAAGCTATATATTTCACGTATGTATCTAAAACTAAGAGTGTATACTCTATAATTTGAGGGCTTATCATTGTTAAAGCTTTGACTTTTAACTTCAGAGTTTTACATAACTAATCAAGAACTTTTACTAGTTGGATAATTCGTACGAATTAAAGTGCACAACCCTCTAGATGATGACGCCACCGAAAAGCTTTTCTTTTTCCGACTCTTAATTTTAAAGACTCTTTGCATATAATACTAGTATAACCAAATTTTGCTAGGAATTACATTAAGTACTTTTGCAACACCATTGGTGAAGGGTATCCAAGATTCGGCAAAGCCGAATATACCACTCTTACTTGTTTTTTGATAAGAATAGTTTTTCTTTAAAAATATTAAAAAAAAAATAAATTCTTCGCCTTTCAGCTGGTCAAATTTAATTTTAGTTTGCCACTGGACAAGCAATAAAAAAGCTGGACAATCCAGTCGAATCCAGCCTGACTGGCAACCCTAGACCTGTATATGATACCGAAGAAAATAACCGCACAACTAAGTACCCAATGAATGATAACTTCGTTTATGGACCGTGAGTTTGATCCGCCATAAAATCTGAACCAAAGCTCATTTAAAGTTTTTGAAGAGCTTTAAAAATTGTATGATCTAGGAGAATGTACATAAAATTTCATCAAAATCGGAGATGAACAAGTTTACTAAGAGTTCGAAAATTTTGATATTAAAAAGTTTTCATTAACAAATTTTTCTTGTAAAGAAGTGTTAAAATACAAATTATAAATAAAACTCAATTTTATTTGTTTTAATATTTTTTTTTTTATTTTTTTTAAGATTTATTAAATAAATTTAAATAATTTTGAAATTTTTTCATCTTCTAAATTATTATAATAAAAACTTGACATTTTGTACTGGTTAAAACTTAAACTATTGGGCTGGGGCCTGAGCTTGAGCCTTCTTCTCGCCACGCCCATTTTTACGACCATGATGCTTGTTGTGTGATCTTTGCTGTTGATTGTTGTGTTTGTTGGGCTTTGTTTGGGCTTTGCGAGAACGCGAGCTATGTGCTTCAGGGTTGGCACCAGCAGCTACACCTCCCTTTTTATTTTTACCATGATGATTATTGCGATGTTTACGTCCGGCGGTTTTGGGGGCAGCTTGTTCGTTGGCGTTGGCAGCGTGATGGGTCTTAAGTTCAGCTTCGTCTTTGTGTGGAGCTTCTAACTCAGTGTGTTTTTTGTGCTCCTCGTGTCCGCTTTTCAAAAGTTTATTTTGATGTTTGTGGGACTTTTCAGCGCTGATGGCAGTGGCCAAAAGGCAAAGGCAGAGGGATACTAGAATGATCTGGAAGAAAACAAATTATTTTGGGATTTAGTTATTATATTTTGTTTAAATTCTTTTAGAGGAAATATTTTGGTAGTGCTCAAAACATAGATTATAACTAGATGGAGGGCGAAATGTCAATGTACATTTAAGAATGTCATGGTACATTTTTTTGGTTCCTTAGAAGCATAGTGTTATAATGAAAGTGATATCAAGAGCCCAGCTGATGAATTAGTCTTGAAATTTAACATACAAAAATTTTACTAAATGTAAGCAAAACTACAAATACGACAGGGGTTTCCATTTTGTCACGTTGTATTTGTTGTATTCTTACCAGCACCTCTATTAATTCGCCTTGCTTAGAAGACCACATGTTCTCAGTCTAGATATAATCTATGACTCAAAACTTGTATCTGAACTATTGAGAAATCATATATTAATATCAAATGTGATTTTTGAAGTACTAGAGTCACGCAATGGGCTATCAGAGTAGGGACCTTATTTATTTTAATTCACAATACAAGGGTAATTTATACCCAAACGTAGTGACGAAGATCATGTGCTAGGTGTAGTGTAATTTACCAGAACACTACCCAATAGACCACTGGGACACCCGTTTCGATAATCCCAGCAAAACTTTGGTAATGGCAAGTAGTCTGATAACTGATTACCTTGTAACGACTACAACATATCATCCGAATAAATAATAAGTTATTACAGAAGTACTTATTTGTAATTAAGATGGTAATTTAAACTGAATGGCCCCGGTTCAAATCCACCAAGGGCAACAATTTTTTTTAGTTTTTTTTTTTTTTATTAAAAGAGTCTTTTTAAATGATTTTTGAATTTTAAGAACTTAAATATTATCTTCTGTAAAAAAAATTTGTAAAACTAACTCACGTTAATGAAAAAATACCATCATGAGTCAATTTTGATTATGTAGGGGATGTTGAATACCAAACACGATTCTAATTGGTCTTAACTTGGTAAGCCCAGCTTATCTGGGTCATCCTTCATCTCAACTGTGAACACACCTCCTCATGGTATCACCCGGGGAGCTAGTTTAACACCCATTAATATTGTGAGTTAACATGTTCCGAGAGTTGTCCCATAAGATCGATAAAAATGGGTTAGGATTACGGGCTCTTGAAAAAAAATACAATGAATAGGATAAAATTAGAATTGAAATGTCCTACTACCTAATGTTAGAGGAGGATGTCCGAAACTTCGATAGAAAGACCAAGTAGAGGAACATTTTTCAAAGCTTGGCCTATAAAATTGGAGAATATTCGCACAAGATCGAAATCCATGGAATTCTAAAATATGCTCGGACTTTGACCTTAACAAGTTGTAACAATTAAGTAAGTAAGAGTCAATCTTATGTAAAAACTTATACAAAAAAGAAGATTTAAATTGTTTAAGTTTTAAAATAATTTTAAAAAAGTTTTAAAATAATTATAAAAAATCGTATAAAAATATTTTTCCAAAAATTACAACAAAGCAAAAAAAAGCAGGGAAAAACAAAGTTATTTTCACATGATTTTGGATCTAAAAATAAAAATTGTTTATATTAATTATAAGCTGCTAAGTTTTCAACATATGAAGTAGCTCAGTGGAAGAGTCTCTGCCTAGTAGTCGGAGGGTCTGGGTTCGAGCCCCCATGGGATCATAAAAAAAATTTTGTATTTTGTTTAAAAATATATGTTTTTAATAAAACAACAACAAAAAAGTTGTTGCTTTTGTTGTTGTTGCTTTCAAATTGCTTACCCAAGTCATTACTTTTCTGCAATTGGTAAGTACTTGCCTCCAATGACATCCCCATGTTAATGTAATGACTTAAACAGCGAATGAGTAAGTAGTTCGTGTTCAATAGTTTAACTGTTTAACTCATTATTTGGTAATGAAAAGTTTTACTGGGATCTTACAATGTCTTCAAGTTTTTTCATAAACTACATTTCTTTATATTTCTTTTTGTGAACCGCCGTGGTATAGCAGGTTAGTCATCCGCCTAGCATACCATAGGTCCCAAGTTCAGTTCCCGACCAGACGTAGGTCCCTTCAATGAGTCTAAAAATAAAATCGGATGCAGCTCATTGCCTGAAAGAAGTACCCATTGTTCCAATTGTTGAATATATATAAATATATATATACATATATATATATATTTATCAAAAACTACTAGTCCGATATTATTCAAATAAAATCAGAAAAATTAAGATTTACATAGCCTTTAATTCGTTTATATATACTATCGGATCAATAGTATCGGAGTTATAATAAAAAACTTAAGAAAAAAATATATTTTTTACGTAAAAATGGCAAAAATTTTTGTTTTAAAAAAATCATGAAAAATCGAAAACGGCAAAAAACTTCCAGATTTATTATTTTATCGCATAGCGACATATAATAGCAACAAAATGAGATAAAAATCGATTGATTTTTTTCGAATTTATTCTCAATTTAGTGAATTCGCTCATTTTCACAAAATTTTAGTTTTTTGCTTGATATAAGCATTATAGCGGGTTTTCAAATGTATAAAAAAAATAAATTTTCCAATTTCAAGGGCTACATGTCGGATTATTGTGAGATTTGGTGAGAAACTTCCACCCACAAAATTTTAGTCGAATTGGACAACGTTAACACGTAGCGCATAGGCCCCAAATCTGAAAAATAGCGTTTAAATCGAAAAATTGACAAATTTTCAGTTTTTGCAAAATTAAAGCTATTTTTCCCCCTTTTGCAAAAAAGTGGATTCTGGTTCTTAGTGCAAACGCAATGATTTTTCCAATAAGCTACATGTCTTTAAAATCGGTTAAACAGTTTTCGAGTTATTACAATTTTCACTGGCCATTACATGACCTTGAGGACTTGCCGAAGACAATTTACAAAAACATTTTACTTAGTTTAAATTTTTTTATTTATTTCTTTTTTAACTTGTTACTGTGGAAATACAGTATTGAAGACTGAGAGCAGGAATATTTGACGGCCCACAAATTCGCAAATTGGTCAAAGGTACCGAATTTCTCAGTTCAATGTCAGAAATTGAGAAAAATGCATGGGATTCGTTTGTATAGGTTATTCAACATTTCTTAGGAAATAACAAGGATGATGATTATGTTGCGTACGTTGAAGAGATGTTAACTCACTTCCAGAATCTTGGATGCAACATGAGCATCAAGTTACATTACCTTCACAGTCACTTAGATCGTTTTCCTGAAAATCTAGGAGACTTAAGTGAGGAACAGGGCGAACGATTTCACCAAGATATTCGGACAATAGAGGAAAGATACCAAGGTCGCTGGGATGCACACATGATGGCAGATTTTTGCCAGAGTATTCAGAGCAACACTTCGTTATTCAATAATAGAAAATGTCATAAAAGAAAATTCCAAAGTTTGTAGTTTATAATATTTATTTATTTCCTTATTTTATATCTTGTAATAAATTTAAAAAATAAAATATAAAATAAAATACATGAATAAAACAATAAAATACATTTTCGATCTATTCCATCGATTTGACTTAGTCACATTTTTGGGTCAATTGCCTTCGGCAAGTCCTCAAGGACATGTAATGGCCAGTGCAAATTGTAGTAACTCGAAAACTGTTTAACCGATTTTAAAGATATGTAGATTATTGGAAATCTTATTGTGTTTGCCCTAAGGACCAGGATCCACTTTTTTGCAAAATGGGGAATAAATAGCTTTAATTTTGCAAAAACTGAAAATTTGACAATTTTTTTCGATTTAAACGCTATTTTTCAGATTTGGGGCCTATGCGCTACGTGTTAACGTTGTCCAATTCGACTAAAAATTTGTGGGTGGAAGTTTCTCACCAAATCTCACAATAATCCGACATGCACCCCTTGAAATTGGAAAATTTATTTTTTCATACATTTTTTCATATTTTTTCATACAAAAATGAGCGAATTCACTAAATTGTGAATAAATTCGAAAAAAATCAATCGATTTTTATGGTCGATATCTCATTTTGTTGCTATTATATGTCGCTATGCGATAAAATAATAAATCTGGAAGTTTTTTGCCGTTTTCGATTTTTCATGATTTTTTTTTTAAAGAAAATTTTTGCCATTTTTACGTAAAAAATATATATATTTTTTAAGTTTTTTATTATAACTCCGATACTATTGATCCGATTGAAACGCGATATATAGACGAATTAAAGGCTATGTAAATCTTAATTTTTCTGATTTTATTTGAATAATATCAGACTAGTAGTTTTTGAGTTATCATTAATTATTTGAAGAAACGTGTAAAAAAAATTTCAATTTAAAAAAAAAATTTAAAAAAAAAAATCTTGCCATAGAATTTAAAAATGTTACCATTTTTGTACTATGGTAGCCACGATACATCAAATGTATATAGTGATTACTCGAGCACATTTTTACTGTTGACCTGTGTATTCAATTATTATATATCTTATATTCTTAAACGAGCAATAATTGTATATATATATATATATATATATATATATATATATATATATATATATATATATATATATATATATATATATATATATATATATATATATATAGAATGGCTATCTCGAAAACGGCTCTAACGATTTTGATAAAATTTGGACAGTGGGTATTTATTTTGATGTATAGGTCGAAGAAGAAGGGACTTTTGGAACTTTTACCTCTAAGAGGGTAAAAACGGGTAAAAAGGGGAAAAAATCGAAAACGCTATGTCTCCTAAAGTAATAGGTATAGAAACAAAATTAAAATTACGTTTTAAACAGCTTTGAAAATAAGCGGACAGGTGTTTGGTACTTTTTTGAAACTATGTCCGATAGGGGGTAAAAAAGGGTGAAAATAGTTTTTTTTGGCACCTTTTTAACCCACTCTTATATTTTAAACTAAAGAATATATAAAGAAACTTGGTACTGCAATCAATAGATGTAAAAAAAACATGAAACACGTATTTGGTACGTTTTTGATTTTGGAGCCAAAATGGGTAAATAAGGGATAAAATGATAACTTAACATCTCCAAAGTAATATGAATAGGAACATTATACATATTGTTAAATGCGTTTTAAAAAAATGTACCGAATTCAATTGGCACCAAAAAAGTACCAAATATACATATGGAACTTTTAGAAATTAGGGAATAAAAAGGGGGAAAAATTTGTATTATTTTAAACAAATGAATGTTTGTCTGTATGTATGTTCTTTATAGAATAGTAAACTGTGAATTTGATTGTGTTATGCTCTTTAGCGAAGATGTTGCGGATAAGCCGGCGAAGGTTTTAAAGTTGATAAGACTAATTTCCGACAGATGACACCACTGAAAATTACTAAAAATTAATTAAATCGTAAACTGTACATTTGATTATGCTATGATCTTTAGCAAAGTTGTAGCGCATGAGCCGACGAAGGCTTTTTAGTTGGTATGAAAAATTTCCGACAGGTGGCGCTACAGAAACTTACTCAAAGTCAATTTAATCGTAATCTGTACATTTAATCATGCTACAATCTTTAGCAAAGTTGTTGCACATGAGCCGACGAAGGTTTCTTAGTTCGTATGAAGAAATTTCGACAGGTGGCGCTACTGAAATTTACTCAAAGTCAATTTAATCGTATGCTGTACATTTAATCATGCTATAATCTTCAGCAAAGTTGTTACGGATAAGCCGAGGAAGGTTTATGAATTGGAATAAGCAAAGTCCGACAGGTGGCGCCACAGAAAACTACTCAAAATGAATTAAATCGTAAACTGTGCATTTGATCAGACTATAATCTTTAGCAAAGTTGTTGCGCATGAGTCGACAGAGGTTTCTGTTGATATGAATAATTTCCAAAATTATTCAAAATGAGTTAAACTGTAAACTATGCAAACTATGTGTTGGTCGGACAAAATAAATCAAATAATTCAAAATTAACTGAATATTTCTACAATGTCTTTCCTCTAAATTTATTTTAGCACTTTATAATATAAAATATATAAAAACTTTAAAATTTTCCTCAAAATGCTTATCATAAAGCTCCGAGCAAGACTCGGTCTACCAGGTACTGGTTTTTAAATACCCATTTAGAAGTAAGGAAGATGCTGAAAACATTCACGACTTAGTTTTAGCCTATTGAAGATTAAAAGTGATAGAGATTGTGGACGCCATAGGTATCACACATGGCTCATGGTTTTAATTTTGAAAGATCAGTTGGATATGGGAAAACTTTAAGCGATTTAGCCGCCGCATTTGCTCACAATCAAATGACGAAATGATCACATAAAAATGTCAGTTTTTATAATAAATCACACGAAAAATAACCATATACGAATATCACTAACAGATAAAATACCAAAAAAGAAAAGATCCGAGTCTCCCAAAGATTTAAAGCATTTTTATCTGTTCTGGTCCATAGGTAGCAAGCCGTTCAAATTTCAAGGAAATAATCAAATACAAAAATGTACCTTAGATCTCAATAAGCAACTTTGTATTACATATGAACTTCCTATGAATGATTCTAAACACTGTTTAGGTAGCGTTTGTGTAGCAGCAAATGTGAAAAATTTCCCGAAAATTTTTAAATGACATTTTCAACATTCGTATTATCTCAAAGGCAAAAGAAATATTTTTTTAAAGTTTTTTTGCGATTTTGATCTTGGCGATGAAGTTTTTTATGTTTTTGTTCGTTTATTCTGAACGGTTTTCAAGATATGAGCCTGAGAAAATTATCCCTTTCTTGCAAAAATATCACCGATACCCCAATACTTTGGGGTATCGGTGATATTTTTGGTCTCTATATATGGTTAGTGCACCTTTTTTTTCGTATAGATCGAATATGAAGGGACTTTTGGAAGTTTTACCGCAAAGGGGGAAAACGGGGAACAAGGGGAAAACATCGAAAACGTTATATCTCCTAAAGTAATAGGTATAGAAACAAAATTAAAATAACGTTTTGAACAGCTATGAAAATAAGCGGGCAGGTGTCTGGAACTTTTTTGAAACTATGTCCGATAGGGTGTAAAAAGAGTGAAAATAGTACTTTTTGGTACTTTTTTTTAACCCCTCTTATTTTTTAAGCCAAAGAATATAGAAAGGAACTTTGAACTGCGGTCAATAGATATGTAAGAAATATTGAACACGTATTTGGTACAAAAGAAGCGCCAAATATGCATATGGAACTTTTTTGAAATTAAGGGATAAAAAGGGAAAAAAGTAAAAAAGCATTTGATCATGTTTTTTTGCCGTATAGATCATGTTTTTTGCCGTATAGATCGAATATGAAGGGACTTTTGGAAGTTTTACCGCAAAGGGGGGAAAACGGGGAATAAGGGGAAAACATCGAAAACTTTGTATCTCCTAAAGTAATAGGTATAGAAACAAAATTAAAATAACGTTTTGAACAGCTATGAAAATAAGCGGGCAGGTGTTTGGAACTTTTTTGAAACTATGTCCCATAGGGGGTAAAAAGAGTGAAAATAGTACTTTTTGGTACTTTTTTTAACCCCTCTTATTTTTTAAGCCAAAGAATATAGAAAGGAACTTTGAACTGCTGTCAATAGATGTGTAAGAAATATTGAACACGTATTTGGTACAAAAGAAGCGCCAAATATGCATATGGAACTTTTTTGAAATTAAGGGATAAAAAGGGGAAAAAAGTAAAAAAAGCATTTGATCATGTTATGCTATTTAGCGAAAATGTTGCTGATAAGCCGGCAAAGGTTTTTAAGTTGGTAAGACTAAAAAGGGGCGCCACTAAAAATGACTAAAAATTAATTAAATCGTAAGCTGTACATTTAATCATGCTATGATCTTTAGCATAGTTATTGCGGATAAGCCGACGAAGGTTTATTAAAAGGTATGACTAAGGTACAACAGGTGGCGCCACTGAAAATTACTCAAAGTGAGTTAAATCGTAAACTGTGCATTTGATCATGTTAGCAAAGTTATTACGCATAAGCAGTAGGTATGAATAATTTTCGACACTGAAAACTTCTCAAAATGTGCACTTGATCAGGCTATAATCTTTAGCAAAGTTGTTGCGCATGAGCCGACGAAGGTTTCAGTTGATTTCACCAATTTCAAAAAATTTTCAAATGCGTTAAACTGTAAACTATGCAAAGTATGTAAATTATGTGTTGATCAGACAAAATAAATCAAATAATTCAAAATTAACTGAATATTTGTGTAATGTCTTTCCTCTAAATTTATTTTAGTACTTTATAAATAAAATATATGAAAACTTTAAAATTTTCCTCAGCAAGGCTCGGTCAACCAGGCACTGATACGTTAAATGCGGACCTTATTTCAATATCTGAATGGAGTCGTTTAAAAAGGGTGGATCTCAATGCTAAGAAAATCCAATATTGTATGTTAACACATAAACGTAAATATAACTGACAATATTGCTTTATCTGTATCTGTAACTGTAACTTTATCTGTAGTATAAATATCGAGGAATCAGAAGCTCTTGATGTTCCCGGCATGAAAATACATTGTATTTCCGCTGGACTCAACATGTCTTTAATGTGTTGAAAGAAGCATTTCACACCATCTGTTCTCCTTAATATTCATCTGTAGTCATGATTGGTATACCACTTACATTAGGCCCATAATGGAATACAAATCTCGGGTATGGGCCGGTGCTTCAAAGTCTATTTTGAAGCTTATTGACCGCATACAGGAGAGGCCGAAGGTGCTTATTCTATTAATTCACTTGAGCATCGTCGCAATGTTGAATACGTTTCACTGTTCTATCGTTATTACAATGACAAATGCTCTAATGAAATTAGGGAACTTGTTGCTGAAACGCGCTCATTTTTACGTTATACTCGTACTCCACCTAGAGCTTATCTATTTGTGGTCGACTGGCCAATGAATCGCACAACACACTTCAAGTAAAACTCTGTTTTTAGTCGAACACTTCGTATATGGAATAAACACCCTGCAGAAATATTTCCCCCAGTTATAATATAACAAAAAAGTTTAAATCGAATATCCACAAACCCTACTTCCCCTATTCTACTTTCTATAACCTATTTTCCTAGTACCAACACAATGCATTGCATATGTAGGGGTCATCCCCTGAGTGCTGGTCCTATAACAAAAAAAAGATTGTCGTCGTTTATTTTAAAAACTGTTAGGTAGAGTTTAATGGGGGTTTTTATATACATACCAGGTGTCAATGGTATATTGAGGCCAGTTCTCAAAAGCCACTTATTTGCCACGAAAATAAGAAAAACGCCTATCGAAAAAATGGTGTGGCACAGATAATTCTTCTGTTATCAAACATATATCGATAAGCGAAATTTGACCCTAGTTCCCATATAGGATTGCCAGACACAAACACGGAAAAAGCTGGACATAAGGTAAAAAAAAGCTTGACAACCCAAAAATTAGCTGGACATCAATAAAAAAAACTTGCTTTAATAAATTTTGCAAATTGTTAATATCAACTGAAACTGAACAAATCAATGATAACGGCATTAAATGTCCGCCATACTAACCAAAATGGTTAGAATTGCAATAATTCGACTGAAAAGTAACAAATCTGCTGGTGCCGATGGTTTGCCGGCAGAGCTTTTTAAGGCAGGAGGTGATGACTTGATAAGGAGTGTGTCCCAGCTTATAAAAACCATATGGTTAGAGGAACATATGCCGGACGATTGGAGTCTCAGTCCACAAACAAATTAGATAAAACTGTATGTGTCAATTATAGAGGTATAAGTCTTATTTCAATTGCATATAAGATAATATCGACTAGGGTTTGCAGTTCGGTTTTAACCGAAACCGAAACCTCGGTTTTTTGTGCCTCAAAACCGAAACCGAAAACCGTAGAAAAAAACGCGCTTTTAGCTATTTATTTTTCATAATTTTTTGTTGGTATTATTCAGAAATAACATTAGCTTATCATAAATTTGCACGTAATTTGTCTATTTAATGAAGCAGAAGAATGAAACAAGCAAAAGGTGTTTCCAATGGACGAATGGACAGGTATAAGGAGAAGACGGTATATGAAAGTAAATATTCACGATTCTCATGGTAAATTTGATAACCTGGGCCGTATTTTAGGAACGTGTAATTTCAAGCAAACGCAAGAAACCATTAGACAAAGGCTAATGGAGTTTAATATTTCACTTGATACAAACATCGTAGCATGTACTATAGATGGAGCAGCAGCCAATATCAAATTTGTATCTGAAAATCAATTTTGAAGACGTCGACGATGAAACTTTGACTCATTTAAAACTGATTGCCCATATACATTTGAACCTAGAGGCTGTAAGGAAAACTGTTCGGTATTTCAAAAATTCGACAGTTCGTTATAATATTTTACAAACAAGCGTTAAAAAGCATCATAATCGTGAATTAAGTTTACTCTTAGATTTCTGCTTCTAAAACAAAGTATTCATGACAGTTTAGAAATGCTGTCGACCTTAGATTTGCTTCATTCTATCGACTTTGAAATTGTAAATTCTTTAAAATCGTTGCTATTTGTAAAAATTACTATTGAAGCAATTTGTCGCTCGGATGTAAATATTATTCACGCTAAAGGGGCTCTGCAGTTTCTCCAAAAGAAACAAGACCTATTTAAGAAATCCCTCATATTTAAAAAAAACTGAATTATTTTCCTGAATTTTAGTATTAAATTACAACATGAAGTTATCTAAATTTTCCTAGAAATTTAAACTGAAATAGTTTTATTTAAAAAACCGAAAACCGAAACCGGCCGGTTTTTGGTGTTTTAAAACCGAAACCGCGGTTTCTAATTTTCACGGTTTTTTGCAAACCCGACCACATATTGTGTGAAAGGTAAAAGTCCAAAATTAACGAAATAATTGGAACCTAATAATGTGGCTTTAGATCGGGTAAATCTATCACAGATCTTCATGCTACGTCAAATTCTGGGGAAAACACAAGAGAAACAAATTGATACATATCATCTTTTTGTTACTACAAAGCAGCTTTTGACAACCCGATATGTCAAAAGAGGAAAATCTTTCAAAGCATGACCTACGAAATTGGAGAATTGGAATTTTAAAATATGCTCGACCTTTGACTTTAACAGGTTGTAAATATAGGCCATTTAAGTAAAGTAAATACAATGGGGAAAATTAATAGAAGCATTCAATTAATCAACGCATAAATCATTTAAGTAAAAAAGAGAAAAAATACACTTTTGGGTTCATTATCATAAAGATAGTTTTTCTTTAAAAATAAATATAAAAAACTCAATTCTCCAATTTTAGCTGGACAAATTTAATTTAAGCTTGACACTGGACAAGCACTGAAAACGCTGGACAATCCAGTCGAATCCAGCCTGACTGGCAACCCTATTCCCATATCACCCCAGCTGGCGGAAATGACATAAATGTCCTAAAGTCTAAGAAATTGTTACTGCGTTAAGAAAATTATTCGCAGATTTTTCTCTTAGAATGAAGAAAATCCATTTTTATTTTAAAGGTACTTATTTAAAGTTAATTTGATCAAATAAGTACCATAAAAGCGAGGACAAAACCGACTTTCCACTCTCATCATACAGGGGTTTTAGCTAGTCTAATATGAATTATACATCCAATTTACTTTAAGTTTACGATATTTTTCATTCTATTAATAGTTTTTAAATTCAGGGATTTATATTTTGAAAAGGGGGAAGTTTATTTTTTTTTGTCCCCCCCCCCCCCCCCCCCTTAAAAAGTAAACTTAAGTAAACAAGAATGAATTCCGTTAATGATAAGATATTTATCATTGATATTGCTTTGGTTTTAATTTATAGTATAAAAAATATATATTTTAATAATATTTTTTGTGATAACAAATTTATCAATACAGTTCAAAAGAGTCATGATTACGAATATTTATTGAATGTTTTTTTTCAATATTTTTTTCTAAAAATTTTCTTTATCGTATTCACTAGTTTTATTTATTTTTGTAAACTTCCTTTAACATAAGATAACACTTACTGTTTTCATTTTAAGACTTTTTAATTATAACAAG
The DNA here is from genome assembly GCA_933228675.1 of Stomorhina lunata. Lineage (NCBI taxonomy): Eukaryota > Metazoa > Arthropoda > Insecta > Diptera > Rhiniidae > Stomorhina > Stomorhina lunata. The sequence continues at coordinate 54,766,481 of OW121744.1, forward strand.
AATTATTTAAAAAATAACTTTATTTATGTTTTCTTTTCAATTAAATTTTTAGTAGTTTTTCTTTCCCAAGTGATCGTTTCGATCCGCTCCGCTTGTTAACTTCACTTTACGCTGGTTGATTGTGTACTAAATTTGAAAACCCTTTCGTTAATACTTTTTATGATTTATCTTTCATTCTTTCTTTTTCCTACATATTTTTTTTTTTATTATTTTCGGTTTTGCCCGTCCGTCTGTGTGTCTGTCTGTCTTTCTATCTGCCTGCTTTCTTTGGTTACTTTACTCATTCCATTCGGTTACAATTCGGTTCTTCAATACTCCATTGACTGACGACTGACTGCTTGTGAATTGACGTTTGTTTGGTCATTATCATTATCTTTTTGAAAATTTCAATTTTAAAATAAATAAATATGCGTTGCATATGTGTAATATCTACTTAGTTAGTAGAATGCCCTGCTTTAATCTTTCACAGTGGGAGATTTAACAAAAAGAAGATGATTAAGAAGTTTCAAAAATAAAAAGAAAATAAAGCAAACTTGAGAACACTTATTAGTGATTTTAACCCCGCCCCTGTTTAACACAATAGAAATACGCATACAAAATTCCTCTACTGTAACAAAATTCCCTAAGAGTGTTACGTAAGACCCCAAAGATTGCAATACCGAGCAAAATACTAAGTCGTGTAATTTTGAACAGAATATCCGACGCAGTTTCCTCTACATTCCGCGAAAATCAGTTTGGGTTTGGAGAAAACTGTTCTTGTGTTGATCTAATCAACACAGTAAGAAAAGTATTAGAGCAATGTAATGAATTCCGCACTCCCATTATCCGTTTATCGACTTTATGAAGTCCTGTCAGTGTCAATAGAAGCTATCTATGAAGATTTTTAGAAAATCGTAACATGCCGACGAAAATTCTCAACTTAATACGGGCAATGTACGTTGATTTTAAATGTCGAGTCCTACACAAGGGAAAACTATCAGATCCGTTCGATGTTACTACTGGAGTAGGGCAAGGATGTATCTTATCATCTATACTTTTTATCCTCGTCATCAGAGCGCACAGCTCTGAATGGTAGACGCGGTATCCAATGGACAACACCCTTTAAACAACTTGAGAACTTGGAATATGCCGGTGATGTATGTCTTCTAAGCCAAAGCTCAGGTGACCTCTCAAGAGAATACTAACGATTTTATTGCTGAATCTCGTATAGCTGGTCAGGAAATTAACATTTCCGAGATAAAGATTATGCCCGGAGACTATGGCGCAAACCCGTTTACACACATCAATGTGGATAACGAGGTTATTGGATGTGTAGATACCTTTAATTATCTGTGAAGTCTAGTAACTAAAAAAGGTGGAGCAGACGAGGATATTAAATCGCGTATTAATAAGGCAAAATCTGCATTCGGCATTTTTCGAGCTATTTGGAAATCTCGGCAAATATCAACAACAACAAAGTTACGTATATACAACTCGAATGCCATACAAATGCAACAATAATATATGGCGGTCGTATCGCATAAGAAATTAAGATCTACTTAATGCGACAAACCAAATCCCTGCTTCCACAGAGGTATGTCAACAGAAATGGCGGTGAATAGGCCACACACTTCGAAGGCCAAATACCAACATTGCTCGACAAGCGCTTCGTTGGAATCCACAAGGAAGCGGCTGTCGTGTTGGTACACCTGCTAGAACATGGAGAAGATTAATTGATGCGGAGTTACAATCAGCAAACTATTCATGGAATGACATATGCCTAACTTCTCGCAATAGAGTCCGATATAAAAGGATGGTTGAGGACCTATGCTCCACTGGGAATCAAGGATAGCAAAAGAAGAATTCCATTCCGTTGATATTGTAATTGACATGATATTAGCTTAAACCCAAAAATGATATATGTATATTCTGACTTACGAAATCTAAGACGCTGACCGCCTGTCTGTCAGTCCGTTCGTCTGTTGAAAACCGATATGACCTTAATAAAAAGAGTTAGGACATTAAAATTTGACAATAATAAATATCATTTCTTGAAAAAGTTTGGTATTGAAATTAGGTTAAATCGATCCACATTTGACCATAGTTCCTATATAAACTAAATACTTAGCGAAAAAGTTTAAAAGCCAGTTTGAATAGGAGCTTTCTGTCAGTTGAAATCACGATATCGAATGTTTAAAAAAGTTTTATTGAATTTCCAGAGGAGTCGGATTTAGAAGATGGCTTTCATGATTTCGACATGTAACCCGTTCTATGATGTCAATTCCCCCTTTGTCATTGCGAATGGCCCTTCAAATTGACAACTAAGTTGTTATATACACATATCGTGTTCAAATTGGACAAAATCAATCCATATTCGACCATAGTTTCCAAAACGGATATTGGCTTTCTGTCAGTTGAAATCACGATAGCGCTTACACGAAAAAAGATAGGACAATAAAATTTGGTATGAATGTCTTACAAAAGGTTTAAATTCAAATTTGGCTATATCGAACTTTGTTTGACATATAAAATTTAACAGGAATCGGTCCACATTTGAACTTAGCTCCATATATAAAACTGATCATTGTAGAGCTTTTCAGAATGAAATTCTGGCTCTGAGGGAAAAAGTAGATTGTTGAGAATTAATGATCTCACGACAATTTAGATAAGCAGCGTTACCGCTAACAATTTTGAAAAAGTCACAAAAAAGTAGCTTTAAAAAGAAAGTCACACAAAAAATCGCGCTAACAAAAAAAAAGTTGCACATTTTTTTTATAACATTTTTACTTAAACAATGAACAAAAAACCATAAAACAATTCATACTTGAAAATATATTCTATATAGGCAAAAATCAAACAGTTTTAATTCCTAATAAACCGACTTTCAACTCGAATAATTTTTGTACTCTTAGGTGTACTGAAAATCTAATTACAGATTTGAACTCCTAAGACTTCAGGTATATTGAACATAAAATCTTAGTAGCGCAAGTTTGCACTTCTTAGCGTAATTGGCATGCAAATTTCAAAAACGTAAAGAAACCGAATGAAGCATTTACGCTTTTTTTCATATTTCGTCTTTTTCTTCTTCTTCTTTTGTTTCATTTGGACCCAAGTGGTTGTTTTATGAAATAGACACCATATCTGAGGGATGAATCCATTGCCCTCTAAATTTTAATTAATGGCTGCCAAAATTAAAGCACGTTCTCGCGACTTTTTAATTTTTTTCGCATATTTTTTGGCTGCCTCTCATTATTTGCTCCATATGGACATAACATACGACATGTGTAAATGACGAAAACTTTAACGTAAATTTCCTAAAATTTAACGACTAAAACCAAAAGTGCCAAAAAATAATTTTTTGCTAAAATTTTATGAAGATTTTGAAAATCGTGCAAAAAAGTATATAGGTATTGCTTTTAATGGTTTTAGATAACAAACTGAGACCAAATCACATAAAAGGTATGAAAGCAATGTCATTTATAACAGATTTGCATTAAAAGTTTGTCAAAAATACCTTTATAAGCTGAGAACGCAAGGGTTTTATCTAAAAACATTTTACTGAAGCACATCGCGAATTGAGCACAAAATTGGTCAGGAATGGTGTTAAAACTATTCTTTAAAAAAGCTTCACCTTAGATCTGAAGCGCACCAAAATAATTTAAGGATAAACTATTTGACGGACCTTTTAGTATACCAATAGGCTTAGAATCACTTTCTGAGTCGATTTAGCGATGTCCGTCCGTCCGTCTGGCTGGCTGGCTGGCTGGCTGGACCCCCATGTAAACCTTGTAATCAGACTACAGGTCGCAATTCTAAAGATAATTTGATTAAATTTGGCATTGATAATTTTTTGGTAAATGGCTATTAAAATTGGTCAAAATCGGTCCATTATTTCTCGTACCTCCCATAGGTCCCACTTCCCGGAATTGATATATTGGCCACAAATATAAATATTTAAAATAAATACTGCTTATATAAACTAAAATCACTGTACCAAATTTCGTTGAATTCGGCCCACATTTGACTTTTCTTTAAAAACGCACTAAATGAGACAAAAATTCACTAAAACGCTCGTAAATCTAAAGATAATGAAAATTTTGAGCATATTTTTTGCATACATAATTTTTGTAACAACTGTAATCAATTTGCTAAATTTCGAGATAATCGTTCCACATTTGACCCTAGCTCTCATATAAAAAGCTTAAATAAATAAGTTTTGAGAAAATGTTTGTATGATGGCAAAATTTAGCAAATATTTGTCTTTATACAGGAAAAATAACACCTTTGACCTTAGTGGTGAAGGGTATCGTATGGTCGGGCTTGACCGACTATAGAGCTTTCTTACTTGTTTTGTACATAACTATGCGGGAGTTGTCGAAAAGCTATCGGCTCTGCCGCCAAAATTTATTTGTTTTAGTTTTTTATTATTCAAAAAGACTTCTCAACGTGATGGTATTTATACTTAAGTTAAAATCATTTAAGGGAATTTTAGTTGAGATATTGAATATGGGCTAAAAATAAAAATTTTAAATAATTTTGTAAAAAGGTGTCAAAAGTCGCACAAAATTTAAAAAAGTAGCAAAAAAGGGGCCATGGAAGAAAAGTCGCTGGTTGCGTCGCAGGCCACCTGAAAAAGTCGCAAATTGCGACTTTAGGCGCTGTAGATAAGTATAAAGGGGATAGGCAAATTTGAGATTAGGATGGTAATTGCCTCACAAGTGATGAATTGTAAAAATTTACTCATATTGCTGAAAACTTTACTCTATATCGGCAATGGAGGGCTTATTGTTCGATTAATCTAAATATTGTCTCATTTGTAGATTAGCTACTTACCTACAGAGTTATTAGCTCATCAATGAGCACTGCTACAGCCCACAAGGTAACATGTCGAGGTACACCACAAGGAGGTGTATTATCCCCTCTCCTGTGTAACTAACGAAGAAAACGCAGACGAAAACAGGGAAATTTCTAAACACCCTGTCACAGCGTCTTGAAACAGCTCTTGACATACTTTCACTAAAACGGAGGAAATACAAAATACCAATTTTTACACTTTCAAAACTAAATAAGGTAGAACTTGAGGTCATTCTGTACTTAAAACTGTCCTAAAGCCTAAATACTCAATTCGGGGTGTGCAAAGCATCCCTGGCACTCTTCTCATGAAAAGGGACATAGGCAAAAAATTTCGTTGTTGCTTCTTCATCCCGATTTTATTGAATTCTTCAAGCCATATACCAAGCAGTTAATTTGATAAGATACCACAGAATATAAATATAACAAGGATATTCGTTTCTGTAAGGCAATATTGAACTTTTCTGGGTATCCGGGTGCAGCAATATACCTGATAACTCCACAGCGAACAAACTCGCTAAATCCGGTGCTCTACTGAGTCAGGAATACATCGACGAATTTACGGGCTTATCGCTATCCGCCTGCAAATCAGATATTCAGAAGTTTCTTTATGGATCTGCTCCACTGAAACCAATTTGATTAATTAATTTCTTTATATCTAAATCAATTAAAAAACGTCTTTATATCTCTCTTACTTTTAATCTGAGATCGGCTAAAATATCAGAAAGTGAGAGATAAACCTATACATCTCACATGACAAACTCTATTCCGCCAGTACAATGCAAAGGTTCATTTAAGTGCATTCCATGGCAAAAATCCATAAATTGGGCTACAAATTGACCCTATCATATCTTATGTTTTCGAGAAACGTTGGACTACTTCTACTTATTTTAAAAATAAGCCACTGTGTTCACTGCTGCCTATTTTTTTTTATTCAAATATAAGTGATGATAAAACTATTGTTGTACTTGTTATTTTTGCTATTTTTGGATTTCGGTCTTTTATGGGTTTTATCACAACATTTTACTTCCATGTTGAACTCATTTATTCCAACAATTGTTTATGCTTCAGATTTCTTTGTGTTTTTTTTCTATTTTGGAGTTACATACTCAAGTACATTTTCATCTTGAGCCATTTCTTGCCCTAAACAGAAACAAAAAAATAATTAAAAACAAACTTTTGTTTGAATGAAGGTAAAGGTAATTGTTACTATTTCATTATCAGGCACTTGAGTTGCTATTATTAATATCGCAATACGTAATTTCATTTTTTAATTTTCATGAAATTATGACCCTTTGTTGCAGAATATCGAATTTAGTTTTTTTTTTGCAAAACACAAAAAAATACATAAATAATTGAGAAATTCTGGAATGAATATGAAATTTTAGAAAAATTTTTGAAATATAAACTATTTTTTGTTATTACTTTGTAATTTTTTGCAAAAATCTCTAAAGGTATTATGATAATTTTTCGACACAGTGTTTTCTATTGAGGTATAGAACTTTAAGTTGGCATCACTTTTTTAACTGGCGGCCATTTTGTCAGCTGTCAAGTGATTAATATTTAGTTTGGTTTGCCATTTAATCATGAACAGGTTGACAAAAGAACAACGCTTGCAAATCGTGCAAATTTATTTAGAAAATAATGGTTCAGTTCGCGAAGTTTACTGCAAGCTCCGTCCATTTTATGGTCGACATAATCGTCCATCAGAGCAATTAATTCGGTTAACCATGGATCGTTTTCGCACTACGTTTACTCTATGTGATAATACGCATCCGCAGCGACGTCGAACAGTGCGCACCGAAGAAACAATTGCCGCTGTAGAGCAAAGTGTTGAAGAGGACCCGAATGAATCGATTCGCCACCGTGCACAGCAATTGGAGTTTTGTCCATCAACTTTATGGAAGATTTTGCGCAAAGATCTTGGCTTGCGACCTTACAAGATCCAGCTTGTGCAAGAATTAAAGCCGCGAGACCATGCAATGCGTCGTGATTTTAGTGTATGGGCCGAAAATGAGATTGATCTCGATGCTGATTTTCATCGCAAAATTTTGTTCAGTGATGAGGCTCATTTTTGGTTGAATGGCTACGTCAACAAGCAAAATTGCCGCATTTGGAGTGAAGAGAATCCACATGAGACCCTTGAGACGCCATTACATCCACAAAAACTGACTGTTTGGTGTGCTCTATGGGCTGGTGGAGTCATTGGGCCATACTTCTGACACCACTGGATTATTTTCTTTGGGGATATGTGAAGTCGCTCGTCTACGCCAACAAACCAGAAACGTTAGGGGACTTTTAAGCCAACATTCGTGGCGTTATTGCCAACATACGGCCCCATATGCTCGAAAAAGTAGTGGAAAAGTGGACCTGTAGAATTGGCTTTATTCGAGCCAGCCGCGGCGGCCACATACCCGAAATCATATTTAAATATTAATGGCATAAAATTATCCTTCCAATAAAGCCAAATTGATGGACATTATAACGATTTTCTTGTGTTTTATTTCAATTCGAAGTTCTATACCTCTAAAAAAAAACACCCATTATATTGGAAATTCAGAAATTTTAAATTTTAAAACGAGTTCTTAAATTTAAATGAACACTTTTGAATACAGAAAAGTAAACTTTTTGTAATAAATGTTTATACCCTTCACCACCATAGGTGGAAAGGGTATTATAAGTTTGTGCTGATGTATGTAAATATTTGTCTTAGACCCACCTTTTAGTATACCAATAGGCTTAGAATCACTTTCTGAGTCGATTTAGCGATGTCCGTCCGTCCGTCTGACTGGCTGCTTGGCTGGACCCCCATGTAAACCTTGTAATCAAACTGCAGGTCGCAATTTTAAAGATAATTTGATGAAATTGGGCACAGATCATTTGTTTGATAATGGGACCATTGTTATTGAAATTGGTCAAAATCGGTCCATTATTTCTGGTACCTCCCATAGGTCTCACTTCCCGGAATTTATATATTGGCCACAAACATCAATATTTTTTCATGAAATTTAAAACAAATACTGCTTACGTAAACTAAAATCACTGTAACAAATTTCGTCGAAATCGGTCCACATTTGACCATAGCTCCCATACAAACTTTTCTTTAAAAACGCACTAAATGAGACAAAAAATCACTAAAACGCTCGTAAATCTAAAGATAATGAATATTTTGAGTATATTTTTTGCATACATAATTTTTGTAATAACTGTAATCAATTTGCCAAATTTCGATATAATCGGTCCACATTTGACCCTAGCTCTCATATAAGTCCAAATGACGGAAACAGGTTAAATATATAAGTTTTGAAAAAAATGTTTGTATGATGGCAAAATTTAGCAAATATTTGTCTTTATACAGGAAAAATAACACCTTTGACCTTAGTGGTGAAGGGTATCGTATGGTCGGGCTTGACCGACTATAGCGCTTTCTTACTTGTTTTAAAATTACTTTGTAATTTTTTTGCAAAAATCTCTAAAACCAAACAATCTGATACGAGCATTTTTGGACACAGTATAGACTTATATACAAGGTGGCGCAAAAGTAATCCACCTATCAGAAAATGCTATAAATTTTGCGATTGGCCCCTAATGCCAATTCTGTTTTGACATTTGTGTAGTAAACATTTGCGAAATAGACCTTAATAAACAATGTTACGCTACACTGCTCCAGAACGCGGAATATTGGTGACTATTTATTTGACCAATAATCGGTCGGTGACTTTGGCACAACGTGAATTTCGTCGCAGATTTCCTGGCCGTCCAACGCCTACTGGTAAAACACTGCGACGTTTAGCCGCTCGCCTCGAAGAGACTGTCACAACACGAGATGCTGCCAGGCGTGGCAGATCCCGGAGAAGCCGTTCTGCAGAGAATATTGCTGCTGTAGCCGAGGATGTCATGGAAGCGCCGTCGACATCGACCAGACGACTTGCCACGCAAATGGGTATCAGTCGCCGGTCTTTACAGCGAATTTTGGTAAAAGATTTGAAGATGTTTCCGTACAAAGTCCAGACGGTGCATCATCTGTTAGCTGCTGACCGCCAATCGCGTCTAACATACGCTCAAGCCATCCTTAATCACCATCAAGAGGAAGATTATTTTTCATCAAAAATAATCTTGAGTGATGAGGCCCATTTCCATCTTAGCGGGTACGTAAATAAGCAAAATTTACGCTTCTGGGGCACTGAAAATCCGCATGTAACCCACGAAGAGCCATTACACCCGCTCAAAGTCACTGTATGGTGTGCTGTTTTCGCTGGAGGAGTCATCGGACCTTTTTTCTTCGAAGACGTCGCGGGCCAAACGGTAACTGTGAATGGTGAGCGCTACAGAGCAATGATTAACGAGTTCTTTTTGCCGCAACTTGATGAATTGGGGTTGGAAAACATGTGATTCCAACAGGACGGTGCAACGGCACACACTGCACGTGCCACAACCGATATGCTGAAGGATGCATTTACCGGGCGCCTAATCTCCCGTTTTGGCGATTTGCACTGGCCAGCAAGATCGCCTGATTTGACCGCTGCAGGCTTCTTTTTGTGGGGCTTTTTGAAGTCGCGGGTTTATGTTAATAAGCCTCAGACTCTTGCAGCTTTTAAAGACAATATCCGTCAAGAATGTGAGGACCTATCGCCGGAAGTTTTGGCCAAAGCGATGGAAAATGCCATAAATAAGGCTCAAATGACAATTAACTGTGATGGCGGCCATTTACATGACACCATATTCTCGACTTGATGTAAAAAAAAATAAAAAGACCAAATCAAAATAATCCACAAGAAGAATCAAAGTCTTTATTTTTTTTTTAATTACAGCCAAAAAAACATCGGAAGGTTATTTTTGCGCCACCTTGTATAAGAAATTCAGAAATATAAATTTTGGAAAAAGTTCAGAAATTTTTATTAACATTTTTTAACTTTTTAGTACAGAAGAATACGTTTTTCGGAAATTTAAGTTGTTTTTTTAGAAAAATGGGTCGTTTGACTCCATTTATAGCCGGGCCCGATTAGATTTTTGCACAGACCTTAAGAATATTATACTAAATATGTATAATTAAAAAAAGTTTCAAAATCCATAATCAAATTTTATACAGACACAAAAAGCCTATATATTTTGTCTGATTTCCGATCACCGCTGGTCAAAAATTTTTCAAAATATTGTTTATATCCATTTTTTAAGAAAATGTTAAAAAAAATTAAGTCTTTTGAAAAATTTTTTCAAAAATATAGAAAAACAAGTAAGAAAGTGCTATAGTCGGTCAAGCCCGACCATACGATACCCTTCACCACTAAGGTCAAAGGTGTTATTTCTCCTTTATAAAGATAAATATTTGATTAATTTCATAATCATAAAACATTTTCAAAAAACTTATATATTTAAGCTGTTTCCATTTAGTCTTATATAAGAGCTAGGGTCAAATGTGAACCGATTATCTCGAAATTTGGCAAATTGATTACAGTTCTCAGTATCTTCAGATTTATGAGCGTATTAGAGATTGTTGTCTCATTTAGTGCGTTTCGACAGAAGAATTTGAATGGGAGCAATGGTCAAATGTGGACCGATTTCAGTGATTTTCGTTTATATAAGCAGTATTTGTTTTAAATTTCATGAAAAAATATTGTTGGTTGTTGCCAAAATATCAATTCCGGGAAGTGGGACCTAAGGGAGGTACCATAAATAATGGACCGATTTTGGGAAATTTCAATAGCCATGGTCCCACTATATAAAAAAAAATGATCTGTGCTAAATTTGGTCCAATTATCTTTAGAATTGCGTACTTTGTACTTTGATTACATGGTTTACATGCGGGTCCAGCCAGCCAGCCGTCCAGATGGACGGACGGACTGACATCGCTAAATCGACTCAGAAAGTGATTCTAAGTCTATTGCTAAAAGGTGGGTCTAAGACAATTATTTCTATGCGTTATATACATCAGCACAAACTTATAACACCCTTTCCACCTACGGCGGTGAAGGGTATAATTACTTTGAAAAGTAATTGTAATACCTCGATAATCTCGTTTATTTTTTCAAATATTTGTCTTATTTGGACTAATCATAAGTTTTATGTACCTACCAGTTAAAGGTATGGATTAGAATTCACATAACAATATACAAAATAAACTGTATTAAACAAATTTACTCAATAATTTTGTTCAAATCTTACAGTACATCATTTATTTTACGCCGAAAAGTAGTCAACACTTTTTGTAATAACTAAAATGTAGTGAATGCTATAGAAATAAGTACAAAACTTTTTTATATTTGAATAACAATTTTAACAAGAGCGTTATATTCGGCTGTGCCGAATCTTATATACCCACCATCAAGTTGTGTTAAATTTAGAAACATACCTCATATATCTACAAGGGTGCAGCTATTTAATTCAAAATCTGTACCAAAACTGAAAAAATCGCTAAGCTAATTGGTATTGTTGGTAAAACCTTTGGACTAAATTCGGTTGCCGTAGCTTTATAGTTCAACATTTAAAAAAAATATTTTAGTGGTTTCCCCAGTATTTACTGTGATCAAAATTCGGTCTCATAACCGGGTATAGTTTTACATTAATAAGTTGTTAAATACTTTTCGTTGTGCTTAATATGTAGTTAGGCTAATAGTAATACGGCACGTTACACGTTAATAGTAATACGGCAGGTCCATATATTTCGTTAGGAGATCCTAATGCATTTATCATATATAAAGTTTGGGCTGAACATCGATTGATGCCTATCTAATTTCATAGGTGCAATCTTAATATAATGAATGTACCTCCAAATCTTTTCGATTGCAGATATAAAAAGGGGATGTTATATATATAAGAATTATAGCCAAATGTTGACCGATTGTAACAAAACTTTACACACTGGCTGGTATATATATAGAGCTTATTCTTGCAAAATTTAATGGCCATAGCTATCAAAGTTTCTAATTTAATAGCTTTTAACTGTATTTATCAGCATTCAATTTATCAGTATTCAATTTATCAGCATTAATGTGTTTCCCGGGCGGGGTTATATGGGAGCTCTAACTAAATTTGAACCGATTTTGTCCATTTTCAACACACATCTTTTTCAAGACATCCAAAATACTTTTGTAAAATTTTTTCCCTCTAGCTCTAGTTAAGGCGTTATCGTGCTTTTATCTGACGGACAGATGGACATAAATCCCCTTTTCTTTTTGAATTTTTGTGTTTTCGTAAGTTTTTTATATGGGAGCTAGGTCAAATGGTGACCGATTGCGACAATTTTGCACACTGGCTGGCATTGACATAAGACTTTCTTGTGCCAAATTTAGTGATTATATCTGTTATACTTTTAGATTTATTAGCATTTAAGTGTATTTTAGGTGAAATTTAGGCTGTTTTCGTAAGTTATTTGTATGGGAGCTATGGCTAAATGTGATGAAATTTTACACGCTGCCTAGGGCTAATGTAAAATTTCTATATACCAAATTTTATCATCATAGCTGCTATAATTTGTCATTTATTAACAAATAAGCGATTAGACTAGACGAGGTTATACGGGAGCTATGGTCAAATGTAAACCGATTTTGCCCAATTTCAATACCAAAATTTTCTCAGAAATGAAGAATATTTTTACTAAGTTTCAGTGGGCTAGCTCCTTTCGTTTAGGCGTTATAGTGATTTCAACAGACAGACGGACATACAGACAGACAGAGAGACAGACAGACAGACAGACAGACGGACATCGCTCAATCGAAGGATTCAGAATATATATCGTTTTTGGTTTTTGAGTCAATATTAAGTAAATTACAAACGGAATGACAATCTCAATATACCCCCCATTCTTTTTGATGGTGGGTATAAAAACATGAACATTAAAAATTGGTTCACCTGCCAAAAATAACACAGGGCAACAGCAAAAATGTGCTAGAGTAACCACTATATACATTTGATGTATCATGGCTACCTTAGTACAAAAATGGTAAAATTTTTAAATTCTATGGCAAGATTTTTTTTTTATTTTTTTTTAAATTGCAATTTTTTTTTTTTTTTTTGTTAAATTGCAATTTTTTTAGACGTTTCTTCAAATAATCAATGATAACTCAGAAACTACTAGTCCGATATTATTAAAATAAAATCAGCAAAATTAAGATTTACATAGCCTTTGATTCGCCTATAAATCGCGTTTCAATCGGATCAAAAGTGTCAGAGTTATAATAAAAAAATTAAGAAAAAAATATATTTTTTTTCGTAAAAATGGCAAAAAAAATTTGTTTTAAAAAAATCATGAAAAATAGAAAACGACAGAAAATGTTCAGATTCATTATTCTGTCGCAAAGCCACAAATAATAGCAACAAAACGAGATATCGACCATAAAAATAGATTTTCGAAAACTGAAAATTTGTCAATTTTTTTCTATTTAAAAGCTATCTTTCAGATTTGGGGCCTATGTGCTACATGTTAACGTTGTCCAATTCGACTAAAATTTTGTGGGTGGAATTTTCTCACCAAATCTCACAATAATCCGACATGCACCCCTTGAAATTTGAATTTTTTCATACATTTGAAAACCCGCTATAATGCGTATATCAAGCTAAAAACTAAAATTTTGTGAAAATGAGCGAATTCACTAAATTGTGAATAAATTCGAAAAAAAATCAATCGATTTTTATGCTCGATATCTCATTTTGTTGCTATTATATGTTGCTATACGATAAAGTAATAAATCTGGAAGTTTTTTTGCCGTTTTCGATTTTTCATGATTTTTTTAAAACGAAAATTTTTGCAATTTTTGTAATTTTATCAAAATCGGTTCATAAACAACTGAGATATCGCCAAAACACTGAATTTGATGTATCGCAAATTGCCCAAAGTTCGCATTAGAGAATGTTTGTTGAAAAAATGAAATGCAGAAATAGGAAAAACATTTAGTGAAATCTCCCATATAACCCCGACCGGGAATCGATTTAATGCTGATAAATTAAATGACATTAAAATTGCTCAAGGAACTAGAGCAAAACTTTCCAAACATCCGTCGGACAGATCGAAAGAATAATACATTCCAAATATTATTGATGAAGTGTTCATTTTAATTAATTAACTAACTTCAGATAAATAAGTAAATCTTTAATAAATTTTCCGACAAAGCTGATATCCATCCATTCAAAAGCTATATATTATATTTCACGTATGTATCTAAAACATAGCTGTATAGTGTGATTAAAATAAAAAATAAAACTACTTTTTGAATTATATCAATTATTTGTTAATTAATATGATTAATTGTTATTCTATTTCATGAATTTTAAATTAAATTATTTGCTTGATTTATTCCTTCTAAAAGAAATTAAATTAAAGTATAAATTATTATTCTTAATAGAAATAAATTTTTCAGAAAATTATTTGAAAATTTTTGAATTCAATATTCTTCATTCTAAACAAAAATATCAAAATTTAATATATTTGAATAATACTAGCAAGAATAATATTCGATATTTTTTTATTCAAATATTGAAAAATTTCATATTTTTCCAACAATTTTATTTCAAACAAAATTTTTAAAATATTAAAATTTTTTATTTATTTCAAACTTTTTGTCTTGATTAATTTTATTCAAACCAAAAAATGAAGAATAAAATTTATTTCATACAATATTGTAGAATTTTTTGAATCTTCAAACATTTAATATAAATAAATTTATTTATTTTGAGATTTGAAAAATAAAACAAAAAATAATAATAACAAAAACATACAAGCGAAAATTAGTTTCCGTATTAAAAAACTACGTTCCACATCCTAAGATAGGTATACATTAGTATACATTAGTATAAAACTTGATTTCGTTAAACCATGGTGTTGTGTTCAATTGGCCGATACATCTTATATCCGATAGATAATCCTAGTTCCAAAACAAAGATCCATTCTAATTTTAGTCAATATATCGTGATTACAATGTACACATATTTCTATGCATTACAAACTTATGTATAAGCGAGTAAGATAATCCTATTAGTAATATAATTCTATAGTCACATCTATGGTTATATGATATGGACCAATAACGTTACAAATTTTAATAAATTCGAAGATACATATCTGTGCTAATTTTTATATTTTTCACCATCTCGAGTCGATTTAACACTCCAGCTGGTGGGTGATATGTATGTATTTAAGCTTTAAGAAAAATCTGTAAAGCTTTTGATCCATATTCAACCTTAGTAGTAAAGGGTATCAAAATGAAGTAGTTTTTTTTTAATTTCACATTAAGGAATACATTACGATTTTGTTCAAAAAGTATTGGGATCTTCCGTAATTTTCGCAATCAAAATATAGGTCGCAAAAAAATTTAATGAAATTGGCTGAAATCGATCTATTATTTCGGAGAACTCACATTGGTCTGAATTCCCGGAATAGAAATTTTGACACAAATTCGTGTATTTTGTATTTAATTTCGAAGAAATATTTATTATACAAATAAAAATCACTGCACCAAATTTCGTTGCAATCGGTGATCGACCTGTTGACCAATTGCGCAATAAAAAATATAAAAAAAGTTCATACAAGTTTGTTTACTTGGATCTTGTTTCACCTTAGTGTAAGGTATCATATGGTCGGTCTTGACCGGCACTTGTTGTTTTTACTTGTTTTATCAAAAAACTGTGATCAGCTATGAACCTCAATTTAAATTGAATCAAAATTAAGGCTCATACCTAAGACCACAAATGTTGACACCCTAAAATGCAATACTAAAGATACACTCTCTATTCAAAATTATATAATGTTATATAATATAATAAAAAATGTGTTTTGTTGGTCGTTGGAAAATATGGTCACCATAACTATAATTAATTTACTTGGATATTTAGTCAGCAGGCTGGACGAACATCTTTAAATTCACCTAGAATGTGATTCTGAGTTGATTGGTGTACTTAAAGATAGATGTAAGACTTATATTTTATTGCATTAGAAATGCAGCACAAACCCAATATACCCTTTCCACCCATGATGACGAAGGATAAAATTATTTCTATACTTAAATCGCTAAGATTAAAATATTTGTAAATTAAAATTTATGTCCGATCTTCTTACCCACTTCAAACACTAGATCGTTTACATTATTATGATTATAATCATTACACTAAAAACCATCGTCTTCACTAATTTTTTAATCTTTTTTTATTTTAAAAAATCTGTAAACGATTTTCAATAGTCAAAAAATCTTGTTTGAAATAAATTCTCCAAACATTTTATTTTTACTGTTCACAGAAAATTTTGAAATAATCAAAAAAATTAGTTTGAATTAAAATTATTCCAAAAATTTTGTTGTGAATAAAATTATTCAAGCTAAATTTTCTTAAATAAAAAAATTTTGGGAGTTTTGAAGAAATTTAAATTTTATTTACAAGCAATAAAATGAAATAAAGAAATATTTTATTTCTTTGAAAGGAATACAAATTTAAATTATTTCAATTTTTACAAAAAAATATTGATTTCATTTCAAAATTTGTATTTGAAATGTAATAATTTTAAATAATAACTTAACATAATAAATCCAGAAAACCACATGCAAATTGTTATTTTATTTTAAACAATCTTAAATAATTCTAACTTAATTATATTCCTTGTAAATAAACTAAATAACAAAATAATTTAATTTTTTTCAAAATTTTATATAAAAATAATCGAAATGTACAGCTATGATCTAAAACTAAGAGTGTGTACCCTATAATTTTAAGGCTTATCATTGTTAAAGCTTTGACCTAAATCAGTCCGCTAACTTCAGAGTTTTACATAACTAATCAAGAACTTTTACTAGTTGGATAATTCGTACGAATTAAAGTGCACAACCCTCACTGGGCACTGTGTTTTTGGGTTGCATGCCAGAATACTTAAACTTCATCAAATCGATGTGCTATTGCAAATGTAAGGGCATCTACATTTTGAAGCATCTTTTCTGCATGGTTTATCTGGTCTATCGAACTTTATTAAATGTTCGTAAAATATGTGTCTATTTTATTTCGAAGCTACTGGCTGGCTTAAATATGCATTCTCTACTTGTAGTCTAGTAATCATTATCTTTCACAAAGGGACCACTTAAAAACCCAAGCTTCCCTAGACATCAGCCACCTGCCCAACCTTACCTTTGGGTGCATAACTATTCTAGATGATGACGCCACCGAAAAGCTTTTCTTTTTCCGACTCTTAATTTTAAAGACTCTTTGCATATAATACTAGTATTACCAAATTTCGCTTGGAATTACATTAAGTACTTTTGCAACACCATTGGTGAAAGGTATCCAAGATTCGGCAAAGCCGAATATACCACTCTTACTTGTTTTCTTAAGTTTTTTATTATAACTCCGATACTATTGATCCGATTGAAACGCGACATATAGACGAATTAAAGGCTATGTTAATCTTCTACTGATTTTGTTTTAATAATATCGGACTAGTAGTTTTTGAGTTATCATTAATTATTTCAAGAAACGTCTAAACAAAATTGCAATTTTAAAAAACAAAAATTTTTTTAAAAAATCTTGCCATAGAATTTAAAAATTTTACCATTTTTGTGCAAAGGTAGTCATGATACATCAAAATTGTATAGTGGTTTTAAGAGCACATGAATTTTTTTTATTTTGTTGTGCTGTGTAATAAGAGGATTTGATTCATTTATATTGACTTATAACTCGCAACATATCATAGTGGTACGAATCAGTTTTTTTTTTTTTATATTAACTCTGCAGTTTTTAAACAAAGAGCACAGTGGGCTCTACAGTGGAACAAAGTTGCCTACCTTGGGTATGTAAAACCTTTGGGGCCGTATAAATTTTGCCAACTTAGTCCGATCCGAATCTCTTTTTTGCGTTTTTTTGGCATGACTTCTTTTCTTTTTAGTCTTATAAGTTATTTTTGGTAAGACGAAAATTTTATTTAAAATACGGTATATACGGTATATATGTAAACTTTATAAAAAAGAAAAATTCTTCAAAATTTGTGTACCAAAAAAAAAAAAAAAACTCAAAAATTACATTTTTTATACCCTTCACCACCATAGGTGGCAAGGGTATTATAAGTTTGTACTGATGTATGTAACGCATAGAAATATTTGTTTTAGATCCACCTTTTAGTATACCAATAGACTTAGAATCACTTTCTGTGTCGATTTAGCAATGTCTGTCCGTCCGTCTGGCTAGCTGGACCCCCATGTAAACCATTTAATCAAAATACAGCACTTCCCGGAAATGATATTTTGGCCACAAATATCAACATTTTTTATGAAATGTTGAGAAAATTCCAAAGTCAAATATTCTTCTCTGATCGAAAAAAGTGAATTTTTCTCAAAAATATCGAGCCCTTAGATTTATATAATCGTAAGCGACATTCCGTTAAATATCTCTTAAACTATTAAATATAGCGTAGTACAGTAAGCATATTTTTATACCCTTCACCAATAGGTGAAAGGATAATATAAGTTTGTCATTCAGTTTGTAATTTTTTGTAAAATTATACCGATCGACTCAGAATCGCCAGGAGAATCGATTGTCTGTCTGTCTGTTGAAATCAAAGTTGTGGAGCTACTGGTGGGTGTAAACAAAAATACCCGATATCTCGGGTCCATAAACACCCGAGATATCGCTAAAATACTAAACTTCAATGACGAATTTTAAAATTTTTTTTAAAAAATGCAATTTAAAATTTTTTTTTTATTCTCGTCGAATTTTGATTTTTGGCGATATCTCTGGTGTTTATATACCGATTTTGATAAAATTTAATAGAATGTTGCCTTGGAGTATTTTCTAAAATCTGATATATAAAATTAAAAAAAAAAATTTTAAAACAATTTTTAAAATTTGTCAATTTGTGTACATTGATATTCTTTGCTTTGGCGATATCTCGGTTACTGATCTACTGATTTTAATGAAATTCAAAAGTGTGCTGCATTGAATGATTTCCTAAAATTTGATATACAGTTCAAACAACTTTTTTTTTTTTAAAACACAGTTTTTAAGATATTTATTTTTTTTTTTTTTTGGAAAAATTCAGTTTAAAAAAAATTTAATTCTCATCGAATTTTGGCGATATCTCGGGTGTTTATATACCGAATTTGATGAAATTTAATAGCATGCTGCGTTAGAGTATTTTCTATAATCTGATATATAATTTGATAATTTTTAAATTAATTAATAATTTTTTTTAAATATTGTTTTTTAAAAAATTTTTAAAAAATTTGCCAATTTGCGTACATCGATACCTTTTGCTTTGGCGATATCTCAGTTATTAGTTTACCGATTTTGATTAAATTTAGTAATGTGTTGCGTTGAATAATTTCCTAAAATTTAATATACAGTTCAAAAACTTTTTTTTAAACACAGTTGTTTGACGAATATTTTAATATAAAAATTTTAATTTTTTTTTGAAAAATACAGTTCTTAACAAAAATATTTTTAATTTTTGGTAATATCTCAGATTGTAATGTACCTATTTTGAATATCGCTTTGAAGGATTTTCTAAGATCTGATATATAATTCATGTCTTTATAATATCCGTAAATTGTTAAATTTTAATCAAAAAATGGTTTTTAGACAAATTAAAAAAATACAATTTAAAACAAAATAAAAAATGTTAATTTAGCATCGAATATCGAGTATTGGCTATATCTCAGTTGTAAGTGGAACTATATGTTGCAATTTAATAGTGTATTTCGTAGAACACTATTAACATATAATACCTATACATATAAGTTATGCGGTATGTCATCTAGAAAATTATCAAACTTGATTTCATCATACCGAAATATGTCTTAAATAAGTGACTTTTGAACGTTATTAATTCATATCTTACATAAGTTTTGTTGCCAAAAGTCTAAATAGGTCCGATAAATATTATCAATAAAGCAACCATTTAATCGGTCCTTTTACTTTAAAGATATATGCATTTAAATTTTCTGAAATTATTTGTATTTCAATCCAATCCTCAATCAATCCTCCAAAATGTTTTAGACCCAATATAAAACAAGGTTATTCACTAATTAAAGTATTATTCATATATCGTCCAAAAATTAAATGTATGAGGACACACATTTAAAAGCCGTGTTGATTATTGAGATTTGAAACTTTCTCAGATCAGAAAATCAATATTCAATCTTCTATGGGTACATAGTAGCCAACTGCTGCAGCAAGAATGTGGGAAGTGAAGGAAGATGAAACGCGTCGAGAAATTTTGGTTTCTCCGCAAACATTTTTTGGCTTTTTATCAATAAATTGGTCTGTTACATTAATAAATATATGTAACAGATTTGGGATTAAATGCGAATACTCTTCTTTTTGAATAATATTTACATCCCGACTATTTTGTTATTTTTTGATAAAAAAATTTTCTATAGAAAAATTTTTGATAAAAAAAAAAATTTTATAGAAAAATTTTTGATAACAAATTTTTTACAGAAAAATTTTTGATAAAAAATTTATAAAAAAAAGTTTTGATAACAAATTTTTTATAGAAGAATTTTTGATAAAATATTTTTTACAGAAAAATTTTTGATAAAAAATTTATAAAAAAAATTTTGATAAAATTTTTTTTATGGAAAAATTGTTGATCAAAATTTTTGATAAAAATATTTTAAAAAATTGAGTAGAAAACTTTTTATTTTTAAAACGTTAGAACTACACATTGAAAAATACCTATTTTAGTTAAAAGTATAAAAAATGGCAACTCTGCCGACTATTTTTTTTTTGTTGTGTTCTCTTTGCGCCCACACATGGATATAAAGAGTCAGCTATAAAAGGATGGTTAAGGCACTATGCTCCACTGACAGTCAAGGATAACAGAAGAAGAAGTGCGTAAGTTCAGTACGATATAATAATGTACTGTTATTTTTCAAACCTTGATGACAATTGTCTTTTATTTTCCCAAAATTTTTCTGAACAACCCAATATAGAAGACATTTTTGTTTTAAATATTTTTTATTTAAAATACATATATTTTTCATATAAAAAAAAAAACAACAATAAAAAATCATTTTATTACTAACTAAAAATATCTAACATTTTTTAAAAATATTTTTTTTTAAACTAAGAGTAAAAGTAACAAAAAATTAAGAATACACTAAGAGAAAAAAGAAGCTTAAAGACTAATTTTAATTTAAAATGAAACATTAGATTAAATTGTTCGAATTCGATGGGAGAGAGTTGAGGGTGATTTTTGGATTTAGAAAAACATAACAAAAAAAGAAAAAAAAAAAATCGAAAACTAAAAAGAAAATTTTTAAATTTAAGGAGTTGCTCCTTTTTATTTATTTTTTTTTCTTTTGGATAAGAAAAAGGAGCAACCAAACCTGTAGACATTTTTAAAATTAATTTAAAGAAAATAAAATCAAAATGTTACTTTAGAATAAAATAGTTAAAAATATTTAATAATTTAGAGTAAAATCATTTAAACGCGACGTCTGCGATCAGCGCGAATTTGTTGTCTTCGGACTTCCTGTTGTCGGTAGACGAAGAGTGGACGAAAAACAATGGCTCTTCGGCTGCGATCACTTTGTGAGCTGAGCTGTTCTAGGGGTTGAGGACTGGCCACCGCCTCACGACGTGAGCGAGAATAGGGGCGGAACAATTGGGTCTTGTCGGCATCGCGTCTATACAAAGTGCTCAAGAAATCAAAATAGGGGCGGGATTTTAGGCTATCGGGCTGTCTCAGGGGAGAGTTGTAGCTTAAAACAGCGGGAACTTCATTTTCGTTAAAATCTTGATTGAACTGCGGCTGCTGACAATAGGCCAAAGCCAAGAGCATGGATAGAATAAGGAAAGTCTGTAAGAAAAAGAAAGAATATTATAATTTTGGAATTTTTTAAATATTCACGTGTTTCAAAAAAAAAAAAAAAAAAGATTTATAGCTTAAAAATTTTAAATAATAGTTTAAGATTCTTTTTGTCAAATGGAAACAAAGTTTTAAAACTTTTGTCTCAAAACCTGAGGCATTTTGAAAATATTCAAAATTCTCTGACGTCAGTGGCCACAAAATTAGCCAGTTTTTTATGCAAATTTTGATATAGAAAAATGTCTCTGTTAGAAATAGAAATAAAAAAAAACACGAATTTTAATGTTTAGATCTTGGCTTTTGTTTTCGAACAACAATAAACCGGCTGCTATTTCAAAAAAAAAAAAAAACATTTTATTTATTGTCTATTTAAAGATAAAAAAATACTAAAATTTATTAAACATTTTTTATTTAAAATTGTTAAGTTGTTTGTGTTTAAAAGTCAATTTCCTAGAGCAGGAAGTCATTGATTTGAAATGTTTTAGTCTGAAATCATTCCCATCAAAAGGTTATGGAATTGCTTGGCTGGTTCGATGGTTCGTTGTATGGTTGGATGTTATCAGTTATTGTGAATCATCCGCCCGCCCTCAACATTTTTAATATTCAATGATTTTGCATAAAATTTTAATAAATTGTTTGATAATATTCTTAATTGTTAGTTATAATAATTTTATTCAAAATTTTTGAAATTCTAGTATTTTTCCATTTTTCTTCGATTGATCTGGGTATAATGTTGCAATTTGATGGACATGGTTCGTGCTTCTATTGAACATGATTTATGTTTCGAAATTAATATTGTATTTTTAATAATTATTTGATTTCTTCGTGTTAAGCTATTAATTATTTTGTTTGTTCTTACGTAAATATTTTGAATTTTTAATCAAAGTTTTAATTGATCTTCAATAGTATAATTTATCACTTAACTTTATTGTTTTATAATAAAAACAACAACAAAAAGTTGTTAAGCTCATCTACTACAAAGCATAACATTTCATAATCTGCCTGGGTTCAAGCCCCAGTCACGTCAAACATAAAATTTTGTTATTATTAATAAAATATTTTTAAGTTCTTGGCGTCATTCCATTTTAATATTCACAAAATATCTTTAAATCTATAAATCACAAGAAAAAAACCAAACTTAACTGAACAAATTAGTTTAGGAGTACCCGATGCTAAAAATAGAGTTGATTTTCTTAAAAAAAAAAATCATAAATTATTTAAACATTTGGCATAACCAGAATTTTTTTAAACTATTTGTGATAAATTTTAGCAAATTATCTATTTAAAAGTTTATTTTGTTGGTATTCAAGAATATTTTTAATCCAAAACACTTTAAAATATTAAGAACTTTTTAAAAAGCTACGGGTATACAAAATTTATGATTCTAACAAAATCGTTAAATATTTCAATTTCAAAACATGTTTGAGAAATTTTGCACATGTGATACAAATTTTATTTCAAAATTTCCATAAAAAAAGTAATTTAATTAAAAGCATATAGAGTTTACCGAATTTAAGATTTTATTTGTTAAATTGCTTCTCTAATTTCACACCTGACGGAAAACAGCAGAAAATAATCCTAGTCCAATATAATAAATCTAAATTTAATTGTCATTTGTTACATTTATTTGATTTTCACATTAATTTGATTTTCGGTAAGCTTTTCTAATAAATTAAAAACAATTTAGAATTTTTTGTATCTGTGGCAATTTGGAAGAATAGCTTAAGTCGAAAATTTAAGTTTTGTGATATCATCCATTTTGTATAATTTTTCTTCTGCTTGATTTCTGCGAATATTTTATGAATTAATATATTGTTAACATGTTTATTAGTGAAGAAGGATAAATATGTATTTAAGAAAAATATTGTTGAATTCAGAAGATTTTACGTTTTTTCTACTTAAGCTCTTTTTCGAAACTTAAATTTGCGTTCAACTGGACCTTAGGTAACTTTAAGCGGTTCTGTTTAAATAAAAATTATATATTGTGTAGTTTTATGTAAACATAAGTTGTTTGATTGTAATGACTTTATTTTTTTGAGGTCAACATTTATACAACTTAAGTGAAGTTGATGAAATATAAATATGAATGAAACAAAAATATGAATATATACAAAAATATGTGTACATAAGTTGTTTTGATCAATGCATTACTGATTCAAAAACTTAAGCTAAAAAGTTAACTTACATAACATTGACAAAAACCCGAATTTTTTATAGGAATTTTTTCAAAAATTTACTTTTTATAGGAAATGTTTCAAAGATTTACTTTTTATAGGAAATTTTCCTAAAATTTACTTTTTATAGGAAATTTTCCTAAAATTTACTTTTTATAGGAAATTTTTCAAAAATTTACTTTTTATCGGAAATTTTTCAAAAATTTACATTTTATAAGAAATTTTTGAAAAATTTACTTTTAAAGGAAATTTTTCAAAAATTTACTTTTTATAGGAAATTTTTCAAAAATTTACTTTTTATAGGAAATTTTTCAAAAATTTACTTTTTATAGGAAATGTTTCAAAGTTTTACTTTTTTTTAGGAAATTTTCCTAAAATTTACTTTTTATAGGATTTCTAAAATTTACTTTTTATAGGAAATTTTTCAAAAATTTACTTTTTATAGGAAATTTTTCAAAAATTTACTTTTTATAGGAAATTTTTCAAAAATTTAGCTTTTATAAGAAATTTTTCAAAAATTTACCTTTTATAGGAAATTTTTCAAAAATTTACTTTTTATAGGAAATTTTTCAAAAATTTACTTTTTATAGGAAATTTTTCAAAAATTTACTTTTTATAGGAAATTTTTCAAAAATTTACTATTTATAGGAAATTTTTCAAAAATTTACTTTTTATAGGAAATTTTTCAAAAATTTACTTTTTATAGGAAATTTTTCAAAAATTTACTTTTTATAGGAAATTTTTCAAAAATTTACTTTTTATAGGAAATTTTAAAAAAATTACTTTTTTTAGGAAATTTTTTGAAAATTTACTTTTTATAGGAAATTTTTCAAAAATTTACTTTTTATAGGAAATTTTTCAAAAATTTACTTTTTATAGGAAATTTTTCAAAAATTTACTTTTTATAGGAAATTTTTCAAAAATTTACTTTTTATAGGAAATTTTTCAAAAATTTACTTTTTATAGGAAATTTTTCAAAAATTTACTTTTTATAGGAAATTTTTCAAAAATTTACTTTTTATAGGAAATTTTTCAAAAATTTACTTTTTATGGGAAATTTTTCAAAAATTTACTTTTTATAGGAAATTTTTCAAAAATTTACTTTTTATAGGAAATTTTTCAAAAATTTACTTGTTATGGGAAATTTTTCAAAAATTTACTTTTTATAGGAAATTTTTCAAAAATTTACTTTTTATAGGAAATTTTTCAAAAATTTACTTTTTATAGGAAATTTTTCAAAAATTTACTTTTTATAGGAAATTTTTCAAAAATTTACTTTTTATAGGAAATTTTTCAAAAATTTACTTTTTATAGGAAATTTTTCAAAAATTTACTTTTTATAGGAAATTTTTCAAAAATTTACTTTTTATAGGAAATTTTTCAAAAATTTACTTTTTATAGGAAATTTTTCAAAAATTTACTTTTTATAGGAAATTTTTCAAAAATTTACTTTTTATAGGAAATTTTTCAAAAATTTACTTTTTATAGGAAATTTTTCAAAAATTTACTTTTTATAGGAAATTTTTCACAAATTTACTTTTTATAGGAAATTTTCCTAAAATTTACTTTTTATAGGAAATTTTTCAAAAATTTACTTTTTATAGGAAATTTTTCAAAAATTTACTTTTTATAGGAAATTTTTTAAAAATTTACTTTTTATAGGAAATTTTTCAAAAATTGACTTTTTATAGGAAATTTTCCTAAAATTTACTTTTTATAGGAAATTTTTCAAAAATTTACTTTTTATAGGAAATTTTTCAAAAATTTACTTTTTATAGGAAATTTTTCAAAAATTTACTTTTTATAGGAAATTTTTCAAAAATTTACTTTTTATAGGAAATTTTTCAAAAATTTACTTTTTATAGGAAATTTTTCAAAAATTTACTTTTTATAGGAAATTTTTCAAAAATTTACTTTTTATAGGAAATTTTTCAAAAATTTAGCTTTTATAGGAAATTTTTCAAAAATTTACTTTTTATAGGAAATTTTTCAAAAATTTACTTTTTATAGGAAATTTTTCAAAAATTTAATTTTTATAGGAAATTTTTCAAAAATTTACTTTTTATAGGAAATTTTTCAAAAATTTACTTTTTATAGGAAATTTTTCAAAAATTTACTTTTTATAGAAAATTTTTCAAAAATTTACTTTTTATAGGAAATTTTTCAAAAATTTACTTTTTATAGAAAATTTTTCAAAAATTTACTTTTTATAGGAAATTTTTCAAAAATTTACTTTTTATAGGAAATTTTTCAAAAATTTAATTTTTATAGGAAATTTTTCAAAAATTTACTTTTTATAGGAAATTTTTCAAAAATTTACTTTTTATAGGAAATTTTTCAAAAATTTACTTTTTATAGGAAATTTTTCAAAAATTTACTTTTTATAGGAAATTTTTCAAAAATTTACTTTTTATAGGAAATTTTTCAAAAATTTAATTTTTATAGGAAATTTTTCAAAAATTTACTTTTTATAGGAAATTTTTCAAAAATTTACTTTTTATAGGAAATTTTTCAAAAATTTACTTTTTATAGGAAATTTTTCAAAAATTTACTTTTTATAGGAAATTTTTCAAAAATTTACTTTTTATAGGAAATTTTTCAAAAATTTACTTTTTGTAGGAAATTTTTCAAAAATTTAGCTTTTATAGGAAATTTTTTAAAAATTTACTTTTTATAGGAAATTTTTCAAAAATTTACTTTTTATAGGAAATTTTTCAAAAATTTACTTTTTATGGGAAATTTTTCAAAAATTTACTTTTTATAGGAAATTTTTCAAAAATTTACTTTTTATAGGAAATTTTTCAAAAATTTACTTTTTATAGGAAATTTTTCAAAAATTTACTTTTTATAGGAAATTTTTCAAAAATTTACTTTTTATAGGAAATTTTTTAAAAATTTACTTTTTATAGGAAATTTTTCAAAAATTTACTTTTTATAGGAAATTTTTCAAAAATTTACTTTTTATAGGAAATTTTTCAAAAATTTACTTTTTATAGAGGAAATTTTTCAAAAATTTACTTTTTATAGGAAATTTTTCAAAAATTTACTTTTTATAGGAAATTTTTTGAAAATTTACTTTTTATAGGAAATTTTTCAAAAATTTAGCTTTTATAGGAAATTTTTCAAAAATTTACTTTTTATAGGAAATTTTTCAAAAATTTACTTTTTTATAGGAAATTTTTCAAAAATTTACTTTTTATAGGAAATTTTTCAAAAATTTACTTTTTATAGGAAATTTTTCAAAAATTTACTTTTTATAGGAAATTTTTCAAAAATTTACTATTTATAGGAAATTTTTCAAAAATTTACTTTTTATAGGAAATTTTTCAAAAATTTACTTTTTATAGGAAATTTTTCAAAAATTTACTTTTTATAGGAAATTTTTCAAAAATTTACTTTTTATAGGAAATTTTTCAAAAATTTACTTTTTATAGGAAATTTTTCAAAAATTTACTTTTTATAGGAAATTTTTCAAAAATTTACTTTTTATAGGAAATTTTTCAAAAATTTACTTTTTATAGGAAATTTTTCAAAAATTTACTTTTTATAGGAAATTTTTCAAAAATTTACTATTTATAGGAAATTTTCCTAAAATTTACTTTTTATAGGAAATTTTTCAAAAATTTACTTTTTATAGGAAATTTTTCAAAAATTTACTTTTTATAGGAAATTTTTCAAAAATTTACTTTTTATAGGAAATTTTTCAAAAATTTACTTTTTATAGGAAATTTTTCAAAAATTTACTTTTTATAGGAAATTTTTCAAAAATTTACTTTTTATAGGAAATTTTTCAAAAATTTACTTTTTATAGGAAATTTTTCAAAAATTTACTTTTTATAGGAAATTTTTCAAAAATTTACTTTTTATAGGAAATTTTTCAAAAATTTACTTTTTATAGGAAATTTTTCAAAAATTTACTTTTTATAGGAAATTTTTCAAAAATTTACTTTTTATAGGAAATTTTTCAAAAATTTACTTTTTATAGGAAATTTTTCAAAAATTTACTTTTTATAGGAAATTTTTCAAAAATTTACTTTTTATAGGAAATTTTTCAAAAATTTACTTTTTATAGGAAATTTTTCAAAAATTTACTTTTTATAGGAAATTTTTCAAAAATTTACTTTTTATAGGAAATTTTTCAAAAATTTACTTTTCATAGGAAATTTTTCAAAAATTTACTTTTTATAGGAAATTTTTCAAAAATTTACTTTTTATAGGAAATTTTTCAAAAATTTACTTTTTATAGGAAATTTTTCAAAAATTTACTTTTTATAGGAAATTTTTCAAAAATTTACTTTTTATAGGAAATTTTTCAAAAATTTACTTTTTATAGGAAATTTTTCAAAAATTAACTTTTTATAGGAAATTTTTCAAAAATTTACTTTTTATAGGAAATTTTTCAAAAATTTACTTTTTATAGGAAATTTTTCAAAAATTTACTTTTTATAGGAAATTTTTCAAAAATTTACTTTTTATAGGAAATTTTTCAAAAATTTACTTTTTATAGGAAATTTTTCAAAAATTTACTTTTTATAGGAAATTTTTCAAAAATTTACTTTTTATAGGAAATTTTTCAAAAATTTACTTTTTATAAAAATTTTTTCAAAATCTACTTTTTATAGGAATTTTGCTACGAAAAATATTTGCCAAAATTTTTTGAAACAAAACTTTTCGTGTTATTTGTTTTGAAGTCAAAAAATTAATAATTAAAAATGTTTGTTTTGAAAGTAATACAAGTATAAGTCCATTCAACCCGCTAAAAAACGCATTTCCAATGGTTTTTATAATTTAAAACTTACGATTTTATTTACTAAAATTGGTCACCTATATT
Organism: Stomorhina lunata; assembly: GCA_933228675.1. Taxonomy (NCBI): domain Eukaryota; kingdom Metazoa; phylum Arthropoda; class Insecta; order Diptera; family Rhiniidae; genus Stomorhina; species Stomorhina lunata. The sequence goes on from OW121744.1 coordinate 54,795,090, forward strand.
TTCAAAAACACTAAAATCCAAAACCCTTTACATCTCAATTGTTGTTGTTCAATAGCTCTGACAGGATTGCAGTTCAAAAATAGCCTATTTAGACAACCGGTTTGATTCCTTTTTGCTGAATTATCTTTCACAACTTTCACGGTATAATCAGAATTGCTCATTTCTGGCTACTGCGGCTTCTTCTGACAATTGTTCAATCGGCAAAATGAAACGATCTATTACATTTCCGCCATTAATAAGAATTTTGTGCAGTGTTGGATGCATTGGAGAAAAGTTGAGTTAAGTGTAAATAAAATAACTTTTTGTATAAAAAGTTAAGGACTTATTAAGACGCCCTCGTATTCTTTTTTTTGTTTGTTATATATAATTTAACACTATTCCGACCGAAGGTGTCAAAAGATACCTTTTCAAACTTTGACTTGAAATTATTTTTTAAGTTGAATAATTTTTTTTAATTTTTTTTTTGACAATTCATATAATAGTTGTTAAAATAATTTTAACAACTCTTATATGAATTGTCAAAAAAAAAATTTGAAAAAATTATTCAACTTAAAAAATAATTTCAAGTCAATGTTTGAAAAGGTGTCTTTTGACACCTTCGGTCGGAATAAGGAGTGCTCTAAATGAAATTTGTAGTTGGATTTTCTTAAATAAAAATCTAACCTTTTAATATAAAAACTCTACAAAATACGCAAATATAATGACATATTATACAAAATCATTTAGCATTAAAATGTTTACTTAGTACTCGGGTTTTGCAAAATTATCGACTTTTTTCGGAAACCCTCCCATTAAAGATTTTACAGTTGCTTCTGATACCTTTTTGGAGCATGTGTTCCACCTGCGCTTAAAATCGGGCATGTTCTTGGAAATCTTTCCTGTGTTCTTCAATTCTTTTTTTACCAGAGCCCAATACCTTTCCACAGGCCGAAGTTCTGGACAGTTTGGTGGATTTGCCTCTCGTGGTACAAAAATGACATTATTCTTTGAGTACCACTCAAGTGCCTTTTTTCCATAATGGCATGATGCCAAATCGGGCCAAAAAAATGTAGTCACTCTGTGCTCTCTTAAAAAGGGTAACAACCGTTTTTGTAGGCACTCCTTTATATAAATTTGTGTGTTTATTGTGCCAGATGCCACAAATACTTTACTTCTTTTGCCACAACTGCAAATAGCTTGCCACACGAGAAACTTCTTAGGGAATTTTGTTTGTTTTTTTGTGCGAAACTCTTGCCGAACATTGCCCCGTTTATCAGCAACATAAAAATCTTGACCAGGAAGTTGAGAAAAGTCTGCCAGTACGTATGTTTCATCATCCATCACACAACAGGTGTATTTTTTTATAAAATCAGACTTCAATTTTTTCGCTCGTTTTTTTTGCTTCTAAGTTCTTTATAGCATTGCGATCTGGAACCTTTTGGACTTTGTATGTCTTCAGTCCAGCATAAGCTTTGACTCTATGTGCAAAATTCGTAGAACATTTCACCGTACGAGCTGCTTTTCTTAAAGAAGAGTCGCTCGACTTCTTTTGCCTTACCAATATCTGTAGGACCTTTTTTCCTCCCTGATCCAGGTTTTCTTTCAATGCTCAGGTTTTCCTTATACCGTCTGATGGCATTAGAAACCGTTCGAGGGTCAACTTTCAAATTTTTAGCTATTTTTTTAAAAGTCCATGACGGATTTTTTTGAAAAGTTTTAATTATATTTTCACGAACTTTTTTTTCGCAGTCAGTCCATTTTGATTGAAATAACTATTGAAAATTAATAATTTCTAAAATAATAGTATCTGACTATCTATAGAAACTAACTTGATCAAAAAATAAATTATTTCTTGCACTATGGATAAATTTGGTCTAAAATAGTAAATGCATATTTTTTTTAGAACACTCTTTAGTGTTAAAAAATAGAACAGGATTTTGTCTTTTATTTATTTGCTAAAAAATTAAAAAAATTATACCCATATTAATCAATTTAATTAAATGCAAATTCAATAAATTTTTTCTAATTTAAAATTAACTGTTATTTCTTATATTTCAAAAACGTGTTTTTTTTTCTAAAACATTTTTTTTATAATCTAATTTTATTGTTATAAAATATTATGATCTAGAATCCATTAAACCAGAGTCCACAAAAAACTTTTTGTCTTTTGATATAAGAATCGTGTTCAGTAGCAGCTTGAAATCGACAAGGTCGTCTTGGAACAACGACATCTTTAAAACTCGATTAAATATAAGACACGAGTATTTGATATTAAATTAAAAGAAAAAAAAAAAAAACAAAAAGTATTTAATCTGTTGAAATTCTATTTGAAATTAGATTAGAGTAAATATTTTATTTCTTTGTAGAAATGCCTTTTAAATTGGATGCTTTTAAGTCCGAAACTGAACTAAAACTCATAAGGAAGTAAAGTTTATTTTACTAAACGCAATGAATCGAAAAGTGACAATAAATAAATTTAAATTTGATTCTTTAAATTTATGCTTGCGTAGAAAGAGTCAGATCAAAACAAATTTATATTTGAATTTTAAGTGGAAAAGTTTTGAAATAGAAAAGATTTATTTAAGAACTAAGGTCAGTAGAGATTTCGTCAGATGAATATATTTAAACTTAACTAAAGATAGCAGCTATAACTGGTAACAGCTAAGTTAGTGTTATAGTCGGTCAAACTCGACTCTATGATACCTTACACTACTAATATCAAATGTCAAAGGTATTTTTTAATGATTAGAAAAAAGTCTGTTTAATTTTGCGAACACACTAATATTTTCTAAGATTTTTGTTCTGTATATTTTGTAATTTTTTGTATTTTACATCCGCGGCGTCTTAATGCTCGTAGTAGTGGAAATTAATAATTATTATATTTTGATAAGCTCGACAAGCGCTTCGTTGGAATCCACAAGGAAGCGGCCGTCGTGTTGGTGCACCTGCTAGAACGTGGAGAAGGTCAATTGATGCGGAGTTACAAGCAGCAAACTATTCATGGAATGATGTATGCCTAACATCTCGCAATAGAGTTCGATATAAAAGGATGGTTGAGGCCCTATGCTCCACTGGGAGTCAAGGATAACAGAAGAAGAAGAATATTTTGATTAAGTATTTGCAATATCCCGAAAAGGTTACCCAAAAAACGAAAACAAAATTTCAGGGCTTTATAAACCGTTACCTACGAAATATTCTACAAATGTGGTTGTACCTAATGCAGACCTATCCATCAAAATTGGTCACACTCTGCGAAACACCATTGATTGTCCTCCAGGAGGACTCCTCCTCATGCTGCTCTCTTTTGGATTCCGGAAGGTAGAAACCTTTCTATAAACTGTTGCTTACGAAATATTTATTCTAGAAATAATATCTAATGTAGACCAATGTATACATCAGCAGAACATCAAAGTCTAAACTTAAAAGAGAAAATGTGTCTGATTTGAAAACACTGTGCAAAAACCTATGATGATCCCTCTCATATTGCATTCGTTTTGAATCCGCAAGGTTGACATGTCAGACATGGTAGTCTGCGGGGATGTTAAAGCTTTATTTTTTTTTTTTGGTACACATATTTGGTGTAATTTGCAAATACACTAGGACCAAGAGTTACCATGGGGTTTAAAAGCTTAAAAATTTTTTCGTTTATAGGTATAATTTTTTTCAGATTACACAGCACAACAAAATAAAAAAAATTTCATGTGCTCTTAAAAAAACTATACAATTATGATGTATCATGACTACTTTTGTACAAAAATGGTAAAATTTTTAAATTCTATGGCAAGATTTAAAAAAAAATTTTTTTTTAAATTGCAATTTTTTTTAGACGTTTCTTCAAATAATTAATGATAACTCAAAAACTACTACACCATTTTCAATTGTAATTGAGAAATTTTCAAATTGAATTGAGAAATTTTCAATTAAAATTGAGAATTTTCAAATGAAATTGAGAAATATTCAATTGGAATTGAGAATTTTCAATTGAAATTGAGAAATTTTCAATTGAAATTGAGACTTTTCAATTGAAATTGAGAAATATTCAATTGAAATTGGGAATTTTCAGTTGAAAATGAGAAATTTTCAATTTAAATTGAGAAATTTTCAATTGAAATTAAGAATTTTTCAATTGAAAATGAGAATTTATAAATTGAAATTGAGAAAATCCCAATTGGAAATGGGAAATTTTCAATTGAAATTGAGAATTTGTAAATTTAAATTGAGAATTTTTCAATTGAAATTGAGAAAAGCCCAATTGAAAATGAGGTTGGTTTTTTAATTGAAATTGAGAAATTTTCAATTGGAATTGAGAAATTTTCAAATGAAAATGAGAAATTTTCAATTGAAATTGAGAATTTTAGAATTGAAATTGAGAAAACCTAAATTGAAAATGAGGTTGAAATTCCACTTGGGGTGTTCTCAATTTCAATTGAAAAATTCTCAATTTAAATTTAAAATTTCTCATTTTCAATTGAAAATTTCTCAATTTCAATTGAAAATTTCTCATTTTTAATTGAAAAATTCTCATTTTCAATTGAAAACTTCTTAATTTCAATTAAACAATTCAACCTCATTTTCAATTGTGCTTTTCTCAATTTCAATTGAAAAATTCTCAATTTCAATTTAAAAATTCTCAATTTAAATTGAAAATTTCTCATTTTCAATTGGGCTTTTCTCAATTTCAATTCAAAAATTCCCAATTTCAATTGAAAATTTCTCAATTTGAACTGAATGTTTCTCATTTCCAATTAGGGTTTTCTCAATTTTAATTGAAAATTTCTCATTTTTAATTGAAAATTCTCAATTTCAATTGAAAATTTCTCAATTTCAAATGAAAATTCTCAATTTCAATTGAAAATTTCTCATTTTCAATTGAAAATTCTCAATTTCAATTGAAAATTTCTCAATTTCAATTGAATATTCTCAATTTCAATTGAATATTTCTCAATTTCAATTGAAAATGGTGTAGTCCGATATTATTAAAATAAAATCAGAAACATTTAGATTTACACAGCCTTTAATTCATCTATATATCGTTTCAATCGGATCAATAGTATCGGAGTTAGATTAAAAAACTTAAGAAAAAAATATATTTTTTATATAAAAATGGCAAAAATTTTCGTTTTAAAAAAATCATAAAAAATCGATTTGTTATTTTATCGCATAGCGACATATAATAGCAACAAAACGAGATATCGACCATAAAAATCGATTGATTTTTTTCGAATTTATTCACAATTTAGTGAATTCGCTAATTTTCACAAAACTTTAGTTTTTTGCTTGATATACGCATTATAGCGGGTTTTCAAATGTATGAAAAAAATAAATTTTCCAATTTCAAGGGGTGCATGTCGGATTATTGTGACATTTGGTGAGAAACTTCCACCTACAAAATTTTAGTCGAATTGGACAACGTTGACACGTAGCGCATAGGCCCCAAATCTGAAAAATAGGGTTTAAATCGAAAAAAATTGATAAATTTTCAGTTTTTGCAAAATTAAAGCTATTTAATGTCCTCAAGGACATGTAATGGCCAGTGCAAATTGTAGTAACTCGAAAACTGTTTAACCGATTTTAAAGATATGTAGCTTATTGGATATCTCATTGTGTTTGCCCCAAGGACCAGGATCCATTTTTTTGCAAAAGGGGGAATAAATAGCTTTAATTTTGCAAAAACTGAAAATTTTACAATTTTTTTCGATTTAAACGCTATTTTTCAGATTTTTCAATATTTCCGATTTACAGAGTTAAAATTTGAGAACGAAGTAAAAACATCCCAGCAAAACTTTGGTAATGGCAAGTACTCTGATAACTGGTTACCTTGTAACGACCACAACATACCATCCGAATAAATAATAAGTTATTACAGAAGTACTTATTTGTAATTAAGATGGTAATTTAAACTGAATGGCCCCGGTTCAAATCCCACCAAGGGCAACGATTTTTTTTAGTTTTTTTTTTTATTAAAAGAGTCTTTTTAAATGATTTTTGAATTTTAAGAACTTAAATATTATCTTCTGTAAAAAAATTTGTAAAACTAACTCACGTTAATGAAAAAATACCATCATGAGTCAATTTTGGGTTAGGATTACGGGCTAGTAACTCTCTCTTGAAAAAAAAAATACAATGAAGAGGATAAAATTAGAATTGAAATGTCCCACTACCTAATATTAGAGGAGGATGTCCGAAACTTCGATAGAAAGACCAAGTAGAGAAACATTTTTCAAAGCTTGGCCTATAAAATTGGAGAATATTCGCACAAGATCGAAATCCATGGAAATCTAAAATATGCTCGGACTTTGACCTTAACAGGTTGTAACATTTAAGTAAGTGTCAATCTTATTTAAAAACTTATTCAAAAAAGAAGATTTAAATTGTTTAAGTTTTAAAATAATTTTAAAAAAGTTTTAAAATAATTACAAAAAATCGTATAAAAATATTTTTCCAAAAATTACAACAAAGCAAAAAAAAGCAGGGAAAACCAAAGTTATTTTCACATGATTTTGGATCTAAAAATAAAAATTGTTTATATTAATTATAAGCTGCTAAGTTTTCAACATATGCAGTAGCTCAGTGGAAGAGTCTCTGCCTAGCAGTCGGAGGGTCTCGGTTCGAGCCCCCATGGGATCATAAAACAAATTTTGTATTTCGTTTAAAAATATATGTTTTTAATAAAACAACAATAAAAAAGTTGCTGCTGTTGTTGTTGTTGCTGTCAAATTGCTTACCCAAGTCATTACCTTTCTGCAATTGGTAAGTACTTGCCTCCAATGACATCCCCATGTTAATGTAATGACTTAAACGGCGAATGAGTAAGTAGTTCGTGTTCAATAGTTTAACTCATTATTTGGTAATGAAAAGTTTTACTGGGATTTTATACAAAATTGCTATGTATAATTTTTTCTATGATTTTTTTCTATCGAAAAATGTTCCATTTAAAATTGTTTCTGTAGAAAAATTTTCAATTTAAAATTGTTTCCGTCGAAAAACTTTCAATATAAATTTTTTTCTATAGAAAATTTTTAAATTTAATTTTTTTCTGAAGTGAAATTTTCCAAAACTTTTTTTTTATCGAACATTTTCCGATATTAATTTTTTGTAAGGAAGAATTTTTCATACACAATTTTTATAATAGAAAAATTTTACATATACAATTTTTTGTATAGAAAAGTTTTATACATAAATTTTTTTACGGAAATTTTTAACATTAAAAAAATTTTTTCCATAAGCATTTTTAGTATAGAAAATTTTGAATAACAGATTTTTTGAATAGAAGAATTTTTAAAATAAAATTTTATGTATAGAAAAATTTTCAATATGATTTTTTCTTTTAGAAAAATTTTTAATGTTCCATAAAAAATTTTTCAATAAAAGTTTGTGATATAGAAAAATTTTCAATGAACATTAAAAAAAATCGGCTATATTTATGACATATGTATTTTAGACAATTCCGATTTTTTCCCGATTTCTGTAAATTTATTGCCGATGGCGATTTTTCACGAAAAGTTTCTGGCAACCCTGACTGTAACTGTAAATAGAGAGCGGTATCAATTTATTATAGAAATTTTGTTTACGCTCTGCATTTGGAAACAGAGCAGGTAAGTGGTTTAAGCAGGACAGAGCCACAGCCCTAGATACAATAGCACTTTTTAGTCAAATTTGCAAAATATATTAAAGAAAATCCTGGCAATATAATTTTATATATCCTTTTTTGAATATATTTTAATTTTAAACAAGTTAAATTAAGTTTTATCCTAAAAATTTTGATTTAATTACATAAGATACATGTGATTTGCTTACAAGTTATGCCCAAAACGCATAATTGTGACACGAAATTTTTTGAAAAAAATTTAATGGACAAATTTTCAAAAACGAATTTAAATACATATAAAAAATATTTTTTTTTAATTTAAATTTTTGTCGAAATAACAGTAGTTTTTGTGGCTGGGTACCAAGGGTCAATGCGATTATATCAGAAGGATAATATGGCTTAGTCATAAACGATTTATAAAATTATCAAAGGCTTATTGTAGAAATTTTGTATAGAAAATGTATATTATAAGCATGTCATAACTTTATTTTTTGTTTATGAATTCTAGGGTTCATTTATAAGTTTGTCATAATTTTATTTTTCGTTTATGAATAAAGTGGTGAGATTGTAATGTAAGATTTAGGTATACATTCTTTATAAGAAATAATAAAACAAGTAAGAAGGTGATATAGTCTGTTAAGACCGACTATACAATAGAGCGGTTCGCCTTCCATACAAACAAAAAGATCTGTCAGTCACCCCCTAGGATTAAAGATAATGTCAAAACAATTCCAAAAAATATTTTTTTATTTTTTTACCACGCCTACAAATACCGCCCTTTTAGTATTTTGTTCACTGTGTCGTCATTTTAAGTCCAATCATAACATTTTATATATCGGTGTTCTCGGCTCTCTAAGGGCTCAATTTCTCTCCTTGATAGTTTTTTACTACCACATCAATTTATAGTCATAACTTTTAAAAACTAGATTTTTACTCGATTTGATTAGGGTGGGTACGACTCGAATTTTAAAAAGTTATGACTAGAAATTGACGAGGTTGTAAAAAACTATCAAAGAGAGAAATGTAGCCCTTACAGAGCCCTGAACACCGATGTATAAAGTGTTACAATCGGACTAAAGATGGCGACACAGTGAACAAAATACTAAAAGGGCGGTATTTGTAAGCGTGGTAAAAAAATAAAAAAATATTTTTTGGAATTGTTTTGACATTATTTTTAATCCTAGGGGGTGACTGACTCAACTTTTTTTCGAACCACTCTACTATACAATACCATTCACTACAATACTACTCGTAAGGTCAAATGTCTTTTCTAGCATTAAAACTTTTTCTCGAAACTTGTATATTTAAGCCATTTTCGTCACTTGGCCTTATATAGGAGCTAGTTGTAATCTGTGTCAAATTTCTCGAATTTTGTCAATTTTATTACAGTTTATACAAAAATGAAACAAATAAATACAAAATTGTTGTTATTTTCAGATTTAGGGCATTTTTGGGATTTTCGTCTTATTTTGAGACTTGATTTAAAGGTTTGTAAGGAAGCTATGGTCAAATATGGACCGCTTTATATGAAATTTGGTACAGTTTTAATAAAAATAAGTAAGAAACTGCTAAAGTCGGTCAAGCCCGACCATACTATACCCTTCACCACTAACGTATAGACGCTTTTTTTCCTATATAGACAAATATTTGCTAAATTTTGCTCTTTATACAGAAATTCTTATTTAAGTTGTTTCCGTCATTTGGACTTATATGAGAGCTAGGGTCAAATGTGGACCGATTATTTCGAAATTTGGCAAATCTGTAATTAATTTTTTTTTACAAAAATTATGTTTGCAAAAAATAAACTCAAAATTCTCATTACCTTAGATTTTTGAGCGTTTTAGAGATTTTTGGCTCATTTAGTGCTTTTTTGATAGACGAGTTTGTATGGGAGCTATGTTCAAATGTGAACCGATTTAAAAAAAATTTGTATAGCGGTTTTGGTTTCCATAAGCATTATTTGTTTTAAATTTCATGAAAAAATATTTATATTTGTGGCCAAAATATCAATTCCGCGAAGTGGGACATATGGGAGCTACCATAAATAATGGGTCGATTTTGACGAATTTCAATAGCCATGGTCCCACTATTAAAAAAAAATGATCTGTGCCAAATTGTATCAAATTATCTTTAGAATTGCAACCTGTTCTTTGATTACATGGTTTACATGGAGGTCCAGCCAGCCGTCCAGCCAGATGGACGGACTGACATCGCTAAATCGACTTAGAAAGTGATTCTAAGTCCATTGGAATACTAAAAGGTTGGTCTAAGATAAATATTTTTATGCGTTTCATACATCAGCACAAACTTAGGTAGAGTTGTTCGAAAAAAAGTTGACTCAGTCACCCCTAGGATTAAAGATAATGTAAAAACAATTCAATTTTTTTTTCTACCACGCCTAATATATCGCCCTTTTTGTATTTGTCGCCAGAGATGGACTCTTGGATATTTTTTACTACCACGTCAATTTCAAGTCATAATTTTTTAAAATTCGATTCGTACCCACCCTAATCGAATCAAGTACAAATCTAGTTTTTAAAAGTTATGACTATAAATTGATGTGGTAGTAAAAAACTATCAAGGAGCCCTTACAGAGCCGCGAACACGGATATATAAAATGTTATGATCGGACCTAAAATGGCGACACAGTGAATAAAATACTAAAAGGGCGGTATTTGTAGGCGTGTTAAAAAAATCAAAAAAATTTAGAATTGTTTTAACATTGTCTTTAATCCTAGGGGATGACAGACACAACTTTTTTTGTATGGAAGGCGAACCGCTCTAGTGAAGGGTATAATAATAAAAAAGAAATATCATGAAAAAAAAATATATATTTTATATGTATTTTATTCACGTTCACTTTTGAAACCGCAAAATGGATAACCCTTTAGTATAAGTCTTGAAAAAACGTTTGTATAATGACAAAATTTAGCAAATATTTGTGTCTATAGGCACACGAAAAAGAACAGACCTTTGACCTGAGTGGTGAAGGGCATCATATGGTCGGACATGACCGATTAAAGCTCTTTATTACTTGTTTATTTATGCTTTTTAATAAAAGACAATTTCACCGTAGACCAGCGTAATCAAGGCGTGAAAGTGGGTAAGACATTGTTCTATTTTTTTTATTTGTATAAATTGTTTATTTTGTAAAAAGTCTTTTCGAATTATAAATTCTTGATACATAAACATTTTGGGCTTGAGGCTATATGGAGACTGTAGCTGGTTGGTACTTCTACTTAAAAAATGCCAAAGACGTATTCCATAAAATTTTAAGCCTATGTCAATTTTAATTTATGAACGTTAATTATTAGGTATTTTAAATAAATATTTATAACTTCGCATTAAAAAAAAATTTTGCATAAAATTTAAATATATTTTTTTTGTCATATTAATTCATTGCACGTCTTTAATTTTTAAGGTTAATTAAATAAATGTATGGATGGATGGTTGGATGGATGGATGGATGGATGTATGAATATGGATGTTGTTCGATGTTGTTGCATTCGGATTAGTCAAATTGTTGGTGTTTGTTGTTGACATTAGTTTATGTTAATGTTGTTGCAATATTTTTACGTTTAAATAACCATGATCCAATAAAACCAACCAACACCTTTTATTTGTTTTTTTTTGTTTTCTGTATTTTTGGTGTGTTTACAAGTATTTTATCTGTCAGTCAGTCTGTCTGTTCATCCGTCCGTCCCTCCGCCTGTCTTCTTCGTCTGTCTATTTTGCATTGCGTTTTTTTTTGTATAAATAAATGAATATTTTTGAATCAGACAAGTATTATTTGCATTAATAATTTTTTTTTTGCGTTTTTTTCTTTATGAATCCACAAAAAAATATATTGGATTTATTATAATAAATACATATTTTTCATGTTTTATTCATGTAAATCTTGGTTGCCTATCATTCCCGTTTGGTAACTTTTGGTTATGGGTCAAGGATTTGAATTGCAATGAAATTGGTGGATCCTCAATGTCAGCCAGTGTTGTCAATTTGGTGTTTATAGTCATGCATTAAATCATCTAAGTTTTTTTTAAATTACAAATTGTTCTTGGATAGGCCTAAAATGTTGGAAATGGTGTTATCTTTCATTGCGGAATAATAATACAACTATAGAAAATTTAACTTTTGTAATAATTATACCCTTCACCACCATAGGTGGAAAGGGTATTATAAGTTTGTGCTGATGTATGTAACGCATAGAAATATTTGTCTTTTAGTATACCAATAGGCTTAGAATCACTTTCTGAGTCGATTTAGCGATGTCCGTCCGTCCGTCCGTCTGGCTGGCTGGCAATTCTAAAGATAATTTGATGAAATTTGGCACAGATAATTTTTTTGATAGTGGGACTATGGCTATTGAAATTCGTCGTAATCGGTCCTTTATTTGTAGTACTTCCCACAGGTCCCACTTCCTGGAATTGATTTATTGGCCATTTAAACTCTTCTGTCAAAACGAGCTAAATGAGACAAAAATCACTAAAACGCTAGTAAATCTAATGATAATGAGAATTTTGATAATTTTTGTAAAAACTGTAATAAATTTGCCAAATTTCGAAATAATCGGTCTATATTTGACCCTAGGTCTCATACAAGTCCAAATGACGGAAACAGCTTAAATATAAAAGTTTTGAGAAAATGTTTATATGATGGCAAAATTTAGCAAATATTTGTCTTTATAAAGGAAAAAGAACACCTTTGAGGTGAAGCGTATCGTATGGTCGGGCTTGACCGACTATAGTAATTTTTTACTTGTTTTTAGTTGGTTCTAGTTTTCGAGATATAATTTTTTTTCGGAAAAAATTTTTTGCACGACTGATCTAAATATAACTAAAAAACGGCATACCCTTTTTAAAAAGTATTAGAACCTAAATTCGGCGAAAACATTGTCTTTTAGTTGTTCTAACAAAATTTTTTAATATATTCAGCTGTTACAGAGATATTCTACATTTTAAACCAAAAATTAGATTTTTTTTTAATTTTTTAAATTTTTAAAAATTATAAAAAGTATAAATAAAAACAAACCTTGCACTCTTTTATTATTGTTGTTTAGACTGATATGTTCCAAGAAAACGAGCTACATTTTGTAAAGATTCATCAAGAACTATAGGTTTTATTACGAATTAAGTAAATAAAAAACAAGTAAGAAAGTGCTATAGTCGGTCAGGCCCGACCATACAATACCCTACACCACTAAGGTCAAAGGTGTTCTTTTTCCTGTATAAAGACAAATAATTGCTAAATTTTGCCATCATACAAACATTTTCTCAAATCTTATATATTTAAGCTGTTTCCGTCATTTAGACTTATATAAAAGCTAGGGTCAAATGTGGACCGATTATTTCGAAATTTGGCAAATTAATTACAGTTTTCACAAAAACTATGTATGTAAAAAATAAACAAAAAATTCTCATTATCTTCAGATTAACGAGCGTTTTAGTGATTTTTGTCTCATTTAGTGCTTTTTGACAGAAGAGTTTGTACGGGAGCTATGATCAAATGTGGACCGATTTCAACGAATGTGGTATATTGATTTAAGTTTACATAAGCAGTATCTATTTTAAGTTTCATGAAAAAATATTTATATTTGTGGCCAATGTATCAATTCTGGGAAGTGGGACCCATGGGAGGTACCATAAATAATAGACCGTTTTCGACGAATTTCAAAAGACATGGTCCTACTATCAAAAAATGCCAAATTTCATCAAATTATCTTTAAAATTTCGACCTGTACTTTCATTACATGGTTTACATGGGGTCTGGCCGGCTGGCTGGACGGATGGGCATCGCTAAATCGACTCATAAAGTGATTCTAAGCCTATTGGTATACTAAAAGGTGGATCTAAGACAAATATTTCTATGCGTTACATACATCAGCACAAACTTATACCCTTTCCACCTATGGTGGTGAAGGGTATAAAAAAATTTCTATAGAAAAATTTTGAGTAAAAAAATTATGGATAAAAGAAATTTTCTATAGAAAATTTTTTTAGAGAAAAATTTTTGATAAACATCTATAATAAAAAAATTTTATATAGAAAATTTTTGATAAAAAAGACCTCTGCTTATCACTTAATCCATTGTTGGACAAAGTCTCTCTGACTTCGACTTTGCCCAACACTGACATAATCACTCGGTGCCCAATTAATTTGGACATTACGTAAAAATTATTTTTTTTTTATCAAAATTGTCATTGAGTAAATCAATTAGTAGCGAACGCTGTTTTGATGTCAAAGATGCACCACTTCCCGGAAGGCCGGTTTGTGCTAATAAGGACCCGTTAAAGGTATAAGTTAATGTAAATCGGTAAATCGGCTAACTACAATGCGTGATATCGGTGAGTAGTTTAATTTTTCTAATTTGACATGTTTTCACGAAAATAAATTGTGTTGTAATTCTTAACCGTCACGAATATAATCCGTTTTTGAAGCTGGGGACAAAAAATATGTTTTACAGAACAATTTCAAAAGCTAGACCTAAAGATAAACCTAATCAAAGTATGTTGTCTGTTTTGTGGGATTTTAAAGAAATGTTTCTTTTCAGCTGGACAAATTGAAAGATGTACCTCAACAGGAAAGGTTTTGTGTTTCAACAAGATAAGGCGAGACTTCAGCTTGAGTAGGAAACACTGACTTATTTACCCTCCAGCAAAGGGGAAACCTTGTCCAAAAAGCAAGTTTTCAATTTGGTACGGATGTACATCTGGGCGGACGTATTTTTACCATCTGGTGTTGAGAGCACCGTGGAATAGGCCTATATGGTAGTGTGTCCACGTGAAACCTCGACTTTCATGCCTTATTTACCATCGGCCAAATCGCGCATTCGTTATCGATCAAAATGTAAGATATTTTAGAAACGTTTGTGTAGCATACTTTTAGGATAAACTAAATAATATATAACATATGTATAAGGTTCACTACATTGTAACCTATTTGTCAAAAGTTACCCGATAGTTAAAGGATTTCATATTAATTAAATGATTTGACAAGCAATTGGTTAAGATATCAGAGGCCAAATTACCGCATTCGATATCGATCGAAAACTCAGACTTTTAAGCGAATATTGTGAAGTATACTTTAGGGATGTTGAAAGTCACTTCGATGCAAAAAGTTTATTGAAATTTGGTTTCCGTTTTGATTCGTTTTTAAAAACATATAGTTCAATTAAAACTCTTTTACAATTGTTCATTTTTGGCAAATAACTTCAAAAAAATATAGTAAACTGTGCATCTTTTATATAATTTTGATTATCCTTAAATTATGCTATACAAATGTTTTGAAAATATCTTAAATTTCGATCGAAATCGTATGCCGTAATTTGGCCCCAGATTTAATTAAACTTTTTGTGACATAGTTATTTCGAAAATCCCTAAGGATGTTACAAAATAGCTGCTTAAAAGTCTGAGTTTTTGATCGAAATAGAATGTGACGATTTGTCTCCAGATCTTTTGCCATCACACAGTGAAACATTGTTCTACATTCTCACAATATTTTTAAGTTTTTCACTAAAACTTCAATATTTAAATAATATGCAACAATTTGCAATTTTTTATTCTTTAAACTTTAAATTTAGATACTAGATTCCAATATAAATATCTAGATTCGCCTGCTCTCAATATAATAGATCTAATTGATCAAATGTAGCAAAACTATTGAATTTTATATATTTTATAGTAACGTAGTTAAAAACAGCGGAAAAATGGCCACCCCTAATGTTAGAAGAAGAATTCCGAATCTCCAAAAGACCATGTAGAGGAAAATCTTTCAAAGCTTGGCCTACGAAACTGGATATTATACTCATAGATCTAAGCGCATATAATTCTAAAATATACTCGGCTTTAGACCTTAACAGGTTGTAAGGTTGCATTGGACTACAAAATTTTAAAAATCTGAGTCTTTATATGATCCATTGATATAACTTAACCCCCTAATTCATAAACGAATAATAAAATTATTATTATGTGTGATGATGAATTATTGATTTATAATCTTGTCATATCAGTATTTTTCATTTATATATGAAGGGGGTAAATGTTTAATCATTGTCTTCAAAATAGTCAAGTTTTCAATCAAAAGTCAAAAATTTCATAGTCAAAATTTTTAATCGTCATCGTAGTCCATTTAGTCTTTTATAGGATCAAGTTATATAAGAGTAACAATTTTAAAATGTAAATTTTTAGTCCAAGTCTTTAATTAGAAATCTTATAAAAGTCACAATTTTTAATCGTCGATTTTAATTTAGTCCAAATTTTAATCGTGAAAATTATTATAAACCAGATGTTTGTTCACATTGAACTAGCTTTGCATCGCAGGTTCTTATATACACCAAATTTTTAATCGAATGGGTTTATATACCTCAAAAATTTTATAGTGGGTCTTAAAATGATCAAAATTTAGCATTTCGATAAAATCAAAAACTTTAAACTATATAACAAATTTTAATTCGTAGTTCCTGATATAGTCAATATTTTGTATTCTAGTTCCTAATATAATTGGAGTATTCACGAGGTCATAAGTCCTTATTTCAAAAAAACTTTAAAAGTTTTCAATTCAAATTAAAAATGTTTTAAAATTATATATAGAGATGAACAAATTTGATTATTTTAGGAGTTTTTTTTGTTTAACAGTTTAAAATAAAAAATTTAAAGCTGTTTTCAAATTATGATTTATGACTAAATAGGAGACCTTGTGAATACCCAATATATTTATTTCCAATAATTGGTCCTGAGGTAGTAAATTTTTTTAATTGTCTTAAAATGGAAAAAACTACAAAGATTTATTATTTTATCTAACATATAAGATTATAGGCTTTAATTTAATAAATATTCTTAGTTTCTACTCCTCGCATTTCAATTCTGACTTTTCAAAAGAAATTATCCTTCATACATAAAATTTTAAGTTTTTGAACCTAACCTTTTACACAAAAACTTAAATATTTCGTAAAAATGCAAAAAATGCAACATTCTATTACGTTATATATAAGATAAAGCTTTCCTAAAATGTATATTTTTCTACTCAACTTGTCCCAAGTCAAAAGATTTAGTCCTTCAAACAAAAAAAAAAAAAAATTCGGAAAAATGCAAATAATAGGATAACAGATGCCCAGGCATTAGTAACCATAAGTTAAAGTATTTGAACTAAAATTTTCAGGTTTCAAAAATTTTAATTAATGATTAATAACAAGAGTAAAACAAAGTATAAATCCCAAGGATACACAAATTACAAAGGATCCTTGATCGTTTTACAAAACTTTTTGGTCTAAAATTTTTCTTTACATTTTTAGTTTTTTTTTTGCCATTTTAAAACTCTGATCAAAACAAAATTTTGAAAATTGTTCGTTACTTAATTTTGTTTAATTTCAGTTTTTTTTTTGATATATTAAAAACTCACCTTTCCATTAACAGCTGTCATTTTGTGTTGATTTATCTGATTATGATCTCGAGATTTGTATTAAAATCTTAATTATTCACTGGCACGAAATACGCAAAATGTTAAATAATTTCACAAATTATTAACACTTTAATGTTGATTGATATTAATTTTTTCTGAAAAGAATTTGTTCTTTCTTTTGGTTTTCTTTCGATATTTTCAAAATAAATATTTTTCGTCACTTGGGCGTATAAGTAATAATAATCCTGTTAATTGATTTAATAACACTTTTGTTTAAAAATATCAGTTAAAATTTGTTTGCTGTTTGTTTTTTATTTATAACTAACACTTTTTTTGTTAATTTCTTTATATTTAATTTACTTAGAACAATATAAATCTTTAATTTTAATTAATTTTTGTATAAAATATAATCAGAATTTGATTGTTAACTGTTTGAATTCTGTTACGCTACTGTCAATAAAATACGTTGACAAATTTACTTTTATATAAAAGAGACAGACAATCTGCCAAAACGATCGTACGAAGTACGGAGAGTTCTGCCTGCTAGATCGATTGAGATCGATTTCAAATTCGCAAATTATTTTGAAGCATCTTCTTCTCTTTTGGCGTCTTCGGCTAAACAAACTGAAAGACAGACAGTCAAGAAAATAAAAACAAAAAAAATTGAAATCATTTTATTACGATTATCGTCATCAGCAGCAGAAGCAGCAGTACCCAAACTCGTTTATTATCGTTTGAGAATTTTCGCTTAATAATCACTTGATGTTTGTTTGGATTGTCTCTGATATCGGGTCGAGCCCGTTTTGCAAAAACCCATTTAAACCGCCAACAATAACACCAACAACAACAACAACTCTTCCACCACATTGACGACATCTTTCAAGAAACAAGTTTTTGGTTAAGAACTCAAAAGCTAGTTTTAAATGAAATTCTACCCGTGCACAGTGGGGGACTTTAAAAACATATGGTCCATCACATAAAATATTACTCTCAAATAATTTTTTATGTATAAAATATTTTCAATTACACAGGGCAACAGCAAAAATGTGCTCGAGTAACCACTATATAATGGGTGTTTTTTTTAGAGATATAGAACTTCGAATTGAAATAAAACACAAGAAAATCGTTTTAATGTCCATCAATTTGGCTTTATTGGAAGTATAATTTTATGCCATTAATGTTTAAATATGATTTCGGGCATGTGGCCGCCGCGGCTGGCTCGAATAAAGTCAATTCTACAGGTCCAATTTTCAACTACTTTTTCGAGCATATGGGGCCGTATGTTGGCAATAACGCCACGAATGTTGGCTTCCAAGTCCCCTAACGTTTCTGGTTTGTTGGCGTAGACGAGCGACTTCACATATCCCCAAAGAAAATAATCCAGTGGTGTCAAATCGCACGATCTTGGTGGCCAATTGACAGGTCCATTCCGCGAAATTATGCGCTCATCGAATGTTTCCTTCAACTAATTAATTGTAACGTGCGCTGTGTGGCATGTAGCGCCGTCTTGTTGGAACCACAACTCATCCACATTCATGCCATCCAATTGGGGAACAAAATATTCGGTTATCATGGCTCTATACCAGTCTCCATTTATGGTAACTGACTCTCCAGCATTATTTCGGAAGAAGTATGGCCCAATGACTCCACCATCACATAGAGCACACCAAACAGTCAGTTTTTGTGGATGTAATGGCGTCTCAAGGGTCTCATGTGGATTCTCTTCACTCCAAATGCGGCAATTTTGCTTGTTGACGTAGCCATTCAACCAAAAATGAGCCTCATCACTGAACAAAATTTTGCGATGAAAATCAGCATCGAGATCAATCTCATTTTCGGCCCATACACCAAAATCACGACGCATTGCATGGTCTCGCGGCTTTAATTCTTGCACAAGCTGGATCTTGTAAGGTCGCAAGCCAAGATCTTTGAGCAAAATCTTCCATAAAGTTGATGGACAAAGCTCCAATTGCTGTGCACGGTGGCGAATCGATTCATTCGGGTCCTCTTCAACACTTTGCTCTACAGCGGCAATTGTTTCTTCGGTGCGCACTGTTCGACGTCGCTGCGGATGCGTATTATCACATAGAGTAAACGTAGTGCGAAAACGATCCATGGTAAACCGAATTAATTGCTCTGATGGACGATTAAGTCCACCATAAAATGGACGGAGCTTGCGGTAAACTTCGCGAACTGAACCATTATTTTCGAAATAAATTTGCACGATTTGCAAGCGTTGTTCTTTTGTCAACCTGTTCATGATGAAATGGCAAACCAAACTAAATATTAATCACTTGACAGCTGACAAAATGGCCGCCAGTTAAAAAAGTGATGCCAACTTAAAGTTCTATCCCTCAATAAAAAACACCCGATACATTTGATGTATCATGGCTACCTTAGTACAAAAATGGTAAAATTTTTAAATTCTATGGCAAGATTTTTTTTTTAAATTTTTTTTTAAATTGCAGTTTTTTTTTAAACGTTTCTTCAAATAATTAATGATAACTCAAAATCTACTAGTCCGATATTATTAAAATAAAATCAGAAAAATTAAGATTTACATAGCCTTTATATATCGCGTTTCAATCGGATCAATAGTGTCAGAGTTATAATAAAAAATTTAAGAAAAAAATATATTTTTTACATAAAAATGGCAAAAAATTTTGTTTTAAAAAAATCATGAAAAATAGAAAAGGGCAAAAACTGTTCAGATTCATTATTCTGTCGGAAAGCCACAAATAATAGCAATAAAATGAGATATCGACCATAAAAATCGATTGATTATTTTATTCACAATTAAGTGAATTCACTCATTTTCACAAAATTTTATATTTTTGCTTGATATACGTATACAGGGTTTTTCTAATGTGTGAAAAAAATAGATTATAGAATTTCAAGAAGTGCCTGTCGGATTATTGTGAGATTTGGTGAGGAACTTTCACCCACAAAATTTTAGCCAAATTGGACAACGTTAACACGTGTCGCCCAGGTCCTAAAGCTGACAAATCAAGTTTATATCGGAAAAATTTTATAATTTTTAAGTTTGTGCAAAATTAACGCTATTTATTCCCCCTTTTGCAAAAAAGTGGATCCTGGTCCTTAGGGCAAACACAATGAGATTTCCAATAAGCTACATATCTTTAAAATCGGTTAAACAGTTTTGGAGTTACTACAATTTGCACTGGCCATTACATGTCCTTGAGGACTTGCCGAAGGCAATTGACCAAAAAATGTGACTAAGTCAAATCGATGGAATATATCCAAAATGCATTTCATTGTTTTATTCATGTATTTTCTTTAATTTTATATTTTATTATTTGAATTTATTACAACTTATAAAATAAGGAAAAAAATAAATATTATCAACTACAAACTGAAAATTGTAATAACTCGAAAACTGTTTAACCGATTTTAAAGACATGTAGCTTATTGGAAAAATCATTGCGTTTGCACTAAGAAACAGAATCCACTTTTTTGCAAAAGGGGGAATAAATATCTTTAATTTTAGAAAAACTGAAAATTTGTCAATTTTTTTCGATTTAAACACTATTTTTTGAGATTTGGGGCCTACGCGCTACGTGTTAACGTTGTCCAATTCGACTAAAATTTTGTGGGTGGAAGTTTCTCACCAAATTTCACAATAATCCGACATGCACCCCTTGAAATTGGAAAATTTTTTTTTTCATACATTTGAAAACCCGCTATAATGCGCATATCAAGCAAAAAACTAAAATTTTGTGAAAAAGAGCGAATTCACTAAATTGTGAATAAATTCGAAAATAATCAATCGATTTTTATGGTCGATATCTCATTTTGTTGCTATTATATGTCGCTATGCGATAAAATAATAAATCTGGAAGTTTTTTTGCTGTTTTCGATTTTTCATGATTTTTTTAAAACGAAAATTTTTGCCTTTTTTACATAAAAAATATATATTTTTCTTAAGTTTTTTATTAAAACTCCGATACTATAGATCCGATTGAAACGCGATATATAGACGAATTAAAGGCTATGTAAATCTTAATTTTTCTGATTTTGTTTTAATAATATCAGACTAGCAGTTTTTGAGTTATCATTAATTATTTGAAGAAACGCCTAAAAAAATTGCAATTTAAAAAAAAAATTAAAAAAAAAAATTTTGCCATAGAATTTAAAAATTTTACCATTTTTGTACATAGGTAGTCATGATACATCAAAATTGTGTAGTGGTTTTAAGAGCACATGAAATTTTTTTTTATTTTGTTGTGCTGTGTTATTTTAGTAAAGTAATTTGTGATTGATGGCGTCACAATTTGCACAGTGGGATAAGAAAAAACAAATGTCTAGGATAATTGAATTAAAATTGCTTTGGCACAGGTAAAGGCCCCTGATTAATTTATCAAAATTATACTCCAGAAAACGGACACCAGTAAAGTTATATCGGGTCTTAATAGTGACAGTAAACTGTAAGAACATATCATATTTGAATTGGGCTACATCTGTCTGGACAAAATTCCACCTTGGGTTTGTATGGGAGCAATAGTTTATATAGGCAGTTGTTTCATAAACAATTTGGGAGTTTGCACGGTGGTAAAAAGCGGCCAAAAATGATTTTTATAAATTTTATAATTTTGATTAAGTGTTGGTGGTAGTTTATAGCCAACACTCTAAAGTATCCAATTTCATTTTATCTTTGACTATCGGATAACGGATTCGTTTTTTACACTAGCTCAAAATTTATACTTTTTTGCATACAATTTTAAATTTAAAAAGTTTGATTTTAATATACCTCTGAATAAAAGCAGATATAATTTGTCCACTAAAGTTTTTATTCAAAATATTTAAGCACTTTTTTAATATTATTATTAGTGAAACATTTTGTATGGTTTTTGCGAATTTCAGTGGTTTAGTTTCTTCGAAAATTGAAGTGAATTTGAGATAGTTAAACAACTAATGAAAATCATAAAAATCAAAATTTTGAAAGGACATATCTAAGCAAAATGAGCTAAAAGAGGTTACGCACAAATTGGATCTTCTACTCTGAAGTACTAGTAGTATATATTTCAAATTTGAGCCGCATTCTCTTGCCGCTCTATTTATCAGAATCTTTTTAGTAACTTCATTTTTTTACATATTTTAAACATTTTTTATTATACCAGGTTGCAATTTAGTAAGAAATATATATATAATTCCCCGATAACATTCCAATTGGAACAAGGGGTACTTCCCTCAGACAATGAGCTGCATCCGATTCTATTTTTGACTCATTGAAAGGGACCTACGTTTTAACGCCGGCTCCGAACGGCAAATGCATTAGTTAGAGAAGTTTTTCATAGCCTAATACTCAATAACCAGTGGCTAGCTGAGTTATGAGGTGAACCGCCGCTTTTTGAAAATTATTTTTTTTTCAAGTGGGTCTGACAGGGATTGAACTTGGGACCTCTGGTATGCTAGGCGGATGACTAACCTGCTATACCACGGCGGTTCACATTTAGTAAGAAAAAGTTCATAGAATAATTGAAAATAACCATAAATAGTATTTATTAAATGCTTCGATCAATATTTACATTAATTGCCAACAAAGAACCAATTTACGGCAACAAATTATATAAGGAGTTCAAATAAGATAAAATGGCCTGTATATCGAAACTTTAGTGGCGTTGCATTTTTCAGCCTACTTTGTTAGCCAACACGTTTTTGAGTCAAATTTCTATGATTCGATTGAAAAAAAGTATAACAATACTTTTTTTTAAAGGAAATTCTGTAGGCAATACATTTACACAGGCGGTGGTCACATTACAATGGACAAATAAAAAATGCAGAAATAACATGAAAATCACAGTCTTAAAAAATTTCGAATGAATTTTAAATATTTTATTGAATATTGAACTATTTATAATGTTTTTTATATAATACTTAATAGGGTGTTCATTTTACTCGACTTTTAATTGTTTGAGTAATCAAATAACTTGAAAATGGGGTTTTTTAATTACTCGGAAAATCGATTAATCGTTAAAAATTACTCGAGTTAATCGAGTAAAAAATTCATCTTTAAATTACTCGAGTAAGCTTTTTACATATATATTTTTAATACAACAATTTTTAAATAAAATTATAGTGTTTTATTAACAAAAATGTTTAACAATTCCCAATAAAAAACACAAGTAAGAAAGCGATATAGTCGGTCAAGCCGACCATACGATACCCTTCACCACTAAGGTCAAAGGTGTTATTTTTCCTGTGTAAAGACAAATATTTGCTAAATTTTGCCATCATACAAACATTTTCTCAAAACTTATATATTCAACCTGTTTCCGTCATTTGGACTTATATGAGAGCTAGGGTCAAATGTGGACCGATTATCTCGAAATTTGGCAAATTGATTACAGTTGTTACAAAAATTATGTACGCAAAAAATAAACTCAAAATTTTCATTATCTTTAGATTTACGAGCGTTTTAGTGATTTTTTTGTCTCATTTAGTGCGTTTTTGAAGAAGAGTTTGTATGGGAGCTATGGTCAAATGTGGACCGATTTCAACGAAATTTAGTACAGTGATTTAAGTTTACATAAGCAGTATTTGTTTTAAATTTCATGAAAAAACATTGATATTTGTGGCCAATATAGCAATTCCGGGAAGTGGGACCTATGGGAGGTACCATAAATAATGGACCGATTTTGACCAATTTCAATAGCCATGGTCCCCTTATCAAAAAAATTATCTGTGCCAAATTTCATCAGATTATCTTTAGAATTGCGACCTGTAGTTTGATTACAAGGTTTACATGGGGGTCCAGCCAGCCAGCCAGCCAGACGGACGGACGGACATCGCTAAATCGACTCAGAAAGTGATTCTAAGCCTATTGGTATACTAAAAGGTGGGTCTAAGACAAATATTTCTATGCGTTACAAACATCAGCACAAATTTATAATACCCTTTCCACCTATGGTGGTGAAGGGTATAATAAAATAAAAATAAAAAAAAAATATTTTTAATACAAATTAACATTTGTAACATATTGTTACCCTAAATATTTTAAGTGAGTTTATTTACTTCTATATATAAAAAGAAATCTTTCGATTTCATAAATCCTGAGTTTGATCTAATAGATTAGTAGGCTCTACGACTACCTTTTACCTATGTTTACAATGGGATCTTCAACTGGACTAAAGTAGGATCTACGATTACATTGCTTCCATTCGCTGAACTATAGTAGGACGTACGATTACACGGGGATCTTCAACTTAACTATAGTAGTATCTACGAATACATTGGAGACTTCAACTGGTCTTAGTAGGTTTTACGATTGCAATGGACCTTCAACTAATCTATAACAGGAGCTACAATTACATTAGGACCTTTAAATAAACAATAGTAGAAATTACGAATGCATTTGATACCACAACAGGTCTATGGTAGACTAGGCTATTTATATCTGAAATTACATTGACTATATATATATCCTATGGACTATATACATAAAATGGACTATATACACACAATGGACTGTATTACAAGTTGTAATTTACAAGTCTCGGTTATTGCTTAGAATTGATAATGAAAAATGAGAAATGCATACTAAACTAACAAAACATACAGCAAGTCGAGCCCTAACCGACAAAAAGACTCAAGCGCCAAAAACTAAAATTTACAGGAGAAGCATTTTTTAAAATATCTTTGGACAGTGAAATGTACGTAAGTCTTTATTGTTTTTGCTGTAAAATCATAACGGCAAATTCTACTGCCCTGATATTTTGTGAGATGATGCAGATGATCATGAATAATAAATTTTAATAATAAAATAAAAATCGTCCATCAAGTCGCTTAAGCCCTTTTGGCGGTTATAGCTCGAAGTAGTACCTTAGCTCTCCATTTAGTCAACGTTTTTTCACAAACATAACAGTTTGGAAATACGCTAAGACAAATTTTTACTCGTTTTATTTTAAAAAATTACTTACAAAATTATTGAAATAATTTTACTCGATTACTCGTGGAAAATTACTCAAATAAATGTTTATTTGAAATTAGCCATTTTATTTTACTCGAGCGATTAAACGATTTTATTTTTCCGATTAATCGAGCAAACATAACTCGAGTAAATACCCTAATACTTAACCTTGACTAATACATATGTTTTTCAGAAATTTAAACATATCTCTGAAACTACTCATCAAAATTTAACAAACTATATATCACAAGTTAGACAAAATGGCTGTACATAAATGAAAATTATTGAATATTTTTCAAAATTATTAAATACATTTTATGAATGTATCTTATATGTCCCCTTTTATCTGGCCAACCACTTTCAGTTTTACCATAGCCTTTATACAACAGAAAGAAAGGATAATACTTTGTCAGCTCAGTAAGTTTCAGTCAAAAATATGAAGAAATAAACAAGTTATTGGTTTTTGGCCATATTTTACCACCGTCTAACTAATGCATTTGCCGTTCGGAGCCGGCGTTAAAACGTAGGTCCCTTTCAATGAGACTAAAAATAGAATCGGATGCAGCTCATTGTCTGAGAGAAGTACCCCTTGTTCCAATTGGAATGTTGTCGGGGAATTATATATGTATATATATATATATATATATATATAGATATATATATTTGTGGCTAAAAACTCAATTCTGCAAAGTGAAACCTATACGATGTACCAGAAATAATGAACCGATTTTGAACAATTTCAATAGCAATAATCCTACTTTTAAAACTGTCTGTACCAAATTTCATCAAACTATATTTAGAACTGCGACCAGTACTTTGACAAGCTTTGCAGGGAGTCCGGACGGACGGATTGATATATTTTAAACGACTCAGTCTATTGGCTTACAAACTTTTTCCACATATGGGTAAAAAATATATAAATTTGGATTTTATCAGTTACAAAAATAAGAGATCACATGGATGATAAAAACTGAAAAGAAATTTGTTCACAGAATTTTAGAAAATTCTTCCGTTTAGACGTAAAAAGGAATACAAAATTGAAAAAATAGTGACATACGGGCAGCTGGGCTGGAAATCAATATCACCAAGACAAAGATTATGCCTGGAGGCTATGGCGCAAACCCGTCGCCACACATCAATGTGGATATTGGATGTGTAGGTACCTTTAATTATCTTGGTAGTTTGGTATCTACAAAAGGTGGCGCCGACGAGGATATTGAATCGCGTATAAATAAGGCAAAATCGGTATTCGGCATTCTACGAGCTATTTGGAAATCTCGTCAAATATCAACAACAACTAAGTTACGAATATATAACTCGAATGTCAAGTCCATCTTGTATTACGGCTGCGAAACTTGGAAACGCACAAATGCCATCGATAAGCGCCTACAAACCTGTGCAAACAAATGCTTGCGGCAAATCATTAATATATGGTGGCCAAATCGCATAAGAAATGAAGATCTACTAAACGCTACAAACCAAATCCCTTCTTCTATAGAGGTATGTCAACGGAAATGGCGGTGGATAGGCCACACACTTCGAAGGCCAAATACCAACATTGCTTGACAAGCGCTTCGTTGGAATCCACAAGGAAGCGGCCGTCGTGTTGGTGCACCTGCTAGAACGTGGAGAAGGTCAATTGAAGCGGAGTTACAAGCAGCAAACTATTCATGGAATGATGTATGCCTAACATCTCGCAATAGAGTTCGATATAAAAGGATGGTTGAGGCCCTATGCTCCACTGGGAGTCAAGGATAACAGAAGAAGCTACAAAAATATGAGGACATTTCGAAGAAAAAGACTTCGGGCTATCCGGGCAAAAAATCAATATTTGAAAACTATAGATCTATCTCAAAGTTATGTGCGATTCCAAAACTGTTCGAGAAAATAATTACCGACCACATAAATTATCAGTTATCAACAGGGACTGAAAATAACGGCTATTTTTTGAATTTTTAAATAAAAAAGCAAGCTTTAAAATGTATCTGTTCTAAAATTCAATAACACAGTTTTGATTTGTTTGACCTAAATTTTAATTTTATCGTAAGCCTTTTATTTTTTGATTAGAAATAAAAGTTTTCTTGTGCCTTTTATTATTTTAGGCAAAAATAACAGTTATTTTTGCTTTATATTTTATCGCTCAAAGTATACCGGGTATTTTTGATTTATATATTATTGCTCAATTCATATCGAGTATTTCTGATATATATTATATCGCCCAAATTATACCGGGTATTTCTAATTTATAATATATCGCACAAATTACAGCGGATATTTTTGATTTATATTATATCGCTCAAATTATACCGGGTATTTATACCCTTCACCACCATAGGTGGAAAGGGTATTATAAGTTTGTGCTGATGTATGTAACGCATGGAAATATTTGTCTTAGACCCACCTTTTAGTAAATCAATAGGCTTAGAATCACTTTCTGAGCCGTCCGTCCGTCTGGCTGGCTGCCTGGCCCCTAAACTACAGGTCGCAATTCTAAAGATAATTTGATGAAATTTGGCACAGATCATTGTTTTGATAATGGGACCATGGCTATTGAAATTCGTCAAAATTGGTCTATTATTTATGGTACCTTCCATAGGTCCCACTTCCCGGAATTGATATATTGGCCACAAATATGAATATTTTTTAACGAAATTTAAACAAATACTCCTACTGTAAACTTAAATCACTGTACCAAATTTCGAAAATCCACGTTTGGCCATAGCTCCCATACAAACTCTTCTGTCAAAACGCACTAAATGAGACGAAAACCAATAAAAAAGGCTCATAAATCTGAAGATAATGAGAATTTTTTTTTTTTGCTAAATTTCAACACAATCGTTCCACATTTGACCCTAGCCACCATATAAGTCCAAATGACAAGAACAGCTTAAATATATAAGTTTTGAGAAAATGTTTGTATGATGGCTAAATTTAGCAAATATTTTTCTTTATACAAGAAAAAGAATACCTTATACCATAGTGGTGAAGGGTATCGTATGGTCGGGCTTGGCCGACTATAGCACTTTCTTACTAGTTTTATACTATTTTTTCTCTGCTAAAAATGATATTACTTTTTTGAAAAATAGCTGTAATATACCCAAGATATTCATCATACTTAAATATATGTTTTTTATTTGTTTTATTTTTAAAAATCCCCCACTGTGCCTTGTGAATCTTCTAAATTTACAAAAAATGAATAATTGAAAATATTCTCAGATTTATCAACATCATTAGAAACCAAAACAGCCACCAACAAAAAGCCAATGAGACTTCAATTTTGTAGAATTTTCAAATTTAGATTTTTTTCTAAAAAAAAAACTAAAAATCGAAACTTTAGTTGCAGTATTTATTCTTGTGATTTTCAAGAGTTTTGCACAGAGTACGAGTAAAAAAACAAACTCATTCATTTCAATGACATGTTTTTTGAGATGGTTTTGAAAATAAATTAATAATAAAATCGAAAATTATGCGTAAATGCGGTTTTATTTTAGATAAATATTTGGTTTTTATGATTCTTCGATATATGTATTTGTTAAATTTGGCTGTAATTTATTAAAGTTTCTATTAAAAGTTTGTCTTATTAAAATAAATATCAAATGCAGAATTTTAAGATTATTACAGATGTTTTGACATTCTCGGATCATCAATCATGTAATGGCCTCTGTGGAAATATTAGACATATGGTACTAAAGTTTCCTTAGCTATGGATATTTTGGGGCTATGAGAATGAGTAAGGAAATTTTTGAGATTCAATTATTTCTAGCAATCGAATGATCTTAAATTTGAAATTTCAAAAAATAGGTAATATATATTTTTGAAGAGATTTGAAAGATTTCCAGGAAAAATTAACATTTCCTACCTCTTCAATATAAAGACGCATTATTTTCCTATGATCCATATTTATTTTTTTATGATGTCTATTTATTTGACTATTTCATTATTAATATTTAGGCCAGAAATTTCATCAAATTAACCAATCCTCCACTTAATTATCACAATTTGTGACCAAATAGTGGGTAAATTATCTGCGGGAATCTCGAATTTCTGGTTGTCATAAATCATTTGTAAACTTCCCATAACAAAGAAATTTTCAAATTATTTTCCATTATTAACACTTTTTTATTTATTTGTTAAGATTAAATAAACATAAATAAATATTTTAATATCAAAATTTCTGCTTAATTTAATTAAAATCAGATTAGTAATAAATTTATTATTCTTTAATACGAAAAGTGGTCCCGTGTGACGCTAATACTTGAGTAACTCAGTTTAAAAAGTATTTAAAAGGCAAAGGAAAAAAAATATTATAATAATCAAATGGAAATCTTTTTATTGCCGTTTTAATTACTTTATTTTAAAACAATTAAATTTGAATTAAATTAATATAACTGGATTCATGATGGATGAATGATAAAATCTGTCAAGATCTGGATTTATTGAAAAAAACGTTGTTTTTGAAATTTGTTTGTAAAAATCTAATAATTGACTATTCGGGTTTAAGATATTTTGCACGATTTCACGCTTTTTATGTTAACTAGCTAGAATCTACATATATAGGAACCAATATACCAACCCATATATCTAGAAAAGTTGACGGTGGGAAGAGTTTTCTCTATAGAAAAGTTGACGGTGGGAAGTGTTTTCTCTATAGAAAAATTGACGGTGGGAAGAGTTTTCTATATAGAAAAGTTGACGGTGGGAAGAGTTTTCTATATAGAAAAGTTGACGGTGGGAAGAGTTTTCTATATAGAAAAGTTGACGGTGGGAAGAGTTTTCTATATAGAAAAGTTGACGGTGGGAAGAGTTTTCTATATAGAAAAGTTGACGGTGGGAAGAGTTTTCTATATAGAAAAGTTGACGGTGGGAAGAGTTTTCTATATAGAAAAGTTGACGGTGGGAAGAGTTTTCTATATAGAAAAGTTGACGGTGGGAAGAGTTTTCTATATAGAAAAGTTGACGGTGGGAAGAGTTTTCTATATAGAAAAGTTGACGGTGGGAAGAGTTTTCTATATAGAAAAGTTGACGGTGGGAAGAGTTTTCTATATAGAAAAGTTGACGGTGGGAAGAGTTTTCTATATAGAAAAGTTGACGGTGGGAAGAGTTTTCTCTATAGAAAAGTTGACGGTGGGAAGAGTTTTCTATATAGAAAAGTTGACGGTGGGAAGAGTTTTCTATATAGAAAAGTTGACGGTGGGAAGAGTTTTCTATATAGAAAAGTTGACGGTGGGAAGAGTTTTCTATATAGAAAAGTTGACGGTGGGAAGAGTTTTCTATATAGAAAAGTTGACGGTGGGAAGAGTTTTCTATATAGAAAAGTTGACGGTGGGAAGAGTTTTCTATATAGAAAAGTTGACGGTGGGAAGAGTTTTCTATATAGAAAAGTTGACGGTGGGAAGAGTTTTCTATATAGAAAAGTTGACGGTGGGAAGAGTTTTCTATATAGAAAAGTTGACGGTGGGAAGAGTTTTCTATATAGAAAAGTTGACGGTGGGAAGAGTTTTCTATATAGAAAAGTTGACGGTGGGAAGAGTTTTCTATATAGAAAAGTTGACGGTGGGAAGAGTTTTCTATATAGAAAAGTTGACGGTGGGAAGAGTTTTCTATATAGAAAAGTTGACGGTGGGAAGAGTTTTCTATATAGAAATGTTGACGGTGGGAAGAGTTTTCTATATAGAAATGTTGACGGTGGGAAGAGCTTTCTATATAGAAAAGTTGACGGTGGGAAGAGTTTTCTATATAGAAAAGTTGACGGTGGGAAGAGTTTTCTATATAGAAAAGTTGACGGTGGGAAGAGTTTTCTATATAGAAAAGTTGACGGTGGGAAGAGTTTTCTATATAGAAAAGTTGACGGTGGGAAGAGTTTTCTATATAGAAAAGTTGACGGTGGGAAGAGTTTTCTATATAGAAAAGTTGACGGTGGGAAGAGTTTTCTATATAGAAAAGTTGACGGTGGGAAGAGTTTTCTATATAGAAAAGTTGACGGTGGGAAGAGTTTTCTATATAGAAAAGTTGACGGTGGAAAGAGTTTTCTATATAGAAAAGTTGACGGTGGGAAGAGTTTTCTATATAGAAAAGTTGACGGTGGGAAGAGTTTTCTGTATAGAAAAGTTGACGGTGGAAAGAGTTTTCTATATAGAAAAGTTGACGGTGGGAAGAGTTTTCTATATAGAAAAGTTGACGGTGGGAAGAGTTTTCTATATAGAAAAGTTGACGGTGGGAAGTGTTTTCTCTATAGAAAAGTTGACGGTGGGAAGAGTTTTCTCTATAGAAAAGTTGACGGTGGGAAGAGTTTTCTATATAGAAAAGTTGACGGTGGAAAGAGTTTTCTATATAGAAAAGTTGACGGTGGGAAGAGTTTTCTATATAGAAAAGTTGATGGTGGGAAGAGTTTTCTATATAGAAAAGTTGACGGTGGGAAGAGTTTTCTATATAGAAAAGTTGACGGTGGGGAGAGTTTTCTATATAAAAGTTGACGGTGGGAAGAGTTTTCTATATAGAAAAGTTGACGGTGGAAAGAGTTTTCTATATAGAAAAGTTGACGGTGGGAAGAGTTTTCTATATAGAAAAGTTGATGGTGGGAAGAGTTTTCTATATAGAAAAGTTGACGGTGGGAAGAGTTTTCTATATAGAAAAGTTGACGGTGGGAAGAGTTTTCTATATAGAAAAGTTGACGGTGGGAAGGGTTTTCTATATAGAAAAGTTGACGGTGGCAAGAGTTTTCTATATAGAAAAGTTGACGGTGGCAAGAGTTTTCTATATAGAAAAGTTGACGGTGGGAAGAGTTTTCTATATAGAGAAGTTGACGGTGGGAAGAGTTTTCTATATAGAAAAGTTGACGGTGGGAAGAGTTTTCTATATAGAAAAGTTGACGGTGGGAAGAGTTTTCTATATAGAAAAGTTGACGGTGGGAAGAGTTTTCTATATAGAAAAGTTGACGGTGGGAAGAGTTTTCTATATAGAAAAGTTGACGGTGGGAAGAGTTTTCTATATAGAAAAGTTGACGGTGGGAAGAGTTTTCTATATAGAAAAGTTGACGGTGGGAAGAGTTTTCTATATAGAAAAGTTGACGGTGGGAAGAGTTTTCTATATAGAAAAGTTGACGGTGGGAAGAGTTTTCTATATAGAAAAGTTGACGGTGGGAAGAGTTTTCTATATAGAAAAGTTGACGGTGGGAAGAGTTTTCTATATAGAAAAGTTGACGGTGGGAAGAGTTTTCTATATAGAAAAGTTGACGGTGGGAAGAGTTTTCTATATAGAAAAGTTGACGGTGGGAAGAGGTTTCTATATAGAAAAGTTGACGGTGGGAAGAGTTTTCTATATAGAAAAGTTGACGGTGGGAAGAGGTTTCTATATAGAAAAGTTGACGGTGGGAAGAGTTTTCTATATAGAAAAGTTGACGGTGGGAAGAGTTTTCTATATAGAAAAGTTGACGGTGGGAAGAGTTTTCTATATAGAAAAGTTGACGGTGGGAAGAGTTTTCTATATAGAAAAGTTGACGGTGGGAAGAGTTTTCTATATAGAAAAGTTGACGGTGGGAAGAGTTTTCAATATAGAAAAGTTGACGGTGGGAAGAGTTTTCTATATAGAAAAGTTGACGGTGGGAAGAGTTTTCTATATAGAAAAGTTGACGGTGGGAAGAGTTTTCTATATAGAAAAGTTGACGGTGGGAAGAGTTTTCTATATAGAAAAGTTGACGGTGGGAAGAGTTTTCTATATAGAAAAGTTGACGGTGGGAAGAGTTTTCTATATAGAAAAGTTGACGGTGGGAAGAGTTTTCTATATAGAAAAGTTGACGGTGGGAAGAGTTTTCTATATAGAAAAGTTGACGGTGGGAAGAGTTTTCTATATAGAAAAGTTGACGGTGGGAAGAGTTTTCTATATAGAAAAGTTGACGGTGGGAAGAGTTTTCTATATAGAAAAGTTGACGGTGGGAAGAGTTTTCTATATAG
The DNA here is from genome assembly GCA_933228675.1 of Stomorhina lunata. Classification (NCBI taxonomy): domain Eukaryota; kingdom Metazoa; phylum Arthropoda; class Insecta; order Diptera; family Rhiniidae; genus Stomorhina; species Stomorhina lunata. Next base: position 54,827,928 of record OW121744.1, read on the forward strand.
AAAAGTTGACGGTGGGAAGAGTTTTCTATATAGAAAAGTTGACGGTGGGAAGAGTTTTCTATATAGAAAAGTTGACGGTGGGAAGAGTTTTCTATATAGAAAAGTTGACGGTGGGAAGAGTTTTCTATATAGAAAAGTTGACGGTGGGAAGAGTTTTCTATATAGAAAAGTTGACGGTGGGAAGAGTTTTCTATATAGAAAAGTTGACGGTGGGAAGAGGTCTCTATATAGAAAAGTTGACGGTGGGAAGAGTTTTCTATATAGAAAAGTTGACGGTGGGAAGAGTTTTCTATATAGAAAAGTTGACGGTGGGAAGAGTTTTCTATATAGAAAAGTTGACGGTGGGAAGAGTTTTCTATATAGAAAAGTTGACGGTGGGAAGAGTTTTCTATATAGAAAAGTTGACGGTGGGAAGAGTTTTCTATATAGAAAAGTTGACGGTGGGAAGAGTTTTCTATATAGAAAAGTTGACGGTGGGAAGAGTTTTCTATATAGAAAAGTTGACGGTGGGAAGAGTTTTCTATATAGAAAAGTTGACGGTGGGAAGAGCTTTCTATATAGATAAGTTGACGGTGGGAAGAGTTTTCTATATAGAAAAGTTGACGGTGGGAAGAGTTTTCTATACAGAAAAGTTGACGGTGGGAAGAGTTTTCTATATAGAAAAGTTGACGGTGGGAAGAGTTTTCTATATAGAAAAGTTGACGGTGGGAAGAGTTTTCTATATAGAAAAGTTGACGGTGGGAAGAGTTTTCTATATAGAAAAGTTGACGGTGGGAAGAGTTTTCTATATAGAAAAGTTGACGGTGGGAAGAGTTTTCTATATAGAAAAGTTGACGGTGGGAAGAGTTTTCTATATAGAAAAGTTGACGGTGGGAAGAGTTTTCTATATAGAAAAGTTGACGGTGGGAAGAGTTTTCTATATAGAAAAGTTGACGGTGGGAAGAGTTTTCTATATAGAAAAGTTGACGGTGGGAAGAGTTTTCTATATAGAAAAGTTGACGGTGGGAAGAGTTTTCTATATAGAAAAGTTGACGGTGGGAAGAGTTTTCTATATAGAAAAGTTGACGGTGGGAAGAGTTTTCTATATAGAAAAGTTGACGGTGGGAAGAGTTTTCTATATAGAAAAGTTGACGGTGGGAAGAGTTTTCTATATAGAAAAGTTGACGGTGGGAAGAGTTTTCTATATAGAAAAGTTGACGGTGGGAAGAGTTTTCTATATAGAAAAGTTGACGGTGGGAAGAGTTTTCTATATAGAAAAGTTGACGGTGGGAAGAGTTTTCTATATAGAAAAGTTGACGGTGGGAAGAGTTTTCTATATAGAAAAGTTGACGGTGGGAAGAGTTTTCTATATAGAAAAGTTGACGGTGGGAAAAGTTTTCTATATAGAAAAGTTGACGGTGGGAAGAGTTTTCTATAGAAAAGTTGTCGGTAGGAAGAGTTTTGTATAGAAAAGTTGTCAGTAGGAAGAGTTTTCTATATAGAAAAGTTGACGGTGGGAAAAGTTTTCTATATAGAAAAGTTGACGGTGGGAAGAGTTTTCTATAGAAAAGTTGTCGGTGGGAAGAGTTTTGTATAGAAAAGTTGTCAGTAGGAAGAGTTTTCTATAGAAAAGTTGTCGGTAGGAAGAGTTTTCTATAGTAAAGTTGTCGGTGGGAATTGTTTTCTATAGAAAATTTGACAGGGGGATTAGTTTTCTATGGAAAAGTCAACAGTTTGAAAAGTTTTCTATGTAAAAGTTTACAATGGAAAGAGTTTTTTATAATAAGTTAACAGTCACGAAAGTTATCAGTGCCAGGAAAAAACCCAAATTACTTTGTGAGCAACCCAATAATTTTTGGGGATATGCGTTATTGGTACACAAAATTTAATTGATTTGTTAATCATTTCGATGATTTTGCAAATTCTTGATGTAATTAACACATTTTTTTAATAAAATAATTTAAAAGTTTCCATTTTTCATTTCCACACTACGATTTTAAAACATTTTTATGTCTTAATTAAATTACAAATTTTTAAAAATAAGTACATTTAATCAATTATCGATAATTTATCCTAAATGTGAATTTGACTAATTGAAATTACTTTGAATATTTATTTTGGTATTTCTACTTACTTATAACATGATCGTATGAGGGAAGATAAACTGAATTAATCTCCTTCCGTCTGTATTTGTCAGCAATTAACACCTCGTTTTGAATGAAAATTCAAATGAAATCAATCAATTTTTTATTTTGTTTGAATTTCTTTTATTTTTACGAGTAAAACCTTTGACACTCAAAAGGTGTAAATTATGAGTAATCGTTTTTTACATTTCGTTTAATGTAATTAGTTTAGATATTTTGCACAAAAGTATCAACGTCATCAAAGTATGACAAATAGGGTGACCCTAGAGCTGGATTTCTGTTTTTATACACCTATATTTAACAATATTTTAAAATTGTATGTAGGATATTTGAAACTGCTTGTCAGTAAGATACTTTTCTATAGTAAAAATTTTACTTTTTATACCCTTCACCACCATAGGTCCGTCCGTCCGTCTGGAAGGCTGGCTGGACCCCCATGTAAACCTTGTAATCAAACTACAGTTAGCAATTCTAAAGATAATTTGATGAAATTTGGCACAGATCATTTTGGGATCTGTCCATGGCTATTGAAATTCGTCAAAATCGGTCCATTATTTATGGTACCTCCCATAGGTCCCACTTCCCGGAATTGATATATTGGGCACAAATATCAATATTTTTTCATGAAATTTAAAACAAATACTGTTTATGTAAACATAAATCACTGTACCAAATTTTGTTGAAATCGGTCCGCATTTGACCATAGCTCCCATACAAATTCTTCTGTCAGAACGCACTAAATGACACAAAAATCACTAAAACGCTCGTAAATCTGAAGATAATGAGAATTTTGAGTTTATTTTTTTGCATACATAATTATTGTAACAACTGTAATCAACTTCGGGATAATCGGTCCACATTTGACCCTTGCTCTCACATAAGTCCAAATGACAAAAACAGCTTAAGTATATAAGTTTTGAGAAAATGTTTGTATGATGGCAAAATTTAGCAAATATTTGTCTTTATACAGGAAAAAGAACACACTTAGTGGTGAAGGGTATCGTATGGTCGGGTTTTACCGACTATAGCACTTTCTTACTTGTTAAATTGTAGCAATGTTCAACATTATTAAAAGTATAGAATATATAGAATCTACACGACATTATTTGGAAAAGCTTAACACTTTCTTCCCCAGAGTCAAATGTCAGAATTTGGAGTTTTCTTATTTTCTATAGGAAAATGACGGAATTTTAAGAAGTTATTATTAAATTTTGTTCAAAATTCAAAAATATATAAATTTTTATTAACATTAAGTCTTTTTATTAAAAATTATATATTAACCCTTAATGACCCACAATTTTTTTTCTCATGATTTTTGAATTTTATTACTTGCTTAACTTTTTTAGTCACTTCATAAGATCATTTTAGATTTTTATAAAAAAAATTTGATTCCCAGAAATTCAATGATTAGATTAAAAGTGTTTCAGGATTCAATTTGCAAAATTTCAATCTCGTTAATTTGTTTATGCATTTCAAATTTCACAGAATTCAATACCGAAACATAAATTTTTATACGTATGTTTTTATTAGAAATCAACACCTATAAAATTGATAAGATTTTTATTATATTGACGCCTTTTAATTATTTATTTATTTCGAAAACTGGCTGATAAGAATAAATTCGTTTTAATTTATTTTATTGTAGTTTTTTTTTTGTTCAGTTTAAACCGGCTACCAAAAAAATCAATTGGAATGAAATGAAATCACTTGATTTTAGTATTTTCAAATAATTTATACAAAATTCAAAATTTTAAAAGTAAGATAACTGGAAATGTCATACCCAATAAAAAAAGAATCATTAAAAATTGAAATCATCCATTTATTCTCAAAGTGATTTCTATCATTTTGTGATAAATTTTATTTTAATATAGAAATTATTTAGAAATAGGTTTAAGTTTTTTTTTTATTTTTAATTAAAAGGTTTTTGACATTAAATTAGAAAATATCAAAAATATATGAAATCATAACATATAAATTATTATTTAATAAATAGAATTAAATATAACTTCTTAAAAATCACGTGTTGCACCCTATACCATTGCTGGACAAAGTCTTTCTGATTTTGTATTTTACTAACGCTAGGGTTGCCCTATACCATGCCAGAAAGTGATTTTGAGTCGATCGGTGGGACTAAAGGTGGGTGTCAGACTAGTATTTTCACCGATGTTGGTAAAGGGTATAAGATAACGGCTTAAAGTGTTTGGAAACCCAATAATTCGAAAGTTATGAATCACTTCGATAGAAAATGCCAGAATTTAAAGAAAATAACACTCAGGCAAATTATGCCTTTACAATTGTATACAGTCATATACCAATTGGGTTACCTTCTTTGGATAGGGGATAGCAGAGAGGTTAAAGGTGGTCAAAAGAAGAGAAACGTTGCGCCATCTGTTGTTAGGTAGACACAATGATTAAGCATTTTTATACACTTTACTACAATAAGTGGAAAGGGTATTATCAGTTTGTGCTGATGTATGTAACGCATAGAAATATTTGTCTTAGACCCACCTTTTAGTATACCAATAGTAGGCTTAAAATCACTTTCTGAGTCGATTTAGAGATGTCCGTCCGTCTGGCTGGACGCCTGTCTCGACCCCCATATAAACCATGTAATCAAAGTACAGGTCGCAATTCGAAAGATAATTAGGATAATTGTTTGTGAGAGCGGGACTATGGCTATTAAAATTCGTTAAAATCTTCTCATTATTTATGGTACTTTCCATAGGTCCCAATTCCCGGAATTGATCTTTTGGCCACAAATATCAATATTTCACCAAGAAATTAAAAAAAAAATACTGCTTATGTAAACCAAATTCACTGTACCAAATTTCGTTGAAATCGGTCCACGTTTGACCATAGCTCCCATACAAACTCTTCTGTCAAAACGCACTACATGAGACAAAAACCACTAAAACGCTCGTAAATCTGAAGATAATGAGAATTTTGAGCTCATTTTTTACATACATATTTTTATACCCACCATCAAAAAGAATGGGGGTATATTGAGATTGTCATTCCGTTTGTAATTTCCTAAATATTGGCTCAAAAACCAAAAACGATATATATACTGAATCCTTATAAAATTCTAAGACGATTGAGCGATTTCCGTCCGTCTGTCTGTCTGTTGAAATCACGATAACGCCTAAACGAAAGAAGCTAGCTCACTGAAACTTGGTCAAAATATTCTTCATCTTTGGTATTGAAATTGGGCAAAATCGGTTCACATTTGACCATAGCTCTCGTATAACCTCGTCTAGGCTAATCGCTTATTTGTTAATAAATAATAAATTATAACAGCTATAATGATAAAATTTGGTATATAGAAGTTTTATATGCTGCCCTAGGCAGCATATATAACTTCATCAAAATCGGTTCACATTTAGTCATAGCTCCCATACAAAAAACTTACGAAAACAGCCTAAATTTCACCTAAAATACACTTAAATGCCAATAAATCTAAAAGTATAACAGATATAACCACTAAACTTGGCACAAGAAAGTCTTATATCAATGCCTGTCAAAATTTTGTCGCAATCGGTGACCATTTGACTATAGATCCCAAATAAAATTCTTTCGGAAACACAAAAATTAAAGAAGGAAAGAGATTTATATCCGTCAGATAAAAGCGTTATAACTCATTAACTACAAGAGCTAGTAAGACTAAATTAAGCACAAGAAAGTCTTATATCAATGCCAGCCAGTGTGCAAAATTTTGTCATAATCGGTCATCATTTGACCATAGTTCCCATATAAAAAACTTATGGAAACACAAAAATTCAAAAAGAAAAGGGGGTTTATGTCCGTCTTTCCGTCAGATAAAAGCGCCATAGCTCCTTAACTACAAGAGCTAGAGAGACAAAATTGTACAAAAGTATTTTCGATATATTATAGAAGTTGTGTACTGAAAATGGGTGAAATCGGTTCACATTAAGTTAGAGCTCCCATATAACCCTGCCCCGGGAATCACATTTATACTGATAAATTGAATAGAATTGTTATATCTAAGGCAACTAAATTTAGAATATAGCAGTTCTATGCAACTTTTGGTAAGTATGTCAAATTTTATAGGAATCGGTCCATATTTGATCATATTTTTCATATAAAAACAGCTTCCGGAAACCACTAAAATGCCACAAACGCCAGTTAGAAGCTATTAAATTGTAAACTGCGACAGCTTTGGCCACTAAATTTTAATCAAATTTAAAAAACTTTATATAAATACCAGCCAGTATATATTATATTTTGTAAAAATCGGTCAATATTAGGCTATAGTTCTTATAAAGTGTGTCCCAACTAGAACGCAATTTTTAAGTTTGGCGCGATTTGAAGTGTTGTTATTGTTTGCTAGTAGAAGGTACGAGGTTAGTAAAAATAGAGCGCTACACGTATGAACAACGCATTCTCATTGTGAAATTGTTTTACCAAAATAGTGAAAGTTTTGCGGCTACAGTTTGCAAATTGCGATCAATTTGGGGTCACAATAATGCTCCAAAAGAGTCAACTATAAAGAGATTAATGGATAAATTTGCCGAAACTGGGTCTGTTAGTGATGTAAAGACAGCAACAAGCCTTCGATCAGATCTTCTTCTTCTATTATCCTTGGCTCCCAGTGGAGCATAGGGATCCAACCATCCTTTCATATCGAACTCTATTGCGAGATCATTCCATGAATAGTTTGCTGCTTGTAATTCCGCTTCAATTGACCTTCTCCACATTCTAGCAGGTGCACCAACACGACGGCCGCTTCCTTGTTGATTCCAATGAAGCGCTTGTCGAGCAATGTTAGTATTTGGCCTTCGAAGTGTGTGGCCTATCCACCGCCATTTCCGTTGACATACCTCTATAGAAGAAGGGATTTGGTTTAAAGCTTTTAGTAGATCTCCATTTCTTATACCATATATTAAGGATTTGCCGCAAGCATTTGTTTGCACAGGTTTGTAGGCGCTTATCGATGGCATTTGTGCGTTTCCAAGTTTCGCAGCCGTAATACAAGATGGACTTGACATTCGAGTTATATATTCGTAACTTAGTTGTTGTTGATATTTGCCGAGATTTCCAAATAGCTCGGAGAAAGCCGAATGCTGATTTTGACTTATTAATACGCGATTCAATATCCTCGTCGGCGCCACCTTTTGTAGATACCAAACTACCAAGATAATTAAAGGTACCTACACATCCAATATCCACATTGATGTGTGGCGACGGGTTTGCGCCATAGCCTCCAGCCATAATCTTTGTCTTGGAGATATTGATTTCCAGCCCGTCTGCCCGAGATTCAACATTAATAGCGCTAGTGTTATCTTGAAGGTGACCTAGATCGACCAGATCGATCGACCGAAAATGTCGCAGCTGTATGTGATGATGTCGCTCAAACTCCATTCACCTCAATTCGACACCGAGCTCAGCAAATTGGTGTCTCCAAATTCACTATGCAGCGAATTTTGATGAAAGATTTGCATCTTCATGCATACAAAGTTCAATTGACTTAGGAACTGACCATGGACAGCGAAGGGAGACAACATGAAAATGCTGATTTTGCCGATAAAATCATCTTCAGTGACGAGGCCCATTTCCATCTTGATGGCTTAGTGGCCATTCTATCTTAACTCCTGGACAGCAGCCACATCACACTAATATGCTTCAAAAACATCCCTCAACTGGTTTAAAGCACCTCCGCTGTAAAGTTTTCGGATGCTCCAGATGTTGATCCTTAAGTCATGGTCCTAAACTTAAACTATTATCACAATGATAAATAATTGTAATAAATTGGGATTATAGTGCAATACACTTATATAAAACTTTTGGTAATATTTTGAATATCCCATAAGTTAAAAAAAACCTTTTAAAAATTGTTTAGCTTGAATATAATTTTGGCTGTTGACCAGTGTAATTTATATAATATACATCAAATATTAGATAGGGCAGACGATTTGGAATGTTTTTCTGTCTTTGTTGATCTGATTCTAAATATTTATTTTAATTATACAATATTTATATTATTTCAAAATTAACAAAAGCAGGTCTAAACTGCAATCTTAATCTAAATACGACATTATTTATTTGAACCAATTTTGAATGTTATAGAAATTAATAAAATACTTTTTCATACCCTTCACCAAAAGTCGATTGGGTGTTATAAGTATGTCGATAAGTTGGCACTTGGTTCTATGATATTAGAATCCACAGAAGAGTTGATTTGCTTATAAACGTCTATAAGTCTGTCTGTTTGTTAAAATCTGGTTTCAGGAGCTTCAAGAGGATTTCTTTTCGATTTGGTTCTTTGACTTTTGAAACACTATTGCTGAAGTGTCTACAAGATTCGGCATAGCCGAATACATTACTTTTTATTGTTATTGTTAATTTAAACCCGATTTTTTTGATTCAAATGTTTACAAACTGATACCAATTTGCTCGACCTTCAAATTAATGACTTTTTTCGCGTTAACGGTTTTATTATAAATGCATCCATTTGAAAGTTTCTTTAATTGTTTTCTACTTAATTCTCAAAGAAATCAATTTGAAAGTAATTTACATAATTAATGGTTAATGACATTTTTTGTTTTGAAAAAAAAAAAAAAAATGACGCAAATATATAAAAAAACAACATTTTGTTTTGTCGTGAAAGGTGACTGATCCTTAAGAGATGTAGACAAATTGATATTTTGACTTTTTGAACGTAAACGATGAATGTTTAAAAATTTGTCACTGCAATCAATATTTTATTAGATTATATATTACAAATAAGAAAGTATTTCAGTTCATTTATTACACTGTGCTCGATTTTGACAATTTTTTTACCGACAAAAGGTAGAACTAGTGGGTAAAGATAAATCGTGTGCGCTGAATTCAATGGTACTAATCACTTATTTAGGTTAGCTCTAGTTATAAAAAATGGAGACTGTGGAAAACTGTTGATTTTAATGAACTAAGTAAAAACCGTAATTCGTCAACAAAATTAGCTTTCAGAAACACTCATTATTTTTATACCCTTCACCAATAGGTGAAAGGGTATTATAAGTTTGTGATTCCGTTTGTAGTTTTTTTATTAGTGATCGTAGACCCCATAAAAATTATACCGATCGACTCAGAATCGGGAGGAGAATCGATTAAGCGATGTCCGTCTGTCTGTTGAAATCAAGTTTCTGAAACCGCTGGAGGATGGACTTACATAAATTATATATCAGATTTAGGAAATTCTCCCGCAATGAACGCTATTAAATTTCATTAAAATCGGTTTATAAACACCGAAAATATCGAAAAAATACCAAAATTTAGACGAAAATTTTAAAATTTTTGATTGAAACACACATTTAAATAACAAGAGAAAAAAGATACTCTTAGTGTACATGTGATAATATGTTATATATCAGATTGTAGGAAATAGTTTCCCAAAGCACTCTGTAAAATTTTATCAAAATCGGTCCATAAACAACTGAGATATCGCCAAAACACTGAATTTGATGTATCGCAAATTGCCCAAAGTTCGCATTAGAGAATGTTTGTTGAAAAAATGAAATGCAGAAATAGGAAAAACCATCCTCCTTTAGCACGGACCTACATAAATTTTATATCAGATTTTAGGAAATTCCCCCGCCAAGCACGTTATTAAATTTTATCAAAAGCGGTCCATAAACAATTGAGATATCGCCATAACACTACATTTGATGTACAGCAAATTGCCCAAAGTACGTGTCTAAGAAATTTTGTTTACATTTTGTAAGTATTGTTTCAGCGATATCTCAGGTGTTTATGGACCGATTGTGATGAAATTTGACATCGTTCTTTGTGTGAGGATTTTCTAAAATCTATACTCCACAAATCTGATTACGAATACCATTCAAATTGTACCGATCAACTCAGAATCGGCAGGAGAATCGATTTCGCGACCTCCGTCCGTCCGTCCGTCTGTTTGTCTGTCTGTCCGTCTACCTGTCTGTAATTTTTCCTGTTGTAGTCAAGTTTTTGGAGCTCCTGTTTTGTCGATATCTCAGGTGTTTATTTTGATGAAATTTAATAGCGTCCTTCGCAGGGGATTACCTAAATCCTGATGCATTCGGTAATTTGTGGTAAATATAATTTAGCGTTTAAGCGATGGTGTTTTGATCGACAATGATAAAATTCAGGGTGGGACAATATCCTAAAATTTTGTGTAAAATCCAGGAGCTCCACAAATCTGATTTTAGCAAACAGACACTCAAACAGCATTAATCTTAATTTTGTGTCTGACTTTTGAACATTATGATAACATTTGAGAATGTATTATATATCAAATTATGGGTAATCTTCCTAGGAAGTACAAAAATGCAACTGAGTACATGATATCCGTTCAAAACCTACATATGTATGTAAGTATCTCACATATCAACGAAAATTTAAATTTTTTAATTGCAATTGGGAGAAATCCGTTCACGTTTGACAATTGATCCCGCATAACTTCGCCTAAGATACGATGATGACATTTAGTATAAAGACATTGTACAATATTTATATTCAGGACGATAGCGCCTATAATAAACTTTCTAGAGTGACAACATTTGACAAAAGAATTTCTGATCTCTTGAAAAGTTCGATATTGAAAATGGGCGAGCTCTATTCACATTTAGTGAAATCTCCCATATAACCCCGACCGGGAATCGATTTAATGCTGATAAATTAAATCACATTAAAATTGCACAAGGAACTAGAGCAAAACTTTCCAAACATCCGTCGGACAGATCGAAAGAACAATACATTCCAAATATTATTGATGAAGTGTTCATTTTAATTAATTAACTAACTTCAGATTAATAAGTAAATCTTTAATAACTTTTCCGACAAAGCTGATATCCATCCATTCAAAAGCTATATATTTCACGTATGTATCTAAAACTAAGAGTGTATACCCTATAATTTTAAGGCTTATCATTGTTAAAGCTTTGACCTAAATCAGTCCGCTAACTTCAGAGTTTTACATAACTAATCAAGAACTTTTACTAGTTGGATAACTGTGTTTTTGGGTTGCATGCCAGAATACTTAAACTTCATCAAATCGATGTGCTATTGCAAATGTAAGTGCATCTACATTTTGAAGCATCTTTTCTGCATGGTTCATCTGGTCTATCGAACTTTATTAAATGTTCGTAAAATATGTGTCTATTTTATTTCGAAGCTACTGGCTGGCTTAAATATGCATTCTCTACTTGTAGTCTAGTAATCATTATCTTTCACAAAGGGACCACTTTAGAACCCAAGTGAAGCTTCCCTAGACATCAGCCACCTGCCCAACCTAACCTTTGGGTGCATAACTATTCTAGATGATGACGCCACCGAAAAGCTTTTCTTTTTCCGACTCTTAATTTTAAAGACTGCATATAATACTAGTATAACCAAATTTTGCTTGGAATTACATTAAGTACTTTTGCAACATCATTGGTGAAGGGTATCCAAGATTCGGCAAAGTCGAATATACCACTCTTACTTGTTTAATTTGATGTGTGTAAAACAATGAAACATTGATTTAAGACCTACTATTAGGAATATCAATCAACTCAGAATCACTACCTAAGTATAGGTTTTAAGATGATCGTATATCTGGACGGACGGCTGGCGTTCATGCAAATAATTTTGATGAAATTTGGTAGACAGTTGCTTATTGGTATTAGAACCATTGCTATTGAGATTGATCAATATCTATCCATTAGGAAATAAGTTTTTGACCACAAGCGAGCGAACATGTGCCTCATCGGGCTAGTAACCTTACCTAACTTACTTAAATGACCTATATTTACAACGTTGCTGTTTGGTGAGACAAAAATATGGGTTAGGACACCGGGCTAGTAACCCGCTCCTAAAAAAACAATTGCTATGAAAAAGCTAAAATTAAGAATAACAACGGTCCCCTAATGTTGACGACAAATATGGCAAATGGAAAAAGGACCATGATTTAGGGATCAACACCTGGAACATCCGAACTTTTTACAGAGGACTCTGCAATCAGTATTTACTCGTCGAACTTTAGAAATATATCGTCGAGAGGAAAAGAGGTAAGAAAAATTCCGAAAAAAAAGAAATGGATAGATGTTTAAAGAAATTGAGATGCATAAGAGTCGCAGCAAAGTGATAAATTATAGTATGGAACACAATTGGAACGAACGACCAATTTTTCGGAACGAATATTCTTCGTTAGAAATACATCATATGGGTTTACATGAAAATGCTCACAATAGATGCGTACGACGAAATTCGTCGTGCGTATGGAACAGTGCGATAGGTTTATTTCTATTTCATACGAACGACGAATGTAGAGTGGCTGTATTTCCTTTTTGCTGTAAATATTAAATATTGTATGAGTTTTTGTTAAATATGGTCACCTTTAAATTTGTAAACAAAAAATATTTATTTCAAATAAAATTAACTAAAAATATTTATCTTGTGAAATAATCAAAGAATAAAATGTAAAAAAATGGTGTAAGTGCGCGATATGTACGCAAGGGTGATTAAAATTCGCAAATCAAAAATTCAAAAAATGGCGTCAACAACGTTTATTCGTCCCAAATGTGTTCAATAGACGAATGTACAAGACGACTTTTTAAAACCGAATTCGTCGTGCTGGACGACAATAGTCGTTCGTCCCAATTATGTTTCTACCTTAAATCAGAAAATTAAACATCAAACATATGTTTTTGGCAATTGTATCATCTCCTGTAAGGACAACCAAGGAAACCTGGCGACAGATACAGGAAGCGCACTGAAACTATGGAGGGAGCACTTTTGCAAATTACTGGTATCAAATGTAAGCCACCAAGATAACACGCCTCAACAAATGAGGTTAAAATTGTAGAAACTCGACTGAAAAGTAACGAAAGCTGCCATCGCGATAGTTTTCCAGTAGAGCAAGGCCGGAGGTGATGAGTTGATAAGTTGATGTAGTTAGAAGAACGTATTTATGGATGATTAGAGTCTCAGTGTTCTTTGTCCAGTGCAAAAAAAGGAAGATAAAATTGTATGTACCAATTATAGAGATATAACCCTTCTTTTAATTGCATATAATATTCTACGGACCATTCTGTGTAAATGGAAGAAGTTTGAAGTAAACGAAATAATTGGAACCTAGCAATATGGCTTTAGACCAGGTAAATCTAGCACTGACCATTTTTTTACGCTACATTAAATCCTGGAGAAGATCCAAGAAAAAAAATAGGCACATATTATATCTTCGTTGACCACAAAGCTGCTTTTGACAGCCCGATACGAACAAAGGTGTTGAAGGCAATATCTGAGTTTGGCATCCCTACGAAGTTCATAAGGCTATGCAGGATAACATTAACTGTTACAACCTTATTAGTTCAGATAGGTAAGAGCTTACCGGAGTACTTCATAACTAAGCAGGGATTCAGACAAGGCGATAGTTTATCATGCGATCTCTTTAATATTGCGTTAGGGAAAATCATGCTGCAGTTAATACAACTGGAACAATTTTCAAGAGACACCACATGATACTCGTGCTTGCCGATGATATTGATATCATGGGATGCACATTGCGTGAGGTCTAGTAGTCAATGAATCAAAAACTGGCTGGTTATTACAAGCAGACAGTCCACAAGAATTGGACCACATGTGATTGTTAAGAACTATAGTCTCGAGGTTGTAAAGTAATTAGTTTACCTTGGTACCATCGTCCAATTATAAATTAATAATAAATTCTTTACTGTAGCAATCTCTGGACACCCCTCATCCCTCGACGACGGCTGTATCGACGTATACACGATCGGATCCAAGTCAAAGATAGGTGTAGGAGGAGGCTTCTTCACCCCACTTTTAGGGAGGGAAATTTGCTTTAGGCTTTCTGATCAATGTAGTATTCTCCAATCCGAGACATCGGCCATACCTAAAGCAGTCAAATGGATACCAAAGAATATACGACAGGGATATTCGTTTCTGTATCTACAGTCAGGGTCATAAAATGCCACGACATCTGATCTTATCCGGGAATGCCGGGTATCTCTAAAGGAGATTAGGCAATTTCTTTATGCATCAGCATAAAGAAATTGCCTAAGATCAGCGACATCTGATCTTATCCGGGAATGCCGGGTATCTCTAAAGGAGATTAGGCAATTTCTTTATGCATCAGCGTAGAACAATTGGTCATTGGAAACCACTTGTTCAATATCCAGGCAAACATGGAACACTTACAACATTTAACGTTCAAAATGCTTGATGTCTCTATCTCGCCACAGACTCCGCAACCTAATCTCAACCTTAACAGGTCACTGCGTTTTTGTGCTGCTTGCCAGAAGATTAAACCTTCAACACCATGACTACTGTCGCAGTTATCACAACATAGAAGAGGAGGAGACAGTAATACATATTTTCTTCCAGTGCCCCGCTCTTTCAATTTTAAAGGCTCTTTATTTGGGAACGCCTTTTCTGCATGATTTATCAGATCTTGCGAGTATTGACATTCGTAAAAAAGACTCATTTATCAGGTCTACAGGCTGGCTTGATAAGCCTTTCACCGATAGCCTGGAATAATTATCTTTGCTTTCTTTTCCAGTCCATCCCTTGCAGGTACCACAAAGAGACCGTTTTTATGACTCAAGTGACGTTGACTTAACATCGGCTGCCTGCTTAACCTACCGCTGTCAGTATATATTACGACATAAGCTTCGAAATTAAGCGTAGAATCATACTTGCCCGCAGATGCTATTTTGGCCTAAGCAGGCAGCAAAGAAATAAAGCTTTCTCTGTAAGAACTAAATTCAAACACTATAAAACGCTTATACTACCCCTGTTATTATATGGTGCTGAATCATGGGGAAGATGATACGAAATATTTTTGAACCAGTCTGTGTCAACAATGAATGCCGACACCGAATGAACCATGAACCATGGTAAACCGCATTAAACAGTAACGGCTGCGGTGACTGGGACATCTTATGCGATTGGCTAAAAATACTCCATTAAGAAAAGTTGTTGAAAATGATCCCGAGGGAACTCGTATAAGAGGACGTCCGACACTTCGATGGAAAGACCAAGTAGAAGGAAATCTTTTTAAGCTTGGATTACGAAATTTGAGATACAACTGGAGGACAAATTTAACATTCAGTGATTATTTTTTACAAATTTCCATTTGGATGCAAATAAAATTTATTGAATCAAAATGTAATGAAATATAAGAAAGACAGTAGAAATGTGATTTAAATAATATATTTTAGAATTAATTAACAATTGAGTGTAGAAATGGCAGCTATCTTCACACCAAATGGCTAGAGAGGACATAAATTGGCTTCCAGAAATCTGAAAATTAAAAGAATATTTTTCGTGTTATTAGCAAGATATTTAATTGTAATAATTTAGAAATCTTTAAATAATTACCTTAGGTAGTTTTTGAATCTTCTGGAATTCATGCGAATTTTTAATTGTTGGTAAATACTGAAAACTACGTAAATTTGCCACCAAATCAAATAAAACACTAGAGGCAAAAATGTCACTAATAAATATAACATTCCGAATATAAATAATAAATCCATTTTAAATATTGACGACCGTTCGATTCTCCAGTTCAGCAAAAACTAAATGAAATTTCAAAATTTGAAAAGACAAAATGCTAAATTTCACTTTATAAGGACTGGCAATAGAGAAAAGCAGGTAGAATTTGAAATTATTTGTTTTCCTTTTAAATACCAGCAGCTGCTTTGAGTTTCTCGAAGAAAAATCTAATCCTGGTTTAGGAAAATACACATTGCATACATTTTTGAGGGTTGAACATTTGGGTTTCTTCCTTCGCACTCAAGATATTTCCTTAAAGTAACACAAAAAAGTCTATGTTCGTGACTTGCAAATGTCTCAAAATATTTTACTTACACACATTAGGGAGGATCAAAAAATTTATTTCGGTCAACAACTTTAATTGAATTTTAGTTTATTTTAAGATACCATCACTAAATTTGTTTTATCTTTCCCCAACTAGCTATGGCGTGGAAAAATATTTTTCCGCGGCCACCATATACCAAGAATACTTCTGAGGCACCTATTAATGAAACTTTGCATTTTTTGTGTAATTACGTTAGTAACAAACCATGT
Source organism: Stomorhina lunata (assembly GCA_933228675.1). NCBI lineage: Eukaryota > Metazoa > Arthropoda > Insecta > Diptera > Rhiniidae > Stomorhina > Stomorhina lunata. The sequence continues at coordinate 54,844,112 of OW121744.1, forward strand.
TTCACTCCCGTATAACATAACCGACTTGACGCATGCATTAAAAATTCTAAGTTTTGTGGAAAGATGAAGTTTTTTGCATCTCCAGACCTTGCTTAAGCGCGCAAACGTGTACTTTGCTTTGAGTAACCGGTTCTGCACATCTGCTATTGTTCCTCCCCTATCGTCCAGTATACAACCAAGGTATTCAAACTTGTTTACTTCATCAATTTGGGTATTTCGTATTGACAATGGAATATTGTTGGAAGCGTTAACGCGCATGCTTTTCGTTTTATTGATATTTATATTGAGACCAATTTTTGCTGATTCCTTCTCTAAGATAGCAAGCTGGGACTGCATGTCCTGTTGTCTATGGGATAATAGGACAATATCATCGGCATATGCCAATTCACCTAATTTTCCATTTAGTCCGAAATCTATTCCTTTACGAGCATTATTAACTTCTCGTAGTATGAGGTCAAGCGTTGTAATAAACAGAAGTGGTGAAAGAGCGCAACCTTGCTTTACACCACTAACAGTAAAGAATGGATCGCTTAATTGGCCAGCATGTACAACTCTTGCCGCACTGCCGTCATAGCTTTGCCTAATTATATTTATGATTTTGGGTGGAATGCCTTTGACTTCTAATGCTTTCCATATATAGTTTCTTTCTATAGCGTCGAAAGCTTTTTCAAAATCTATAAATGTTAGATACAAATTGGCGTTGAATTCAGCGGACTGCTCAATAAGTATTCGGACAGTGTTTATCTGATCTATACAGCTTTTACCACGTCGAAATCCGGCTTGCGTGTTTGTTATTAAATTGTTGAGAGATTCAGAAATTCTGTTTAATATAATGTGATTGAAAATTTTCATTACAGACGTGGTTATTGATATTCCACGCCAATTATTTCTGTTTTTGAGATCGCCTTTTTTCGGTAGTTTTATTATGATGGTCTCCTTCCACTCAGCCGGTATATCTTCCTCTTCCCAAATTTTTTTAAATAAGGGATATAAAAGGTTTGCTGCCTTTTCCGGATTGGACTTAAATAACTCTACAGGTATTGAATCATGTCCCGAAGCTTTTCCACCTTTTACCGATAAAATTGCATCGCACAACTCCCGTCTCGTCGGAGGCTCCGAGGATATATTAATGTTTGGGCTCATTGGATTCAAAATATCTAGGGCTTCTACCTGATCGTTGTTAATTACATTAAGAGTACGCTCGAAATGTTGCTTCCATGCATTCAGTTGTTCGTTTTTGTCGGTTATGAGAGTCCCATTATCTCCAATGATTGCTGACATTTTTACAGTTTTCTTCCCACAGATCTCGTTAGTTATTTTAAATAGGTCTTTCGAGTTACCTTTTGCGGCAGCTTCCTCCGCTGCGATCCCCAAACTATTAAAAAAATTGTTTTTATCAATTTTAACCTGATACTTGATATTTTTGCTTAATTCTTTATATTCCTCTTTGTATAGACTTAATAAGGGTTTATTTTTATTATCTACGGCAAGCATTTTCTTTTTTACATCCCTGCGTTTTTCAATGAGATTCCAGCTTTCTTCAGTCATCCATTCTTTCCTTTCTTTTCCAGCAAATCCAAGTACATTTTCACATGTATTTAATAAGCCTGATTTGATGCTGTTCCAAATTTCGTCGTTTGCTCCGACGTAGTCGGATCTAACCGATCACTAATCACACTTCTAACATTGTCATCCTCGAGTTTTTTCACGTTATAATTTTTCCTTTGTGTATTGTTACTCCTTTTATTGGGTTTTACTTTTAGTTTCAGTTCACATACAACAAGGTAATGATCACTGCCGATTTCTGCACTCCTTCTATTTCGGACATCACAGCAGATATTGAACCACAATCGCGAAATGCATATGTGATCTATTTGTGATGCAAATGTTCCCGTAGGTGACTGCCACGTTATTTTATTTGTATTTTTGTGTGGAAAGACCGATCCATTCGTTGAAAAGTAATTAAATTGGGTCCGATATAATTTAAAGCCAAAAAAACGCTATAAAAAGAAATATCGTTTACTGATGATGAAAAATGGACACATTATTATAATCCTATTCATAAAAGTCATATGTAAAGCCCGACCAACCAATGCCGAAGCCAAATTACCATCACGTCAATGTTATGCTCTGTATTTGGGGGATCAGAAGGGTATTTTGTTTTATGAGCTATTAAAATCGGGTCAGACGATTATATCATTTGAAAAAATAAAAAGTTACGTTTTGGTGCGATCGATTAGAAAAGGTATGTTTTAAAACGATCAAAATGAAAATTGTTTTATTTTTAGAACAAAGACCCAATAGGAAACTATTTTTTTGGTGTAATTAAAATCAATACTAATGATAAAAATTATATCGCCAACTATAAAAAAAAATTAATATAATGTAAAATTTTTTGGAAAAAATTCTACTTTTACAAAAATTGTTACTTCTTGGTGCGATCGATCGTTTTTAAAATCTTTTTATAAGGAATTGATTGGTTTTTTTGCGATTTAATTGCATGTGACACAGTCTTGTTATAACCATACCAGCTCTTTTATTTTGGGTATACCAAAATTGTTATCATTGCACAAGAAAATAAGAGTTTTGTGAACGAGTTCCCGATAGAACAGTGCGACACAACCCACATTGCGGCAGTGCTTTAGGGAATCACGAAAGTTCGATACCCAATTGTCACCGATTTGAAACACCGGCAATTACGTGAGAGTTGTGTTCCAGTTTTGGTCGGATATGCATAAGTGGTGCAAATAGTAAGGAGATCAGTTCAAGTCAAGTATCTTTTACACTGTTTTAGAAAACCGAGGCACTTGAATGCTTCTTTCGACGCTTCTATCGATGAAAATGTAGTAAATCTAACCGACCTCACATTGAATTCTCATGGTCAGAACATCTAGAGCATCTGATCCCTCAATATTTTTATCACTCATTACCAGTCGTAGGCAGCCCATACCACCAGAAGCCGATGACTTTTTGTAATTTTCGTAAATATCACGATCATTAATAAAACTCATGAAAATGATTATTAAAAGCATTCAGTTGGAATTTGGATGTTAGCAGAGTCGGTTAGTACCAAATCTTGTTAATGTAAATTGTTATTATTCCCCTGCCACGCAAATAATGGCTAACCTTGATCTAGAGGCAAAACTTTACTTTTACCAAAACGGTGTCATTTAACACCATTTTCTAGAAGGAAGTTTTCTATAAAGCGTCTCCTACGAAATCTATATATTAGTAGGTTGTCTTGCACATCAAATTAAGGGTCATCGATTTTTTTCCGATTGAGACTAAATGGAAATGATAGAATGCTTTTATTAGACCAAAATCCCGAAATGATTTTATAAGTTAGTTTAAGTAAATATGGAAAAAATTCTTAAAATAACCCAACTTCAAATGGCTCTAACTTTAAAATTAGGGGTCATGGTTTTTTTCCGGAATGACTTGTTATAACTCCAAAAGTATTGTATTGATTTTATTGTAAATAAATTTAAAATATACAAAAAATAAACAAAATTTTTCATTTAACATCTTTGGGAATATCCACATACAGAAAGATATCGCTATGATTAATGCTATTCAACTCCCTAATAATGTATTCGTCAATAACTTCCGTTCCATCCAATCTGGCATATTTCCAACATTCCAGAGCATTATAATTATTGCCTAATTTTAGATTAACTAAGGCCAAATAGGCCCATGTATTAGGCATATATATTCCAAATTCGATACTTAAGGCAAAACTTTTTTCTGCTTCTTTCAGGTCGGCAAGCTTTGGAAAAAAAAGAAAATTTTAGTTTGAACAATGTTTGATTGATATATGTGACCCAGTCTATGAAAAGGTGGCTTATGACTCAAAAACAAAATTTCGAAAAATTAGCTAATGTTTTGAAATTTTTAGCTAATTTTTCGAAATTTTGTTTTTGAGTCATAAGCCACCTTTCCCTTTTCATAGACCGGGTCATATATTTAATAATTTCAAACCACCTTATAGCAAGCTCTACCTCTTTCATAGGCCGGTACAATGCAGTTTTGTTCTTCAGAGCAACATTTAAGGAAAGTCTGGCTAGCTTCTTTATAATTTTGCTCCTCCATCATTTTATAGGCATAGCGGAGAAAAGCTAATTGATAAAGATTTTTGTCATTCAAATCGGGAGTTTCAACTAAATCTTTATAGTTTTGAATAGAGGTTAGTCCTTTGGGAAGAATTATATGTTCCAAGTTGCCATTCACTAGCGATAAAGTCGTTTTCTAAATCAAGAAAATGTTTGTTAAAATGTTTTTATATGAAATTTATTTTAAGTTTTTGAACAATTTTCTATAACAGGGGCTTTAACTAAAAGCTCTCAGCAGCAATTTCTCAAGTTGTAATTTCCGGCGGGCGTCTTGGGGTTAATATGAATAAACAGTGGGTTGAAAAAAAAATTAGGGAGATAATGCATAAACTTTTAAACGGTCAACTTGACTATTATCACATGGCTTCTAAGAAGGAGTATTCGAGCTCAAGATTAGAATTTATCAGGAGGAAAGCTATATGCCCTCAAAGTAGGCACCTCCGGTTTTTCAAAAATTTAAAGCGATCCTGAAGTCACATTTTTGATCCGATATAAAATATTCTGCTGGCTGAGATCTACAAAAAAATTGTTTTTTTTATCTTCTATAGTTTATGAGATACTCGAGTTTGAAAAAAAAGTTTCAACTAGCCGTCCTTCCGGCTTAGGGGGTGATTTCTATGCGTTGCCAAAAAGAGCTTGAATTGTTATACATTAGCAGTTTTTATAAGAAGAACTAAAAATATTATTGCTTTAAGGGATAAAAAGATATATTCGAGATTTGGTTGAAATCGGATGTCATTAACCCTTTCATTACCAGGGTTAAAAGTAAAATTTTCAAAATATTAAATTTTTCACAAACTGTACTGGAAAGAACCTGTTTTTATTGTTATATTTCAGTGGAAATTAAAAAAGTCGTTTAAAGGCGCCTTTAACTACATTTGTATACAAATTAACCCTTCCGTACCCATTGGCTCAATAAATGACTTTCATTGTTTTGGCACATTCTAATGTATATAAAATTTTTTAGTTTCAAAATTTATAAAAAAAAAACTAGCTATACCAAGAGCGCGTAGCTGCTCCACCAAATAAATTAGTCTCACCAACTTAGAAACCTTCGTCGGCTCATGCACCACAACTTTGCTTAAGATCATTACATATCAAATGCATAGTTTACGATTTTTAGCTATGTTCAGTGGCGCCATCTATCGGGAATTAATTGCACAAACTTAGAAACCTTCGTCGGTTTATGCGCCACCTGTCTAAAATTGTTCATACTAATTTAGAAACCTTCGTCGGCTCATGTGCCACAACTTTGCTAATAATCATAGCAGGATCAAATGCACAGTTTACGATTTAATTCATTTTGAGTAATTTTCAGTGGCGCCACCTATCGAAAATTGTTCATAGCAATTTAGAAACCTTCGTCGGCTCACGCGCCACAACTTTGCTAAAGTTCATAGCATGATCAAATGCACAGTTTACGATTTAATTTACGGTAAGCAATTTTCAGTGGCGCCACCTATAGGAACAACTTTTCTAAAGATCATAACATGACCAAATGCATAGTTTACTATTCTATAAAGAACATACAGACAAACAAACATTCATTTTTATAAATATAGATATTTACCAATTTCTGGGAATTTTCTAGTTTATCAACATTGAAAGTTTTCAAAGTTTTTATGATGAATTTCTGGTCCACATCATTCTTTAAAATCTTAAATGTGCTCTCAACCAAATATTTTTCAATCTCCAGACATTCATGGGCTATTTCTGCAAAAACCCATTCGGCAAACGTATATAAACCCATATCCACCAGTTGTTTAAAAGCTCTCACATAGTTTTGACCTTTCCGTGATTTCAAATCAATTTCATAAGGCAAATAGATTTCCCAACGGCTTTTCGGTGCATAATCCATATTTGGACATAAGTAATCATTAAGATTCGCATATCTCCAGCGACAATATGACATACCCGGTTGGTAGTTATGTTTTTTATACAGACAATATAGTACGATCCAGCCAGTTATCAATGATGGAGTACAGCATAAGTTAAAATTTGTTAAACTTTTGAACAAATTCTCTTCGGCAGATTCGGAAAGATCGGGATCTTCTAGCTCCAATTTATAGTTTATATAAATTTTTATAAAATCACTTTAAATGTAAAAGAAATTTCAAATTATCTGGTAAATTATCAAGAGATTTTACTCACTCAAATTGTTCATTCTCCATATATTTATCGTCTAAAGATTTATCCAAATATTGTTTAACCAAATCAAATTTAGACCTTTCAACATCATATAGATATAGAAAATATCGTAGCATTGAATTATTCGGATATTCAGAAAGTAATTTGCCTATAATCATATCGGCCATTTCAATATTTCCCGCTTCGTACAAATATTTGGCAGCGTTTAGGTTTGAAATTAAGAAATTTTGAACCGATGAGTTGGGTTCAGGGAAATCTTCTGCATTTGTTGGGCTGCATTTGTAAATATGGCCATAAATTCGATCAGTCAATTCCTTATAGACTGTTGTGATAAGATTCTAGGAAAAAAATTTGATAAATGTACAATACTCAGGGATCGAAAAGGATATGTCGGAAAAAAACTAAGTATATAATTTTGATTGTCTTAGACCAGGTTTTCATAAAATGTTTTATTTTTAGAACAAAATATGTATTCATTTTTTAATTTTTATTTTTTCGAGCAAAAATAACATTTATTTTTTACTTTTATTTTTTCGATCAAAAACAACAGTTATTTTTGACTTTATTTTTTTCGAGCAGAAATAAATGTTACGTTTAGACTCTTAATTTTTCGAGCAGAAATCTTGCTGCTCATGTTAGCTCACTACATTAACGGGTTTTCACGTAGTGCCCCAAGTGATACCACAGGGAGGTTAGTGTCCACAGTTGAGATAAAGAATATCTAAGGATAAGTCAAGTTAAGATCAATCAGAACTGTTGCTTGGTATGCAGCATCCCCTACAACGCCCGCATTTCATTTATATGAAAACTTTGGCCAAACGTAAACCCATGTGATCAAATTTCAATAACAAACTTTTTCAATAAATTGGGAATAATCTCTCCATTCTCATTTAATTAGGACCGTGTTTTCAATAGACAAGAGGAAATCGCTTAATTGTTTTACAATTTCATAAGTACCCAGAATACATGTATAGGGTTTTTCAACAGGGACGCTACAAAAGCGCCTACCATTCCAGAGGTCCCAAGTTCGATGCTCGGCCAGACCCACTTGAAAAAGAAATTTTTAAAAAAGCGGCTGTTCACCTCATAACTTAGCTATCCACTGGTTATTGAGTATTAGGCTATGTAAAACTTTTGTAACTAATGCATTTTGCCGTTCGGAGCCGGAGTTAAAACGTAGGTCCCTTTCAATGAGTCTTAAAATAGAATCGGATGCAGCTTATTATCTGAGAGAAGTACCCCTTGTTTCAAATGGAATGCTGCCGGGGAATCACATATAAGGTTTGCCATATGTGACGCGCAAAATAGAAAAGGGCCTAAGGATAAAAACCGGTTTTGTTCAGGAGAGCCATTTTAAAGATATAAATATTATTTTTTACCTTATTTTTTACCCTTAGCCCCCTTTCTCCAGCGCTGTCACATATCATGATGGAAAGATATACGAGCCAACAACGAGTCGAATTTATTAAAATTTACTACCGAAATTCGGAGTCAGTTTCCTCAATGTTAAGAGCGTCCAATTTATGGTCTCGTAATCATCCTAGCAGATCAATAATTGAGCGTCTTGTGGAAAAAATTTAATCCACAGGCACAGTTCAAAATGTTCCCGTACCAGTGAGACAAAGAAGTGCCCGTAGTGTTAAGAATATTGCTGTCGCTGAGGCTTTAGTTAAAGAAAGGCCAAATGTGTCTCTCACACCTCGTTCTCAAGCGTTGGGCATCTCTGTGACGTCGTTGTGGCGAATTTTGCGAAAAGACCTTGGCTTACATCCTTACAAGATCAAATTGACTCAAGAGCTGAAGCTGCTTGACCATTAAAAACGTCGAATTTTCGTAAATTAGGCAACAACTTGAAAATGATTTGGATTTTCATCGAAAATTCATCTTCAGCGATGAGGCTCATTTCTGGCTGAATGGCTTCGTCAATAAACATAATATGCGTTATTGGCCAGACAGCAATTCACAATATGAGCCGGCGGCGTCATTGGGCCGTACTTCTTCCGTGATGATCAAGACCAGCACGTTACTGTGAATGGAGGACATGTGGCTCCAACAGGACGGTGCCACAAGCCACACAACGAATGCCACAATCAATTTATTGAAAACCAAGTTTAGAGAACGTATTATCTTACGAAATGGTCCCGTCGATTGGTCGCCACTGTCGTTCGATCTGACGCCGTTAGATTATTTCCTGTGGGGCTACGTTAAGTCTTAGTTTATGCCAACAAGCCAGTGACGATTGATGAACTTCGTACGAATATCGAATGTGAAATTGCTGCAGTATCGGTCAATTTATGTTTGAAAACTGTCGAAAATTGGGTTCAGCTTCTGGACTTCTGCAAGCGTGCCCGTGGTGGCCATGCAAAGGAAATCGAGTTCGAGAAATCTCAGTTTACCATCCATTCTTTTTGATGCTGGGTATTACAAAAAATATAAATTTTAAAAATATTTACCGTAAATTCGATATTCGTTTTTGTGGGAAATCTCTTATTAAAATCACATGCCATCAACGTCATTATTCTATTAATCATGTTCCTCAATTGATTACAAAAGAATGACTTATCATCATCGATTGTTTTAATTTTATTCCTAATTATATAGTCCAATATTTCACTTATCAATTCATCGAAATATCTATAATTTTTCTCACATCTGTAATGATCACTTTTATATTCTGGTTTCTTCTGATTGTACTGTCGCCGTTTTGAAGTCCCATTAATATCAAGGAGTGGACTTGTAATTGGTGTTTCTAGAGAAATTTCTATTATGGCAAAAGGTATGTCATCCTTTTGGTTTTGATCTATTGATTGATTATGATTTGCTTTTTTATTTTTCTCAACTTTTGCCGACTTTTTTTTGGAGGCAGGAAGATTTCGTTCGACGGCTGGTGGTCTTAATTCAACCGCAAATGAACAGTTTTGCACTGAAAAAATCAAAAAATTTTTGGGAAATTTTAATTATTTTCAATTTAAAGAAAAAACGTAAAATTTTTTTTGCAAACTTTCCTATAAAAATGTAAATTTGCAAAATGTATTTATAAAAATACTGAAAAATATAAATTTTGCAAAATTTCCTATAAAAATATAAATTTTGCAAAATTTCCTATAAAAATATAAATTTTGCAAAATTTCCTATAAAAATATAAATTTTGCAAAATTTCCTATAAAAATATAAATTTTGCAAAATTTCCTATAAAAATATAAATTTTGCAAAATTTCCTATAAAAATATAAATTTTGCAAAATTTCCTATAAAAATATAAATTTTGCAAAATTTCCTATAAAAATATAAATTTTGCAAAATTTCCTATAAAAATATAAATTTTGCAAAATTTCCTATAAAAATATAAATTTTGCAAAATTTCCTATAAAAATATAAATTTTGCAAAATTTCCTATAAAAATAGAAATTTTGCAAAATTTCCTATAAAAATAGAAATTTTGCAAAATTTCCTATAAAAATAGAAATTTTGCAAAATTTCCTATAAAAATAGAAATTTTGCAAAATTTCCTATAAAAATAGAAATTTTGCAAAATTTCCTATAAAAATAGAAATTTTGCAAAATTTCCTATAAAAATAGAAATTTTGCAAAATTTCCTATAAAAATAGAAATTTTGCAAAATTTCCTATAAAAATAGAAATTTTGCAAAATTTCCTATAAAAATATAAATTTTGCAAAATTTCCTATAAAAATAGAAATTTTGCAAAATTTCCTATAAAAATAGAAATTTTGCAAAATTTCCTATAAAAATAGAAATTTTGCAAAATTTCCTATAAAAATAGAAATTTTGCAAAATTTCCTATAAAAATAGAAATTTTGCAAAATTTCCTATAAAAATAGAAATTTTGCAAAATTTCCTATAAAAATAGAAATTTTGCAAAATTTCCTATAAAAATAGAAATTTTGCAAAATTTCCTATAAAAATAGAAATTTTGCAAAATTTCCTATAAAAATAGAAATTTTGCAAAATTTCCTATAAAAATAGAAATTTTGCAAAATTTCCTATAAAAATAGAAATTTTGCAAAATTTCCTATAAAAATAGAAATTTTGCAAAATTTCCTATAAAAATAGAAATTTTGCAAAATTTCCTATAAAAATAGAAATTTTGCAAAATTTCCTATAAAAATAGAAATTTTGCAAAATTTCCTATAAAAATAGAAATTTTGCAAAATTTCCTATAAAAATAGAAATTTTGCAAAATTTCCTATAAAAATAGAAATTTTGCAAAATTTCCTATAAAAATAGAAATTTTGCAAAATTTCCTATAAAAATAGAAATTTTGCAAAATTTCCTATAAAAATAGAAATTTTGCAAAATTTCCTATAAAAATAGAAATTTTGCAAAATTTCCTATAAAAATAGAAATTTTGCAAAATTTCCTATAAAAATAGAAATTTTGCAAAATTTCCTATAAAAATAGAAATTTTGCAAAATTTCCTATAAAAATAGAAATTTTGCAAAATTTCCTATAAAAATAGAAATTTTGCAAAATTTCCTATAAAAATAGAAATTTTGCAAAATTTCCTATAAAAATAGAAATTTTGCAAAATTTCCTATAAAAATAGAAATTTTGCAAAATTTCCTATAAAAATAGAAATTTTGCAAAATTTCCTATAAAAATAGAAATTTTGCAAAATTTCCTATAAAAATAGAAATTTTGCAAAATTTCCTATAAAAATAGAAATTTTGCAAAATTTCCTATAAAAATAGAAATTTTGCAAAATTTCCTATAAAAATAGAAATTTTGCAAAATTTCCTATAAAAATAGAAATTTTGCAAAATTTCCTATAAAAATAGAAATTTTGCAAAATTTCCTATAAAAATAGAAATTTTGCAAAATTTCCTATAAAAATAGAAATTTTGCAAAATTTCCTATAAAAATAGAAATTTTGCAAAATTTCCTATAAAAATAGAAATTTTGCAAAATTTCCTATAAAAATAGAAATTTTGCAAAATTTCCTATAAAAATAGAAATTTTGCAAAATTTCCTATAAAAATAGAAATTTTGCAAAATTTCCTATAAAAATAGAAATTTTGCAAAATTTCCTATAAAAATAGAAATTTTGCAAAATTTCCTATAAAAATAGAAATTTTGCAAAATTTCCTATAAAAATAGAAATTTTGCAAAATTTCCTATAAAAATAGAAATTTTGCAAAATTTCCTATAAAAATAGAAATTTTGCAAAATTTCCTATAAAAATAGAAATTTTGCAAAATTTCCTATAAAAATAGAAATTTTGCAAAATTTCCTATCAAAATAGAAATTTTGCAAAATTTCCTATAAAAATAGAAATTTTGCAAAATTTCCTATAAAAATAGAAATTTTGCAAAATTTCCTATAAAAATAGAAATTTTGCAAAATTTCCTATCAAAATAGAAATTTTGCAAAATTTCCTATAAAAATAGAAATTTTGCAAAATTTCCTATAAAAATAGAAATTTTGCAAAATTTCCTATAAAAATAGAAATTTTGCAAAATTTCCTATCAAAATAGAAATTTTGCAAAATTTCCTATAAAAATAGAAATTTTGCAAAATTTCCTATAAAAATAGAAATTTTGAAAATTTCCTATAAAAAGTGAAATTTTGGAAAATTTCCTATAAAAAGTGAAATTTTGGAAAATTTCCTATAAAAAGTGAAATTTTGGAAAAGTTTCTATAAAAAGTAAAAATAGTGAAATTTTGCAAAATTTCCTTTTGAAAAGTAGTGAAATTTTGCAAAATTTATTTAAAGAAATAGTGAATTTTTGCAGAATTTCTTTTTAAAAAATAGTGAAAATTTTCATAATTTCTTATAAAAATATTAAAATTTTGGAAATTTTGACTTACCCTCCGGATACATAAATATAGACAAATCAATATAACCTTGAAGCAATATTTTATTTTCATCTGATCCTGAAAATATTTCCACCATTATCTGATACTCATTTCTTGACAATAAATCCTCTATTTTTTGTTGCATTTCATCAGTTAAAACATAACGACGTATCGAGTTGCAAATTATAGCAAAATCGTCTTTAATATTTATATTGTTCAGATTAAGTTTCACATTTTCCGGACCCAAAAGATTTGTAAATAATTGACTTAAGTTGATTTCAGATACAGATCTTATGACCATCCTGTTATAATTGTCGAAATCATCTTGTTTAAGTGATTCCCAAACTTTGGTCAAGTTTTGTTCGGCAATAATACTTTTGTAAAATTTCGTAAATTTGCAGATGAAAATCTTATCATATTCATTTTTCGCGTTGGGTAACTTTGATATAAAAGACAAAGTGGCACCTGAATTTATATACTCGTCTATTTTATCGGACTTGATATTATATATAGAACAAAATGTTATAAAGAGACAATTGGAAATTAGACTATTTTTCAAAAGGGGATTCATGGAATATATATCCCATTCGGTTATACAAGTCAATGTCTGACCAAATGTTTTTAAAGGATATAAGTAAATTTTTTCGCTACCGTTACTTCGTTTTTTGTGAAAATATTCTAGTATATCAATATAGCCCTTGGCTATTGGTGTATGGAGTTCTTCTGTCATAGCGTCTTCAACGAAACTAACTTCAGTATTATTTGTTGCCTTTACTTCATTATTGGTATATAAGGTTAGGATTAACGGAGAATCAGTTAACATTGTTATATCATCGATGTTATCTTGTTCCAAGGTAATGCAAAAGGAAGGCATTTTCTCATTAACGACTTTTATAATATTTCCTGGCGAATAATGCTCCTCTAAAACATTTATTGTTTTATTTATATGTTCCATTCCCAACTCTAAAGTATCATCTTCTATGGGATAAACTATGGACTTGGGACGTAAATATAAAAATATACGTTGTAGAGTTTCGCTTGGCTTTCTAAATCGTTCATCTTCTGCATTCAGTATTTTACCTTCTAAAGACGGAATCTGTAAATTAAAAAAAAAAAATAAATTGATTTGGGTATTTTAGCGGTTAAACTTACCGAAATTCTCGATTTACGCAATAATTTAAAAAATCTTGTCGTCGGTTTTAAACTTGACCTCATATCAATGGAATGTCTAACAAACATATTTGTACCCGTTTTAAATAATTTCTATTTGAATAATAAAATCAAAAATATAAAATTATATTTTGTATGACAAGTTTCAATTTAATGTACAAGGTGACTACAAAATTCAATTAAAAATTTTAAATTTTAATATTTTTTAATAGGAATCTATTCAAAATTGCACTTTTTTTAATAGGAAATTTTGCAAAATTGCACTATTTTTTAATAGGAAATTTTGCAAAATTTCACTATTTTTTAATAGGAAATTTTGCAAAATTTCACTATTTTTTAATAGGAAATTTTGCAAAATTTCACTATTTTTTAATAGAAAAATTTGCAAAATTTCATTATTTTTCAGTAGGAAATTTTGCAAAATTTCATTATTTTTCAGTAGGAAATTTTGCAAAATTTCACTATTTTTTAATAGGAAATTTTGCAAAAATTTCACTATTTTTTAATAGGAAATTTTGCAAAATTTCACTATTTTTTAATAGGAAATTTTGCAAAATTTCACTATTTTTTAATAGGAAATTTTGCAAAATTTCACTATTTTTTAAAAGGAAATTTTGCAAAATTTTATTATTTTTTAATAGGAAATTTTGCAAAATTTCACTATTTTTTAATAGGAAATTTTGCAAAATTTCACTATTTTTTAATAGGAAATTTTGCAAAATTTCACTATTTTTTAATAGAAAATTTTGCAAAATTTCACTATTTTTTAATAGGAAATTTTGCAAAATTTCACTATTTTTTAATAGGAAATTTTGCAAAATTTAACTATTTTTTAATAGGAAATTTTGCAAAATTTCACTATTTTTTAATAGGAAATTTTGCAAAATTTCACTATTTTTTAATAGGAAATTTTGCAAAATTTCACTATTTTTTAATAGGAAATTTTGCAAAATTTCACTATTTTTTAATAGGAAATTTTGCAAAATTTCACTATTTTTTAATAGGAAATTTTGCAAAATTTCACTATTTTTTAATAGGAAATTTTGCAAAATTTCACTATTTTTTAAAAGGAAATTTTGCAAAATTTCACTATTTTTTAATAGGAAATTTTGCAAAATTTCACTATTTTTTAATAGGAAATTTTGCAAAATTTCACTATTTTTTAATAAGATATTTTGCAAAATTTCACTATTTTTTAATAGGAAATTTTGCAAAATTTCACTATTTTTTAATAGGAAATTTTGCAAAATTTCACTATTTTTTAATAGGAAATTTTGCAAAATTTCACTATTTTTTAATAGGAAATTTTGCAAAATTTCACTATTTTTTAATAGGAAATTTTGCAAAATTTCACTATTTTTTAATAGGAAATTTTGCAAAATTTCACTATTTTTTAATAGGAAATTTTGCAAAATTTCACTATTTTTTAATAGGAAATTTTGCAAAATTTCACTATTTTTTAATAGGAAATTTTGCAAAATTTCACTATTTTTTAATAGGAAATTTTGCAAAATTTCACTATTTTTTAATAGGAAATTTTGCAAAATTTCACTATTTTTTAATAGGAAATTTTGCAAAATTTCACTATTTTTTAATAGGAAATTTTGCAAAATTTCACTATTTTTTAATAGGAAATTTTGCAAAATTTCACTATTTTTTAATAGGAAATTTTGCAAAATTTCACTATTTTTTAATAGGAAATTTTGTAAAATTTCACTATTTTTTAATAGGAAATTTTGCAAAATTTCACTATTTTTTAATAGGAAATTTTGCAAATTTTCACTTTTTTTAAAAGGAAATTTTACAAAATTTCACTATTTTTTAAAAGGAAATTTTGCAAAATTTCACTTTTTTTAAAAGGAAATTTTACAAAATTTCACTATTTTTTAAAAGGAAATTTTGCAAAATTTCACTTTTTTTAAAAGGAAATTTTACAAAATTTCACTATTTTTTAAAAGGAAATTTTGCAAAATTTCACTTTTTTTTAAAAGGAAATTTTACAAAATTTCACTATTTTTTAATAGGAAATTTTGCAAAATTTCACTATTTTTTAATAGGAAATTTTGCAAAATTTCACTTTTTTTTAAAAGGAAATTTTACAAAATTTCATTATTTTTTAATAGGAAATTTTGCAAAATTTCACTATTTTTTAATAGGAAATTTTACAAAATTTGACTATTTTTTAATAGGAAATTTTGCAAAATTTCACTATTTTTAAATAGGAAATTTTTCAAAATTTCACTATTTTTTTAAAAGAAATTTTGCAAAATTTCACTATTTTTTAATAGGAAATTTTGCAAACTTTCACTATTTTTTAATAGGAAATTTTGCAAAATTTCACTATTTTTTAATAGGAAATTTTGCAAAATTTCACTATTTTTTAATAGGAAATTTTGCAAAATTTCACTATTTTTTAATAGGAAATTTTGCAAAATTTCACTATTTTTTAATAGGAAATTTTGCAAAATTTCACTATTTTTTAATAGGAAATTTTGCAAAATTTCACTATTTTTTAAAAGGAAATTTTGCAAAATTTCACTATTTTTTAATAGGAAATTTTGCAAATTTTCACTATTTTTTAATAGGAAGTTTTGCAAAATTTCAATATTTTTTAATAGAAAATTTTGCAAAATTTCACTATTTTTTAATAGGAAATTTTGCAAAATTTCACTATTTTTTAATAGAAAATTTTGCAAAATTTCACTATTTTTTAATAGAAAATTTTGCAAAATTTCACTATTTTTTAATAGGAAATTTTGCAAAATTTCACTATTTTTTAATATAAAATTTTGCAAAATTTCACTATTTTTTAATAGAAAATTTTGCAAAATTTCACTATTTTTTAATAGGAAATTTTGCAAAATTTCACTATTTTTTAATAGGAAATTTTGCAAAATTTCACTATTTTTTAATAGGAAATTTTGCAAAATTTCACTATTTTTTAATAGGAAATTTTGCAAAATTTCACTATTTTTTAATAGGAAATTTTGCAAAATTTCACTATTTTTTAATAGAAAATTTTGCAAAATTTCACTATTTTTTAATAGAAAATTTTGCAAAATTTCACTATTTTTTAATAGAAAATTTTGCAAAATTTCACTATTTTTTAATAGGAAATTTTGCAAAATTTCACTATTTTTTAATAGGAAATTTTGCAAAATTTCACTATTTTTTAATAGGAAATTTTGCAAAATTTCACTATTTTTTAATAGGAAATTTTGCAAAATTTCACTATTTTTTAATAGGAAATTTTGCAAATTTTCACTATTTTTAAATAGCAAATTTTGCAAAATTTCACTATTATTCAATAGGAAATTTTTCAAAATTTCACTATTTTTTAATAGGAAATTTTGCAAAATTTCACTATTTTTTAATAGGAAATTTTGCAAAATTTCACTATTTTTTAATAGGAAATTTTGCAAAATTTCACTATTTTTTAATAGGAAATTTTGCAAAATTTCACTATTTTTTAATAGGAAATTTTGCAAAATTTCACTATTTTTTAACAGGAAATTTTGCAAAATTTCACTATTTTTTAATAGGAAATTTTGCAAAATTTCACTATTTTTTAATAGGAAATTTTGCAAAATTTCACTATTTTTTAATAGGAAATTTTGCAAAATTTCACTATTTTTTAATAGGAAATTTTGCAAAATTTCACTATTTTTTAATAGGAAATTTTGCAAAATTTCACTATTTTTTAATAGGAAGTTTTGCAAAATTTCAATATTTTTTAATAGAAAATTTTGCAAAATTTCACTATTTTTTAATAGGAAATTTTGCAAAATTTCACTATTTTTTAATAGAAAATTTTGCAAAATTTCACTATTTTTTAATAGAAAATTTTGCAAAATTTCACTATTTTTTAATAGGAAATTTTGCAAAATTTCACTATTTTTTAATATAAAATTTTGCAAAATTTCACTATTTTTTAATAGAAAATTTTGCAAAATTTCACTATTTTTTAATAGGAAATTTTGCAAAATTTCACTATTTTTTAATAGGAAATTTTGCAAAATTTCACTATTTTTTAATAGGAAATTTTGCAAAATTTCACTATTTTTTAATAGGAAATTTTGCAAAATTTCACTATTTTTTAATAGGAAATTTTGCAAAATTTCACTATTTTTTAATAGAAAATTTTGCAAAATTTCACTATTTTTTAATAGAAAATTTTGCAAAATTTCACTATTTTTTAATAGAAAATTTTGCAAAATTTCACTATTTTTTAATAGGAAATTTTGCAAAATTTCACTATTTTTTAATAGGAAATTTTGCAAAATTTCACTATTTTTTAATAGGAAATTTTGCAAAATTTCACTATTTTTTAATAGGAAATTTTGCAAAATTTCACTATTTTTTAATAGGAAATTTTGCAAATTTTCACTATTTTTAAATAGCAAATTTTGCAAAATTTCACTATTATTCAATAGGAAATTTTTCAAAATTTCACTATTTTTTAATAGGAAATTTTGCAAAATTTCACTATTTTTTAATAGGAAATTTTGCAAAATTTCACTATTTTTTAATAGGAAATTTTGCAAAATTTCACTATTTTTTAATAGGAAATTTTGCAAAATTTCACTATTTTTTAATAGGAAATTTTGCAAAATTTCACTATTTTTTAATAGGAAATTTTGCAAAATTTCACTATTTTTTAATAGGAAATTTTGCAAAATTTCACTATTTTTTAATAGGAAATTTTGCAAAATTTCACTATTTTTTAATAGGAAATTTTGCAAAATTTCACTATTTTTAATAGGAAATTTTGCAAAATTTCACTATTTTTTAATAGGAAATTTTGCAAAATTTCACTATTTTTTAATAGGAAATTTTGCAAAATTTCACTATTTTTTAATAGGAAATTTTGCAAAATTTCACTATTTTTTAATAGGAAATTTTGCAAAATTTCACTATTTTTTAATAGGAAATTTTGCAAAATTTCACTATTTTTTAATAGGAAATTTTGCAAAATTTCACTATTTTTTAATAGGAAATTTTGCAAAATTTCACTATTTTTTAATAGGAAATTTGCAAAATTTCACTATTTTTTAATAGGAAATTTTGCAAAATTTCACTATTTTTGAATAGGAAATTTTGCAAAATTTTACTATTTTTTAATAGGAGATTTTTGGAAAAATTTCACTATTTTTTCAATGTAAATTTTCGAAGTTCTATCATTTTTTTAAAGTTCGTTATTTTTAAAAATAACAAAATAGTCGGGATGTAAATATTATTCAAAAAGAAGTGTATTTGCATTTGATCCCAAACCTGTTACATTTATTTATTAATGTAACAGATCAATTTATTGATAAAAAGCCAAAAAATGTTTGCGGAGAAACCAAATTCCTCGACGCGTTTCGATGGTTGGTTAAGCCATCTCTTCAGGAGGATTATCCCCAATTTAGACAGATCGAAAACCTCGCATTATTACTAAATTTACAAACATAACTATTAAGAATTATGTTTATAAACCAAAAGTAAAAGCGTAGATTATCGCCTGAACAAAAACAAACATTTTTCAGTTTTCATCTACCTTCACTTCCCACATTCTTGCTGTAGCCGTCGGCTACTATGTGCAGAATGCTGTGAAGAAGGGGGGGGGGTAAGATGTTTTAAAATAAACAAGTTTATTTTAAAAAATAAGCTGAATGCATGCAGTTTTATCAAAAAATAACAAAATAGTCGGGATGTAAATATTATTCAAAAAGAAGTGTATTTGCATTTGATCCAAACCTGTTACATTTATTTATTAATGTAACAGATCAATTTATTGATAAAAAGCCAAAAAATGTTTGCGGAGAAACCAAATTCCTCGACGCGTTTCGATGGTTGGTTAAGCCATCTCTTCAGGAGGATTATCCCCAATTTAGACAGATCGAAAACCTCGCATTATTACTAAATTTACAAACATAACTATTAAGAATTATGTTTATAAACCAAAAGTAAAAGCGTAGATTATCGCCTGAACAAAAACAAACATTTTTCAGTTTTCATCTACCTTCACTTCCCACATTCTTGCTGTAGCCGTCGGCTACTATGTGCAGAATGCTGTGAAGAAGGGGGGGGGGGTAAGATGTTTTAAAATAAACAAGTTTATTTTAAAAAATAAGCTGAATGCATGCAGTTTTATCAAAAAATAACAAAATAGTCGGGATGTAAATATTATTCAAAAAGAAGTGTATTTGCATTTGATCCCAAACCTGTTACATTTATTTATTAATGTAACAGATCAATTTATCCGCAAACATTTTTTGGCTTTTTATCAATAAATTGATCTGTTACATTAATAAATAAATGTAACAGGTTTGGGATCAAATGCAAATACACTTCTTTTTGAATAATATTTACATCCCGACTATTTGTTATTTTTTGATAAAACTGCATGCATTCAGCTTATTTTTAAAATAAACTTGTTTATTTTAAAACATCTTACCCCCCCCCCTTCTTCACAGCATTCTGCACATAGTAGCCGACGGCTACAGCAAGAATGTGGGAAGTGAAGGTAGATGAAAACTGAAAAATGTTTGTTTTTGTTCAGGCGATAATCTACGCTTTTACTTTTGGTTTATAAACATAATTCTTAATAGTTATGTTTGTAAATTTAGTAATAATGCGAGGTTTTCGATCTGTCTAAATTGGGGATAATCCTCCTGAAGAGATGGCTTAACCAACCATCGAAACGCGTCGAGGAATTTGGTTTCTCCGCAAACATTTTTTGGCTTTTTATCAATAAATTGATCTGTTACATTAATAAATAAATGTAACAGGTTTGGGATCAAATGCAAATACACTTCTTTTTGAATAATATTTACATCCCGACTATTTTGTTATTTTTTGATAAAACTGCATGCATTCAGCTTATTTTTTAAAATAAACTTGTTTATTTTAAAACATCTTACCCCCCCCCCCTTCTTCACAGCATTCTGCACATAGTAGCCGACGGCTACAGCAAGAATGTGGGAAGTGAAGGTAGATGAAAACTGAAAAATGTTTGTTTTTGTTCAGGCGATAATCTACGCTTTTACTTTTGGTTTATAAACATAATTCTTAATAGTTATGTTTGTAAATTTAGTAATAATGCGAGGTTTTCGATCTGTCTAAATTGGGGGATAATCCTCCTGAAGAGATGGCTTAACCAACCATCGAAACGCGTCGAGGAATTTGGTTTCTCCGCAAACATTTTTTGGCTTTTTATCAATAAATTGATCTGTTACATTAATAAATAAATGTAACAGTTTGGGATCAAATGCAAATACACTTCTTTTTGAATAATATTTACATCCCGACTATTTTGTTATTTTTTAAAAATAACGAACTTTAAAAAAAATGATAGAACTTCGAAAAATTTACATTGAAAAAATAGTGAAATTTTTCCAAAAATCTCCTATTAAAAAATAGTAAAATTTTGCAAAATTTCCTATTCAAAAATAGTGAAATTTTGCAAAATTTCCTATTAAAAAATAGTGAAATTTTGCAAAATTTCCTATTAAAAAATAGTGAAATTTTGCAAAATTTCCTATTAAAAAATAGTGAAATTTTGCAAAATTTCCTATTAAAAAATAGTGAAATTTTGCAAAATTTCCTATTAAAAAATAGTGAAATTTTGCAAATTTCCTATTAAAAAATAGTGAAATTTTGCAAAATTTCCTATTAAAAAATAGTGAAATTTTGCAAAATTTCCTATTAAAAAATAGTGAAATTTTGCAAAATTTCCTATTAAAAAATAGTGAAATTTTGCAAAATTTCCTATTAAAAAATAGTGAAATTTTGCAAAATTTCCTATTAAAAAATAGTGAAATTTTGCAAAATTTCCTATTAAAAAATAGTGAAATTTTGCAAAATTTCCTATTAAAAAATAGTGAAATTTTGCAAAATTTCCTATTAAAAAATAGTGAAATTTTGCAAAATTTCCTATTAAAAAATAGTGAAATTTTGCAAAATTTCCTATTAAAAAATAGTGAAATTTTGCAAAATTTCCTATTAAAAAATAGTGAAATTTTGCAAAATTTCCTATTAAAAATAGTGAAATTTTGCAAAATTTCCTATTAAAAAATAGTGAAATTTTGAAAAATTTCCTATTGAATAATAGTGAAATTTTGCAAAATTTGCTATTAAAAATAGTGAAAATTTGCAAAATTTCCTATTAAAAAATAGTGAAATTTTGCAAAATTTCCTATTAAAAAATAGTGAAATTTTGCAAAATTTCCTATTAAAAAATAGTGAAATTTTGCAAAATTTCCTATTAAAAAATAGTGAAATTTTGCAAAATTTCCTATTAAAAAATAGTGAAATTTTGCAAAAATTTTCTATTAAAAAATAGTGAAATTTTGCAAAATTTTCTATTAAAAAATAGTGAAATTTTGCAAAATTTTCTATTAAAAAATAGTGAAATTTTGCAAAATTTCCTATTAAAAAATAGTGAAATTTGCAAAATTTCCTATTAAAAAATAGTGAAATTTTGCAAAATTTCCTATTAAAAAATAGTGAAATTTTGCAAAATTTCCTATTAAAAAATAGTGAAATTTTGCAAAATTTCCTATTAAAAATAGTGAAATTTTGCAAAATTTTCTATTAAAAAATAGTGAAATTTTGCAAAATTTTATATTAAAAAATAGTGAAATTTTGCAAAATTTCCTATTAAAAAATAGTGAAATTTTGCAAAATTTTCTATTAAAAATAGTGAAATTTTGCAAAATTTTCTATTAAAAAATAGTGAAATTTTGCAAAATTTCCTATTAAAAAATAGTGAAATTTTGCAAAATTTTCTATTAAAAAATATTGAAATTTTGCAAAACTTCCTATTAAAAAATAGTGAAATTTTGCAAAATTTCCTATTAAAAAATAGTGAAATTTTGCAAAATTTCCTATTAAAAAATAGTGAAATTTTGCAAAATTTCCTATTAAAAAATAGTGAAATTTTGCAAAATTTCCTATTAAAAAATAGTGAAATTTTGCAAAATTTCACTATTTTTTAATAGGAAATTTGCAAAATTTCACTATTTTTTAATAGGAAATTTTGCAAAATTTCACTATTTTTTAATAGGAAATTTTGCAAAATTTCACTATTTTTTAATAGGAAATTTTGCAAAATTTCACTATTTTTTAATAGGAAATTTTGCAAAATTTCACTATTTTTTAATAGGAAATTTTGCAAAATTTCACTATTTTTTAATAGGAAATTTTGCAAAATTTCACTATTTTTTAATAGGAAATTTTGCAAAATTTCACTATTTTTTAATAGGAAATTTTGCAAAATTTCACTATTTTTTAATAGGAAATTTTGCAAAATTTCACTATTTTTTAATAGGAAATTTTGCAAAATTTCACTATTTTTTAATAGGAAATTTTGCAAAATTTCACTATTTTTATAGAAATTTTGCAAAATTTCACTATTTTTTAATAGGAAATTTTGCAAAATTTCACTATTTTTTAATAGGAAATTTTGCAAAATTTCACTATTTTTAATAGGAAATTTTGCAAAATTTCACTATTTTTTAATAGGAAATTTTGCAAAATTTCACTATTTTTGAATAGGAAATTTTGCAAAATTTTACTATTTTTTAATAGGAGATTTTTGGAAAAATTTCACTATTTTTTCAATGTAAATTTTTCGAAGTTCTATCATTTTTTTAAAGTTCGTTATTTTTAAAAAATAACAAAATAGTCGGGATGTAAATATTATTCAAAAAGAAGTGTATTTGCATTTGATCCCAAACCTGTTACATTTATTTATTAATGTAACAGATCAATTTATTGATAAAAAGCCAAAAAATGTTTGCGGAGAAACCAAATTCCTCGACGCGTTTCGATGGTTGGTTAAGCCATCTCTTCAGGAGGATTATCCCCAATTTAGACAGATCGAAAACCTCGCATTATTACTAAATTTACAAACATAACTATTAAGAATTATGTTTATAAACCAAAAGTAAAAGCGTAGATTATCGCCTGAACAAAAACAAACATTTTTCAGTTTTCATCTACCTTCACTTCCCACATTCTTGCTGTAGCCGTCGGCTACTATGTGCAGAATGCTGTGAAGAAGGGGGGGGGGTAAGATGTTTTAAAATAAACAAGTTTATTTTAAAAAATAAGCTGAATGCATGCAGTTTTATCAAAAAATAACAAAAATAGTCGGGATGTAAATATTATTCAAAAAGAAGTGTATTTGCATTTGATCCCAAACCTGTTACATTTATTTATTAATGTAACAGATCAATTTATTGATAAAAAGCCAAAAAATGTTTGCGGAGAAACCAAATTCCTCGACGCGTTTCGATGGTTGGTTAAGCCATCTCTTCAGGAGGATTATCCCCAATTTAGACAGATCGAAAACCTCGCATTATTACTAAATTTACAAACATAACTATTAAGAATTATGTTTATAAACCAAAAGTAAAAGCGTAGATTATCGCCTGAACAAAAAACAAACATTTTTCAGTTTTCATCTACCTTCACTTCCCACATTCTTGCTGTAGCCGTCGGCTACTATGTGCAGAATGCTGTGAAGAAGGGGGGGGGGGTAAGATGTTTTAAAATAAACAAGTTTATTTTAAAAAATAAGCTGAATGCATGCAGTTTTATCAAAAAATAACAAAATAGTCGGGATGTAAATATTATTCAAAAAGAAGTGTATTTGCATTTGATCCCAAACCTGTTACATTTATTTATTAATGTAACAGATCAATTTATTGATAAAAAGCCAAAAAATGTTTGCGGATAAATTGATCTGTTACATTAATAAATAAATGTAACAGGTTTGGGATCAAATGCAAATACACTTCTTTTTGAATAATATTTACATCCCGACTATTTTGTTATTTTTTGATAAAACTGCATGCATTCAGCTTATTTTTTAAAATAAACTTGTTTATTTTAAAACATCTTACCCCCCCCCCTTCTTCACAGCATTCTGCACATAGTAGCCGACGGCTACAGCAAGAATGTGGGAAGTGAAGGTAGATGAAAACTGAAAAATGTTTGTTTTTGTTCAGGCGATAATCTACGCTTTTACTTTTGGTTTATAAACATAATTCTTAATAGTTATGTTTGTAAATTTAGTAATAATGCGAGGTTTTCGATCTGTCTAAATTGGGGATAATCCTCCTGAAGAGATGGCTTAACCAACCATCGAAACGCGTCGAGGAATTTGGTTTCTCCGCAAACATTTTTTGGCTTTTTATCAATAAATTGATCTGTTACATTAATAAATAAATGTAACAGGTTTGGGATCAAATGCAAATACACTTCTTTTTGAATAATATTTACATCCCGACTATTTTGTTATTTTTTGATAAAACTGCATGCATTCAGCTTATTTTTTAAAATAAACTTGTTTATTTTAAAACATCTTACCCCCCCCCCTTCTTCACAGCATTCTGCACATAGTAGCCGACGGCTACAGCAAGAATGTGGGAAGTGAAGGTAGATGAAAACTGAAAAATGTTTGTTTTTGTTCAGGCGATAATCTACGCTTTTACTTTTGGTTTATAAACATAATTCTTAATAGTTATGTTTGTAAATTTAGTAATAATGCGAGGTTTTCGATCTGTCTAAATTGGGGATAATCCTCCTGAAGAGATGGCTTAACCAACCATCGAAACGCGTCGAGGAATTTGGTTTCTCCGCAAACATTTTTTGGCTTTTTATCAATAAATTGATCTGTTACATTAATAAATAAATGTAACAGGTTTGGGATCAAATGCAAATACACTTCTTTTTGAATAATATTTACATCCCGACTATTTTGTTATTTTTTGATAAAACTGCATGCATTCAGCTTATTTTTTAAAATAAACTTGTTTATTTTAAAACATCTTACCCCCCCCCCTTCTTCACAGCATTCTGCACATAGTAGCCGACGGCTACAGCAAGAATGTGGGAAGTGAAGGTAGATGAAAACTGAAAAATGTTTGTTTTTGTTCAGGCGATAATCTACGCTTTTACTTTTGGTTTATAAACATAATTCTTAATAGTTATGTTTGTAAATTTAGTAATAATGCGAGGTTTTCGATCTGTCTAAATTGGGGATAATCCTCCTGAAGAGATGGCTTAACCAACCATCGAAACGCGTCGAGGAATTTGGTTTCTCCGCAAACATTTTTTGGCTTTTTATCAATAAATTGATCTGTTACATTAATAAATAAATGTAACAGGTTTGGGATCAAATGCAAATACACTTCTTTTTGAATAATATTTACATCCCGACTATTTTGTTATTTTTTGATAAAACTGCATGCATTCAGCTTATTTTTTAAAATAAACTTGTTTATTTTAAAACATCTTACCCCCCCCCCTTCTTCACAGCATTCTGCACATAGTAGCCGACGGCTACAGCAAGAATGTGGGAAGTGAAGGTAGATGAAAACTGAAAAATGTTTGTTTTTGTTCAGGCGATAATCTACGCTTTTACTTTTGGTTTATAAACATAATTCTTAATAGTTATGTTTGTAAATTTAGTAATAATGCGAGGTTTTCGATCTGTCTAAATTGGGGATAATCCTCCTGAAGAGATGGCTTAACCAACCATCGAAACGCGTCGAGGAATTTGGTTTCTCCGCAAACATTTTTTGGCTTTTTATCAATAAATTGATCTGTTACATTAATAAATAAATGTAACAGGTTTGGGATCAAATGCAAATACACTTCTTTTTGAAGTTCGCTATTTTTGATAGGAGATTTTGCAAAATTACACATTATTTTATAGGAAACTCTAATACTGCTACAGTCCGCGTGAGTCGCACATAAATTTATGGATTTTGTCTAGAATAAGACTCGACCGATAATGTAGTGTTCAGCAGAGATATTTCGGTGTTGCCGTATTGTGTTGTGCGAGATACTTGTTTATCTAATGTCGGCTATTTTATCATGTTCATAAACCACACGTTATTGGTTGAAAAACATAGTAAAGAAAACCTCTTTTGCCAATAAAGTTTTTGTGCGAAAAAAGTTTCTTTGTGGGAACACAATATAATTGAATATCAAAACAATGGTCGTCAACAATATAATAATACACTCACTTGCATAAATATGTATCCAACTATTAAATATAAAAAGTTATGACGTGTAGTTTAATATTGAATTAAAACAAAATTATCAAATATACTTTATACAAGTTCTTTATAGCATTGCGATCTGGAACCTTTTGGACTTTGTATGTCTTCAGTCCAGCATAAGCTTTGACTCTATGTGCAAAATTCGTAGAACATTTCACCGTACGAGCTGCTTTTCTTAAAGAAGTGTTAGGCGCTCTTCGAAAGAGTCGCTCGACTTCTTTTGCCTTACCAATATCTGTACGACCTTTTTTCCTCCCTGATCCAGGTTTTCTTTCAATGCTCAGGTTTTCCTTATACCGTCTGATGGCATTAGAAACCGTTCGAGGGTCAACTTTCAAATTTTTAGCTATTTTTTTAAAAGTCCATGACGGATTTTTTTGAAAAGTTTTAATTATATTTTCACGAACTTTTTTTCGCAGTCTATTTTGATTGAAATAACTTTTGAAAATTAATAATTTCTAAAATAATAGTATCTGACATATCTATAGAAACTAACTTGATCAAAAAATAAATTATTTCTTGCACTATGGATAAATTTTGTCTAAAATAGTAAATGCATATTTTTTTTAGAACACTCTTTAATATAGGGGCAAAATATGATCATTGTAAATATTGAAATGGAATTTTGTCCATTATATTATATTGATTTTCTACACAATTCTCTTTTACCGTATATACTTATTAATTTATAACCGTTTTTAACTTATTTTTTTAATTTTTGTTGGGTAATTGCAATATAAAATTAATTATATAATTTTTTTAGTATCAATTTTAAGCAAAATTGCGATGTTCTTTGAGAAAAATAGCTATAAAAGCTAAAGTAAGCCACAAAACACAATATTTATAACATATTTTAATTATATACAAAAGTAGCTAATAATATTCACAAATTGTTTTAAAAAAATTGTTAAAAAGTAACTAAAAACATACATTATCTTTACTTCTAATTTTATTACATTGACTAAATATCAAGCCCTTCGATTTAAATAATCGTAAACTACATTCCGTTGATTATCTCTTTAACTATTGGAGATAGCGTAGTAAAGTAAGCAAATTTTTCTTTCTTTCTTAAATAGTTTTCAAACATGTAAAAATCTTTTCGATAGGTTTATATTTGCGAAAGTTAAACTGACCAATAGGTTTTACATACAATGGTGCTCAACTTTGGGCCAATGTATAGGCCACTGTTCTAAAAACAGACATGGTTTTAAAAATTGGTCTAAAACTCTAACTACACATTGGCCGATTTCTGCGTATTGCGCCACAATCCAGGGAGTAGTTTTAAAGTTATTGAAGTAAAACTAAAAAACTTCAAATACAATTCTTTGCACTATAACTTCTAAACAATTTGGACAAAATTTAATTAGTTTGTCGAAAGTAGCAAACTAACAAAGAACAAACATGTTATGCACCAAGAGTTTAAAAGTTTTTGTCGTTTACGATCAATATTTTTCCTGTCGCTTGTGATTCGGTCTACTGCTAACTAATTTTGCCTGTTAAGTTCTTATTTTTTATCAGAATTTGACCAGAGATATCTCTTTTGAAAGTGGTTGGAATCATATATTTAATGACCGCATGTTTTCAGAATTCACATTTTTTTGTTACAAATTTATCAAGCACCATTTTATTTGGATCTTGTTTGATGTTGGTACATTTAGAAAAAAATTAGAGCAATTACTCCTGAAAGAGTTGCGGAACATTGTAGAACTACATTTTCAGTCAAACAATGGAATCGTAAGTAACATAAAAATAGCGCAATCTTTTAAATTAATTCAGAAGCAAAGAAGTCGTAGGAGAAACATTGTTACTATAACCCCAGAGTTTAATTTGTTCACAATTTACATATATATATATATATAGTACCTGGTAGACCGAGCCTTGCTCGGAGCTTTATGATAAGCATTTTGAGGAAAATTTTAAAGTTTTTATATATTTTATATTATAAAGTGCTAAAATAAATTTAGAGGAAAGACATTGTAGAAACATTCAGTTAATTTTGAATTATTTGATTTATTTTGTCCGACCACACATAGTTTGCATAGTTTACAGTTTAACTCATTTTGAATAATTTTGGAAATTATTCATATCAACAGAAACCTCTGTCGACTCATGCGCAACTTACGATTTAATTCATTTTGAGTAGTTTTCTGTGGCGCCACCTGTCGGACTTTGCTTATTCCAATTCATAAACCTTCTTCGGCTTATCCGTAACAACTTTGCTGAAGATTATAGCATGATTAAATGTACAGCATACGATTAAATTGACTTTGAGTAAATTTCAGTAGCGCCACCTGTCGAAATTTCTTCATACCAACTAAGAAACCTTCGTCGGCTCATGTGCAACAACTTTGCTAAAGATTGTAGCATGATTAAATGTACAGATTACGATTAAATTGACTTTGAGTAAGTTTCTGTAGCGCCACCTGTCGGAAATTATTCATACCAACTAAAAAGCCTTCGTCGGCTCATGCGCTACAACTTTGCTAAAGATCATAGCATGATCAAATGTACAGTTTACGATTTAATTAATTTTTAGTAATTTTCAGTGGCGCCATCTGTCGGAAATTAGTCTTATCAACTTTAGAACCTTCGCCGGCTTATCCGCAACATCTTCGCTAAAGAGCATAACACAATCAAATTCACAGTTTACTATTTTATAAAGAACATACATACAGACAAACATTCATTTGTTTAAAATAATACTAATTTTTCCTCCTTTTTATTCCCTAATTTCTAAAAGTTCCATATGTATATTTGGTACTTTTTTGGTGCCAATTGAATTCGGTACATTTTTTTAAAACGCATTTAACATAATGTATAATGTTCCTATTCATATTACTTTGGAGATGTTAAGTTATCATTTTATCCCTTTTTTACCCATTTTGGCTCCAAAATCAAAAAAAGTATCAAATACGTGTTTCATGTTTTTTTTACATCTATTGATTGCAGTACCAAGTTTCTTTCTATATTCTTTAGTTTAAAATATAAGAGTGGGTTAAAAAGGTGCCAAAAAAACTATTTTCACCCTTTTTTACCCCCTATCGGACATAGTTTCAAAAAAGTACCAAACACCTGTCCGCTTATTTTCAAAGCTGTTTAAAACGTAATTTTAATTTTGTTTCTATACCTATTACTTTAGGAGACATAGCGTTTTCGATTTTTTCCCCTTTTTACCCTCTTAGAGGTAAAAGTTCCAAAAGTCCCTTCTTCTTCGACCTATACATCAAAAAAGATACCCAATGTCCAAATTTTATCAAAATCGTTAGAGCCGTTTTCGATATAGCCATTCTATATATATATATATATATATATATATATATATACTAGCTTTATAACCCGCTACTTCGTTAGCGGCACCATTTGAATTGACAAAGTTACAAAATTTACCAAAATAACTTTTTCACTTATTTATCAATTCCGATATAAATTAAATTAAATACTTATTGGTTCTTAAGATACATATAGGACAAAATAAGTACCTACCCTCTACATTTTAAAAAAAGTACTACACCCGCCTCCCTTATTTTTGTAGCTGACCCAATTTTGATTGCTAACCCAATTTAAATCTTGTTCTTGTCGCTTTTGATTTTGAATATTTTACAAAAGTTTCCTTTTTTACCCGTTGTTTACCCCTGATCAGCCAAATTAAAAAAAAAATCCGGAGATATGTCCTAATATTTTTATTGCTGATCATAACTCCATTTTTGTTAATTGAAAAAAATACCAAACATCTGTCACATATGTATTTCTTCAATGTCAATAGAACAGTCCATAAATCATTGATTTAAATATTTATTATTTTATTGATTTAAACAACATGCACAGTTTAAAAGGAAAAAACCTATCTTTAAATTTTTGACCCGTTTTTGTTATTTTCGATTGCGGTATAAATTTTGTTTCTATAATAATTGATTCAAAAATTATATATGGGTCAAAAAAGTACCAAAATTTAGTTTTTATCCTTTTTATTCCCTATTTTTAGCTCATTTACGAAAAGTACCTACTAAAAACATGACTTTTTATTTTTCTATTCGATCTAAATCCAATTTAAATTTTTTTTCTGTCGATATTAGTATCAGAGATATAACTTTACTAATGTTTTTATTTTCTACCCTATTTTAACCCCAAAACTGTTTAATTTGCAAAAAGTACTGAAAAGTCCCTTAATTTTTAGGGCTGACCTTAGACCATTTTAGCGTTTGTTTCCATCCATTAGGTTTAGAAGACATAATGTTATCGATTTTTCCCTTTTTTACCCCTTTGATTGACACATCTCTAATTTATACTTCTGACTTCATTAGCTTAAATGAATATTTTCCCGTTTTCACCTTTTGGAACCCCATTTATCGTTAAAGTACCAAGCACATGTTTAATATTTTGTTAATACTTATTGATTGTGGCATAAAGTGAGTCTTTATGTTTATAAGTTCAAAAGATACGTATGGGTTAAAAAAAAAGTACAAAAATATAGTTTTTACCCTTTTTGCCCTTATTAGTGCCATTTCCAAAAAAAGTACACAACACATGTCCCTTTCATTTTCTAGCCGATTATATGATTTATTCATTTTCTAGCCTGTTTTAACCATAAGCGGCCAAATTAAAAAAAAAATACCGAACCCGTGTCCTTTAATTTTTAATGCTGATCATAGACGAATTTAATCTTTGTTTCTATCACTTTTGATTTATGAGATATTACGTTACCGATGTTCCCCCTTTTTACTCCAAAAATTAAAAAAAGGATTTTTAATATTTTTTTAAACTTCAATGTCTTATACTTCTGCAATGTGAATAGACCTGTCTGTAAATTATACTTCTGGCTTTATTTGTTTAAATAATATTCATAGTTTTTACTCTTTTGTGCCTCATTTATCGTTAAAGCGCGAAGCACCTTCTTAATTTTTGTTAGTCCTTATCAATTGTGATGTAAATAGAGTATTTATGTTTATTAGTTCAAGAGATACTTATAGGGTTAATAAAGTACCAAAATACAATTTTTTCCCTTTTTCTCCCTTATTAGTTCCATTTCCAAAAAAGTACCAAACTCGTGTCCCCTTTTTTTGCAAGATGATCCAAATCCAATTTCAACTTTGTTTCTAACGATGTAAATTTCGGAGATATGATGTTACTAATTTATCCATTTTCTTTTTCAATTTTTTTCAATTTACTTTTTCAATATGAATCCACCCGTCTGTAAATTATAGTTCTGGCTTCATTAATTAAAAACCTACCCTTGAATATTTCCCAGTTTTTATCTTTTTTGCCTCAATTATAGTAAAAGTACCAAATACGTGTCTAATAATTCTTTGTTACTTATCAATTGTGACGTTTACTGTTTCTCTATGTTTGTTATTTCAAAAGATACGTATGGGTTCCAAAAAAGTACCAAAATATAGTTTTTGCCCTTTTTTACCCTTATTAGTACCATATTCAAAAAAGTACCAAATACGTTTCTCGTTTTTTTTCAGCCCATCCGAAGCAAATTTCAACTCTATTCCTATCGTTTTGAATTTCGGAGATATGACGTTACTAATATTTCCCATTTTTTCCCTGTTTTAACCCCAAAACGGCCGAATTAAAGAAAAAAGTACCGAATACATGTCCCTTAATTTAAAGTGCCGATTTCAGACCGATTTAGTTGTTGTTTCTATCATTTTTGGCTAAGAAGATATATTTTTACCGATTTCTACCCCCAAAGTACCAGACACTTATTTTACTTTTTTCAGTGTCAATTTACCAGCCAATAAATTATGCTTCTGGCTTCATTAGCCGAAAAGATATTCTTAGCTAAAAAGCAAAAAACCTACTCTTGAATATTTTCCTTTTTTTTACCCTTTCGTCCCACATTAATCGCAAAAGTACCAAATACGTGTTTAATAGTTTTTTAATGCCTATCAGTTCTATGTTTATTAGTTCAAAAGATATATACGGGTTAAAAAAGTACCAAAATATAGTTTTTACCATTTTTTATTCTTATTAGTACCATTTTTGAAATAGTACCAAATACGTGACCATTTATTTTTTTATCCGATTCAAATCCAATTTAAACTTCTTTGCATCGGTGTTAGTTTCGGAGATATGATGTTACTAATTTCTCCCTTTTCTACCCTGTTTTACCCTTTAAAAGGTCGAATTTCAAAAAAGTACCGAACACGTGTCCCTTAATTTTTAGTGCTGATCTCAGACTAATTTAGTTTTTGTTTCTATCACTTTTGATTTAGAAGATATATTTTTACCCCCAAAATTAAAAAAAGTACCAAAAATGTATTTTATTTTTTCTTTGTCAATCGACCAGTCAATAAATTATACTTCTGGCTTCATTAGCCTAAAAGATATCCATAGCTAAAAACAAAAAACCTACCCTTAAATATTTTCCCTTTTTTACCCTTTTGTACCCCATTAATCGCAAAAGTACCAAATACGTATTTAATTGTTTTTTAATATCTATCTGTTGCGATATAAATTATGTTTCTATGTTTATTAGTTCAAAAGATACATATTAGTTGAAAAAAGTACCAAAATATAGTTTTTACCCTTTTTTATCCTTATTAATGCCATTTCCAAAAAAGTACCAAGCACGTGTCTCCTTATTTTCCTAGCCGATTCAAATCCAATTTGAACTTTGTTTGCATCGATGTTGGTTTCGGAGATATGATGTTACTAATTTCTCTCTTTTCTACCCTGTTTTACCTTCTAAGAGGTTGAACTTAAAAAAAGTACCGAACATGTGTTCCTTAATTTTAAGTGCCAATCTCAGACCAATTTAGTTTTTGTTTCTATCACTTTTGGTTTAGAAGATATACTTTACCGATTTTTACCCCCAAAATTAAAAAAAAAGTACCAAACACGTAGCTTATTTCTTTTCAATGTAAATCTACCAGTCAATAAATTATACTTCTAACTTCATTAGCCTAAAAGATATCCATGGCTAAAAAGCAAAAAACCTATCCTTGAACATATTCCCTTTTTTAGCCTTTTGTACCCCATTAATCGCAAAAGTGCCAAATACGTATTTAGTTCTTTTTTAATATCTATCGGT
This sequence comes from Stomorhina lunata, assembly GCA_933228675.1. Classification (NCBI taxonomy): domain Eukaryota; kingdom Metazoa; phylum Arthropoda; class Insecta; order Diptera; family Rhiniidae; genus Stomorhina; species Stomorhina lunata. Next base: position 54,877,444 of record OW121744.1, read on the forward strand.
TGCGATATAAAATATGTTTCTATGTTTATTAGTTCAAAAGATACATATGGGTTAAAAAAAGTACCAAAATATAGTTTTTACCCTTTTTTATCCTTATTGGTGCCATTTTCAAAAAAGTACTAAACACGTGTCCCCTTATTTTTCTAGCCGATTTACATCCAATTTCAACTTTGTTTCTATCTGTATTGGTTTCGGAGATATGATGTTACTGATTTCTCCCTTTTCTACCCTGTTTTACCTTCTAGGAGGTTGAATTTCATAAAAGTACCGAACACGTGTCCCTTGGTTTTAAGTGCCGATCTCAGACCAATTTAGCTTTTGTTTCTATCACTTTTGGTTTAGAAGATATACTTTACAGATTTTTACCCCCAAAATTAAAAAAAAAGTACCAAACTCGTGGTTTATTTTTTTCAATGTCCATCGACCAGTCAATAAATTATACTTCTGGCTCCATTAGCCTTAAAGATATCCATGGCTAAAAACCAAAAAACCTATCCTTGAATATTTTCCCTTTTTTTACCCTTTTGTACCCCATTAATCGCAAAAGTACCAAATACGTATTTAGTTCTTTTTTAATATCTATCGGTTGCGATATAAAATGTGTTTCTATGTTTATTAGTTCAAAAGATACATATGGGTTAAAAAAAGTACCAAAATATAGTTTTGCCCTTTTTTATCCTTATTAGTGCCATTTTCAAAAAAGTACCAAACACGTGTCCCCTTATTTTTGTAGGCGATTCAAATCCAATTTCAACTTTGTTTCTGTCTATGTTGGTTTCGGAGATATGATGTTACTAATTTCTCCCTTTTCTACCCTGTTTTGCCCGCTAGGTGGCCGATTTTGAAAAAAGTACCGAACACGTGTCCCTTAATTTTTAGTGCTAATCTCAAGCCAATTTAATTTTTGCTTCTAGCGCTGTTGGTTAAGGAGATATAATGTTACCGATTTTTCCCTTTTTTACCCTTTTAATTGAAAAAAGTACCAAACACGTATTTAATATTTTGTACTGGGCAATCGACCTCCCTATAAATTTTATTGGTAGCTTTATTGGTTCAAGTCAAATACAAAGAAAAAGAAAAATGGACCTACCCTAAATTTTTTTCCCCGCTTTTCCCCCTTTTTGAACCCTGAATCAAAAAAGTACCAAACACGTGTCTAATATTTTTTTCTTGTTTACCGGCTCCGTTTTGAATTTTGTTACTCTGTTGATTGGTTCAAAAGATACACATGGGTTTAAAAAAGTACCAACATTTTATTTTTACCCTTTTTACCCCCTATTTGTCCCATCTGCTAAAAAGTACCAAACACTTATCTACTTATTTTTGCAGCTGATCCCAACGCAATTTCAATTTTGGGCCTATGACGTTTACTTCCGGAGATACAGCATTACTAATTTTTCCCTTTTTTACCCCCTTAGAGGCCGAATTTCAAAAAATCCCGTCTTAGTGGATCTATGCTTTGAAAAAGGTACCCGCTGTCAAAATTTCAGCTCTCTAGCTTTAGCCGTTTGGGCTGTGCGATGATGAGTCAGTCAATCAGTCAGTCAGTCAGTCAGTCACGTTAGAGTTTTATATATATAGATAAGTTTTTTTTTTAATTTTAGCTTTAAACTTAAAAAAACATCAGAAATCCTATCTTTAAACGCGATACCAACTTTGTTTACAGTAATCAACACCTGTTTATTTTAATAATTGACATATAGATGGTGCTAAATTAAATAAAATGTTTTCTGAAAAAAGTAAAATTCATTTTAATATAGATATGTACATTAAAAAACGTAAATACTTATGTTTTTATTTATGTCTTTGAATTTATATGAAAAATAAAAGCTGAATCAAATTTTCCCAAAATTATTTGTTTACATAACTTATCGATTGTGATATAAATTAACTCTATGTTTGTAATTTAAAAGATACGTATGGGTTAAAAATGTACCACAATATAGTTTTAACACTTTTTACCCTTATGTAATGTTACCGATTTTTCCCCTTTTTACTACCAAAATTAAAGAAAAGTACCAAACACGTATTTTGTTTTTGTTCGATGTCAATCGACTTGTCTGTAAATTATACTTTTGGCTTCGTTAGCTTGCATGAATTCATAGTTTTAAAACAAAAAAATATTTTCCTTGAATATTTCTCCATTTTCTACGTGTGTCTTAATTTTTAGTGTTGTGATCTCAGGTTTAGAAGATATAACTTTACTTATTTTCCCTTTTTTACCCCAAAAATTAAAAAAAGTACGAAACACGTATTTTATTTTTCTTCAACCTACCATTGAATATTTTCCCGTTTTTACCCTTTTGTATCTAATTTATCGTAAAAGTACCAAATACTTGTTTAATATTTTTTAATGCTAATCGATTATGATGCAAATTGAGTCTCCATGTTTGTTAGTTCAAAAAAAGTACCAAAAAATTTATTTTTTACCCTTTTAGTGCCATTTTTAAAAAAGTACTAAATACATGACCCCTTATTTTTCCAGCCGATCAATATCAAATTTTAACTTTATCCGCTCTAGTTTCGGAGATATGATTTTGCTAATCTTTCCCTTTTCTGTCCTGTTTTAACCTCAAAACGGCCGAAATTGTAAAAAGTACCAAATACGTTTCATTTAATTTTTAGCACTTATCTCACGACAATTTTGTTTTTATCGCTTTTAGTGTAGAAGATATAATGTAACCAATTTTTCCCGTTTTTATCCCCTCAATTGAATAAAGTACCAAACACGTATTTTATTTTTCTTGAATGTGAATTGACCCGTCTGCAAATTATACTTCTGGTTTCATTAGCTTAAATGAAATTCATAGTTATAAATAAAAAACCTACCCTTGAATATTTTCCCGTTTTTATCTTTTTGTACCTAATTTATTGCAAAAGTACCAAGCACATGTCTAAAATTTCTTTATAACTTATCGTTTACATTTAATACTACCATTTATTAATACCATTTTCAAAAAAATTCCAAATGCGTTTTTCCTTATTTTTCCATCCGATCCAAATGAAATTTCAACTTTGTTCCTATCGCCTCTTTTTTCGGAGATATGAACTTAAAATTTTTTCCCTTTTTTGCCCTGTATTAACCGATTTTAGAAAAAGTACCGAATATTGAATATTTTCCCTTCTTTACCCTTTTGTACCCCATTAATCGCAAAATTACTAAATACGCGTTTAATAGTTTTTTAATACCTATCGGTTGCGATATAAATTATGTTTCTATGTTTATTAGTTCAAAAGATACATATGGGTTAAAAAAAAGTACCAAAGTATAGTTTTTACCCTTTTTTATCCTTATTAAAGCCATTTTCAAAAAAGTATCAAACACGTGTCTATTTATTTTTTTAGCCGATCCAATTTCAACTTTGTCTTTATCGAAGTGGGTTTCGGAGATATGATACTAATTTCTCCCTTTTTTACTTTTAAGAATTCGAATTTCAAAAAAGTACCGAACACGTGTCCCTTAATTTTAAGTGCCAATCTCAAACCAATTAAGTTTTTGTTTCTATCACTTTTGGATAAGAATATATATTTTTACCGATTTTTACCCCCAAAATTAAAAAAAGTACCAAACACATATTTTAATTTTCTTCAATGTTAATCGATCAGTCAATTAATTATACTTCTGGCTTTATTAGCCTAAAAGGTATCTATAGCTAAAAGGCAAAAAACCTACTCTTGAATATTTTCCCTTTTTTCACCCTTTTTTACCCCATTAATCGCAAAAGTACCAAATACGTATTTCATTGTTTTTTAATACCTATCGGTGGCGATATAAATTATGTTTCTATGTTTATTAGTTCAAAAGGTACATATGGGTTAAAAAAAAGTACCAAAATATAGTTTTTACCCTTTTTTATCCTTATTAGTGCCATTTCCAAAAAAGTACCAAAAACGTGTCCTCTTATTTTCCTAGCCGATTCAAATCCAATTGAAACTTTGTTTCTATCTATGTTGATTTCGGAGATATGATGTTACTAATTTCTCCCTTTTCTACCCTTTTTTACCCCGTAGACAACCGAATTTCAAAAAAGTACCGAACACGTGTCCCTTAATTTTAAGTGTCAATCTCAAACCAATTTAGTTTTTGTTTCTACCACTTTTGGTTAAGAAGATATATTTTTACCGATTTTTACCCCCAAGATTAAAAAAAAGTACCAAACACGTATTTTATTTTTTTTCAATGTTAATCGACCAGTCAATAAATTATACCTCTGGCTTCATTAGCCTTAAAGATATCCATAGCTAAAAGGCAAAAAACCTACCCTTGAATATTTTCACTTTTTTCACCCTTTTTTACCTTATTAATCGCAAAAGTACCAAATATGTGTATAATTGTTTTTTAATACCTATCGGTTGCGATATAAATTATGTTTCTATGGTTATTAGTTCAAAAGATACATATGGGTTAAAAAAAGTACCAAAATATAGTTTTTACCCTTTTTCATTCTTATTAGTCCCATTTCCAAAAAAGTACCAAACACGTGTCCCTTTATTTGCCTAGCCGATTCAAATCCAATTTCAACTTTGTTTCTATCTATGTTGGTTTCGGAGATATGATGTTACTAATTTCTCCCTTTTCTACCCTTTTTTACCCCCTAGACGGCCGAATTTCAAAAAAGTACCGAACACGTGTCCCTTAATTTTAAGTGTCAATCTCAGACCAATTTGGTTTTTGTTTCTACCACTTTTGGTTTAGAAGATATATTTTTACCCCCAAGATTAAAAAAAGTACCAAACACGTGTTTTATTTTTTTCAATGTTAATCGACCAGTAAATAAAATATACTTCTGGCTTCATTAGCCTAAAAGATATCCATAGCTAAAAGGCAAAAAACCTACCATTGAATATTTTCACTTTTTTCACCCTTTTTTACCCCATTAATCGCAAAAGTACCAAATATGTATTTAATTGTTTTTTAATATCTATCGGTTGCGATATAAATTATGTTTCTATGTTTATTAGTTCAAAAGATACATATGGGTTAAAAAAAGTATCAAAATATAGTTTTTACCCATTTTTGTCCTTATTAGTACCATTTCCAAAAAAGTACTTAACACGTGTCCCCTTATTTTCCTAGTCGATTCAAATCCAATTTCAACTTTGTTTCTATCTGTGTTGGTTTCAGAGATATGATGTTACTAATTTCTCCCTTTTCTACCCTGTTTTACCCCCTAGGCGGATGAATTTCGAAAAAGTACCGAATACGTGTCCCTTAATTTTAAGTGCCAATCTCAGACCAATTTAGTTTTTGTTTCTATCACTTTTGGTTTAGAAGATATATTTTTACCAATTTTTACCCCCAAAATTGAAAAAAGTACCAAACACGTATTTTATTTCTTTTCAATGTTAATCGACCAGTCAATAAATTATACTTCTGGCTTCATTAGCCTTAAAGATATCCATAGTTAAAAAGCAAAAAACCTACCCTTGAATATTTTCCCCTTTTTCACCCTTTTGTACCCCATTAATCGCAAAAGTACCAAATACGTGTTTAATTTTTTTTTAACACCTATCGGTTGCGATATAAATTATGTTTCTATATTTATTAGTTCAAAAGATACATATGGGTTAAAAAAAGTACCAAAATATAGTTTTTACCTTTTTTCATTCTTATTAGTGCCATTTCCAAAAAAGTACCAAACACGTGTCCCCTTATTTGCCTAGCCGATTCAAATCCAATTTAAACTTTGTTTCTATCTATGTTGGTTTCAGAGATATGATGTTACTAATTTCTCCCTTTTCTACCCTGTTTTACCCCCTAGGCGGCTGAATTTCGAAAAAGTACCGAACACGTGTCCCTTAATTTTAAGTGCCAATCTCAGACCAATTTAGTTTTTGTTTCTATCACTTTTGGTTTAGAAGATATATTTTTACCGATTTTTACCCCCAAAATTTAAAAAAGTACCAAATACGTATTTTAGGGTTTTTTAATGTCAATCGACCAGTCAATGAATTGTGCTTTTAGCTTCATTAGCCTAAAAGATATTCAACGCTGAAAGGCAAAAAACCTACCCTTGAATATTTTCCCTTTTTTTACCCTTTTGTACCCCATAAATCGCAAAAGTACCAAATACGTATTTAATAGTTTTTTAATACCTATCGGTTGCGATATAAATTATCTTTCTATGTTTATTAATTCAAAAGATACATATGGGTTTAAAAAAGTACCAAAATATAGTTTTTACCCTTTTTTATCCTTATTAGTGCCATTTTCAAAAAAGTACCAAACACGTATCCATTTATTTTTTTAGCCGATCAAAATCCAATTTCAACTTTGTTTGCATCGATGTTGGTTTCGGAGATATGATGTTACTAATTTCTCCCTTTTCTACCCTTTTTTGCCCCCTAGGCGGCCGAATTTCAAAAAAGTACCGAACACGTGTCCCTTAATTTTTAGTGCGAATCTTAAACCAATTTAATCTTCGCTTCTATCGCTTTTGGTTTAGGAGATATAATATTACCGATTTTTCCCTTTTTTACCCTCTAAATTGAAAAAAGTACCAAACACGTATTTGATGCTTTGGACTTGGTAATCGACTTCTTTATAAATTTTATTTGTAGCTTTATTGGTTCAAGTGAAATACAAAGAAAAAGAAAAATGGACCTACCCTAAATTTTGTTTCCCCGTTTTTATCCCTTTTTGCCCTCTAAATCAAAAAAGTACCAAACACGTGTCTAATATTTTTTTCTTGTTTACCGTCTCCGTTTTGAATTTTGTTACTATGTTGATTGGTTCAAAAGATACACATGGGTTAAAAAAAGTACCAACATTTTATTTTTACCCTTTTTACCCCCTATTTGTCCCACCTGATAAAAAGTACCAAACACGTGTCTACTTATTTTTGCAGCGGATCCCAACGCAGTTTCAACTTTGGTCCTACGACGTTCACTTTCGGAGATACAGCATTACTAATTTTTCCCTTTTTTACCCCTTTTTACCCCCTTAGCGGCCGAATTTCCAAAAATCCCTTCTTAGTGGATCTATACGTTGAAAAAGGTACCCGGTGTCAAAATTTCAGCTCTCTAGCTTTAGCCGTTTGGGCTGTGCGATGATGAGTCAGTCAGTCAGTCAGTCAGTCAGTCAGTCAGTCACGTTAGAGTTTTATATATATAGATAATTATTGCTCGTTTAAGAATATAAATATATATATATATATATATATATATATATATATATATAAATATATATATATATATATATATATATATATATATATATATATATATATATATATATATAGCAAATGCATAGTTACAAAAGTTTTCCATAGCCTAATACTCAATAACCAGTGGCTAGCTGAGGTGAACCGACGCTTTTTTATACCCACCATCAAAAAGAATGGGGGGTATATAGAGATTGTCATTCCGTTTGTAATTTCCTTCATATTGGCTCAAAAACCAAAAACTATATTTATTCTGAATCCTTATGAAATTCTAAGACGATTGAGCGATGTCCGTCTGTCTGTCTGTTGAAATCACGATAACGCCTAAACGAAAGGAGCTAGCTCACTAAAACTAAGTAAAAATATTCTTCATCTCTGAGAAAATTTTGGTATTGAAATTGGGCAAAATCGGTTCACATTTGACCATAGCTCCCGTATAACCTCGTCTAGTCTAATCGCTTATTTGTTAATAAATGACAAATTATAGCAGCTATGATGATAAAATTTGGTATATAGAAGTTTTACATTAGCCCTAGGCAGCGTGTAAAATTTCATCAAAATCGGTTCACATTTAGCCATAGCTCCCATACAAAAAACTTACGAAAACAGCCTAAATTCCACTTAAATGCCAATAAATTTAAAAGCGTTACAGATATAACCACTAAAGTTGGCACAAGAAAGTCCTATGTCAATGCCAGCCAGTGTGCAAAATTTTGTCACAATCGGTCACCATTTGAAATAGCTCCCATATAAAAAACTTACAAAAACACAAAAATTCAAAAAGAAAAGGGGATTTACGTCCGTCTGTCCGTCATATAATATCGTGAAACCTCCTTAATTACAAGAGCTAGTAAGACTTAATTAGGCACGAGGAAGGCTTATGTCAATGCCAGCCAGTGTGCAAAATTTTGTCACAATCGGTCAATATTTGACCATAGCTCCCATATAAAAAACTTATGGAAACACAAAAATACATAAAGAAAAGGATGTTTATGTCCTTCTGTCCTCAGATAAAAGCACGATAGCGCCTTAACGAAAAGAGCTAGAGGAACAAAATTTTACAAAAGTATTTTGGATATCTTGAAAAAGATGTGTGTTGAAAATGGATAAAATCGGTTCAAATTTAGTTAGAGCTCCCATATAACCCCGCCCCGGGAAACACATTAATGCTGATAAATTGAATACAATTGTAATAGCTATGACGACAATTTAAAATAGGGAAGTTTTATGCAATTTTTGATTAGTTTATCAAATTTTATAGGAATCAGTCCATATTTGACTTTAGCTTTCATATAAAAAACACTCACGGGAACCAAAAATTTTAGCAAACTCCAGTTAAAAGCTATTCAATTAGAAACTATGATAGCTATGGCCACTAAATTTTGCAAGAATAAGCTCTATATATATACCAGCCAGTGTGTAAAATTTTGTTACAATCGGTCAACATTTGGCTATAATTCTTATATGTATATATATTCATTATATTAAGATTGCACCTATGAAATTAGATAGGCATCAATCAATGTTCAGTCCAGACTTTATATATGATGAGTGCATTAGGAACTCCTAACGATATATATGGACCTGCCGTATTACTATTAACGTGTAACATGCCGTATTAAATAGTATACCAATAGACTTAGAATCACTTTCTGAGTCGATTTAGCGATGTCCGTCCGTCCGTCCGTCTGGCTGGACGGCTGGCTGGACCCCCATGTAAACCTTGTAATCAAACTACAGGTCGCAATTCTAAAGATAATTTGATAAAATTTGGCACAGATAATTTTTTTGATAATGGGACCATGGCTATTGAAATTAATCAAAATCGGTCCATTATTTATGGTATCTCCCATAGGTCCCACTTCCCGGAATTGCTATATTGGCCACAAATATCAATATTTTTTCATGAAATTTAAAACAGATACTGCTTATGTAAACTTAAATCACTGTACCAAATTTCATTTGACCATAGCTCCCATACAAACTCTTCTTCAAAAACGCACTAAATGAGACAAAAAATCACTAAAACGCTCGTAAATCTAAAGATAATGAAAATTTTGAGTGTATTTTTTGCATATATAATTTTTGTAACAACTGTAATCAATTTGCCAAATTTCGAGATAATCGGTCCACATTTGACCCTAGCTCTCATATAAGTCCAAATGACGGAAACAGGTTGAATATATACGTTTTGAGAAAATGTTTGTATGATGGCAAAATTTAGCAAATATTTGTCTTTATACAGGAAAAATAACACCTTTGACCTTAGTGGTGAAGGGTATCGTATGGTCGGCTTGACCATTCATAGCGCTTTCTTACCTATTTTTTAATATCTGTGTTTTATTTAAAATTTAAAAATTGCGTTCTAGTGTGTCCCAAACTTTAGTAGGATAATTTTTATTGCTTTAAAATTATTTAAGTATGGTCAGATATTGACTGATTCTGGCAAAATTTGATACTGAGTTTTTGACAAAAATAAAATTGTTAAGTTAATTTGAATTTTTTATTTACATACATAAGTTTATAAAAAGTAATAATTATTTAAAATAATATTTTCCCATCCAAAACCTTTAAGAAAAACTTTAAAGAATCTCTGAAATAAAAATAATGTTATTAATACCGATTTTTAGTTTTCCCCAAACAAACTTAAAACTCACTCTTTTTACTTTCATTCCATCCAACTTTAACTTGATTTTGTCTATTTAATGTCTTCACCCAATCGATTATTGGTTTATAGTATTCCAACAAAGCATCGGCACTTATATCGGGTTTATCCAAAACTTTAGCTATAACGTCATGCCAAGATTTTGAGGAACCCAAGGCCATCATGGCTCTATAAATTGATAATGTTTTCAATTAGTTATTGTATCAAAGGGGAATGTACTGAAAAGATGTGGAAAAACTTACTTTAAATCATTGCCTACGGCTTGATTTTTATAGAAATCGCAATTATGCAATTGACCAGTTTGACCTGCCTTGTGGCAGAAAGCTCTATAAAATTGATAACCCAAAATTTCTGAAACAAATTTCCTAGAAGAGATGAAAAGAGAATGCGTATTTAGTTAATAATTAATAAAATATTTGTATATATATAATTAAAAGTTGATAATTCAGACTATACTACATTTTAAAATTATACATATATTAAATTTTCTTTCAGTGATTTTGCGCCTAAATTCTAACATTTTTTCGTAAGAGAAGTAACACTCAGGCAAATACTGCAAATACTGTGTATAAAGAATTGGGTTACCTTCTTTGGAAAGGAAATAGTATTTATTTGCGCCATTTGTTGTTGTTTAGACGCATTGTGTAAGATTTTTGTTCTACAGCCCATTTTATTTAATTTACATCGACGGCGTGTTATTGCTGTAGGCTTACCGATGGAGGATGTTGTAGTAATTAATGATTTTAATAGAAATTAAAAATAACAGAACCGCCGTGGTATAGCAGGTTAGTCATCCGCCTAGCATACCAGAGGTCCCAAGTTCGATCCCCGGCCAGACTCATTTGAAAAAAATAAATTTTCAAAAAAAAGCGGCGGTTCACCTCATAACTCAGCTAGCCACTGGTTATTGAGTATTAGGCTATGAAAAACTTCTTTAACTAATGCTTCTGCCGTTCGGATCCAGAGTTAAAACGTAGGCCCCTTTTAATAAGTATAAAAATATCGGATGATTTGGATGAAGCTCATTGTTTGAGAGAAGTACCCCTTGTTCCAATTGGAATGTTGTCGGGGAATTATATATATAATAATAACAGAAACTGATGTTGCCGTGGTCAGGGATCGAACCCAGGCTCAATATGACATGTTATGCTTAGTAGTCTACGTGCTAACGAACTAAGCCACATCACAACCTTAATTTAAAAGTTTCGAATCTAAATTTTAAGAAATACTTCTGAAACTACTTACTTGGTCTGATGATTTTGCTCCAAATCCAAATAGAACTTATAGGGAAAATCAATAGAACCTTCCTCACGATCCGAAGGAGGTTCAGTTCCCACATAGGTTTGCATCAATTTCCAATAATGCTTATTCGCTCCCTCCATATCGACAGTATTATTCAGCAGGTCATGAACCACTTTACTGTGAACGAAATACAAGGGGACATTCAAAATCGTATGAATACCCATGCGGAAAAGACGATTCATCATGGTCTTGTCGGTAAAAGTAAAATCCTTGGCCAGACCAATGGCCTGTAAATGCTTGGGAGTACAAGCCGACAAGATAACAGCTTCACCCACAGGATATTCCAGATCATAGGAGTTAAAGAAATAGGCGGATAGATTCTTCTTTTCCTCGGCATAATGTATGCGACTGATATAGCCGTGCATTTGCATGAATTTCTTGAAATCCACTTTGGGACAATATTTCATATAGACTTTGGGTGTCAAATCGAAAATATCGGCACGACAATCACCCATATTTGTGGACTCGTCATGTTCTTTGAGCTGATCTTTAACAAACGTTTCATCAAGATCCGAGAAGCCCAAAGATTTGTAGAATTGTTGAGCCTCATTTAGGACTTTTTTGGCATCGTAGTTCTTGACAAAGCCATCATAAGGAGGCAATTCTTTGAAGGGAAAGTGAGACTCGATAATACTACCTTCCTTCCAGGCTTGCAATAGAACCTGCTGGAACAAATGATCGGGTATGGGACCATTGGAATCTACAACACTACGACCATATTTGTTAGTCAATTCATGGCGTACAAAGGCGTGCAGCTCTTGATAGGCGGGCTTAAGTTCATTCATGACCTTTTGCATTTCTTTGAGAAAGTTTTTGTTTTCATATTGACTATAGTAAAGTTCCAAAACGGGTTGTTCTAGGGAAAGTAAAATAATAATTAAAAATTGAAAAATATTCTTGTAAAGCTTTATTTTTTACCCGATATCTCAGCCGCCTTTTGTATACCCTCAATTGTGGTATAGAAATTTACCGAAGCCCATATGGAATTTCTTTCTCTCCATGTCTCCCAGTAATATTTCAATTCATCTGCATCGCTACTTGTCTCATAGATCCTCTGTATATCCGGATAATAGGCTATGGCACTATCATCTTGATTTGGCATATTTACCCCACCCATATAGGGTTCTATATCCTTATCCACCGATAAACTTGTCAAAGAGTTTAGGTTCAACAAAAACGAAGAGAAATAATCCTCTCCCAGCACAAACAAATTACCAACTTTGCGTAATTTTTTTAAAGCTCTTTTAAGTTGAGGATCTTTAATTTTACTCAAATCATATTCGGCCGCTTCTTGGGAAATCTGGACCAATTCTTGGGATATAGTCTTGACATTGTTGAGTTTCTTGAAAATCTCCTCAAAATCTTCATCATCTATGGAGGCATAGGTCTCGGCGGCTATTTTATTATAGAGATTGTAGTAACGATCACTGGCTTTGGTTACAAAGTTTCTAGCATCGGTTTCATTAGTGGGAGCAGCCAAAGAGATCTTAAAGGAAATTAATAAATAAATTTAAAACTATTTTAAGATTTGAGTTTAAAAGGTCCATTGCGATCTGTTCTAAATATAGTTTTCAATATTTAGATAAGATACTCTTTTAGTGACCCTAACTTACCTTGCAGATCAATGCTATCAACAGAGCTTGTATAAGCTTCATTTTTGAATTTTAAAACGTTTCTTCCTTTCGCAATCAGCTTAAAAATACAGCTCGGCGATGTTAAAGCTTTAAGATTCACTAGCAGACTGATCTTTAATGATCAGTTAATATAATTACAACCTACGAAAAGTGAAACTGATAAAGACACAATAAATTTTTTCAGAAAGTGACGCTCTAGTTCTTATCAGAATGAAAAAACAAAACAATTAAGAATTAATTAAAATAATCTTAATCTATTACAATAATTTTAAAAGAAATTGAGAGATCTTCATTAAACTCGTATTTGGCAGATCTTTATGTACGATCGTCCAATATATTCAAAGTTCTAGTTTTGAAAAGATATAAGTGGGATCTGTATCACTTTAAAGTTATTGCTTTTGACTTAGGTTGAAACTTTTGACCGTAATTGGCTATCCGGTATTTCAAAATACACAAAGTAAGTTAATTCGATCTTACTATGCACTACAAGGGGTACTATTTATGTTTCGGGAATATCAAATAATAACTTACTTACTTAAATGGCCTACATTTTCAAACTGTTAAGGTCAAAGACCGAGCATATTTTAGAATTCTATGGGCTTTGATCTTGTGAGCATATCCTCCGATTTCGTAGGCCAAACTTTAAATAGTTTTTATATACTTGGTCTTTCCATCGAAGTTTCGAACCACCTCTTCTAACATTACTGGGGCTGCACAATCGGCCCCTAAAGCAGGGAACCTCAGACGGAAGTTAAAACGATATATAATTGTCATTTTCCTATATAACAAATACCTGGGTCAATATCTACAAAAATCATCTAGACATGCATATCCTATATCATACGGTTTTAAAGATATTCGACTTTAAAACAAAAATGTTCAATTTTTGTCCCATACTAGACCGATTTTCTTACTAATATCTGATCTATATATAAAACAATTTTCTTGATTAAAAAAAAAGCAAATTTTAAATATGGGCAAATCCTGCGTGACGGACGATACATTTGTACGGATTTTGTTGCACTAAATTTGCACAGATTTCAGAGAATATTATCCCATCGATTGTGCCATCGAATGGCATTTGTTAATTTAGATATTTGTTTTGGGGGAAAAAGATATTCGCTTTTAAAGTGCTGTGACGGACGCTACAAAACATGGAAGTGACTTTTTTTTCAACACATGTTTCTGTAATTTTCATCAAATCGGTCATAGTAATAAAAAAATTGTAAATACAATAAAGATAGAGGAAAATCAGAGGTTTATAAAACAGCTTTTACAAAATATTTTAAAGTTTCCGGTTTCACGAAAAATCCATAAATGAACTGTTGCGGACGCTACGTGACGGGCGATACAGTTTTTACTTGAATGTGTTTTATTAGGAAAAAAATCATATTTCATATATTTTGTTACCGAATTCCTTCTCATGTTCGCGGTTAAAATGCGATTTTTGGGCACAATTTAATATTTATTTTACACTTTTTTAGTTTTACACTTTTTACATCTTATTTTTCGTCAAAAGAATGCTGCGGCTAGATGTTAGAGTGTCCCAAAAATAAAAAAACAAGTAAGAAAGTGCTATAGTCAGTCAAGCCCGACCATGCGATACCCTTCATCTCTAAGGTCAAAGGTGTTCTTTTTCCTGTATAAGGACAAAGATTTGCTAAATTTTGACATTATACAAACATTTTCTCAAAACTTATCTATTTAAGCTGTTTTTGTCATTTGAACTTATATGAGAGCAAGGGTCAATTGTGGACCGACAGTCTCGAAATTTGCCAAGTTGATTACAGTTATTATAAAAATTATGTATGCAAAAATAAACTTAAAATTCTCATTATCTTCAAATTTACGAGCGTTTTAGTGATTTTTGTCTCATTTAGTGCGTTTTGGCAGAATAATTTGTATGGGAGCTATGGTCAAATTTGGACCGATTTCAACGAAACTTGGTACAGTGATTTAAGTTTACATAAACAGTATTTGTTTTAAACTTCATGAAAAAATATTGATAGTTGTGGCTAATATATCAATTCCGGGAAGTGGGACTATGGGAGGTACCATAAATAATAAACCGATTTTGACGAATTTCAATAGCCATGGTCTCACTATCAAAATAACGATCTGTGTCAAATTTCTTGAAATTATCTTTAGAATTGCGATCCAGCCAGACAGACGGACGGACGGACTGACATTGCTCAATCATTTCAGAAAGTGACTCTAAGCCTATTGGTATACTAAAAAGTGGGTCTAAGACAAATATTTCTATGCGTTACATACATCAGCACAAACTTATAATACCTTTCCACCTATGGTGGTGAAGGGTATAATGAAAATACCTCAGCTGGCCCTTTCGACGACAGCTGGATATCGAAAAATTCATTCGGCGGCGGCTGAGTGCCGGCTTCGCTCTCTGGTGGTCAGTACGAATTATAAAAAACTAAATACATACACATTTATGTATTTTGAATTATGATATTATTGCAGCAAACGATAGTCTCTTCATTCTTAAGTAGACTTAAGCTATTATTGCTTGTGACCACAGATATAGATACTCTAAGAAGTGCAATCAAAAATTAGGCCGAAGCCAGAAACCCTTAAAATACTCGTGCTTATCTTTTAGTCATTCAAACAAAACTATTAAAAATTCACTAAATTAAACCGCAGAAAAAAGATAAATTGTGCGTATAGTAAAAAGAAAATAGCCTAAATATGCGTAAAACTAGAATTTTGTATAAATACTAGAAAAAATTTAACCGAAGTCATCAGTTACGCAGTTGGAATAAATTCAGCTGGATCGTAAATTAAGTTTGAAAAAAACTAAGAAATATTTAACTAGTTACACTTTTTATACGTTATAAAAATGGCAGATAAGAAAAATCTCCTGCTTTTGTTCGATCGTCCCAATGAACCTGTGTTCATGGAAAAAGGTACAACCAGCACTGTCTTTGATGTTCCCGATAAGTACCTTACCGATCGTTATCGTCCTATTGGCAGTGAAGTTCAAAGTCGTTATGGTGATAAGGCAGAGAAACGTATTCCAGTACGTGATATTTCTTTGCCCGATTTGCGCATTCCCATGTCGTTGGGACGTGAGGAACAATTTTCGTTATTTATTCCTCGTCATCGACGTATTGCTGGAAGACTTATTGACATATTCATGGGTATGCGCACCATTGATGACTTGCAAAGTGTTGCTGTTTATGCTCGTGATCGTGTAAATCCCTTCCTTTTCAATTATGCCCTTTCGGTGGCTTTGTTGCATCGTCCTGATACCAAGGGCTTGGATTTACCTTCATTTGCCCAAAATTTTCCCGAAAAATATGTTGACTCTCAAGTTTTCCGTAAGGTAAGAGAAGAAGCCACTGTAGTCGATGAGGGTTCTCGTATGCCAATTATTGTACCCAGAGATTATACAGCTTCTGATTTAGAACCCGAACATCGCTTGTGGTATTTCCGTGAAGATATGGGCATTAATCTTCACCACTGGCATTGGCATTTAGTTTATCCCTTCGAAGCTGGTGATCGTGCTATTGTTGCTAAGGATCGTCGTGGTGAACTGTTCTATTATATGCACGAGCAGATTATAGCTCGTTATAATTTGGAACGTTTCAGCAACAATTTGGCTCGTGTTAACCGATTGAACAATTTCCGTGATCCTATTGCTGAGGGTTATTTCCCTAAAATGGACTCTTTAGTTGCTAGTCGTGCTTGGCCACCACGTTTTAGTAATGCCGCCATTACTGATTTGGATCGTGAACTGGATCAAATCAAGGTGGATGTTGGTGACTTGGAGAGATGGCGTGACCGCATTGTCGATGCCATAGATCAAGGTTTCGTGGTAGATGAAAGTGGTAATCGTATTCCTTTGGATGAACAACGTGGTATTGACATTTTGGGTAATATGATGGAATCATCAATTATTTCCCCCAATCGCGCTTTATATGGTGATATGCATAATATGGGTCATGTATTTATTTCATATTGCCATGATCCCGATCATCGTCATTTAGAGTCGTTCGGTGTTATGGGTGATTCTGCTACTGCTATGCGTGATCCTGTTTTCTATAGATGGCATGCATTTGTCGATGATATCTTCCAATTGCACAAGACCCGTTTGCCTTCCTACACTTTACCCCAATTGCAATATGACGGCATAACCATCGGCGGTTTCCAAGTAGCTTCTGACGGTGGTAGTCCCAATGTTTTGACCACATTCTTCCAACAATCTGATCTCAATTTGTCTCGTGGCATGGATTTCGTACCCAGAGGCAATGTATTTGCTCGTTTTACTCACTTGCAGCATACACCCTTTACCTACACCATCAATGTTAACAACAACGGTGGTGCCCCACGTTTCGGTACAGTACGCATTTTCTTGGGACCCAAGACTGACGAGAGAGGTCAACAAATGTTGTTCAGGGATCAACGTTTGCTAATGGTAGAATTGGATAAATTTATTGTGTCATGTAAGTTTCTCTATTTAAAGTTTTAATTGAATTTCAGTTTTTAACGTTTTTTTTTAATAGTGAATCCTGGTCAAAATACCATTCGTCGTCGTTCTAATGAGTCTAGCGTTACCATACCATTTGAGCGTACTTATCGTAATTTGGATGCCAATCGTCCTGCTGAAGGCTCAGCCGCCGAATTGGAATTCAATTTCTGTGGTTGTGGCTGGCCCGAAAACATGTTGATTCCCAAAGGTTTGCCTGAGGGTTTGGCTTGTGAACTATTTGTCATGGTCTCTAACTATGAAGATGATCGTGTAAGTATTTATTTTAAAATTTGTTTTGAATATTTCAGTTGATTCATTGTTTAATATTTATATTTATTTATAGGTTGATCAAGACTTGGTGGGTGCTTGCAGTGATGCTGCTTCTTATTGCGGTGTTCGTGATCGTCTGTATCCCGATCGTCGTTCCATGGGCTATCCATTTGATCGTTTGCCACGAGCTGGTGCTGATCGTTTGGTTAATTTCCTTACCCCCAATATGAGCGTTGTTGATGTTGTTATACGTCACGATCCCAACCGAGTTGTCCAACGCCAGAGCAACTGAGTTCATTCACAACGAGAAAGAAACGAACATTATATTTTTTATACTTTTGTCTATCTGTTATAAATTTAGTAATTAAGAATTTTAAAAAATAATAAACATTTTGCTTAACAATATAAAATTAAATATATTCTCCGCTTATCAATTGATTTTATAATTTTTGTATTTTAACATAAACCAACTGTAGCTTAGCGTGATGTAATTGGAGATGACTTCAAAGATATTAAATTTTAGAGTCATCTACCTGTAATTCATTAACGAAAAAATTTCGAACAGACAATATTATAACGTCAATTAAACTATCCAAACCAGTTCGTTTTTACCCAAAACATTTCCAATTATGTTCCCATAGTTAATTCCGTTACCACTCCTAACAAAAACTATACAGACTTTTTATACCCTTCACCACCAAAGGGTACATTTGGTTTTGTGCTGATTTGTATGATACCAACCCCAAGATTTGTTCGAAATACTAACAAGTAAGAGTGTTATATGCCGAATCTTATATACCCACCATCAAGTTGGGTTAAATTTAGAAACATATCTCATATATCTACGAGGGTGCAGCTAATTCAAAATTTCAAAATGTCGGCCAAATTCGAGAAAAATTGTTACGCTAGTGGGTATTGTTGGTAAAATATTTTTGATTATTTTGGTTGCAGTAGCTTTAAAGTTTAACATTTAAACATTTTGATTGTATATATATATATATATATATATATACATATATATATATATATATATATATATATATATATATATATATATATATATATATATATATATATATATATATATATATATATGTTATATATAAGAACTATAGCGAAATGTTGACCGATTACATGGTATTTATCTTATCTTATATTCTTAAACGAGCAATAATTGTATGTATATATATATATCTATATATATAGAATGGCTATCTTGAAAACGGCTCTAACGATTTTGATAAAATTTGGACCCACTGTCCAAATTTTTGATGTATAGGTCGAAGAAGAATCTTTGCCTCTAAGAGGGTAAAAACGGGTAAAAAGGGGAAAAAATCGAAAACGTTATATCTTCTAAAGTAATAGGTACCCAGTAAAACTTTTCATTACCAAATAATGAGTTAAACTATTGAACACGAACTACTTACTTATTCGCTGTTTAAGTCATTACATTAACCCTCCCACTGCTAGGTAGAGACTCTTCCACTGAGCTACTTCATATGTTGAAAACTTAGCAGCTTATAATTAATATAAACAATTTTTATTTTTAGATCCAAAATCATGTGAAAATAACTTAGTTTTTTCCTGCATTTTTTTGCTTTGTTGTAATTTTTGGAAAAATATTTTTATACAATTTTTTGTAATTATTTTAAAACTTTTTTAAAATTATTTTAAAACTTAAACAATTTAACAGCCTATTTTTGAAACTACAATTTTTTCGAATTGTACGTCAACTTACGAAAAAATTTAACTTTTGGTTTTTGAAATTTTTTTTGAGTGAAACGAGAAAAAGCTTTTAGAATTTTGGTTCGTAAATGAAATGTATAGACGAAAGTAAATGTGAAATCAGGCAATTAAAAAATTATAATCGCCTGGGAAACAAAAAAACGGTTATTTAATTTTTTTTTGTTTAGGACCTGAACACAATACAATGCATTGTGTTGAAACTAGGAAATGGTGGTAGGAGGGGGAATAGTTTGTGGACATTTGATTTAAACTTCCCTATATTGAAACTGGTTGGAAAAACTTCCGCGGGAAGCAAATTCTACATACGAACTGTATTTCTAGCGTATCGTCTGTCTACTGGTCAATCGACTATGAGCTCTAACAGATAGACGTGTATTGCGTAAAAAAGTTCATGTATCGAGAACGAGTTTCCTGATTTCGTTAGAGCACATTCCAAAGTAGTAACAATAGAACAATAGAGTTGGATAACCTACTGTTACCGATGAGCACTTTTGCTCTCCCCTGTACTCGGTCAAGAAGTTCCAAAATAAACTTTGTAGCACCGGCCCATACATAAGAGTTGCATTTCACCGGTACGCATCTGGCGAAAGTGCTCATTGATGACAGCATGGTATCCAACTCTATTGAACCACTGGAGTGTCACACTTTTCTATCGTTTTTACTTTGGAATGTACCCTAAAAAAATTAGAGAACTCGTTCCTAAATTCAAATCTTCTTACGCAATACATGTCCCAGAATAGGGTCTTTGTAAGAGCTACTCGACCGAGTGTAGGAAAGGGCGAACGTGCTCGTCGTTATGCAACTCTATTGAGCCACTGGAGTGTCACAATGTTTTATCGTTTCTAGTTACTTTGGAATCCGGTCTAACAAAATCAGGGAACTTGTTCCTAAAACCCGAACTTTTTTTGTCTTAAAAAAAATATTAATATTGTCTTTCTTAAACAAAAAATGTTTAATTTAATTTTGAAAAAAAATTTTACATATTTTTATTTTTTGTTTTTATTTATTTTTGATTTTATTTAATTTTAGGGTTAACATCATTTTACAAAAATCTTAAGTTTTACAGGAAAGCTTTCAGAAAAGTCATAAAATATTTCATGGCAATACTATTATTTGATATTTCATTACGAAGCTTTTACTTCCAAACGAAAAGAGAAAATGAACTCAATTTAGAGCTTAATCGTTAGGCTAGTATTCAATTACCTTCTAACGAATGACAGTTTTGTGAACAGGCTGTAAATCTTCTTTTTTGTATAAGTTTTTACATAAGATTGACTCTTACTAACTTAAATGTTACAACCTGTTAAGGTCAAAGTCCGAGCATATTTTAGAATTCCATGTATTTCGATCTTGTGCGAATATTCTCCAATTTTATAGGCCAAGCTTTGAATAATGTTCCTGTACTTGGCCTTTCTATCGAAGTTTCGGAAATCCTCCTCTAACATTAGGTAGTGGGACATTTCAGTTCTAATTTTATTCTCTTCATTGTATTTTTTTTCAAGAGAGGGTTACTAGCCCGTAATCCTAACCCATTTTTATCGATCTTATGGGACAACTCTCGGAACATGTTAACTCACAATATTAATGGGTGTTAAACTAGCTCCCCGGGTGATACCATGAGGAGGTGTGTGTCCACAGTTGAGATGAAGGATGACCAAGATAAGTTGGGCTTACCAAGTTAAGACCAATTAGAATCGGGTTTGGTATTCAACATCCCCTACATAATCAAAATTGACTCATTATGGTATTTTTTCATTAACGTGAGTTAGTTTTACAAATTTTTTTTACAGAAGATAATATTTAAGTTCCTAAAATTCAAAAATCATTTAAAAAGACTCTTTTAATAAAAAAAAAACAAAAAAAAAAATTGTTGCCTTGGTGGGATTTGAACCGGGGCCATTCAGTTTAAATTACCATCTTAATTACAAATAAGTACTTCTGTAATAACTTATTATTTATTCGGATGGTATATTGTAGTCGTTACAAGGTAACCAGTTATCAGAGTACTTGCCATTACCAAAGTTTTGCTGGGTATAGAAACAAAATTATAATTACGTTTTAAACAGCTATGAAAATAAGCGGACAGGTGTTTGGTACTTTTTCGAAACTATGTCCGATATGGGGTAAAAAAGGGTGATCATTTTTTGTTGGTACTTTTGTAACCCACTCTTATATTTTAAACCAAAAAATATAGAAAGGAACTGCAGTCAATAGATGTGAAAGAAATATTGAATGGTTAAAAAGGGATAAAATGATAACTTAACATCTCAAAAGTAATATGAATAGGAATTATGTTAACTGCGAATTCAATTAGTACCAAAGAAGTACCAAATAAGCATATGGAACTTTTTGAAAGTAGTGGATAAAAAGGGGAAAAATGAGTAATGTTATAACTTTTAAACAAATGAGTGTTTGTATGTGTGTTCTTTATAGAATAATAAACTGTGAATTTGATCATATTATGCTCTTTAGCGAAGACGTTGCGGATAAGCCGGCGAAAGTTTTTAAGTTGGTAAGACTAATTTCCGTTAGGTGGCGCCACTGAAAATTACTAAAAATTAATTAAATCGTAAACTATATATTTGATCATGCTATGATCTTTAGCAAAGTTGTAGCGCATGAGCCGTTGTTGGTGTCAATAATTTCCGACAGGTGGAGCTACTGAAAATTACTCAAAGTCAATTTTATCGTAAGCTGTACATTTAATCATGCTATAATGTTTAGCAAAGTTGATGCACATGAGCCGACGAAGGTTTCTTAAATGGTATGAAGAAATTTCGACAGGTGGCGCCACTGAAATTTACTTAAAGTCAATTTAATCGTAAGCTGTACATTTAATCATGCTAAAATCTTTAGCAAAATTGTTGCGGATAAGCCGACGAAGGTTTATTAATGGGAATGACCAAAGTCCAACAGGTGGCGCCACTGAAAATTACTCAAAATGAATTAAATCGTAAACTGTGCATTCGATCATGTTATAATCATTAGAAAAGTTGTTACGCATAAGCAGGCGAAGGTTTCTTAGTTTTTATGAAGAACTTCAGGTGGCGCCACTGAAAATTACTCAAAATGAAATAAATCGTAAACTGTGCATTTGATCAGGCTATAATATTTAGCAAAGTTGTTACGCATGAGTCGACGGAGGTTTCTGTTGGTATGACCAATTTCCAAAATTTTTCAAAATGAGTTAATCTGTAAACTATGCCAACTATGTGTTGTTCGGAAAAAATAAATAAAATAATCCAAAATAACTGAATAGTTGTACAAAATGCTTACCACAAAGCTCCGAGCAAGGCTCGGTCAATCAGGTACTAATAAGTTTATTTGTGCAAAATTTAGTGGCCATAGCTGACGTAGTTTATAATTTAATAGCTTTTAACTGGCGTTTGTGATATTTTAGTGGATTTCGGTAGCGGTTTTTATATGAAAGCTATGGTCAAATATGGACCGATTCCTATTAAATTTGTCATACTGACTAAAAGTTGCATTAAAATTTTCTGTTCTAAATTTAGTAGTCATTGATTTTATAATTTTATTCAATTTATCAGCATAAATCTGATTCCCGGGGCAGGTTTATATGTGAGTTCTAACTAAATGTGAACCGATTTTGCCCATTTTTAGTACACAATTTCTATAACATATCGAAAATACGTTTGCTAAATTTTGTCTCTCTAGCTCTTGTAGTTAAGGAGCTACCGCGCTTTTCTCTGACGGAAAGACGGACATAAACCCTCTTTTTCTTTTTGTATTTTTGTGTTTCCGTAAGTTTTTTATATAGGAGCTATGGTCAAATGGTGACCGATTGTGACAAAATTTTGCACACTGGTTGCCATTGATATAAGACTTCTTCTTCTGTTATAGTTTTAGATTTATTGGCATTTAAGTGTATTTTAGGTGAAATTTTGTCTGTTTCCGTAAGTTTTTTGTATGGGAGCTATGACTAAATATGAACCGATTTTGATGCCTAGGGCTTATGTAAAACTTCTATATACGAAATTTTATCATCATAGCTATTATAGTTTGTTATTTATTAGCAAATAAGCAATTAGCTTAGGCGAGATTATACGGGAGCTATGTTCAAATGTTAACCGATTTTGCCTTATTTCAATACCAGAATTTTCTCGGAGATGAAGAATGTTTTTACTAAGTTTCAGTGAGCTAGCTCCTTTCGTTTAGGCGTTATCGTGATTTCAACAGACAGACGGACAGACATACGGAATCGTCTTAGAAATTCACAAGGATTTAGAATATATATCGTTTTTGATTTTTGAGCCAATATTAAGGAAATTACAAACGGAATGACAATCTCAATATACCCCCCATTCTTTTTGATGGTGGGTATAAAAAGGGGATGTTATGTATTTATAAGAGCTATAGCCAAATGTTGACCGCACATAAACCCTCTTTTCTTTTTGTATTTTTGTGTTTCCGTAAGTTTTTTATATGGGAACTATGGTCAAATGGTGACCAATTGTTACAAAATCTTGCACACTGGTTGGCATTGACATAAGACTTCCTTGTGCTAAGTTAAGTGGCCAAAGTTATTACAGTTTTTCATTTATTGGCATTTAAGGGTATTTTAGGTGGAATTTAGGCTGTTTCCGTAGTTTTTTGTATGGGAGCTATGGTTAAATGTGAACCGATTTCGATGAAATCTTAAGTAAAACTTCTAGATACCAAATTTTGTCATCATAGCTATTATAATTTGTCATTTATTAGCAAATAAGCGATTAGCCTAGACGAGGTTATACGGGGGCTATGGTCAAATGTTAACCTATTTTGCCCAATTTCAATACCAGCATTTTTTCAGAGATGAAAAATGTTTTTACTAAGTTTCAGTGAGGTAGCTCATTTCGTTTAGGCGTTATCGTGATTTCAACAGACAGACGGATATCGCTCAATCGTCCTAGAATTTCACAAGGATTCAGAATATATATCGTTTTTGATTTTTGAGCCAATATTAAGGAAATTACAAACGGAATGACACTCTCATCTAAGAAATTCCATTGTTTCATTCTTGATCCTAAAAGCTCCGTCTGTCTCTTTGACAGTTCTAAATCGCGTACCAGGTCATGAAATTCTCCTGATGAAATTAAGCGTTGTTCTCTTAGTTCAGCTTCTGGTGGGATAAATTCTGATGCTGGCCTTTCATAAAGGGTTGGAAATGTTTCAGGCTCAATTGACTCTGGTGATAATTCTGCTGTGTTTTCTTTGATTAAATCTTTATTTTGACGCAATACTGATTTAATAACATGGTCAACGTCTGCGTATTTAATTAATTTTCTTATTTTAAAGTGGTAACCTTTAGTGCAAGTTAAACAAAAATAGCAATTATTTGGTCTATGTACACGTTGTGGAAGCCAAGCAACGGGTTCAACGAAAGGCATTGCAGTGGAGCCACTTTGCATTTTCCAAGATCTAAGTGTCGATTAGCACGATGAACAGCAAACAGAGGGTACATACCACAATCCACGAACAAAACAACGACTAAAGTACTCTTCGTATAGTGGAATAACATGTTCATTAACCGATAAATCAATTTTATGTTTTTTGTCCACAAAAAGTCCACAAATGAAACAAAAATTATTACTTTTATCACACATTTTTAAAGAAATATTAATTTTTTTAATTTATTTTTATTACTAATAATACTAAATTGCGCAACCTTTCGATGAGAAACTCGAAGTCTACTTATACATTTTAAAAGCCAACTAAATGTACTTTTAAATAAAATTTATAAAACCAAAATTTGTTGCCCAACAAAAAATTGGGATCCGGCAGAAAATGAAAATTTGTTGAAAAAAATGTATTTTTTTATTTTAAGCGCTATAAAATAGCCATTTTATGGGCGATCTTCAAACGGAAAATATTTTCAGAAAAGCCGAATTCGCATCTAATATCCATTGAAAACAAAAGTTAAATCGACTGTCAAATAAAGAAGTTATGATTTTTTTCTTTAAATTTTCGTAAATAATGGTTTTACGTTACATTTGCTGTTAAAAAATATACTTAACGAAGTGATCAAAAAAAAAAATATTACTATTTTCGTACTCCATGGACTCCCCCAAAACAGAATTAGTATATGAGAACCCCTGCATTTTTCCCGTGTATCACAGTGTAATTATAAGAGACATGAATAATTGGAAAAGGCGAAAGTCAAATATTGCTCAGTTAATAAACATAGACAATAATTTGGAGTCCATTGGCATAGTTAAAGATATACTTAAACATCAGCACAAACCTTTGGCGGTTCAGAGTATATCAACAAGTTCTTATCAACTATCTTTAGACCAGCAAACTTAATATCAGTTTTTGTCAAAAATATATTTTTTAAAACCCCGAAATTTTAATTAAAACCACAAATACAAAAATGTGAATATCTAAGTTTTATGCTAAATGTCTAGGTATAAATAGTCCCGAAAACATTTAAAAAAGCAACAGTTCCACTAGAGAACTAAACAAGTTAGTTTGCATTAAAATCTTCTAACAAGTAAATTATTTCATAATTTTTAATTAAATAATTTACGAGTACATTCAATAAGAAAAAATTAAAATGGCCGACAAACACGATCTTTTGCTGCTTTTTGAACGCCCCAATGAACCTGTGTTTATGGAAAAGGGTAAAACCATTACCATCTTCGATATACCCGATAAGTTCTTAACCGATCGTTATCGTCCCATTGGTAATGAGGTGCAAAGCCGTTTCGGAGAAAAGGCACAAAAACGTATTCCCGTACGTGATATCTCGCTGCCCGACTTACGTATACCCATGTCCTTGGGTCGTGAGGAACAATTTTCTCTTTTTGTTCCCCGCCATAGACGTATTGCTGGACGCTTGATCGATATTTTCATGGGTCTTCGCTCAATTGATGATTTGCAAAGTGTTGCCGTTTATGCTCGTGATCGTTTAAATCCCTTCCTCTTCAATTATGCTCTCTCAGTGGCTTTATTGCATCGTCCTGATACCAAGGGCTTAGATTTGCCTTCATTTGCTCAAAATTTCCCCGAAAAGTTTGTGGACTCCAAGGTTTTCCGTGAGGTAAGAGAAGAAGCTACTGTTGTAAACGAAGGCTCACGTATGCCCATAGTTATACCCCGGGATTATACTGCCTCTGATTTGGAACCTGAACATCGTTTGTGGTATTTCCGTGAAGATATGGGCATCAATCTACATCATTGGCATTGGCATTTGGTTTATCCCTTCGAGGCTGGTGATCGTTCAATTGTGGCCAAGGATCGTCGTGGTGAACTCTTCTACTACATGCATCAACAAATTATTGCTCGCTATAACATGGAACGTTTCAGCAACAATTTGTCTCGTGTGGCTAGACTTAATAATTTCCGTGCACCTATTCCTGAGGGTTATTTCCCTAAAATGGACTCTCTAGTAGCTAGTCGTGCCTGGCCACCACGTTTTCAAAACACCAGTCTTTCTGACTTAAATCGTGAATTAGATCAAATTAACTTGGATATTTCGGACATGGAAAGATGGCGCGATCGCTTTTTCGAAGCCATACATCAAGGTTTTGTTGTAGATGAAACCGGCAACCGTGTTAATCTAGATGACCAACGGGGTATTGATATTTTGGGTAACATGATGGAGTCTTCTATTATCTCGCCCAATCGTGCTTTATATGGTGATCTCCATAATATGGGCCATGTATTTATTTCATATGCCCACGATCCTGATCATCGTCACTTGGAAACTTTTGGTGTTATGGGTGATTCTGCCACCGCTATGCGTGATCCTGTTTTCTATAAATGGCACGCCTATGTTGATGATATATTCCAAGAACACAAAGCCCGTTTGACTCCCTACACTTTGCCCGAATTGCAATATGATGGCATAACTATTGGAGGTGTTCAGGTGGCAAGTGATGGTGGTAGCCCTAATATTCTATCGACTTTCTGGCAACAATCGGATGTTGATCTATCTCGTGGCATGGATTTCGTACCCAGAGGCAATGTCTTTGCTCGTTTTACTCATTTGCAGCATACACCTTTCACCTACACCATCAATGTGAATAATAATGGTGGTGCTCAACGTTTTGGTACCGTACGTATATTCATGGGACCAAAGAACGATGAAAGAGGTCAACAAATGTTATTGGGAGATCAGCGCTTGTTGATGGTTGAATTGGATAAATTTGTTGTGTCATGTAAGTTTGACAACTTGAATCGTGAGAAAAACTCATTTAAATGATTACTCTATTTTCAGTGAACCCTGGTCAAAACACCATACGCCGTCGTTCTACTGAGTCCAGTGTTACCATTCCCTTCGAACGCACTTTCCGTAATTTGGATGCTAATCGTCCTGCTGAAGGCTCAGCCGCCGAATTGGAATTCAATTTCTGTGGTTGTGGTTGGCCCCAACACATGTTGATCCCTAAGGGTCTTCCTGAAGGCTTGCCCTGTGAATTATTTGTCATGGTTTCTAACTATGAAGATGATCGTGTAAGTATCTTTTAATTCAAAAGATCTTTTAGATAAGGAATTTATGATATTTGTTTTTCTTTTTGTAAAGGTGGATCAAGACTTGGTGGGTGCCTGCAGTGATGCTGCTTCTTACTGCGGTGTTCGTGATCGTCTCTATCCCGATCGTCGTCCTATGGGCTATCCATTCGATCGCCTACCTCGTGCTGGCGCCGATCGTTTGATCAATTTCCTAACACCGAACATGAGTCTTTTGGATGTTGTCATTCGTCATGATCCCAACAGAACTGTTCAACGCCAAAATAATTGAAAATTTTGAAAACGTGCAACAACGAATAAAAATTTGTTTAAAAAATAACTATTAACATTTACATTTAATAATAATACTTTACATCTGAATTATGAATTAATTGTCATTTGCAAAACTTTTAAAAATGTTTACAATAAATTTTTAAAACTTTAATAAATACCACACAAATTTTAACACTTTATTTTCGATTAAAGGGCATACAAACGATATATTTGTCGAATTGTTATACCCTCCACCACCATAGGTGGAAAGGGTATTATAAGACTGTGCTGATGTATGTAATGCAAAGAAATATTTGTTTTAGACCTACCTTTTAGTATAGAATATCTTTCTGAGTCGATCCGAGTCCCACTTCCCGGAATTGATATTGATAATTGATATACCAATATTTTTTCATGAAATTTAAAACATATACTTATGTTATACTTTAAAACATGCTTATGTAAACCATGCTTATGTAAACATGCTTATGTAAACCAAAATTTCGGTCCACATTTGACAATAGCTCCCATACAAACATTTCTGTCAAAACGCACTAAATGAGACAAAAATCAGTAAAACGCTCGTAATAAAACATAGCCTAAAGCCAAAAGTTGGCTTCAATCCTCAGCCAAACCCCGATACCTCACTTTCAGCATACATTGTTTTCTGGTAATCTGATAACTTCTAGCAACTCGCTCTGTAAGAGGTTCTGGCTATGAACTCCCATACAAAATTACCATTCACGTGTTAAGCGGATATAAATCCATTTTTAATTTTGTTTCTTTCTCTTCTTGGTTTGATGAAATAAGACATTTTTTTCTTTTTTATAATTTCACTGATTTTTTTTTTTTGATTTTTACTCCTTAAATTGAAAAAGTACCAAACACGTTTTTGATACTTCTTCAATGTCAATCAACCTCTCTTTAAACTATATTTCTGACTTCATTGGTTTTAAAGATATGAGAGTTAAAAACAAAGAAGCTATATTTGAATTCTTTTTCGATTTTACCCCATTAGTCGAAAAGGTAGCAAACAAGTGTTTGATGTTTTTTGATATTACGCGTTTATAAACCCTGTACGGCAAAATTTCAAAAAAGTACCGGATTTGTGTCCATTTACTTTTATAGCTGATCTCAACACCATTTTAGTTTCACTTTTATCCCTTTTGGTTAAGGAGGTATGTATAATATACCAATTCTTTTACCCCCTTAATATATATATGTATGTATATATTTTTGATGTTTATCGATTATTTAATTAGTTTAATTTTGTTTGTATCGCTGTTAGTTTCAGAGATAAAAGGCTACTAATTTTTGCCTTTTCTACACCGTTTCGTATCTTATGACTAGAAATTGACGTGGTAGGAATAAATTATCCAAGAGAGAAATGTGGCCCTTACAGAGCCGTGAACGATATACAAAATATTATGATAGGAGTAAAGATTTTTAATAGTGTTATTGTTATATTGTGATATCATTTCGTAAAATCGGTTCACATTTGACCATAGCTCCCGTATAACCTCGTCTAGGCTAATTGCTTATTTGTTAATAAAAGACAAATTACAGCAGCTATGATGATACAATTTGGTATATAGAAGTTTTACATTAGCTCTAGGCAGCGAATAAAATTTCATCAAAATCGTTTCACATTTAGCTATAGCTCTCATACAAAAAACTTACGGAAACAGCCTAAAAATCACATAAAATACACTTAAATGCCAATAAATCTAAAAGTACAACAGATATGACCACTAAATTTAACACAAGAAAGTCTTATATCAATGCCAACCAGTGTACATTTTGCCGAAATCGGTCACCATTTGACCTAGCTCCCATATAAAAAAACTTACGGAAACACAAAAATTCAAAAAGAAAAGGGTGATAGCTCGTGATAGCTCCTTAACTACAACAGCTAGTAAGACAAAATTAAGCACAAGAAAGTACTATGTCAACGTCGGCCAGTGTGCAAAATTTTGTCACAATCGGTCACCATTTGACCATAGCTCCCATATAAAAAACTTATGGAAACACAAAAATACATAAAGAAAAGGTTGTTTATGTCCTTCTGTCCGTCAGATAAAAGCACGAGAGGAACAAAATTTTACAAAAAGTATTTTGGATAAAAGTTGTGTGTTGAAAATGGACAAAATAGGTTCAAATTTAGTTAGAGCTCCCATATAACCCTGGCCCGGGAAACACATTAATGCTGATATATTGAATACAATTGTAATAGCTATGACGATTAAATTTAAAATAGGAAGTTTTATGCAACTTTTGATCAGTTTATCAAATTTTATAGGAATTAGTCCATATTTGACTTGAGCTTTCATATAAAAAAACACTCACGGAAACCAAAAATTGTAGTTAAAGGCCAGTTAAAAGCTATTAAATTACAAACTATGATTATATTCATTATATAAAATTAGATAGGCATCAATCAATGTTCAGCCCAGACTTTATATATGATGGACGCATTAGGAACTCCTAACGAAATATATGAACCTCCTTTATTACTATTAACGTGTTTAGCCTAACTGCATATTAGGCTCAACGAAAAGTATTTAACAAATTATTAATGTAAAACTATACCTGGTTATGAGACCGAATTTTGATCAAAGTAAATATCGGGTGTTTTTTATTGAGGTATAGAACTTTAAGTTGGCATCACTTTTTTAACTGGCGGCCATTTTGTCAGCTGTCAAGTGATTAATATTTAGTTTGGTTTGCCATTTCATCATGAACAGGTTGACAAAAGAACAACGCTTGCAAATCGTGCAAATTTATTTCGAAAATAATGGTTCAGTTCGCGAAGTTTACCGCAAGCTCCGTCCATTTTATGGTCGACATAATCGTCCATCAGAGCAATTAATTCGGTTAACCATGGATCGTTTTCGCACTACGTTTACTCTATGTGATAAT
Source organism: Stomorhina lunata (assembly GCA_933228675.1). Classification (NCBI taxonomy): domain Eukaryota; kingdom Metazoa; phylum Arthropoda; class Insecta; order Diptera; family Rhiniidae; genus Stomorhina; species Stomorhina lunata. The sequence continues at coordinate 54,908,356 of OW121744.1, forward strand.
ACGCATCCGCAGCGACGTCGAACAGTGCGCACCGAAGAAACAATTGCCGCTGTAGAGCAAAGTGTTGAAGAGGACCCGAATGAATCGATTCGCCACCGTGCACAGCAATTGGAGCTTTGTTCATCAACTTTATGGGAGATTTTGCGCAAAGATCTTGGCTTGCGACCTTACAAGATCCAGCTTGTGCAAGAATTAAAGCCGCGATACCATGCAATGCGTCGTGATTTTGGTGTATGGGCCGAAAATGAGATTGATCTCGATGCCGATTTTCATCGCAAAATTTTGTTCAGTGATGAGGCTCATTTTTGGTTGAATGGCTACGTCAACAAGCAAAATTGCCGCATTTGGAGTGAAGAGAATCCACATGAGACCCTTGAGACGCCATTACATCCACAAAAACTGACTGTTTGGTATGCTCTATGGGCTGGTGGAGTCATTGGGCCATACTTCTTCCGAAATAATGCTGGAGAGTCAGTTACCATAAATGGAGACCAGTATAGAGCCATGATAACCGATTATTTTGTTCCCCAATTGGATGGCATGAATGTGGATGAGTTGTGGTTCCAACAAGACGACGCTACATGCCACACAGCGCACGTCACAATTGATATATTGAAGGAAACTTTCGATAAGCGCATAATTTCGCGGAATGGCCACCAAGATCGTGCGATTTGACACCACTGGATTATTTTCTTTGGGGATATGTGAAGTCGCTCGTCTACGCCAACAAACCAGAAACGTTAGGGGACTTGGAAGCCAACATTCGTGGCGTTATTGCCAACATACGGCCCCATATGCTCGAAAAAGTAGTTGAAAATTGGACCTGTAGAATTCGGCCAAATGCCCGAAATCATATTTAAACATTAATGGCATAAAATTATCCTTCCAATAAAGCCAAATTGATGGACATTAAAACGATTTACTTGTGTTTTATTTCATTTCGAAGTTCTATACCTCTAAAAAAAACACCCATTACTAAGGAAACCAATAAAATATTTTTTAAATGTTGAACTATAAAGCCACAATACCAATTAGCTTAGCGATTTTTTCAGTTTTGGTCCAGATTTTGAATTAGCTGCACCCTTGTAGATATATGAGATATGTTTCTAAATTTAACACAACTTGATGGTGGGTATATAAGATTCGGCACAGCCGAATATAACACTCTTACTTGTTTATGAATGTGATAGTTTTTTGTTTATATTATTAATACAGTAATTAAGCATCTACTTAATGTACTTATATGATTTTAACTTGAAATTGCCTTTAAAAATGTGGTAGACCACTGGTTCCCAAGTGGTGGTCCCCGGCCCACTGGGGGTCCGTACGGACATTCTAGGAGAGCCGCGAAGAACTCGAGCAAATTGTGTCTGCTTTACAGATTAAAAATCAACATCTTTGGCTTGTATAAATTCACCATTTGTACAAGTGGTGCCAAATTATTCCTCATTTCCTTTACTTAATAATGCTGTGGATTCAGCTGAAGTTGATAAAAATAACTTAAAGAGTTCAATAGTAAATCATTTGAAAATACTAAACGGAGAATTTAAAAGATATTTTCCAGAAATTAAAACGGAATCTTGGGAAAATTACATAATTAGAAATCCTTTTAGCATGGACATAAGCAAAGCACCTGAATCATATCAAGATAAAATGGTAGATCTCAAATGCAATTCAGTCCAGTCAATGGAGATTAGCTCAGAAGCTTTAACATTGTTAATTAATTTCCTTCGACATATTAATGCGAAACCAGTTTTTCTACTCTCTTGTCAATAGAGATGAAGAGTCGAGCACGACTGGATCCGGAAAATTATATCCGATGTACACTGTCAGAAATAGTTTAATATTTGGAACTATTTCTGACAGTGTACATCGGATATAATTTTCCGGATCCAGTCGTGCTCGACTCTTCATCTCTAAGCAGAAAATGTGTTGAAATCTTTGTTATAAAAGACTGTGGATTTTTTACTTAATAACAAGTTTCTACTTTATATAACACAGTACGACAAAATCATTTTTTTTTGAGTACACATGAGAAATGTTAACAGAATATGAAAATAGGCTTAAAATAAAGAAATACGTGTGTCGGCGTTTTGCTATAGCACGTCAGAATTTTAAGAAAATCGATTTTAAAGATTCGAAGGACTTGTAACGTAATACTATTATAAAAAGTTCTATAAAAATAGAATGGGTGAACCGATTTAAATGCTTGAGCCAGTTTTAAAAAGAGAATTAAATTTGGATTTGTTTTTATTATTTTTTTCGCTAGAGGATGCTATAATTTAATGTAAAATTAAATAATATCCAAAAAATGTTCGAAATTCATTAAAAATACAATTTTGCAATTAGAAAAAATTAAATTTTATTTTTACAAATTGTAATTTTAAATTACATTTACATTACATTGAATTACTATACATTTTTTTGATATTTTTTTAATTTTATGTGAAAATTAAAGCGTCATCTAGCGGAAAAAAATTGTTTTTTTAATACAAACAAATCCAAATTTAATTCCCTTTACAAAACTGGCTCAAGCGTTTAAATCGCTTCACCAAAAATTTTCGATAGAAACATTTTTCTATAGACAAATTCTCGAAAGAAATATTTTTCTATAGAAAAATTTTCGATAGAAAAATTTTTGATAGAAAAATTTTCGATAGAAAATTTTCGATTGAAAAAATTTCGATTGAAAAATTTTCGTTAGAAAAATTTTCGTTAGAAAAATTTTCGATAGAAAAATTTTCGATAGAAACATTTTTCTATAGAAAAATTTTTGATAGAAATATTTTTCAATAGAAAAATTTTTTGATAGAAATATTTTTCAATAGAAAAATTTTCACCTATTCTATTTTTATAGAACTTTTTATAATAGTATTACGTTACAAGTGAACCTCCACGGTATTTCGAATCTTTAAAATCGATTTTCTTAAAATTCTGACGTGCTACAGCAAAAAGCCGAAACAAGTATTTCTTTATTTTAAGAATATTTTCATATTCTGTTAACATTTCTCATATGTACCAACCACCATCGTACTGTGTAATAATTGCTTAAAATTTTTTTATAAATAAAAAGAATTTTTCTGGGTATAAAATTTAGTTGGGCCGCGTCTTTTTGGAAATATCTCAAGGGGGGCGGGAACCAAAAGCTCGTGGAAACCACTGTGGTAGACGAATGTGCCCCACCCAATGACGAATGTACCCTAGCATAGAAGAAACAGGCAACAAGTGTTAAATTTTGTAAACTTTTTATTTAAAATCTAAAAATTAAGACTTCAAGGAATACAACGAGCTATAAAACATTATAATCTGTCGAGTAACCTCTGAGATATTGAGCCTGAAAAACTCCCTGCTTCCCTAGAGTTTTTAATTAAAAAAATATAATTAAAATCTACTCTAACTAAATTTGAGCCGATTTCACCCATTTTCAATATATAACTTTTTTAACATATTGAAAATACTTTTGTAAAATGTTGTCTCTCTAGCTCTTTTAGTTAAGGCGGTATCTTGCTTTCATTTGGCGGACAGATGGACATTAACCCCCTTTCTTTTTTTTTTATATATTTTTGTGTTTTCGTTATCATTTTGCATGGGAGCGATTTGCCTAGGAGAGGTTGTATGCGAGGTCAAATGCAGACCGATTTCGCCCAAAAAATTAAGAATATCATTGTTAAGTTTCAGAGAGCAAGCTACTTTCATTTAGGCCGTATAGTGCTTTCAACAGACAGACAGACGGTCATCGCTCAATCGTCTCAGAATTTTATAAGGATTAAGGAAATACTCCTCTTATTGATGGTGAGTATAAAAAGATCTGAAAATTATGAAGTCGAACAAAAACTGCCCATACAAAATCTGGATAGTCTTGTGCCCACCTCCGCTATATACGCTTTCTACCTATGGCGGTGAATGTTATAAAGACTGTAAATAAAAATCGATTCAGACACCCTAAAATGATAGTTTCTTCTTCTTCTGTTATCTTTGACTCCCAGTGGAGCATAGGGTCTCAACCATTCTTTTATATCGAATACATCATTCCATGAATAGTTTGCTGCTTATAACTCCTCACCAATTAACCTTCTCCTCGTTCTAGCAGCTGCACCAACACGACGGACGCTTCCTTGTGGATTCCTACGAAGCGTTTCCGTTGACATACCTCTATAGAAGAAGGGATTTGGTTTGTAGCGTTTAGTAGATCTTCATTTCTTATGCGATTTGGCCACCATATATTAAGGATTTGCCGCAAGCATTTGTTTGCAAAGGTTTATAGGCGCTTATCGATGGTATTTGTGCGTTTCCAAGTTTCGCAGCCGTAATACAAGATGGACTTAACATTCAAGTTATATATTCGTAACTTAGTTGTTGTTGATATTTGCCGAGATTTCCAAATAGCTCGGAGAATGCCGAATGCAGATTTTGCCTTATTAATATGCGATTCAATATTCTCGTCGGCGCCAAACTACCAAGATAATTAAACCTACACATCCGTACCATTGTTATCCACATTGATGTGTGGCGACAGGTTTGCGCCATAGCCTCCAGGCATAATATTTGTGTTGGAAATATTGATTTCCAGCCTGGACCTTGGCTTAGAAGACATACGTTATCGGCATATTCCAAGTCCTCGAGTTGTTTAAAGGGTGTCCATTGGATACCACGTATACCATTCAGTGCCGTGCGCATTATATTGTCGATGCATTTGCAAATGAAAAATTTTCTTTAGAAATAACAAAATTTGTATAGATTTATTTGAAAATTTAATTTTGAGAATGCATATCGCCAAGAAAGTAAATTTTATCACTTAACCGAAAAACGTGGACAAACATTTATTTATCAAATTTTCGTGTATTTTTTTTTTTTTTTTGGTAAACCCCGAAAATTTAACTTAAACCACAGACACCTAAAATTAAAAATACTTAAATTTTAGCTAAATAATTTAGTATAAATAGAGCAAAGAAATCTGAAAACTTCAACAGTTCCATTTCAGAACTGAACAAGACGTTTTGTATAGAATAAATACAATTCCATTTTTATCAAGACCTTCCTAAAAAAAACGTAACTAAAGTTAAAATGGCTAATAAAAAGGATCTTTTGCTGTTGTTCGACCGTCCCAATGAACCTGTGTTCATGGAAAAGGGCCAAAAAACTGTCTTCGATATACCCGATAAGTTTTTAACCGATCGTTATCGTCCAATTGGTAATGAGGTGCAAAGCCGTTTTGGCGAAAAGGCCGAGAGACGTATTCCTGTGCGTGATATTTCATTGCCCGACTTACGTATACCCATGTCTTTGGGTAGAGAAGAACAATTTTCATTGTTTATTCCCCGTCACCGACGTATTGCAGGACGTTTGATCGACATTTTCATGGGACTTCGCTCAGTTGATGATTTGCAAAGTGTTGCCGTTTATGCTCGTGATCGTTTAAATCCCTTCCTTTTCAACTATGCTCTCTCTGTGGCTTTGTTGAATCGTCCTGATACCAAGGGCTTGGATTTGCCTTCATTTGCTCAAAATTTCCCTGAAAAGTATGTGGACTCGAAGGTATTCCGTCAGGTGAGGGAAGAGGCTACTGTTGTTACTGAAGGCTCTCGCATGCCTATAGTAATTCCTAGGGATTATACTGCCTCTGATTTGGATCCAGAACATCGTTTATGGTATTTCCGTGAAGATATGGGCATTAATCTACATCACTGGCATTGGCATTTGGTTTATCCCTTCGAGGCTGGTGATCGGTCAATTGTTGCCAAGGATCGTCGTGGTGAACTCTTCTATTACATGCATCAACAAATCGTGGCTCGTTATAATTTGGAACGTTTCAGCAATAATTTGGCTCGCGTGGCCAGATTTAATAACTTCCGTGAACCCATTGCTGAGGGTTATTTCCCAAAAATGGATTCCCTGGTTGCCAGTCGTGCTTGGCCACCTCGTTTCGCCAACACAGCTATTTCTGACTTAAACCGTGAATTGGATCAAATTAGAGTGGATATTGCCGATATGGAAAGATGGCGTGATCGCTTTTACGAGGCCATAAATCAAGGTTTCGTTGTGGATGAGAGTAACAACCGTATTAGTATAAATGACCAGAGAGGTATTGATATTTTGGGTAACATGATGGAGTCTTCAATTCTTTCACCCAATCGCGGTTTATATGGTGATCTTCATAATATGGGTCATGTTTTCATTTCCTATGCCCATGATCCTGATCATCGTCACTTAGAAACTATTGGTGTTATTGGTGATTCTGCCACTGCTATGCGTGATCCCGCTTTCTATAAATGGCACGCTTATGTCGATGATATATTCCAGGAACACAAATCTCGCTTGACTCCTTATAATCTGCCCGAATTACAATATGATGGCATAACTATTGGTGGTGTTCAGGTGGCAAGTGATGGTGGTAGCCCAAATATGCTATCGACCTTCTGGCAACAATCGGATGTCGATTTATCCCGAGGTATGGATTTCGTTCCCAGAGGCAATGTTTTTGCTCGTTTCACCCATTTGCAACACACACCCTTCACCTATACTATCAATGTGAATAATAATGGCGGTGCTCAACGTTTCGGTACTGTTCGTATTTTCTTGGGACCTAAGACCGATGAGAGAGGTCAACAGATGTTGTTGAGAGATCAGCGATTGTTGATGGTTGAGTTGGATAAATTTGTTGTGTCATGTAAGTTAAGAGAGATTTAAAAGATATTCTTGAATTCCAAAAACTTTTAATTGTTTCCCTTTTTTAGTGAACCCTGGTCAAAATACCATTCGCCGTCGTTCTACTGAGTCCAGTGTTACCATACCCTTCGAACGTACCTTCCGTAATGTGGACCTCAACCGTCCTGCTGCCGATACGCCTGAAGAGTTAGAATTTAACTTCTGTGGTTGTGGCTGGCCTCAACACATGTTGATTCCTAAGGGTCTCCCTGAAGGCATGCGCTGTGAATTATTTGTCATGGTTTCCAACTATGAAGATGATCGTGTAAGTATATATAATTGCAATATCGTTTTTGATTTGATATTAATTTATGACACATTTTTTTGTTTTTTCATAGGTTGACCAAGATTTGGTGGGTGCTTGTAGCGATGCTGCCTCATTCTGTGGTGTTCGTGATCGTCTCTATCCCGATCGCCGTCCCATGGGCTATCCCTTTGATCGTTTGCCTCGCGCTGGTGCTGATCGTCTGGTCAACTTCCTGACCCCCAACATGAGTCTTCTCGATGTTGTCATTCGTCATGATCCCAACAGAACCGTTCAACGCCCAAATAATTAACTGTTTGGTTAGGCTTTGATCTTATAAAGAAAAACATAATTACATTTGATGTAAAACCATTCTAATTAACAATGTTCCAATTAAAATAATAAATTCTTTCTTTTTATAAGTCAATATTAGTTTTTGTATCGGGTAATTTTTTAATAGAAGGGTGTTGTGACTTAGTTGGTTAGCTCGACGACTACTGGGCATAGCATATCATACTCTGATGGGGTTAAGGCCCTACAATTTCTGTAATTACGAATTTACTTTTTAATTATTAATTACCTCCATCGTCGACAAGACCTACAGCATTAACATACAGTCGGTGTAACAGAAATATAAAAAATAGCTGTAGAACAAAAAGCTTTAATAATAAATATGTATATCAAACAATAGATGGCGCAACTTCACTGTTCTAAAACTAGACATGACTTGTCATTATAGTGTTGAATCCTTCTCACGGCAGTCGGTTCTTCATACGGGAACGACTCAGAAATCTTACGACTCCGACTAAGGATTGCCACTTCTGCGATAAAAGGGTGAGACTAACAACCCTAAATGCCTTCGACAGTGTCAATAGGAACTAACTATGGAGAATTTTAGAAAATTGTAACATGCCATCGAAAAATCTGAACTTAATTCGGGCAATGTACGTGGTTTACGCAAGGAAAATTGTCCTACACAAAGGTAGCTTGGCTGGAAATCAATATTTCTAAAACAAAGATTATGCCTGGAGGCCATGGCGCAAATCCGTCGTCACACATCAATGTGGATAATGAGGTTATGGATGTGTAGGTACCTTTAATAATTTTGGTAGTTTGGTATCTACAAAAGGTGGCGTCGACGAGGATATTGAATCTCGCATTAATAACACAAAATCTTCATTCGGCTTTCTTCAAGCTACAACAATTAAGTTACGAATATACAACTCGAATTTCAAGTCCATCTTGTATTATGGCTGCGAAACTTGGAAACACACAAATGCCATCGATAAGCGCCTATAAACCTTTACAAACAAATGCTTGTGGCAAATTCTTAATATATGAATCGCATACAAAATGAAGATCTACTAAACGTGAAAAACCAAATCCCAACTTATGTAGAGGTATGTCAAAGGAAATAGCGGTGGATAGGCCACACGCTTAGCGCTTCGTTGGAATCCACAGGGTAGCGGCCGTCTTGTTGGTGCACATGCTAGAACGTGGAGAAGGTCAATAGATGCGGGTTGCAAGCAGCAAACTATTCGTTGAATTACGTATGAATAACATCTCGCAATAGAGTTCAATATAAAAGGATATAAAAGGATGGTTGAGGCCCTATGCTCCACTTCTGTTAATGATGACAGAAGAAGAACAATCTACTAAGCGACCACCAGTATGTGTTCCGTAGTTCCTATCTGAAAAGTGGTGTCAACCAATCCTATATCATTTTGGCGAAAGTAAAGTTGTGGCTCTGGATATTTATAAGGCCTTTAATAAAGTATGGCATGGAACACTTTTATCAAAACTTATTGCCTTTGGTGTCGGTAATAACTTCCCTCGGTTTATATCGAGCTTTCTCAAAGATCGCACTTTACGAGTTATTATAGATGGAATTTCTTCAAACGAGTTGAAGATTAATTCAGGGGTACCACAAGGCTCTGTTCTATCTAATACTCTATCTAATACTCTATTTCTTATCTTTATAAATGACCTTCTATGACAAACTTCAAATCCTATCTACTCTTTTGCAGATTATAGTAATATTTGGTATTCATATTCATTTTTTCATAGTCCAAACCTTTTTGTGGTTGGCGCTATTAGACAAATCATGAATGAATCATTAAACCGCGATTTAAAAACAATTTCAGAATGGAGTCGTTGATTTAAATGCGATTAAAACTCATTGTTGTATGCTTACGCATAAACACACGGCAAACCATATTACTTCATCTTTATAATTTGGCGGTGAACCGCCGAGGTATAGCTGGTAGGTTATCCGCCTAGCATACCAGAGGTCCCAAGTTCGATCCCCGGCCGGACCCACTTAAAAAAATAAATTTTCAAAAAAAGCGGTTCACTGGTAATTGAGTATTAGGCTATGTAAAACTTCTCTAACTAATGCGTTTGCCGTTCGGAGCCGGAGTTAAAATGTAGTTCCCTTTCTTCTTCTCCTGCTGCCTCAACTCCCAGTATAGGGCCTTTCAATAAGTCTAGAAACAGAATCGAAAGCAGCTTAATGTCAGAGAGAAGTATGTCTTGTTTCAATTGGAATGTCGTGGGAGTTATGTGATGTCCGTTGGGCAAATCACATCTGTCAAGTGTCGAAAGAAGCATTCAAGTGCCTCGGTTTTCTAAAACAATGCCGGAGATACTTCATTCCATCTGATCTCCTTATTATTAGCGCTTCAATGTCTGTCTGGAGCTTCAGGACCGAGTGCAGGTAAGGGAAAAAGTGCTCATCGGTGACAGTAGGGTATCCAACTCTATTGATTCACTGGAGCACCGTTGCAATGTGGCTTGTGTCCCACTGTTCTACGAAAGACTCTATAATAGGAAGATGTTGCACTTCCATACATCGATTTGCCGTATGGTCGTTTTGAAAAATCCCATACAAAAGTGAGTATACCGTTTTTTTCTAACTCGGAAACAACTTATGGAGACGATTATCCAATGAGAGAAAGCTAAGGCACACACGCGTGCTCATGAAATGTATGTTTGTTTGTGCGTTTATGTATTTTTCATTGTTCTTTATCCACTTAAATTTCACATTAGACAGAAATAAAATGTATGGAGTGCAATATCTTTATATTATAGAATCTCTGGTTCTATCGTTACTACTTTGGAATGTGCTGTAACGAAATTAGGGAACTCGTTTCCGAAACTCGGAGTTTTTCTGTTAGATATCGTTCATTCGTGGCCGATAGGCCGGTAGACCGAGCAACACACTACAGAGAAAATTCGTTCTTTAGACTTAGAGTTCGTATGTAGAAGTTTTTCTTGCCAGTTGTAATATAGGTAAATTCAAATCAAATGTCCACAAACACTACTCCATCTATCCTCCCTCCCATAACCTAGTTCCATTTTTTCGTAATGCTTTGTAGAGTTTTTGCGGTGCTTTTGGCTGATCTTTAGTCGAACTTATTCGACTAAAAATGAGTGTCACCCGATATTTTCAAAAAATTATAATTTACAAGCATGATCAAAATTTTATATAAATATTTGTATCTCTTAAAACAAACAAGATATTAATTTATTTGATATTATTTATTAATATCTAAATTAGCTCACAAAATAGCTTAGTAAGGTATCTTAAAATTAAGGATCAAATTCACTTTCCTTAAGGCATTCCAAGTTGTCATCGGCAAGAATTATACACTCTCTTATAAAACCTTTAATTTGGACGTTGTATGACTCTATTGGGATCGTGGCGTATGCTAACATCAACCATGCTCATATTCGGAGTAAGGAAGTCACGCAAACGATCAGCTCCCTGACGTGGCAAACGATCAAAGGGATAACCCATGGCGCGACGATCGGGATAAAAACGATCACGTACACCGCAGTATGAAGCAGCATCACTGCAGGAAACCGACAAATCTTGATCAATCTAAGCAGAGGAAGAGAGAGCAGATTTAAAAAAATTCAAATTCGAATAATTACTTTAAAGGGGATTACTCTGTATATCGATTCAAAACTAAAATTGTACGAAGTACTGCAAATCGAAATACGGACTAACCCCTCCAGAAATAGCTTACGCGATCGTCTTCATAGTTCGAGATCATGACAAACAATTCACATGGCAAACCCTCGGGTAGACCCTTGGGTATGAGCATATGTTGAGGCCAGCCACAACCGCAGAAATTAAATTCCAATTCAGCGGATGTATTTTCAGCTGGACGATTTGCATCCAAATTGCGGAATGTACGTTCAAAAGGTATGGTCACACTAGACTCGGTGGAACGACGCTTAATAGTATTTTTACCAGGATTAACTGTAACAAAATGTAACATCTAAAATATTTTCCTTTTTTACAAAAAATTTCTTAACTTACGTGAAGCCACAAATTTATCTAGTTCCACCATGAATAGACGCTGTTCATTGAACAGCATAGGCTGGCCACGTTCATCATTCTTGGGAGCTATGAAAATACGAACCATACCAAAACGTTGGGCACCACCATCATTGTTAACATTGAGCGTATAGGTAAATGGTGTGTGCTGTAGATGTGTAAAACGGGCAAACACATTTCCTCTGGGTACAAAATCCATGCCTCTGGAAAGATCAAGATCCGATTGTTGCCAGAATGTGGACAAAATATTAGGTTGACCGCCTTCAGAAGCTACTTGGACACCGGTTATGGTAACGCCATCATAGTTTAATTGCTGCTGTGTATAGGGTGTTAGATTTCTCTTGTGTTCCTGGAAGATATAATCAATGTAGGCGTGCCACCTATAAAACACGGGATCACGCATGGCAGTAGTTGAGTCGCCCATAACACCAAATGACTCCAAGAAACGATGATCGGGATCATGAGAATATGAAATAAAGACATGACCTTGATTGTGAAAGTCACCATACAAAGCACGATTCGGTGAAATAATAGATGATTCTATCATATTGCCCAATGTATCAATACCGGTGGCTTCGTCCAGAGTTTTGCGTTGGCCTTGTTCCTAAAATTTAAATGAAATTAAAGAGATTATATAATTAAGAATATTAACTTACATCAACCGCATAACCCATATGAATCGCCTCCAAAATGCGATCACGCCATCTCTCTAAATCTCCCACATCCAAATTAATTTGATCAGCCTGACGTTTTAAATCCTTGATTTGAGTATTTTGGAAACGTGGTGGCCAGGCACGACTTGCCACCAAAGAATCCATTTTGGGGAAATAGCCCTCGTTTATAGGATCACGGAAATTGTTTAATCTCGAAACACGAGCCAAATTATTACTAAAACGTTCCATATTATAGCGAGCTATCACCTGTTGATGCATATAGTAAAACAATTCTCCACGGCGATCTTTTGCCACAATAGTGCGATCACTAGCTTCGAAGGGATAAACCAAATGCCAATGCCAGTGATGAAGATTAATGCCCATATCTTCACGGAAATACCAAAGACGATGTTCGGGATCTAAATCGGAAGCTGTATAATCTCTGGGTATTACTATAGGCATACGAGAACCTTCTGGCACTACCGTGGCTTCTTCACGCACTTTACGAAAAACCTGAGAGTCAACGAATTTATCGGGAAAGTTTTGAGCATAAGAAGGTAAATCCAAATCCTTGGTATCCGAACGATGTAGCAAGGCCACCGATAAGGCATAATTGAACATATAAGGATTAACACGATCGCGTGCATAAACTGCTACACTCATTAAATCGTCTATACTACGCATGCCCATAAAAATATCAATCAAGCGACCAGCTATAGTACGATGTTTGGGTATAAACAAGGAAAATTGTTCATCCCGGCCCAAGGACATGGGTATTCTTAGATCCGGTAAACGTATTTCACGAATTGGAACCTTTTTCTCAGCCATATCACCATAACGGGTCTGCACCTCATTGCCAATGGGACGATAGCGATCGGTAAGGAACTTGTCGGGCACATCAAACACGGTCGAGGTTTTACCCTTTGACATAAACACCGGCTCCGTGGGACGATCGAAGAGCAACAAGAGGTCTTGCTTATTTGACGAGGACATTATTGAGCTTTATTAAAGTTTTCGTTTAAATGTAATTTAAGTGCATTTGTTTAAAATTTTAAATTTAAACTGGTTTTGAAAATTCAAATTACACGATATTTATACTTTAAAATTTCTATGCAGTAAATATTTATGAAATACATTTTATTTGATATGTAAATGCAATTTGTTTATGTTGTAAATAATTAATATCGCAAATTTGTGGTTTGGTTAAAATATTATAAATATAAGTGTAATAATTTATCGGTAAAATGCATTTAATTTCATAAAACTATTTTTGCAAACCAACTTACCATATCTGGTTTAACATTTAGCATTTAAAGACTTTCGGTCATAACTAGGGTGTTTACTCGAGTTATGTTTGCTCGATTAATCGGAAAAATAAAATCGATTAATCGCTCAAGTAAAATAAAATGGCTAATTTCAAATAAAAATTTATTTGAGTAATTTTCCACGAGTAATCGAGTTACTCGAGTAGAATTATTTCAATAATTTTGTAAGTATTTTTTTTTTTTTTCAAATAAAACGGCTAAAATTTGTCTCAGCGTATTTCTAAACTGTTATGTTTGTAAAAAAACGTTGGCCAAATGGAGAGCTAAGATACTACTTGCTGTATGTTTTGTTAGTTTAGTATGCATTTTTCTTTGTCTTTTTTTATTACGAGTTAAGAAAAAGTTTTCTTGTTTAATATAAATTGTTGTTATTCCCCTGCCACGCAAAGAATGGCCAACTTTGGCTTGAAAGTATTTGCTGCTTCTAATGATATATTCCATTTTATGCAATAATCAAGGGTTCAAATGAAGACCACTTAAATCAATTATCTGAGTTCTATGGTCCATCTTAGGCAATAATTGATGGTTCTACTATAGTTAATATAAAGTAATAATCGAGGGTTTTAATATAGTTAATTTTCATTTATGAAATAATGGTGAATTTTAACATTGTCAATTCTAAGCAATAATCGAGACTTGTAAACTACAACTTGTAATATAGTCCATTGTGTGTATATAGTCCATAGTATATATACAGTCAATGTTATTTCAGATATAAATAGCCAAGTCTATAGTCATAGACCTGTTGTGGTATACAATGTATTCGTAATTTTTACTGTTGTTTATTTAAAGGTCCTAATGTAATCGTAGCTCCTATTATAGATTAGTTGAAGGTACCATTGCAATCGTAAAACCTACTATAGTCCAGTTGAAGTATCCAGTGTATTCGTAGATACTACTATAGTTTAGTTAAAATACCTGTGTAATCGTAGGTCCTACTATAGTAATAGTACATCCTATTAGAGTTCAGTTAAAGGACGCATTGTAATCGTAGATCCTACTTTGGGTCAGTTCAAGATCCCATTGTAAACATAGGTAAAAGGTGGTCGTAGAGCCTACTAATCTATTAGATCCTACTCAGGATTTATGAAATCGAAAGATTGCTTTTTATATACAAAAGTAAATAAACTCACTTAAAATATTTAGGGTGACAATATGTTACAAATGTTAATTTGTATTCAAAATAATTTTTTTATTTTTGTTTTATGTTTTTTATTGGGAATTGTTAATTTTTTTGTTAATAAAACACTAAAATTTTATTAAAAAATTGTTGTATTAAAAATATATATATATAACAAAGCTTCTAGAAAAATCTTACTCGAGTAATTTTGAGATCAATTTTTTACTCGATTAACTCGAGTAATTTTAAACGATTAATCGATTTTCCGAGTAATTAAAAAACCCCATTTCATTTAATTAAAAGTCGAGTAAAATGAACACCCTAGTCATAACAGATGTGCTGAAAAGTTTGTTTAGTAAATTAAAAAAAAATGTTAATTTTTATAGTACAAAATTAGAGTTAGTAAATCCTTCATCTTTTCAGAGGTCAAAGAACAAGCTAATAAGCAATTTACATTACCTCGAAATCTAGTACATACGAGATTTTGTTCAAAATCTAGTTGATCTTGACAAGATTTCCCATATAAAAGTAAATCTAGTTATGAAGTAGATTTTGGCAAAATCTACTAGAAATCTAGTATTTAGTACTTAATGATGCAACCATGTTTTTTTTTCCAAAAAGTACTACAAAATACTACTCTGTGTAAATAAAACCGACATTTCAATTGAAAAGAAATGAAAACAAATGAAAAATATGCGATTATTTTTATGGGAAAAATAATAAAATTATTTAATTCATTAAATTTGATAAAAAAAAAGAAAACAAGTAAGAGTGGTATATTCGGCTTTGCCGAATCTTGAATACCCTTCACCAATGGTGTTTGCAAAAGTACTTAATGTAATTCCTAGCAAAATTTGGTTATACTAGCATTATATGCAAAGAGTCTTTAAAATTAAGAGTCGAAAAAAGAAAAGCTTTTCGGTGGCGTCATCATCTAGAATAGTTATGCACCCAAAGGTTAGGTTGGGCAGGTGTCTGATGTCTAGGGAAGCTTCACTTGGATTCTAAAGTGGTCCCTTTGTGAAAGATAATGATTACTAGACTACAAGTAGAGAATGCATATTTAAGCCAGCCAGTAGCTTCGAAATAAAATAGACACATATTTTACGAACATTTAATAAAGTTCGATAGACCAAATAAACCATGCAGAAAAGATGCTTCAAAATGTAGATGCCCTTACATTTGCAATAGCACATCGATTTGATGAACTTTAAGTATTCTGGCATGCAACCCAAAAACACAGTGCCCAGTGAGGGTTGTGCACTTTAATTCGTACGAATTGTCCAACTAGTAAAAGTTCTTGATTAGTTATGTAAAACTCTGAAGTTAGCGGGCTGATTTAGGTCAAAGCTTTAACAATGATAAGCCTTAAAATTATAGGGTATATACTCTTAGTTTTAGATACATACGTGAAATATATAGCTTTTGAATGGATGGATATCAGCTTTGTCGGAAAAGTTATTAAAGATTTACTTATTAATCTAAAGTTAGTTAATTAATTAAAATGAACACTTCATCAGTAATATTTGGGATGTATTGTTCTTTCGATCTGTCCGATGGATGTTTGGAAAGTTTTGCTCTAGTTCCTTGTGCAATTTTAATGTGATTTAATTTATCAGCATTAAATCGATTCCCGGTCGGGGTTATATGGGAGATTTCACTAAATATGAACAGAGCTCGCCCATTTTCAATATCGAACTTTTCAAGAGATCAGAAATACTTTTGCCAAATGTTGTCCCTCTAGAAAGTTTATTTTAGGCGCAATCGCCCTGAATATCAATATTGTACAACGTCTTTATACTAAATGTCATCATCGTATCTTAGGCGAAGTTATACGGGATCAATTGTCAAACGTGAATGGATTTCTCCCAATTGCAATTAAAAAATTTAAATTTTCGTTGATATGTGAGATACTTACATACATATGTAGGTTTTGAACGGATATCATGTACTCAGTTGCATTTTTGTACTTAATAGGAAGATTACCTACAATTTGATATATAATACATTCTCAAATATTATCATAATGTTCAAAATTCAGACACAAAATTAAGATTAATGCAGAGTGTCTGTCTGCTAAAATCAGATTTGTGGAGCTCCTGGATTTTTCACAAAATTTTAGGATATTGTCCCACCCTGAATTTTATCATTGTCGATCAAAACACCATCGCTTAAACGCTAAATTATATCTACCACAAATTACCGAATGCATCAGGATTTAGGTAATCCCCTGCGAAGGATTAATTAATATTTCATCAAAATAAACACCTGAGATATCGACAAAACAGGAGCTCCAAAAACTACAACAGAAAAAATTACAGATAGGTAGACGGACGGACAAAAAAACAGACGGACGGACGGACAAACAAACAGACGGACGGACAGACAGACAAACAGACGAAAGGAGGTCGCGAAATCGATTCTCCTGCCGATTCTGAGTTGATCGGTACAATTTGAATAGTATTCGTAATCAGATTTGTGGAGCATAGATTTTAGGAAAACCTCACACAAAGAACGATGTCAAATTTCATCACAATCGGTCCATAAACACCTGAGATATCGCTGAAACAATACTTACAAAATGTAAACAAAATTTCTTATACACGTACTTTGGGCAATTTGCTGTACATCAAATGTTGTGTTATTGCGATATCTCAATTGTTTATGGACCGCTTTTGATAAAATTTAATAACGTGCTTGGCGGGGGAATTTCCTAAAATCTGATATAAAATTTATGTAGGTCCGTGCTAAAGGAGGATGGTTTTTCCTATTTCTGCATTTCATTTTTTCAACAAACATTCTCTAATGCGAACTTTGGGCAATTTGCGATACATCAAATTCAGTGTTTTGGCGATATCTCAGTTGTTTATGGACCGATTTTGATAAAATGATATATAACATATTATCACATATACACCAGGAGTATCTTTTTTCTCTTGTTATTTAAAAGTGTGTTTCAATCAAAAATTTTAAAATTTTCGTCTAATTTTTGATATTTTTTCGATATTTTCGGTGTTTATAAACCGATTTTAATGAAATTAATTAGCGTTCATTGCGGGAGAATTTCCTAAAATCTGATATATAATTTATGTAAGTCGGACAGACGGACGGACAGACAGACAGACAGACAGACGGACATCGCTTAATCGATTCTCCTCCTTCTGAGTCGATCGGTATAATTTTTATGGGGTCTACGATCACTAATAAAAAAATTACAAACGGAATCACAAACTTATAATACCCTTTCACCTATTGGTGAAGGGTATAAACATAAATGAATCAGAAACGTCACACAAAAGGTAATAAAATTCTAAAATATTCATTTTTATACAGTGTCATATTTTTTCCAATTTATGAAAACGAAATCTAGATAACGTCAAATATATATAGTGTAAACGATCTGGATTTTGATTCAGATTTAAAATCAAATCGAATGGATTTTAGAGTAGTGTAAATTGCCTATAAAACTAAAGATGTAAAAGCGATCTGAAGCCAAAATTTATTAATTTTTGACACTGCTCGTTATATTAAGAAAACAGCACTACCTTATTCTTCAAAAACTTTAAATAAATATTGAATATTATACCAAAATACTGATGCCATAACCATGCCTTGTGTACTTATAGTCGTTTAAATACTTAAAGTCCACTTTGAATTTATCAATAACTTGTATTGACTCAAACATCCAGAAAAGCTGAGTATACCTTAGGACTTCAGACCAATAAGACTTTGCTCCTCCTTCTTAAAACTTTGGAGCGCATATTCGCGCTTAAATAAATTCAATTCTCCTTTCCAGCTCACAGGAAGCCTACAAAAAAGGCAAATCTGTTGAGACTACACTCCACTTATTAGTTAGTCATATTAAAAAATCTTTTGAGTTCGGCGAATTTACACTTGTCGCCTTCTTAGACATATATGGTGCCCTTAACAGCATAAAACCGGAGTCGATTATTTCAATAAATCTATTATCTCGTTTGTAGTTAAGCTACTCACCTACAGGGTCATCAGCTCAACCATGCGCATTGCTACAATCTGCAAGGTAGCATGCCGAAAGACTCCGCAAGAAGGTGTTTTATCCCCTTTCCTTTGGAACATTGCCATAAATCACTGAACTAGATTCTCTGAGATTCAACACCATCGCTTACGCAGACGACGTCGCTATATCAGTGTCAGGAAAATTTGTTAACACCTTGTAACAGCTCTTGGCATACTTTACCGTTGGAGTCTCTCCAACGGTCTCGGAGTCAATTCCACTAAACGCAGCTTCTATTTTTCTCGCGGAAATACAAAATACCCACTTTTACACTTCCAAAATTGAATAAGGTAGAACTTGTGCTCACTGACCATGCCAAAAATCTTGGGGTCATTTTTGACTCAAAACTGTTCTGGAGCCTAAATACGCAATGTACTCAACTCATCTAGACGGGTCATAGGCAAAGTGTAGGGACTTAATCCTACCTACACTGCCTGGCTCTTTGACATGGGTGTCAAGCATATACTAAAGTATAGTGCGCTAGTTTGGTGGCCTGCACTCACGAAGTCAAACCTTTTTACTAAAATTTTAAGATCATCCACTCTAATGATTACAAGTGCCTTAAGAACTACACTATCAAAGGCACTCTTTGTCCCCTGGCTCCCAGTCGAACTAATGTCACAGCAAATTGCCCTTAACGCTAATATAGCACTTAGCACTATCGGAAATTGGTTCCACTAACCAATTGGACACTTCGCTATTCTGTATGAAATCACACCTCTCTTTAACAAATCCTTTACTGTAGCTTTCTCTAGAGACTCCACATCCTTCGATAACGGATGTCTGAAGGCATACAAGATCCAAGTCAAATAAAGGTGCACCATTTCCTTATTTTATCCTGATATTAGGAAATTAAATTTGTTTTAGACCTTCGATCAATGTGGTACATATGCTGAGATATCAGCCATATAAAAAGCAGTTAAATAGTTAAGATACCACTCGCAAATGCGGGCACCTTTAAACTAGATGGCGAGACATTGTAATATCGAACTTTTCAGGGTACCCGGACACAACATCATACCTAGTAACTCCACTGTGGAAAAAGTTTTCTACTTTTTTTCTAATTTTCCCAAAAATTTTACTATAGAAAATATTTTTTTGTCAAACATTTTTCTGTAAAAAATTTTTTCTATAGAAAATTTTTGTCAAAAATTTTTCTATAGAAAATTTTTTTTTACAATTTTTTTTTTCAAAAATTTTTCTATAGATTTTTTTTTTCAAAAAGTTTTCTATAGAATTTTTTTATCAAAACTTTTTTAACAACAATTTTTCTATAGAAAATTTTTTATCAAAATTTTTTTATTTTTTTTCAAAATTTATTTTTTTCATTTTTTTTAAATTTTTTCCAAAAATTTTTCTATAGAATTTTTTTTTTTTTCAAAAATTTTTCTATAGAATTTTTTTTTATTAAAAATTTTTTTATCAACAATTTAAAAATTTTTTGATATAAAAATATTTTTATCGAACATTTTTACAGACCAATTTTCCAAAGAAAAATATTTTTATTAAAAATTTTTGGATCGAAAATATCTAAAAAATATAAAAATTTAAAATTGTTTAATATTAGAATTTAATTCTGTTTTGAAAAATATTCCCAATATTTACATAAATATTCCCAATGTTTACAAAAATAATAGTGTCGTGGCAACAATATTCGAGATTATATTTCTTTGTTCTCTCGAACTATGTATTTTGTAGCTATAAATTGGATTTTGATTTGTTTCTAGCCTATTTTGTTTTTGTCTTTTCTTCAACCAAGTCTGTTAACATCCAAATTCCAACTGAATGATTTTAATACTCATTTTCACGAGTTTTATTAATGATCGTGGTATTTACGAAAATTAAAAAAATTGATTGGCTACTGGTGGTATGGGCTGCCTACTCCTGATCACAAGCATCCAACCAAGACGGTTGGTTGTTTGCTTGTTGAAAAATGTCTTAAGGGGTGGTGAGAACGTTCGTTTGTTTACAGAATTTTTCTCACAGACACAGACTCAACATGTTTTTGTATCTGTTCCTATCTCTCATCTAAACTTAATAGTTGTTCAAGGAATATGTTCGTAGAATATATGCAGTTGCGAGCCTACTCTGAAATGGTTTGATAAAAGATAACTTTCAAATATTGTTTATGAAGAACCCATCAAAATCGGTCCACATACTTGAGAGATGAACTTGGTTTAACTTTATAATATAGTTCTGATATAAAATCTTATAGATTTTGTTTGTAAATTTAGTTATAATGCGATTCGATCTGTCTAAATTGGGGATACTCCTCCTGAAGAGATGGCTTAACCAATCATCGAAACGCATCGCCAAGCATTTTTTGGCTTTTTATCAATAAATTGGTCTGTTACATTAATAAATAAATGTAACAGATTTGGGATCAAATGAGAATAATCTTTCTTTTTGGATTTGCATTGTGCGTACTTTTTGAAATAACAATTGACCCACCCAAATACCTACACTTAAAAAGCTGTGTTAATTGCAACGATCTTGAACTGATCAGCAAATCCATATTGTTACGTTTTTCCTTTAAAAACGTGGAAGGAATTCTTTTTGCAAACAACCGTAATCAAATTAAAACACTTGTAGTATGTAGTTTTACTGTGAACAAACTTCACAAAACTGCTTTACAAATACTCTTAGTCACGCTGTTCTCTTTATACGCGTCTTAATTAAAACTGTTTCCACAATACTCGCCCATCGGCCTTATATAGTAGAGAAGAGAGTTTCTGGCAATTTCTGCAGACGTAAACAAAGAGCAGCTGTAGTTGATTACACTAACAATGTGGCTTACGAAAGTTCATGTGTGTTCCACTACATTCTCACATGATCAAGAACACACTCACACATACGTTGTACAAACAGATTATCTGAAGTTAACAGTAACAGAGAGAGAGAGAGAAAATGTAGATAAAAGAGAAACATGTTGCTATGCTCTTTACTGTACATAAGAGAAACATGTTGCTCTGCTTATTGACATAAACAGAATAACAACAACACCAACGGAAACATCAGTGAATTTTGCACAATGGGACGTATAAGTTTAGAATTCGTCACAATATACATATCCACTATTTCTGTATGATTCACCACCAAATCTTTTGATTACGGACTTAATTTTTAAAACACCATTGGCGGGGGTATCTAAGATTCGGCAAAGCCGGAGACTTGTTTGATTTTAAGTTTTCTAAAAAATATAGAAAAATATTACAATGGAGATTATTTCTTGAGGCCCTATGCTTCTTATAGGATCGAAGGGAATGTTTATATATATATATATATATATATATATATATATCAATATTTAAAGAAAAACACATATCCAATGATATATTTTTAAATAAGTTTTATTTATTTATTTATTTAATACTTATGGATATATTTTAAATAGTCGTAATTATAATTCCAATAACATGCCTCTACTTATGTTATAACATACATCGATATATCTTTATATAAGTAAATATAGTTTTAATTTTATTATTCATTATTCAATTTTCTTCTTCTATATAATTTAATATTTTCAAAAATTTATTTTTTTTTATTTGCTTTAAATACTTTGTTATAAATAAATTGTCCATAAGGGATTTTGATCCTTTTTCTAAGTTTCAATTGAAATAATATTTTTAAATTTCTTTTTAATTAATTTTAATGTGTTTTTTTGGACTCATGGCATTAATTGTACTCAATATATTTTTAGTTTTTTTTTCTTATATTTTTAAATATTTTATTCAAAATAAAATATAAATTTAAACATTAAGATAATACAAATATTAGTTTAAAAATAATAATAATTTAACTAGTTTTAAGTATTAACATTTTATATATATATTTTTATATATTTAGTATAATTCTTTTTATTTATTCTTAATTTAATAATTTGTTTTTTGTTTTTTAAGTTTTTAGTTTCTCTTTGGTATTTGATATTTGTTTCATTAACAATTTTTCCCTAAATAGTAGTTATTTATTCATAGTGAAATACAATAGTTTTGGTTGTTGTTGCTTTTTTGTTGGTTTTTGTAAAAAAATATATTTTTATAAAATTTTAAATTATACAATTTAAGAATTACATTTTATAAATAAGAGTAGAGTAGAAATATATGTAACTATAACAATTAGTAGATTTTATAAAAAATATTCAAAATTATTAATTTCAGTAAATTCGTGTGAAAACAGGGAAAATTTGGAATAATTGGACAGTAGTCAACTGGCAGTTGCATATTGACAGCAGTATTTTTAATTTGAAAAATAAGAGGCGGGAATTTTGAATTTCGATGGACTTATTGACCTACCCTCGTATATAAATAAAATTTAAATATTATGTTTATGTCAATTTCAATCCTAAGTCTCTTTTTAAAAACGCTTAAAATAAGTGTTGTTTAAAAATTATGAGAAAACATATATCGTTAATCTTATGTAAAAAGGCCCTAACTCACACTTTTTTCAAAACTGATTTTTTTTTTGTGATTCCAATGCATTTAACGCAAATACACCTCCTCACAAAAACTTAAGGCAATTTTATCAAAATTAGTGGTTATTTATGTAATTTTTTAAAAAGCTTTAGCCTATTCCTAAAAGTATATATATTTTAAAAGCCCAATCTCGCTAAATTATTTGTAGTTGCATCGACAAACAATAGAAAACTTTCGGTTGGATGTATAATGAATTCTAATATTAATTTTTTCTCGACAACAATTTTCGGATCGAAAACTTTCAATATCAAAAGCTTTCCTATAGGTAACTTTTAATATCTAAAGCTTTCTACTAAAAACATTCGACATCAAAAGCTTTCCATAAAAACTGTCATTATTTATCTTTGGTTTTCTTATATAAAACTTTCGATGTCGAAAGGTTTTCTACAATAAACTTGCGATATCAAAAAATTTCTAATATAAAACATTTGTCGTCAAAATATTTTAGAAAGAAGACTTTTTATACAAAGCCTTTCTATAGAAAAAGATCAACATCAAAAGCTTTCCTATAGATACATTTAATATCTAAAGTTTTCTAAAAAACTGTTTATATTAAAAATTCCTATACAAAATTTTCGATATCTTAAAGATTCTTATAATAAACATTCGATATCAAAAGATTTCTTATATCAAACTTTCAAAAGCTTTATCATAGCTTACTTTTAATATAAAAAGCTTTCAACTAAAAGCATTCCATATTGAAAGCTTTAAAAAAGACTCGATTTCGTAAGGTTTCCCCTAATAAGCTTTTGATATCGAAAGGTTTTCTATAGAAAACTTTAGATATTAAAAGATTTTTTTTATAAAACTTTTGTCGTCAAAATATTTTGGATTGAAAACCTTTTATATCAACAAATTTACTAAAAGTTGCTTTTAATATCCAAAGCTTTCTACTTAAAAGATTCCATATCAAGAGCTTTCCAATAAAAACTTTTACATAGAAAACTTTCAATATCAATATCCCATAGCTTACTTTTGATATAAAAAGCTTTCAACTAAAAACATTCCATATGGAAAGCTTAAAAAAAAGATTTTCTATATAAAACTTTCGCTATCGAAATGTTTCCCATAGTAAGCTTTTGACATTAAAAGGTTTTCTATAGAAAACTTTCGATATCAATAGATTTTTTATGTACAACTTTTGTCGTCAAAATATTTCGGATTAAAAACCTTTAATATTAACAAATTTCCAAATGGTTTCTTTTAATATCCAAAGCTTTCTACTTAAAACATTCCATATCAAGAGCTTTCCAATATAAACATTCACATAGAAAACTTTCAATATCAAAAGCATTCCCATTGCTTACTTTTAATATAAAAAGCTTTTAACTAAAAACATTTCATATTGAAAGCTTTCCAACAAAAAAATGTCCTTTATAAAACTTTCAATATCGAAAGGCTTCCTATAATAGCCTTTTGATATTGAAAGATTTTCAATAAAAAACTTTCGATATCAAAAGATCTTTTATATAAAACTTTTGTAGTCAAAATATTTCGGATTGAAGACCTTTTATATCAACAAATTTCCTAATGGCTACTTTTAACAAAGCTTTCTACTTAAAACATTCCATATCGAGAGCTTTCCAATATAAACTTCCACATCGAAAACTTTCAATATTAAAAGCTTTCAAATAGCTTACTTTTAATTTAAAAAGCTTTTAACTAAAAACTTTCCATATCGAAAGCTTTCCAACAAAAAGATTTCCTTTATAAAAATTTTGATATCGAAAGGTTTCCTTTAATAGCCTTTTGATATAGAAAGATTTTCTATAGAAAACTTTCGATATTAAAAGATTTTTTATATAAAATTTATGTCATCAAAATACTTCGGATTGAAGACCTTTTATATCAACAAATTTCTTAAAGGTAACTTTAAATATCCAAAGCTTTCTACTAAAAACATTCCATATCAAGAGCTTTCTAATATAAACTTAAACATAGAAAACTTTCAATATCAAGAGCTTTCCCATAGCTTACTTTAAATATAAAAAAGCTGTCATGTAAAAACATTCCATATCGAAAGCTTTCCAAAAAAAAAGAAAAGATTTTCTATATAAAATTTTCGATATTGAAAGGTGTCCTATAATAAGCTTCTGATATTGAAAGATTTTTTTTATAGAAAACTTTCGATATTAAAAGATTTTTTATACAAAACTATTGTCGTCAAAATATTTCGGATTGAAAACCATTTATATTAATAAATTTCCTAAAGGTTACTTTTAATATCAAAAGCATTTTACTAAAAACAAGAGCTTTGTAATACAAAATTGCGAATATCTGAAGATTTCTTATATAAATCGATGTCGAATGGCTTTCTATAATAAACTTTTTACATCGTAAGATTTTCTTTAAAAAACTTTTGATTTCGTTCATAAAACTTTGAATATCGAAAGATTTCATATATAAAACATTCGAAGTCAAACTTTTAATATTGAAAGCTTTCCAAAAGAAGGAAAACTTGTGTGTCACGTTGTTTTGATCACTACAGAAAAAAAGCCCTTATTTACATTAATGCTCTGTAATGAGGCTACAAAAAGCCCTATCTCAATTCAGTTTTTTAATATGTTAAAAATTTAAAAATAAAGTTTTAAGGTCAAAATTCATCCTTCTTCATTAAAAAAGTAAAATTTTGTCAATTACTGTTTTAAATCTGTTTTTACCTTCTCCTGTAAAGTCTTAAATATGCGAGTTAGGGCTTTTCCATATGAGACCAACGATATATGTGGGTAGGTATATGTATTTTACCAATGACTGCTTATGAAAAATATTTGTGAAAAATTTTATAAGTTTTAGCAAAAATCAATAATTCTGCCCGCTTTAACACAAATTTACCCCAGTGTTTTTGTTTTGTAGTTTAGTTTTGTAGCAAAATAGTTTTTTTTCTCGTGTAAATTTTTGTGTAAGTTTTATAAATTTTTTTTATATAAAAAATGTTCAACCCAATTTTTTTGATTATCTTAAAGAATTTTGAGCAGAGTGTTTTAAGTTTTAGTTAATAGTTAGAAAATTAATAGAAATTCATATAAATAAATATTTTTTTTTGTAAAATTTGATATGTTTAGTTTGTTTCAGTTGTTTCTCTTTGGTTTAAGCTCAGGTTAGCAGTAGTTTCAAATAAATAGAAATAAATATTTTTACAAAAGTATCAATTTTAAATATTCAATTAATTTATGTTTTACTATTTTTAAACTTCAAGATCATTTATATGTATCGGGTGTTTTTTATTGAGGTATAGAACTTTAAGTTGGCATCACTTTTTTAACTGGCGGCCATTTTGTCAGCTGTCAAGTGATTAATATTTAGTTTGGTTAGCCATTTCATCATGAACAGGTTGACAAAAGAACAACGCTTGCAAATCGTGCAAATTTATTTCGAAAATAATGGTTCAGTTCGCGAAGTTTACCGCAAGCTCCGTCCATTTTATGGTCGACATAATCGTCCATCAGAGCAATTAATTCGGTTAACCATGGATCGTTTTCGCACTACGTTTACTCTATGTGATAATACGCATCCGTAGCGACATCGAATAGTGCGCACCGAAGAAACAATTGCCGCTGTAGAGCAAAGTGTTGAAGAGGACCCGAATGAATCGATTCGCCACCGTGCACAGCAATTGGAGCTTTGTCCATCAACTTTATGGAAGATTTTGCTCAAAGATCTTGGCTTGAGACCTTACAAGATCCAGCTTGTGCAAGAATTAAAGCAGCGAGACCATGCAATGCGTCGTGATTTTGGTGTATGGGCCGAAAATGAGATTGATCTCGATGCTGATTTTAATCGCAAAATTTTGTTCAGTGATGAGGCTCATTTTTGGTTGAATGGCTACGTCAACAAGCAAAATTGCCGCATTTGGAGTGAAGAGAATCCACATGAGACCCTTGAGACGCCATTACATCCACAAAAACTGACTGTTTGGTGTGCTCTATGGGCTGGTGGAGTCATTGGGCCATACTTCTTCCGAAATAATGCTGGAGAGTCAGTTACCATAAATGAAGACCGATATAGAGCCATGATAACCGACTATTTTGTTCCCCAATTGGATGGCATGAATGTGGATGAGTTGTGGTTCCAACAAGACGGCGCTACATGCCACACAGCGCACGTCACAATTGATGTATTGAAGGAAACATTCGATGAGCGCATAATTTCGCGGAATGGACCTGTCAATTGGCCACCAAGATCGTGCGATTTGACACCACTGGATTATTTTCTTTGGGGATATGTGAAGTCTCTCGTCTACGCCAACAAACCAGAAACGTTAGGGGACTTGGAAGCCAGCATTCGTGGCGATATTGCCAACATACGGCCCCATATGCTCGGAAAAGTAGTTGAAAATTTTACCTGTAGAATTGGCTTTATTCGAGCCAGCCGCGGCGGCCACATGCCCGAAATCATATTTAAACATTAATGGCATAAAATTATCCTTCCAATAAAGCCAAATTGATGGACATTAAAACGATTTTCTTGTGTTTTATTTCAATTCGAAGTTCTATACCTCTAAAAAAAACACCCATTATTTTAAATCTCGTTTTTAACCTCGATTTAAACCATTGCATTTCATATAATTATTTACATAATTAACTCAGAAAATACATCAATAAATGTATTTGTGATTTTAAAGAACTTTCCGGTGTTCAAAAGACGTTTTAAGGGTTACATCAATAATAAGAAAACACTGCATAATTTTGTTCATAATTGGGAGTTAAAGGGTTAAAAATATATTTGTTGTCTAAAGAAGAAACACATTTTTTGTCTATTACTGAGAAACCGAAAAACATGATTTATTTTTTGGGGTCATTTTGGTTTCCGTTGTTCACAAAAGGGTTAATATTGTTAGTTTATGTGATCTTCTTAATGCTTTTGTTATAAAACACTGGAGTCCGAATAAAAACATAAAAAGGTCATTTGTAAATTACATGAAAAATTCTCAATTTTGCGTCATCAAGGATAGGAAGATACGAACCAATTTTAACAAAAATTTATATTATATACATATATTATTACTTACAGATATAAGATAATTAAAAAAAAAATATAATATGCCAAAAAAGATTTAAATTCAGTTTTTATGGTAAATTTATCTTTGTAAGTCGTCAAGGACATGAAATTCGCAAAAAAACGCTATTACTCTAAAATTGTTTGAGAAATTTTTAAGACATCTACTTCAAAAGAAAGCTTGTTAAGTTTTATGCATTAAACACATAGACAACAGCAGGCTACGGGCTACAACCTGTCAAAATTAGAATACATGCATTCAAATAGAAATAAATTTTTTAGAGTCGACACAGCTACACGACTACCGACCACCGTTGTAGCTGTAGCCAAAATTATACTATTTTCTATTTTTGTTGGCGACAATAAAAGATTTAGTGCTGTCAATACCATATAATATTGAAATAAACTTGAATTTATTTACCACAAATACAATGGGGAGAATTTATGTAAACAATTTACATACTTATAAAATATTTATATATTTAATGTATATAATAATATCTAATAAAATATTATGTAAAAATTTATATTTATATAACTCTAACTCAAAAGAAGTAAAATTTTAATAAGTTATATTTTAAAGTGTCTAATTCACACGCTACGTGTGCTAGAGCTACGTAGTTCATGTTATATAAAAGCCCAGTATGTCCTTTATAAAATTCATTATATAAAAGAGCATACTTATATCTATATTGTTTTAAGATATACGAATTTTTATAAAAAAAGTCGGTTGCAGAAATAAGTTTATAGTATATTAGCTCCTTATCAATTATAAAGAATATTATATAGAATATATAAGAATATAAAAGATATTTTTAGTAGCTTTTGTTTGATACCAAAAAAGTTAATATTGGACATAAACTTCTAAAGTTATACCGTATTATTCTTGAAATTTAAAAAGCCCATAGCTCTTAAACTATTAGAGATCACACCAAAATCTTTCTATAATTTTTTTTTTTTGATATAGACATAATGATGAATTTATGTCGTTTTTATCAAAATTTAAATTGTTATTTTGTCCATCTTATAAACGCGATATTGGCAACACTCATAAACAGGTGTTTCGAAATGTAGCTGCCATCTTAAATGTAGCTGCCGTCCCTAAAATAATTAAGTAGCTGACTACGAGGCGACGATTGCAGCCAACGACTTTTGTAGTCGGTGTTCGTGTAGCCTGCTGTTGTCTATGTGTTTAATGCTTTAATTACAAATCAATGCTTATTTGTAAAAGATAGCTCAAATAGCTTTTATCTTGCAAACCGCACAAAAAATACCCGTTTTTCACCTCGTTAACGCATTTTTTAATTTTGGGGCCTGGGCGCCTCGTATTAACGTTGTCCGATTTGGCTTAAATCATCACGGTTAATGTTTCTCTCCAAATGTCACAATAGTTCGACCGGCACTCCTCGAAATTAAAAAAACTAAAAAAACAAGTAAGAGTGGTATATTCGGCTTTGCCGAATCTTGGATACCCTTCACCAATGGTGTTCCAAGAGTAAAGTACAAAATCGTAAGAATATATTGATAATTATATAGTTTCTGATTACTGACTTAGTTGAGCCCCACACAAATGCTTGATATGTATATTAATTTTCTTTTGTTCATACTAAATGTAATTCCTAGCAATATTTAGCTATGTCGGAAAACGAAAAGCTTTTCGGTGGCGTGATCATCTAGAATAGTCATGGACCCAAAGGTTAGGTTGGGCAGGTAGAGAATGCTTATTTAAGCCAGCCAGTAGCTTCGATATATATGTCTATTTTACGAACACTTAATAAAAGATGCTTCAAAATGTAGATGCCCCTAGATTTGCAAAAGCATATTGATTTGATGAAGATTAAGTATTCAGGCATGCAACCCAAAAACACAATGCCAAGTGAGGGTTGTGTACTTTAATTCGTACGAATTATGCAACTAGTAAAAGTTCTTGATAAGTTATGTAAAACTTTGAAGTTAGCGGACTGATTTAGGTCAAAGCTTTAACGATGATTGTCAATGTAAACAAGCCTTAGAATTATAGGGTATAAACTCTTAGTTTTAGATACATACGTGAAATATATAGCTTTTAAATGGAATTAAGATGAATACTTTGTCAATAATAATGTCTTGTTCTTTCGGTCTGTCCGATGGATGTGTGGAAAGTTTTGCTCTAGTTCTTTGTGCAATTATAATGTGATTTAATTTTTCAGCATTAAAGTGATTCCCGGTCGGGGTTACATGGGAGATTTCACTAAATGTGAACAGAGCTCGACCATTTTCAATACCGAACTTTTCAAGAGATCAGAAATACTTTTGTCAAACGTGTCCCTCTAGAAAGTTTATTTTAGGCGCTATCGCCCTGAATAACGATATTGTACAATGTTTTTATACTAAATGTCATCATCGTATCTATTATAATTTGTCATTTATTAGCTACTAAGAGATTGCCTCAGGCGAAGTTATACGGAAGCAATTGTCAAACGTGAACGGATTTCTCCCAATTGCAATTAAAAATTTTAATTTGCGTTGATATGTGAGATACATACATATGTAGGTTTTGAACGGATATCATGTACCCAGTCGCATTTTTGTACTTCCTAGGAAGATTACCTATAATTTGATATATAATACATTCTCAAATGTTATCATAATGTTCAAAAGTCAGACACAAAATTAAGATAAATCAGATTTGTGGAGCTCTTTGAAGGTATAAACATATGCATTTTACACAAAATTTTAGGATATCGTGTCACCCTAAATTCCATCATTGTCGATCAAAACACCTGAAATATCGCTTAAACACTAAATTATATCTACCACAAATTACCGAATGCATCAGAGTTTAGATAATCCCCTGCGAAGTACGCTATTAAATTTCATCAAAATAAACATCTGAGATATCGACAAAACAGGAGCTCCAAAAACTTGACTACAACAGAAAAAAGGACAGACAGGTAGACGGACGGACAGACAGACAGACAGACAGACAGACAGACAAACAGACAGACGGACGGACGGACGTCGCAAAATCGATTCTCCTGCTGATTCTGAGTCGATCGGTACAATTTTAATGGTATTCATAATCAGATTTGTAGAGTTTATACATCAGATTTTAGGAAATCCTCCCACAAAGAACGCTGTCAAATTTCATCACAATCGGTTCATAAACACCTGAGATATCGCTGAAACAATACATACAAAATGTCAACAAAATTTGTTAGACACGTACTTAGGGGAATTTGCTGCACATCACAAGTAGTGTTTTGGCGATATCTCAGTTGTTTATGGACCGCTTTTGATAAAATTTAATAACGTGCTTGGCGGGAGAATTTCCAAAAATCTAAATTCTGCATTTCATTTTTTCAACAAACATTCTCTAATGCGAACTTTGGGCAATTTGCAATATATCAAATTTAGTGTTTTGGCGATATCTCAGTGGTTTATGGACCGATTTTGATAAAATTTTACAGAGTGCTTTGGGGAACCATTTCCTACAATTCTATGTACACCAGGAGTATATTTTTTCTATTGTTATTTAAAAGTGTGTTTCAATAAAAAATTTTAAAATTTTCGTCTAATTTTTGGTATTTTTTCGATATTTTCGATGTTTATAAACCGATTTTAATGAAATTTATTAGCGTTCATTGCAGGAGAATTTCCTAAAATCTGATATGTAATTTATGTAGGTCCATCCTCCAGGGACTTCAGAAACTTGATTTCAGCAGACAGACAGACAGACAGACAGACAGACAGACAGACAGACAGACAGACAGACAGACAGACAGACATACAGACAGACAGACATACAGACAGACAGACAGACGGACGGACAGGCAAACAGACAGACAGACGGACATCGCTTAATTCTCCTCCCGATTCTGAGTCGATCGGTATAATTTTTATGGGGTCTACGATCACTAATAAAAAAATTACAAACGGAATCACAAACTTATAATACCCTTTCACCTATTGGTGAAGGGTATAATAATACCCTAATGTTTATAATGTTGATGGCCCTGAGAAGGTAAAAAAATACAATTTTTTAAAAGTTTTTTTTGTGAATTTGATCCTGAAAATCAAAAAATCAAAATTTCGAACGGTTTGCAAGATATGAGCTAGAGAAAATTATCACTTTTTGCGAATATGACACCATGGACCCAAATTTTTGGGGGCCCGTAAAAAATTCGATACATGAATGTGTCGTCATATTGACATATAATATACGTCAATTGTTTCCCTCCCAGACCCCATAAAAATTATCATTTTTTGAAGGTGATCGGGACAAAAAAAAAACTAACAGTCTCAAAGCATTTCGAAAGTCAATATTGAGGACTGTTTGGAGGGATTTGAGGTGATTTGGTTTTTAGCTATAAGCTAAAAGTGAATTGTGTAAAAAAACCTTTAATTAATTGTGTAAAAAACTTTTTTAAAAGTTGAATGGTTTAAAAAAAGTTTTCCCAAAAATGTATAAGTGAGACTACTGTAGAAATTACAAACTGTTGTACTACATTAAATTGATCTTGAAGATATAACTTTTTATTTAAAAAAATCAGATTGTAATAATTATTTATAAAAATTAATAATATAAACTTAATAATTTTAATTTCAATATATAAACTAAAATAATGTATAGTACAATATCTAAATTATCTAAATATTTATTATAGCTATAAAGAGGTGGTGCAAATTTTATTTTCATTTTATTTTTTCTATATAATAATTCAATAAAACCAGGGACTTTTTTATTTGAAAATTTGGTGCCCAATAAATCATAGATAACTAAATATTTAAGTTTACATCGTTAATTGCAAAATCATTGTTTCATCTCTGTTTTGAAATTTTCTGTATACATTCTTTAAGCCCATTTCATAGAGCTTGCAGAATCCATACATAAAATTTCATCGAAATCTCTCCGAACGTGAGGTCCAAAAATTGTATTATTTGTTCGAAACATTTTAATTTGACTTTATACAGTTGAGACGTTTTAATGCTTCAAACTACTGCGATTTTGAATTATGACGTAAAGTTTTATAAGTTTGTTTTTAGATCTACATGTGTCATTTTTCAATTTAATACTGTTTTTTTATATATAAAATGTTAAAAATTATTACGAGCACAGAAACAGCGAGGACACTTTCTAAAATAAGTGGCAATAATAAAAGTTCTAAGCTAAGTCGGCTTTTACAAACACATCAAGTTTCAAGTCAAGACTTGAAACTTGAACATGAAACTTGATGTGTGTAAAAGCCGACTAAATAACTATTTTTCGCTAAAATCATCCTTATACAAATAGGCCCAAAGCGGTCTCGCAGCCTAAAAATTAATCATTAATATTTTGATTCTGATTGACATTATTTGGCCATATAATTTCACTATTAGAAGTCGATCTGAGACAAAAGTGAAAAAACCACCTACTCTAATATGTAAATCTATTACGGTTATGAAAGCTTTCATCTGAAATGAATGTCCGTCATAACCAGGCGTAGGCAGCAAATACCACCAGAAGCCGACTATCGTAAATATCACGATTATTATTGAAACTCGTGAAAACGAGTATTAAAAGCATTCAGTTGGAATTTGGATGTTAGCAAAGTCGGTTGGAGCCGCTTTGTTAAAGAAAATACAAAAAACAAAATACACAAGAAACATAATTAAAATTCAATTTATAGCAACAATATACATGGTTCGAGAGAACAAAGAAATATAATCACGAACATTGTTACCGCAACACAATAATTTTGTGAACATTGTTTGAAAAAAAATGTAACTAAATTGGGAAAATTTTTCGAAACAGAAATAATGAAATATGATAAAATTTATTTTTAGATATTTTCGATACAAACATTTTTTTATAGAAAAATTTTGGACAAAAATATTTTTCTTTGGAAAATTTTCGATAAAAATTTGTGTGAAAATTTTCAACAAAATATTTTTCTATCTAAAAATTTTTTATAAAAAATTTTTAATAAAAAATTTTTCGGTCAAAAATTATTGAATAAAATGTTTTCTGTCGAAAAATTTTGGATACAAACTTTTATGTCGAAAAATTTTGGATGCAAAATTTTCTATAGAAAAATTTTGGACAAAACATTTTTTTATCGAAAAATTTGTTAAAAATTTTTTTATAGAAATATTATTGATAAAAAATTTTCTATAAAAAAAATTTTGTATAAAAAATGTTCAATATAAAAATTTTTGATAAAAATTTTTTATAGAAAAATTATTGATAAAAAATTTTCTTATAGACAAAAAATTTTCTATAGAAAAATTTTGGATAAAAAAATTTTTTATTGAAAAATTATTGATGAAAAAATTTTCTTATAAAAATTATTGATAAAAAAATTTTCTGGATAAACAATTTTCTAACGAAAAATTTTGAATAAAAAATTTTTTAATAGAAAAAAGTATTATAAAAAATGTTCTTATAAAAATTATGGATAAAAAAATTTTCTTATAAAAAAGTTTTCTATGAAAAAATTTTGGATAAAAAAATTTTCTATGGAAAAATTTTGATTAAAAAAATGTTATAAAAAAAATTTTAGAATATTAGAAAAACAATTTTTGATAAAAAAAAATTTTCTTTAGAAAAATTTTGGATAAAAAATTTCCATATAAAAATTTTGGATAAAAATTGTTTTATAGAAAAATAATTGATAAAAAATTTTCTGGATAAAAAAACGTTCTATAGAAAAATTTTGAATAAAAAATTTCTATAGAAAAATTTTAGATAAAAATGATTTTTGATAAAAAATTTTTCGATTAAAAAATTTTGGATAAACAAAATTTTCGATAGAAAAATGTTCTCATAAAAATTATTGATAAAAAAATTTTCTTATAAATAAAAAAATTTTCTATAGAAAATTATTGATAAAAAAATTTTCTATAGAAAATTATTGATAAAAAAATTTTCTGGATAAAAACTTCTCTACAGAAAAATTTTAGAATTTTAGAAAAACCATTTTTGGTAAAAAAAATTTCCTATAGAAAAATTATGAATAAAAAAAATTTCCATAGAAATATTTTGGATAAAAAATGGTTTTATAGAAAAATTATTGGTAAAAAAATTTTGGATAAAAAAATTTTCTATAGAAAAATTTTGGATAAAAAAATTTTCCATAGAAAAACTTTACAAAAAAACTATTTTTGATAAAAAAAAATTTTCTTTAGAAAAATTTTGGATAAAAAAATTTTCGATAGAAGAATTTTGGATAAAAAAAAAATTTTTATAGAAAAATTATTGATAAATAAATTTGATAAAATAAATAAATTTGATAACAAAATTTTCTAAAGAAAAATTTTTGATAGCAAATTTTTTTGTAGAAAAATGATTGATAAATAAATTTTCTTATAAAAATTATTGATAAAAAAAATTTCTATATAAAAAATTTTCTAAAGAAAAATTTTGGATAACAAATTTTTTTATCGAAAAATTATTGAAAAAAAATGTTTCTTATAAAAATTATTGATAAAAAATTTTCTATAGAAAATTTTCGGATAAAAAAATGTTCTATAGAAAAATTTTGGATAAAAACAATTTTTGATAAAAAGATTTTCTATAGAAAAATTTTGGATAAATAGAAATTTTCGATGAATTTTTTTTTTAACATTTTTTTTATAGAAAATTTAATGATAAAAAAATTTTCTTATAAAAATTATTGATAAACAATTTTCGGGATAAAAAAGATTTCTATAGAAAAATTTTGGTTAAAAAAATTTTCTATAGAAAAATTTTGGATAAAAAAATGTTCTATAGAAAAATTTTAGAAAAACAATTTTTCAAAAAGAAGTGTATTTGCATTTGATCCCAAACCTGTTACATTTATTTATTAATGTAACAGATCAATTTATTGATAAAAAGCCAAAAAATGTTTGCGGAGAAACCAAATTCCTCGACGCGTTTCGATGGTTGGTAAAGCCATCTCTTCAGGAGGATTATCCCCAATTTAGACAGATCGAAAACCTCGCATTATTACTAAATTTACAAACATAACTATTAAGAATTATGTTCATAAACCAAAAGTAAAAGCGTAGATTATCGACTGAACAAAAACAAACATGTTTCAAAAACAATTTTTGATAAAAAAAAAAATTTGTATAGCAAAATTCTGGATAAAAAATTGTTTATAGAAAAATTAGTGATAAAAAATTTTCGGGATAAAAAAAATTTCTGTAGAAAAATTTTGGTTAAAAAAATTTTCTATAAAAAAATTTTGGTTAAAAAAATTTTCTATAAAAAAATTTTGGTTAAAAAAAATTTCTATAAAAAAATTTTGGATAAAAAATTTTCTATAGAAAAATTTTTGATAAAAACAATTTTTGATAAACAAAATTTTCTATAGAAAAATTTTGGATGCTTGGACCTCTGGTCATAACATTAAAAATTTTCCCCAAGAAATATTCCAAAAAAGGCCTTAAAACGTTTTTGTAATTAATAGTAAAATTTTTTCATAAAATAGGTATAAAAAGTTTAAAATGTATATCAAAAATATTTGCACGAAATTTCACTACAGGTCCCTACTAAAAACTGAAGAGTTACTTTGGATACACGTTATACAAATTTTTTACAGATGTTGGATGAAAATGTTTATTGCCAATATCAGTTCTCCCTTAGAACTGTTCTGCCAAAATTTGAATTTTGTATATTATCTCTTTTGAACTTTGAGATAATATACATACGATGTTCAAATGTGGACCATTTTTTTTCGCCCATGGAGGTGATGGTTATAAAAATTGTTTAACCCTCTGCGACTGACGTATTGTCTTACAGACACCAACAAATTAAATTGAAAAAGTATCCATATATTTATATAATAACCTAAACTCATAAACAAAAATTGTGAGAACTAAAGGGTGGTTAAATTGTAAGGGCCGATGTTGAATGTGAACCACACCTAAACTCCAAGTTTTTTTCCGAAATTTTTTTTTTTTGACATTTCTCTATTTCAGACTTACTCAATTTGAACCATGGAGAGATACACAATCCAACAACGTGTTAAAGTTATCCAGACTTATTATGAAAATGGGCGTTCAAATCAAAATGCATATCGTGCACTTCGTGATTTTTTTTGGTCAATTTGATCGTCCACATGTGCGTACAATCGCAAAAATCGTGGAAAAAATAAGAGCAAACCGGGTCTGTAGAAGACGTGAGAACACCAGTGCATGCTCGTACTGCAGAAAATATTGCTGCTGTTCGCGATAGTGTGGCTGAAGAGCCGTCCACCTCAACTCGTCGTCGTGCCCAACAATTGCACCTCTCACGATCGTCGTTGATGAACATTATGCATAAAGACTTGCATTTACACGCTTACAAGGTGCAATTGGCTCAAGAACTAAAGCCTCTTGACCATTCCAAACGTCGTGAATGGTCAGAATGGTGGCAAGAAATGGCAACAGTGGATGATCAATTTTCGAAGAAAATCATCTTCAGTGATGAGGAACATTTTCACCTGAGTGGATTCGTCAATAAATAGAATTGCCGCATTTGGGCGAATGAGAATCCAAGAGTGATTGTCGAAAAACCAATGCACCCACAAAGAGTGCGAATTATGGGCTGGCGGCATCATCGGCCCAATTTTTTTCCAAAATGAGGCCGGTCAGGCACTTACTGTGAATGGTGTTCGCTATCGTGAGATGATAACGAACTGTCTATGGCCCGAATTGGAAGATATGGATGTGGACGATATGTGGTTTCAGCACGACGTTGCCACTTGCCACACAGCTAACGAAACAATGGCTCATTTGCGCAACAAATTCAATGTCCGTGTTATCTCACATAATGGCGATGTCAATTGGCCGCCAAGATCATGTGATTTGACACCGTTGAACTTTTTTCTTTGGGGTTATTTGAAAGAAAAGGTGTACGTCGATAAGCCAGCAATAATTCAAGAGCTAAAGGATGAGATAACTCGACACATTAACGGCAGAGACCTCCATTATGCCTCAGGGTCATCGAAAATTTGGACCATCGGATGGAGGTGTGCCGCCGTGATCGCGGCGCCCATTTGGCCGATATTTTGTTCCATACATAATTGAGTAATACCAATATATCATAATAAAATAAAATTACAATAATTTCCTAAATAGTTTGTGTTTTATTCAAAATCAACATCGGCCCTTGAAATTTAACCACCCGATGATCACGCCAGCCGCAATGGGTTAAAATTTCAAAAGTTATATAGTTTTACCATTTATTAAGAAAAATGCCCCTCTGTGCTTTATACAGTTTTTTTCTACTTATATACTAGGAACTTTTTACTACTCTGGATTTTATTTGATACATTTTTGGTTTTTAAAGATTTATTTTCTGATTTACCTGCTTACTCTTTTCGTATTGATAATTATACAAAATTTAATAGAGATTTTGTAACAATTTCGATCGAATTAATGAGGTTAATTTTGATTTATGTATATGACATTTGATCCATATCAAGAAAATGCTTTGTAGTCTAAAAACTTTTCTTATTATTAATACATTTTCATATAAATCCATATGTTATATCGGGTGTTTTTTATTGAGGTATAGAACTTTAAGTTGGCATCACTTTTTTAACTGGCGGCCATTTTGTCAGCTGTCAAGTGATTAATATTTAGTTTGGTTTGCCATTTCATCATGAACAGGTTGACAAAAGAACAACGCTTGCAAATCGTGCAAATTTATTTCGAAAATAATGGTTCAGTTCGCGAAGTTTACCGCAAGCTCCGTCCATTTTATGGTCGACATAATCGTCCATCAGAGCAATTAATTCGGTTAACCATGGATCATTTTCGCACTACGTTTACTCTATGTGATAATACGCATCCGCAGCGACGTCGAACAGTGCGCACCGAAGAAAAAATTGCCGCTGTAGAGCAAAGTGTTGAAGAGGACCCGAATGAATCGATTCGCCACCGTGCACAGCAATTGGAGCTTTGTCCATCAACTTTTTGGAAGATTTTGCGCAAAGATCTTGGCTTGCGACCTTACAAGATCCAGCTTGTGCAAGAATTAAAGCCGCGAGACCATGCAATGCGTCGTGATTTTGGTGTATGGGCCGAAAATGAGATTGATCTCGATGCTGATTTTCATCGCAAAATTTTGTTCAGTGATGAGGCTCATTTTTGGTTGAATGGCTACGTCAACAAGCAAAATTGCCGCATTTGGAGTGAAGAGAATCCACATGAGACCCTTGAGACGCCATTACATCCACAAAAACTGACTGTTTGGTGTGCTCTATGGGCTGGTGGAGTCATTGGGCCATACTTCTTCCGAAATAATGCTGGAGAGTCAGTTACCATAAATGGAGATCGGTATAGAGCCATGATAACCGACTATTTTGTTCCCCAATTGGATGGCATGAATGTGGATGAGTTGTGGTTCCAACAAGACGACGCTACATGCCACACAGCGCACGTCACAATTGATTTATTGAAGGAAACATTCGATGAGCGCATAATTTCGCGGAATGGACCTGTTAATTGGCCACCAAGATCGTGCGATTTGACACCACTGGATTATTTTCTTTGGGGATATGTGAAGTCGCTCGTCTACGCCAACACACCAGAAACGTTAGGGGACTTGGAAGCCAAC
The DNA here is from genome assembly GCA_933228675.1 of Stomorhina lunata. Lineage (NCBI taxonomy): Eukaryota > Metazoa > Arthropoda > Insecta > Diptera > Rhiniidae > Stomorhina > Stomorhina lunata. Next base: position 54,947,799 of record OW121744.1, read on the forward strand.
ATTCGTGGCGTTATTGCCAACATACGGCCCCATATGCTCGAAAAAGTAGTTGAAAATTGGACCTGTAGAATTGGCTTTATTCGAGCCAGCCGCGGCGGCCACATGCCCGAAATCATATTTAAACATTAATGGCATAAAATTATCCTTCCAATAAAGCCAAATTGATGGACATTAAAACGATTTTCTTGTGTTTTATTTCAATTCGAAGTTCTATACCTCTAAAAAAAACACCCATTATATCTGATGACGAATTTTTGTTGCGAAAAATTAGTCGTTCGTCCCAATTGTGTTCATACCATATATTTTTGTGGTTTAAAATGCGGAGTGGTGTCGAATAAGTTGTTTTGAATGGGTATATTTAAATAAATCTGACTCCAATCAGGCAGATGAGCTTAAATTTTCTATAATTATCAAAATTGCAAAAACGGCAGGTAAGTGTATAAAGCTTTAGTTAAAAACAAAGCTCTTTGAAACTAATTTATTGTTTTTTATTTTGGTTTTAATTCAAATAAATACATAAAGATTGTAAACGAAAGTTTATTTACATTTGGAATTATAAATAATTAAGAATTTGAAAGTTGTTTCCATAAAAAACTAATAAATGTGGGCTATTAATCACAAATCCTCAAAATTCAAATCCCCACAAAATATCTATGAAATACTTAATATTAAAAAGGTGAAAACAAAATCGTTTACAATCTTTTTTTTTTTGATTTTTAGCAAAAAAAAGTATTATTTGTATTTTTACTTCTATATAAATATTTGTATATTAAATTTATCATATATATTTTTTTGTTCTGGTTTTTGTGGTAGATATTTTTTTGGTCAATTTGTTTTAATGAATTTTATAATTTTTTTTATTTGTTTTTAATTTTGAGTGTATCAGTTTGTATATAATGTCTGTATTTATGTCTATATATGTAAATATTTATTATAAATTTTTTTTTTTTTTAATATTGAAATACAATGAGATATGAAATACTAAATATGCTTTTATTTAGATTAGAATCAATTTACATGAAGGATTCGTAATTTTATTTTCGTTGCTACAAATTTTATTACTTACTGTCACGAAAAAATACTCTTCGAAGAACTTCATTAAATTTAAATTTTTAAAATTACAATTTTTAAATTTACAATTTTTTTTTTTACAAAATAAGTTCAATTAAAGTTTACTTCAAATAGAGAATTTTTCAAAAACTTTGTTAATTTTGCAAAAATTCTGTTCTTAGAACAATTAATTGTGTAGAAAGGTAGGCAGGAGTAGGCAGCCCATACCACCAGAAGCCGATGAATCTTATAAAATTTTCGTAAATATGATAACGAATAAATAAAGGAGTATTAAAATCGTGAAAATGAGTATTATCAATCAAATCAAAATCCAATCCAACAAAATACATGGTTCGAGAGAACAAAGAAATATGATCTCGAACATTGTTGCCACGACACTATTAATTTTGTAAACATTGGATTTTTGTAAACATTGGGAATATTTTAGTAAATATTGGGAATATTTTTCAAAACTGAAATAAATTGTAATATTAAAAAAATTTAGATTTTTATATTTTTTAGATTTTCAATCCAAAAATTTTTTCATAGAAAAATTTTTAATAAAAATATTTTTCTTTGGAAAATTTTTCGATAAAAATTTTATTTTATAGAAAACTTTTCGATAAAAATATTTTTCTGTAAAAGTTTTTGATAAAAATATTTTTATATGAAAAAATCTTCAAATCTTCCATAGAAAAATTGTTGATAAAAAAATTTTTTGATAAAAAAATTCTATAGAAAAATTTTTGATAAAAAATTTTCCATAGAAAAATTTTTGATAAAAAAATTTTCTATAGAAAAATTTTTATAACAAAACTTTTTATAGAAAAATTTTTGATAAAATAATTTTCTAAAGAAAAATTTTTGTTAAAAAAAATTTCTATAGAAAAATTTTTGATAAAAAAATTTTCTATAGAAAAATTTTTGATAAAAAAAATTTCTATAGAAAAATTTTTGATAAAAAAATTTTCTAAAGAAAAATTTTTGTTAAAAAAAATTTTCTATAGAAAAGTTTTTGATAAAAAAATTTTCTATAGAAAAATTTTCGATAAAAAAATTTTCTATAGAAAAATTTTTGATAAACAAAAAATTTCTATACAAAAAGTTTTATCAGAAAATTTTTAATAGAAAAATTTTTAATAAGCAAATTTTCTATAGAAAAATTTTTGATAAAAAAAATTTTCTATAAAAAAATTTTTTATAAAAAAAATCTATAATAATATTTTTGATAAAAGAATTTTCTACAGAAAATTTCTTAAGAAATATTTTTGATAAAATAATTTTCTATAGAATTTTTTTTGTAAAATTTTGATAAAATAATTTTTCATAAAAACAAATTTCCACAAAAAAATTTTTAATAAAAAAATTTCCTATAGAAAAATTTTTGATAAAAAATTTTCTATAGAAAAATTTTCGATAAAAAAAATTTTCTATAAAAAAATTTTCTATAGAAAAAGTCTTATCAGAAAATTTTTAATAGAAAAATTGTTGATAAACAAATTTTCTATAGAAAAATTTTTGATAAAAAAAATCTATAAAAATATTTTTGATAAAAGAATTTTCTACAGAAAATTTCTTTAGAAAAATTTTTGATAAAATAATTTTCTATAGAAATTTTTTTGTAAAATTTTGATAAAATAATTTTTCATAAAAACAAATTTCTCTAAAAAAATTTCCTATAGAAAAATTTTTGATAAAAAAATTTCCTATAGAAAAATTTTTGATAAAAAAATTTCCTATAGAAAAATTTTTGATAAAAAAATTTCCTATAGAAAAATTTTTGATAAAAAATTAAAAAAAAAAATTCTATAGAAAAGTTTTTGATAAAAAATTTTCAGAAAAATTTTTGATAAAAAAAATTTGTTTGGGAATTAATTATTCGAACTTTAGAATTGATTGAAAAATTAGGTTTAATCAGGCTTGAGTTCATTTAACTTTCAAATTATTATTTTTGAAAATTTGAAAAGTAATTGTGGAGAAAAACTGAAAAAATTATTTTTGAACGCGGCTCAGTGGATTGCAATTTCTGTCCCGCCACAGGACGTCATCAGCACTTAGCACCCTCGACCACAGTCGAGTTGTCAAATTGCAGAGATAATCATCAATTTAACTCATTGAGTTTGATCGAACATCACTACGTTTAATTGATTGTGTATTCTCCTATTACTTGTTTTGCTCGATCTTTTCACTTGCCGTTGGCATGTAGAGAAGAACAAGACTTTTTGGTTTGATGCTATTTTTAGAATAGTAACAATGTTAACAACATATGTATGTAAGTAAATTACATGAATGTATGTAAATGCAACGTGCCCTTTGCTTTTATTTATTTGGGAATTAATTATTCGAACTTTAGAATTGATTGAAAAATTAGGTTTAATCAGGCTTGAGTTCATTTAACTTTCAAATTATTATTTTTGAAAATTTGAAAAGTAATTGTGGAGAAAAACTGAAAAAATTATTTTTGAACGCGGCTCAGTGGATTGCAATTTCTGTCCCGCCACAGGACGTCATCAGCACTTAGCGCCCTCGACCACAGTCGAGTTGTCAAATTGCAGAGATAATCATCAATTTAACTCATTGAGTTTGATCGAACATCACTACGTTTAATTGATTGTGTATACACAATCAATTAAACGCCAAATTGCAGAGATAATCATCAATTTAACTCATTGAGTTTGATCGAACATCACTACGTTTAATTGATTGTGTATACACAATCAATTAAACGTAGTGATGTTCGATCAAACTCAATGAGTTAAATTGATGATTATCTCTGCAATTTGACAACTCGACTGTGGTCGAGGGCGCTAAGTGCTGATGACGTCCTGTGGCGGGACAGAAATTGCAATCCACTGAGCCGCGTTCAAAAATAATTTTTTCAGTTTTTCTCCACAATTACTTTTCAAATTTTCAAAAATAATAATTTGAAAGTTAAATGAACTCAAGCCTGATTAAACCTAATTTTTCAATCAATTCTAAAGTTCGAATAATTAATTCCCAAATAAATAAAAGCAAAGGGCACGTTGCATTTACATACATTCATGTAATTTACTTACATACATATGTTGTTAACATTGTTACTATTCTAAAAATAGCATCAAACCAAAAAGTCTTGTTCTTCTCTACATGCCAACGGCAAGTGAAAAGATCGAGCAAAACAAGTAATAGGAGAATACACAATCAATTAAACGTAGTGATGTTCGATCAAACTCAATGAGTTAAATTGATGATTATCTCTGCAATTTGGCGTTTAATTGATTGTGTATACACAATCAATTAAACGTAGTGATGTTCGATCAAACTCAATGAGTTAAATTGATGATTATCTCTGCAATTTGACAACTCGACTGTGGTCGAGGGCGCTAAGTGCTGATGACGTCCTGTGGCGGGACAGAAATTGCAATCCACTGAGCCGCGTTCAAAAATAATTTTTTCAGTTTTTCTCCACAATTACTTTTCAAATTTTCAAAAATAATAATTTGAAAGTTAAATGAACTCAAGCCTGATTAAACCTAATTTTTCTAAAAAAAATTTGTATAGAAAATTTTTTGATAAAAAAATCTCCAAAGGAAAAATTTCGATAAAAAATATTCCATAGAAAAATTTTTGATAAAAAAATTGTCTATAGAATAAATTTTATAAGAAAATTTTTAATAGAAAAAGTTTTAAGTAAAAATTTTTCTATAACAAAAATTTTCGATAAAAAAAATTAAAAAAAAAAAAAATTTTCAAAGAAAAACTTTTTATAAAAAAATTTTCTATAGAAAATTTTTTGTAAGAAAATTTCTATAGAAAATTTTTTGTAAGAAAATTTCTATAGAAAATTTTTTGTAAGAAAATTTTCTATAAAAAATTTTTGATAAAAACAAATTTCTAGAAAAAGATTTTTAATAAAAAAAATTTTCTATAGAAACATTTTTGATAAAAAATTTTCTATAGAAAAATTTTTGAAAAAAAAAATTCTATAGAAAACTCTTTGATAAAAAATTTTTAGAAAAATTGTTGATAAAAGATTTAGTATAGAAACATTTTTGATAATAAATTTTGTATAGAAAAATCTTTGATAAAAAAATTTTGTATAGAAAAATTTTTGATAAAAAAATGTTGTATAAACAAATTTTTGATCAAAAAAATTTTGTATAGAAAAATTTTTGATAAAAAAATTTTCTATAAAAAAATTTTTGATAAAAAAAAAAAAAATTCTATAGAAAAATTTTTGATAAAAAAATTTTCTATAGAAAAATTTTTGATAAAAAGATTTTCTACAGAAAAATTTTTGATAAAAAAGTTTTTAATAAAAAAATTTTCTATAGAAACATTTTTGATAAAAAATTTTCTATAGAAAAATTTTTGAAAAAAAAATTCTATAGAAAACTCTTTGATAAAAAATTTTCAGAAAAATTGTTGATAAAAAATTTAGTATAGAAACATTTTTGATAATAAATTTCGTATAGAAAAATTTTTGATAAAAAAATTTTGTATAAAAAATTTTTTGATAAAAAAATGTTGTATAGACAAATTTTTGATAAAAAAAAATTTGTATAGAAAAATTTTGTATAGAAAAATTTTTGATAAAAAAATTTTCTATAAAAAAATTTTTGATAAAAAAAAAAAAATTCTATAGAAAAATTTTTGATAAAAAAATTTTCTATAGAAAAATTTTTGATAAAAAGATTTTCTACAGAAAAATTTTTGATAAAAAAATTTTCTAAAGAAAAATTTTTGATTAAAAAATTTTCTATAGAAATATTTTTGATAAAAGAATTTTTTATAGAAATATTTTTGATAAAAGAATTTTCTATAGAAAAAAAATTTGTATAGAAAAATTTTGTATAGAAAAATTTTTGATAAAAAAATTTTCTATAAAAAAATTTTTGATAAAAAAAAAAAAAATTCTATAGAAAAATTTTTGATAAAAAAATTTTCTATAGAAAAATTTTTGATAAAAAGATTTTCTACAGAAAAATTTTTGATAAAAAAATTTTCTAAAGAAAAATTTTTGATTAAAAAATTTTCTATAGAAATATTTTTGATAAAAGAATTTTTTATAGAAATATTTTTGATAAAAGAATTTTCTATAGAAAAAAAATTTGTATAGAAAATTTTTGATAAAAAAATTTTCTATAAAAAAATTTTTGATAAAAAAAAAAAATTCTATAGAAAAATTTTTGATAAAAAAATTTTCTATAGAAAAATTTTTGATAAAAAGATTTTCTACAGAAAAATTTTTGATAAAAAAATTTTCTAAAGAAAAATTTTTGATTAAACAATTTGCTATAGAAATATTTTTGATTAAAAAATTTTCTATAGAAATATTTTTGATTAAAGAATTTTCTATAGAAATATTTTTGATAAAAGAATTTTCTATAGAATATTTTTTGTAAGAAAATTTCTATAGCAAAATTTTTGATAACAAAATTTTCTAAACAAAAATTTTTGATGAAAAATTTGTCTATAAACAAAATTTTTCATAAAATCAAATTTCTATGAAAAGATTTTTGATAAAAAAAATTTCTATAGAAAGGTTTTTGATAAAAAATTTTCTAAAAAAAACTTTTTGATAAACAATTTTCAGAAAAATTTTTGATAAAAATATTTTGTATAGAAAAATTTTTGATAAAAAAATTTTCTATAGAAACATTTTTGATAAAAAAATTAAAAAAAAAGTGGAGTAGAAAACTTTTTCTTTTTAAAATTATTTTTTTTTGTTGTGTTTGACCCGTGCAGAAAACTCAAGTCGAAAGTTGTGATATGTTATCCAAGGATAGCTTTCTCTTAAAATTTCAGGCATAACCCCTTGACGTATTTCCACGAGTCTGACTCGTGGTACAATTTCTGTGCCTAACATGATTATCACGAGTCCGACTCGTTTTGCGACTGTTCTTAAGCATCAAAACTGTTTGGTTTAGTGCAAGTTGTGTGCGAACAGTTGGAAGCGAACTTCGTTGCGCTAATTGATACGTCAAGGGGTTAAATTACTATTTAATGTCACAAATTCGGGACTTCATTTATGCCAAAAAATGGTCAAACTTTATTATGGCGTTGCCTGATTTTAGCTATTGACTTTAGTGTTGCCAGTTACTAAGTTATAAATGTTGAACCTCGTATCTTTGGAATTTCAAATCTGGTAGCAATTTTTCTGAAAGTTTATGAAGTCAGGAAAAAGTTAAAAAATCCTCAAAAGTTCACATTTTTCTCATATTAATTAGTTTTCTAAATTTATCGTTCGGTTCATTATCTTCGAAGAGTATTTTTTCCTATCAATAGAGATACCTTTCTAAAAGTTTAAGTAAATATTTTTCTACTTAAAAACTAATACCTTTTTTTAATTATTTATGGCTTTTGTTTTCAAAAAAGTTTTGTATCTTTTTGATTTCTCATATTTTTTTTTTCATTTTCTGCATAAAATATATATAAGTTTGTTAATTATTAAAAATATAATAATGTATTTATTTATGTATGTATGTATATATATATTACTATAAATATCATTAAATGTTTGATGCTCATAACGATCTGTTGCAAATTTAACAAGTTGCTGAACAATATGTACGAACGACAAACAATCGTTAACAATCACAATTTCGAGGGGGGTTTATATTTCTATTTTTTTTTTTTGTTTTCTTTTGAAGTAAAGTTAATGAAAAAATCAAACATCTATAAATATTAACTAGTATTTGGTAGGTCTCTCAAAATGATTTTAAATAAATTAAGTGTTTAGTGTTACATTATCACGCACATTCGAGTTTTTACAATAGTCCATCACAATATCGGCCCGACAATCCTCATCGATGCTGGGCAGCAGAACGGCCGCACCCAGAATAGTAACTAAAGCACCAAAGACGACTAAACCTAAAGCAGGTAACTTTTCGCGACTTAATAAGGGATTTGGATCCATTTGTATGAAGGCCAAACCGGGCAGAATATAGGCCAAAGGTATGGCAGCCAAGAGACCCTGTGAACAAAGTTTAACAATAAAGAATCAAGAAAACGAATTATAGTAAAAAAAAACTTACATTTAATTCCAATACCGAACCCAAACACTCTGTCATGGGCGATATAACAAAAGCACTAAACACTATTGCCAGGGTAATATTTCTCGAGTACTCATCTACTTCCGCGCCTTTTTCTTGTTTGGGATCCTTCTCATCGGTCAGCTCACTGATGGGCTCTTTAAGCACAAAACGATGGACCATATGTCTGACAATCTGTAGAAAATTTAAAGTTTAAGTTTAAATGTTTTAATTAATCAAAATTTGACTTACTTCTCTTGAGACAAAACATTCGATGGGAAAAGTTAAAAGTATTGATATTGAGAAGAGGACACGCGAAAAGTTCATCAGATCATCATTCCAACAGTAGTTTTCTAGTAAATCGCCTAAAGTATAGAAAAAAAAAATAAATGAATTTGCTAGTCAAATTTAAAGGCTATAGAGTAAATCTACTACTTCAATATTAACAAGTAAGAAAGCGCTATAGTCGGTCGAGCCGACCATACGATACCCTTCACCACTAAGGTCAAAGGTGTTATTTTTCCTGTATAAAGACAAATATTTGCTAAATTTTGCCATCATGCAAAAATTTTCTCAAAACGTATATATTCAACCTGTTTCCGTCATTTGGACTTATATGAGAGCTAGGGTCAAATGTGGACCGATTATCTCGAAATTTGGCAAATTGATTACAGTTGTTACAAAAATTATGTATGCATAAAATAAACTCAAAATTTTCATTATCTTTAGATTTACGAGCGTTTTAGTGATTTTTTGTCTCATTTAGTGCGTTTTTAAAGAAAAGTTTGTATGGGAGCTATGGTCAAATGTGGACCGATTTCAACGAAATTTGGTACAGTGATTTAAGTTTACATAAGCAGTATTTGTTTTAAATTTCATGAAAAAATATTGTTATTTGTGGCCAATATAGCAATTCCGGGAAGTGGGACCTATGGGAGGTACCATAAATAATGGACCGATTTTGACCAATTTCAATAGCAATGGTCCCATTATCAAAAAAATTATCTGTGCCAAATTTCATCAAATTATCTTTATAATTGCGACCTGTAGTTTGATTACAAGGTCTACATGGGGGTCCAGCCAGCCAGACGGACGGACGGACGGACGGACATCGCTAAATCGACTCAGAAAGTGATTCTAAGTCTATTGGTATACTAAAAGGTGGGTCTAAGACAAATATTTCTATGCGTTACAAACATCAGCACAAACTTATAATACCCTTTCCACCTATGGTGGTGAAGGGTATAACAAGTAAGAGTGTTTTATTCGGCTGTGCCGAATCTTATATACCCACCATCAAGTTGTACGAGAGTGCAGCTAATTCAAAATTTTGACCAAATGTGGGATTGTTGGCAATATATTTGGACTTAATTCGGTTGCTATAGTTCAACATATTAAGGTATCTAAGTGGTTTCCCAAGTATTTACCTTCGACAAAATGCTGTTCCATAACAGAATTTCCAAAATTTTTAAAATGAGTTAAACTGTAAACTATGCAAACTATGTGTTGATCGGACAAAATCAATAAAATAATTCAAAATTAACTAAATATTTGTACAATGTATTTCCTCTAAATTTATTTTACTACTTTATAAAATAAAATATATAAAAAATTTTAAAATTTGCCTAAAAATGCTTATCATAAAGCTCCGAGCAAAGGCTCGGTCAACCAGGTACTATATATATATATATATATATATATATATATATATATATATAGAATGGCTATCTCGAAAACGGCTATAACGATTTTGATAAAATTTGGACAGTGGGTATCTTTTTTGATGTATAGGTCGAAGAAGAAGGGACTTTTGGAACTTTTACCTCTAAGAGGGTAAAAACGGGTAAAAAGGGAAAAAAATGGAAAACGCTATATCTCCTAAAGTAATAGGTATAGAAACAAAATTAAAATTACGTTTTAAACAGCTATGAAAATAAGCGGACAGGTGTTTGGTACTTTTTTGAAACTATGTCCGGTAGGGGGTAAAAAAGGGTGAAAATTGTTTTTTTTGGCACCTTTTTAACCCACTCTTATATTGTAAACTAAAGAATATATAAAGAAACTTGGTACTGCAATCAATAGATGTAAAAAAAAACATGAAACACGTATTTGGTACTTTTTTGATTCTGGAGCCAAAATGGGTAAAAAAGGGATAAAATGATAACTTAACATCTCCAAAGTAATATGAATAGGAACATTATACATTATGTTAAATGCGTTTTAAAAAAATGTACCGAATTCAATTAGCACCAAAAAAGTACCAAATATACATATGAAACTTTTAGAAATTAGGGAATAAAAAGGGGGAAAAATTAGTATTATTTTAAACAAATGAATGTTTGTCTGTATGTATGTTCTTTATAGAATAGTAAACTGTGAATTTGATTGTGTTATGCTCTTTAGCGAAGATGTTGCGGATAAGCCGACGAAGGTTTTAAAGTTGATAAGACTAATTTCCGACAGATGGCGCCACTGAAAATTACTAAAAATTAATTAATAATTAGCAAAGTTGTAGCGCATGAGCCGACGAAGGCTTTTTAGTTGGTATGAATATTTTCCGACAGGTGGCGATACAGAATCTTACTCAAAGTCAATTTAATCGTAATCTGTACATTTAATCATGCTACAATCTTTAGCAAAGTTGTTGCACATGAGCCGACGAAGGTTTCTTAGTTGGTATGAAGAAATTTCGACAGGTGGCGCCACTGAAATTTACTTAAAGTCAATTTAATCATATGCTGTACATTTAATCATGCTATAATCTTCAGCAAAGTTGTTACGGATAAGCCGAAGAAGGTTTATGAATTGGAATGAGCAAAGTCCGACAGGTGGCGCCACAGAAAATTACTCAAAATGAATTAAATCGTAAACTGTGCATTTGATCATGTTATAATCATAAGCAAAGTTGTTACGAATAAGCAGACAAAGGTTTCTTATATGGTATGAACAACTTCAGGTGCCGCCACTGCAAACTACTCAAAATTAATTAAATCGTAAACTGTGCATTTGATCAGACTATAATCTTTAGCAAAGTTTTTGCGCATGAGTCGACGGAGGTTTCTGTTGATATGAATAATTTCCAAAATTATTCAAAATGAGTTAAACTGTAAACTATGCAAAGTATGTGTTGGTCGGACAAAATAAATCAAATAATTCAAAATTAACTGAATATTTGTACAATGTCTTTCCTCTAAATTTATTTTAGCACTTTATAATATAAAATATATAAAAACTTTAAAATTTTCCTCAAAATGCTTATCATAAAGCTCCGAGCAAGGCTCGGTCAACCAGGTACTAAAGTTTATTTGTGCAAAATTTAGTGGCCAAACCTGACATAGTTTATAATTTAATAGTTTCTAACCGGCATTTGTGGCATTTTAGTGGTTACCGGGAGCGGCTTTTATATGAAAGCTATGGTCACAATGGACTGATTACTATAAAATTTGACATACTGACTAGAAGTTGCATAAAACTTCTCTGTTCTAAATTTAGTAGTTGTAGTTTTTAAAATTTTATTCAATTTATCAGCATAAATGTGATTCCCGGGGCAGGGTTATATGGGAGCTCTAACTAAATGTGAACCGATTTTACCCATTTTCTATAACATATCCAAAATACTATTGCTAAATTTTGTCTCTCTAGCTCTTGTAGTTAGGGAGCTATCGCACTTTTCTCTGACGCAAAGACGAACATAAACTGTCTTTTCTTTTTGCATTTTTGTGTTTCCGTAAGTTTTTTATATATGAGCTATGGTCAAATAGTCATCGATTGTAACAAAATTTTGCACACTGACTGTTATGCACATAAAACTTCCTTTTCTAAAATTTTGTTGCTGTAGCCCTTTTCGTTAAGGCGCTATCGCGCTATTATCTGACGGACAGACTAACATAAACCCCCTTTTTGTATTTTTGTGTTTCCGTAAGTTTTTTATATGGGAGCTATGCTCAAATGGTGACCGATTGTGACAAAATTTCGCACACTGGTTGGCATTGACATAAGACCTCCTCGCGCTAAATTTATTGGTTATATCTGTTATAGTTTTAGATTTATTGGCATTTAGGTGCATTTTAGGTGAAATTTTGGCTGTTTCCCTAAGTTTTTTGTATGGGAGCTATGACTAAATGTGAGCCGATTTTGATAAAATTTTAAGCATAGGGCTTATGCAAAACTTATATATACCAAATTTTATCATCATAGCTGTTACGGTTTGTTATATATTAGCAAATAAGCGATTAGCGAAGGCGAAGTTATACGGGAGCTATAGTCAAATGTTAACCGATTTTGCTCAATTTCAATACCAAAATTTTCTTAGAGTGGGAGAATGTTTTTACTAAGTTTCAGTGAGCTAGCTCCTTTCGTTTAGGCGTTATCGTGATTTCAACAGACAGACAGACGGACATCGCTCAATCGTCTTAGAATTTCATAAGGATTTAGAATATATGTAGGGTAGGAGGGGGACCATTTGTCATAGGGGCGCATTTGCCACCACTAATTTTCTTGAAAACTAACTTATCTTTTTTGATGCTGTAATCGACTTTATATTCGTTTATCATTGATATTCTATATCTCAAATTTTGACTGCTGTAGCTTTCATATTTAAAACATCAGGCGTGATTTATTGTTTTAGCAGATCCTGAAAAAATATTTTGCTACAAGTATTTTTGTAATATTTTTCTTAGTTTTTTGTTATCCTAAGAAATTTTTTATTAGTTTAATAAACAATATAAATAGTATTGAGAACAAATATTATAAGTTTTTATCAATAAATCTATTTCTTATGTGAAAAATTGTTCTTTACATCTAAGGACTCTACCTGGGGCACATTTGCCATACATATATAACAAAGCCACTCGTCGACATTTTTCCGTGCCCGACATTCTTAATATCCCTAAAAAGGATATCGTATTTTGGTTCAATTCATGTTCCATTTTAACATTTTTCTTTTAATGTTGATATGTCACAGCACAATGTTAACAGAGGCCCAATAGTTTAAATTTTGATCTCTGAATTTTTTACTGTTTTGTTTAATTTATCCATGTGAAATGAACTTGAATTAATTTTTTGGTTTGTTTGTTTTGTATATTAAAGCTTTATAGAAATAAAAATTTACTTTATTACAACAATTTTTTACTTCTTTTTTTTACCCAACTTATTGGCAAATGTGCCCCACGGATGGGGTACATTGGCCACTTTTAGTTAATTGGCTATTTTTTAAATTTAATACATGAAGAAACGCCGTAGGCAATCTGAACCAACACAGTTTAAAGCTAACATATCGGGTGTTTTTTATTGAGGTATAGAACTTTAAGTTGGCATCACTTTTTTAACTGGCGGCCATTTTGTCAGCTGTCAAGTGATTAATATTTAGTTTGGTTTGCCATTTCATCATGAACAGGTTGACAAAAGAACAACGCTTGCAAATCGTGCAAATTTATTTCGAAAATAATGGTTCAGTTCGCGAAGTTTACCGCAAGCTTCGTCCATTTTATGGTCGACATAATCGTCCATCAGAGCAATTAATTCGGTTAACCATGGATCGTTTTCGCACTACGTTTACTCTATGTGATAATACGCATCCGCAGCGACGTCGAACAGTGCGCACCGAAGAAACAATTGCCGCTGTAGAGCAAAGTGTTGAAGAGGACCCGAATGAATCGATTCGCCACCGTGCACAACAATTGGAGCTTTGTCCATCAACTTTATGGAAGATTTTGCGCAAAGATCTTGGCTTGCGATCTTACAAGATCCAGCTTGTGCAAGAATTAAAGCCGCGAGACCATGCAATGCGCCGTGATTTTGGTGTATGGGCCGAAAATGAGATTAATCTCGATGCTGATTTTCATCGCAAAATTTTGTTCATTTTTGGTTGAATGGCTACGTCAACAAACAAAATTGCCGCATTTGGAGTGAAGAGAATCCACATGAGACCCTTGAGACGCCATTACATCCACAAAAACTGACTGTTTGGTGTGCTCTATGGGCTGGTGGAGTCATTGGGCCATACTTCTTCCGAAATAATGCTGGAGAGTCAGTTACCATAAATGGAGACCGGTATAGAACCATGATAACCGACTATTTTGTTCCCCAATTGGATGGCATGAATGTGGATGAGTTGTGGTTCCAACAAGACGGCGCTACATGCCACACAGCGCACGTCACAATTGATTTATGGAAGGAAACATTCGATGAGCGCATAATTTCGCGGAATGGACCTGTCAATTGGCCACCAAGATCATGCGATTTGACACCACTGGATTATTTTCTTTGGGGATATGTGAAGTCGCTCGTCTACGCCAACAAACCAGAAACGTTAGGGGACTTGGAAGCCAACATTCGTGGCGTTATTGCCAACATACGGCCCCATATGCTCGAAAAAGTAGTTGAAAATTGGACCTGTAGAATTGGCTTTATTCGAGCCAGCCGCGGCGGCCACATGCCCGAAATCATATTTAAACATTAATGGCATAAAATTATCCTTCCAATAAAGCCAAATTGATGGACACTAAAACGATTTTCTTGTGTTTTATTTCAATTCGAAGTTCTATACCTCTAAAAAAAACACCCATTATATAGGTACCTACGAAGAACAAAAAATTGTGATAACTCTCCCGGTAAGAAACCTAGAGCACTTAAAAAAAAAGTGGCAAATGCTCCCCCTTCTACCCTATATTGTTTTTGATTTTTGAGCCAATATTAAGGAAATTACAAACGGAATGACAATCTCAATTCTTTTTGATGGTGGGTATTAAAGTAGCAGTTTTTATTTTTTTAAAATTTATTTTATTTTTAAGCTGCTGTTATTGGCGTGAATATCTTATCTGTTAAATACACTTTAAAACCGACACCGCCTCTATTCCGCAAACATTTAACTATCGCCTATCTCTCAGTTTTATCGCTATAATTTGTGTTTTGAAAAACCGCACATGTGGTTGGTTGATTTACTTTGCGTTCTGCTGCTTAATAAATAACAATTTTTATTAGAATTGTTAATGATTACTCGTATTAAGCTGATAAAATTATTATGCTTCAGGGAGTTGTATTAGGGGCATTCACAGCATTAGCATTTGTTTTGAAAAATTCTTAAAGGCTTCTAAGGTTTATAATAAAGCAAATAAATTTGTTTGTATATTTATTTGTTATTTGTAGACGTCTAAGCGGGCCCGTCAAGTTTTTTATACCTTTCACCACCATAGGTGGAAAGGGTATTATTAGTTTGTGCTGATGTATGTAACGCATGGAAATATTTGTATTAGACCCACCTTTTAGTATACCAATAGACTTAGAATCACTTTCTGAGTCGATTTAGCGATGTCCGTCCGTCCGTCTGGCTGGACCCCCATGTAAACTTTGTAATCAAACTACAGGTCGCAATTCTAAAGAAAATTTGATGAAATTTGGCACAGATCATTTTTTTGATAATGGGACCATGGCTATTGAAATTCGTCAAAATCGGTCCATTATTTATGGTACCTCCCATAGGTCCCACCTCCCGGAATTGATACATTGGCCACAAACATCAATATTTCTTCATGAAATTTAAATCAAATACTGCTTATGTAAACCTTAATCACTGTACCAAATTTCGTTAAAATCGGTCTACATTTGACCATAGCTTCCATACAAACTTTTCTTTAAAAACGCACTAAATGAGACAAAAATTACTAAAACGCTCGTAAATCTGAAGATAATGGGAGTTTTAAGTTAATTTTTTGCATACATAATCAATTTGCCAAATTTCGAGATAATCGGTCCACATTTGACCCTAGCTCTCATATAAGTCCAAGTGTCGAAAGTAGCTTAAATATATAAGTTTTGAGGAAATGTTTGTATGATGGCAAAATTTAGCAAATGTTTGTCTTTATACAGGAAAAATAACACTTTTGACCTTAGTGGTGAAGGGTATCGTATGGTCGGGCTTGACCGACTATAGCACTTTCTTACTTGTTTTAAATTCTAATGTACGATTGAGAATTTTGTGCTATAAAAAAAACTTTAGTTAAATGCTATTATTTGGCGGATGTTGGATACCAAGCAACAGTTCTGATTGGCCTTAACTTGGTAAGTCCACACTTATCTTGGTACATCTTTTATTTCAACCGAGGGCACTGACCTCCTTGTGGTATCACCTGGATAACTACGTTAACATCTGTTAAAGTAGCGGAGTAATATGATAGATATACGAGCCAACATCGAGTCGAAATTATTAAAATTGCTGAATAGCTTTGTCAATAAAACTAATATGCATTATTGGTTAGGTAGCAATCCACATGTCCTCCATGAGTCATGATTTCAACCCGAAAAAAATACGGTTTGGTGCGGTTAATGGGCTGGCGGCGTCATTGGGACGTACTTCTTCCGTGATGATCGAGACCGGCACGTTACTGTGAATGGGAATCGCTACCGTTCAATGATAACCGAATATTCTTGGCACCAATTGAATGATATGGACTCGGAGGAAATGTAGTTCCAACAAGACGGCGCCACAAGCTACACAGCGAATGTCACAATCAATTTATTGAAAACCAAGTTTGGAAAACGTGTTATCTTACAAAATGGTCGTGCGATTTGACGTCGTTTGACTATTTCCTATGGGGCTACGTCAAGTCTATGGTCTAAGCCAACAAGCCAGCGACTACGTACGAATATCAAACGTAAAATTGCTGCAGTATCGGTCAATTTATGCTGAAAAACCGTCAAAAACTGGGTTCATCGTCTGGACCTTGTGCAAGCGTGCCCGTGGTGATCATGCAAAAGAAATCGAGTTCCATACATAATAACATCGTTTTTGTTTTATAAAAAAAACTTTTGTAGTGCAGTTATGGTTGTGACGTCGGGTAAGTAACTTACTACGTCAAATCCTGAAAAAGACCCAAGAGAAGCAAATATACACTTATCACCTCTTCGTTGACTACAAAGTTGCTTTTGACAGCCAGATACGAACGAAGTTATTTAAAGCAATGTCTGAGTTTGGCATCCCGAAAAAGCTAATAAAGTTATGCAGGATAACATTAACTAATACTCTCATATCTTAACATATTTCATGAAGAGAATATTAATATACTTTTCCTGAAAGGCTGAACAGTTAAGAAAAATTGTGTAAGCAAAGATAGCTCGAAAAAGATTTTAGTTGAAATATCGGCCTCTTCTTGAAATTGGTGCAGAAAAATATGCCTATTTTGAATAGGTGACCACAAAATAGTTTCGCATTTACTAAAATAGAACCCTAAAAGAATTTTCAATCGGTTTTTAATAAATTTGGTCCAAGGTATTTCATAGGATTTGAAACATTGAAGCCAGTGGAGATTAAGGCCTCTACTTCCGTGAAATTTCTACAAAAAATTAAAAAAGTGGTTGCGTTATAATGATTCACTAAAGAAGTAACAAAAACTGAGGAAAAAATTCTAAGCGAAGTCAAACTTTGGCCCCAAGAGTCGCCAAACGGCAAAGATATAGCGATTTTCGTTTAAAAATCTAAGAATAAATTGGTTTCAGTGGTAGTATTTTTACAGATATTAATTATCCATTTTTGAACAAAACCCCAATTTTTCACCAAAGTTATAAAAATTGTTTATATTGGGTAGAAATATATATGTGAACTTTGGTTGAAATCGGATGTCATTTACCCTATTATTACCAGGGTTAAATCTAAAATTTTTAAAATATTAAATTTTTTATAAAAAGGTGCTAAAAACTACCCTACCCTTCATCATCAAAAAATAATACTATATCAAGCTTATAATTCAAATTTTCCATACAAATTATAAGAATTTAATAATTTTAAAATTTGTCTATGTTCCCCCTTATTCATTATAATAAAAATTCAACAAATCGTTCAAAGAAGCCTTTAATTGCATTTTTATACAAATTAACCCTTGAGTACCCATAGGTTAAAAATGATTCTAGTTTTAAACTGACAAATATTTTTAGAAAGTAACCCTCAAATAACCAGGTACTGCAGCGTTATAGATATCGATTTAATTCTATCTTTGTACTAATCTGCAGGGTGTTTTTACTAACACCCGGTATAAAAAAAAATCGCAAAAGTGACTTAACGTTAGCCCATTGTTTTTTGAAAAAAAAAAATCAAGTGGGTATGCCCGGGTATCGAACTTGGGACCTCTAGTATGCTAGGCGGATGACTAACCTGCTATACCATGACGGTTCACAATTGTCTTTTACAATAATAAATTAATGTTATGTAATGGATCTTCTTCTGATATCCTTGAAGCATATGGGCCCAACTATAGATAGACTGGGATTAAGTGCGAATATTGTTTCTTTTTGATTAAATGTGTATCTTTTATAAGGACCTAGAATAAAGATCTAAGACCACTAATTCGGATTGTGAGCTTAATATATTCCCATTATTTTAAAACCAAAATGATTTTAAACGAGTCTGATGAAATATTAAAATGTGCTGCTTAAATATAAGGATATTTATGTAGTTTTAATATAAAAACGATTTTTTTTTTGTATCATGGATACAATAAATAAATTTTATTATTGCCATTCTTTATGGTTTTCTCGTTCCAATAAAAACCATTTATTAAACAAACACGCGCACACAAACACACATACATACCTTGTGATAACGCTCGAAATGTCGAATAGCCAGCAATGCCAAATAGAGCGGCCACCGTCCAGGCAAAACCAATTGATACATGAGTTACTTTTTCCCAACGCTCCATGGTTGCGTTACGCATTGATTGATAAACGAGAAATGTATTGTGGTGGCACATGAATGCTAAAATCGAAAATGGAATGAAAAGGGAAATAAAATGTTGAATAGTGAAATAATAAATCGATATTGGTTAGTACACTGCGGGTCATTAGTTTACGACTATTACTAAATTTAATATTTTTCTATTAAATTTATAAACAAATGCGAGAACTTTTAACTTTTTTAGAACGAAAACAACGAAGAGCTTGTAATTACATATGTATCTATAAGCGAGATATTATTGTCCAAAGTTTCATTTAGTACATCTGGGCCCTCTTAGTACATCTGGGCTCACTAAGCTACAAGTTTACAATTACAAGTGTTTTTGCCTGTAAAATTGTAAACTTGTAAATAATTGTGTTTCATTAAAATACAATTACAAGTTTGTAGCTACAAGTGATTTTTACAATTCACAAGTTTACAAGTCATACTTCTACAAGTGGTTTTGTTTCACTAATCTAAATTTGTGCTTGTACACTTGTAGAATTGTAGAAAAAAAGCATAGGGTCGACGAAGGCTCTCAAAAAAATTTTACAAGTGAATGATAAATTGAATTCATTTTAGGGTTTTAACTATTCATTTTAATAAAAATTAACACAAAATCAAATCAATATTATTTTACATTTATTTATTTTGTTTGTTTTTAATTATATAGTCCATTACTTAGTGTACCTTGACGAATTTAGTGTACTTTGACGAATTTCAACAGCCATGGTCACACTACCAACAGAACTGTCTGTGCCAAATTTAATGAAATTGTCTTGAGAAATGCAATCTGTACATTGATTACAAAGTTTACAAGGGGGTTTAGCCAGATGGATTGACATCGTTAAATCGACTCAGGAAGTAATTCTAAGTCTATTGGTATACTAAAGGGTGATCTAAGACCAATATTTCTATGCGTTACATACATCAGCCCAAACTTATAATACCCTTTTTCCACCTTTAGTCGTGAAGGGTATGAAAATATAATCATGTATGCAGAACAATGGAGATCGATGATGTCCTTTACTCAAGGATATATATTTTTTTATCATTCTCTCAAATGTGGATAATAGTGTAGACAACAAAATATGAAAAACAAAAAAATTGGCCCATGGTGGGTCGGAAACAAAAAACTTTTTCTAAAACAAATTTTGAATCTGAATACACGATTCAATTTTTTAATTAAAAGAACATAAAACTGCAGGATATATGCTAAAATATGAGCATAGTCTTATAAAAGTGGGTATGTTTTGAAAAAAAATCTTTAAAAAAAAGGAACTTTGAACCGCCATAAAATCTAAATTTTGAAAATTTTATGAAAATCGTAGATATATGGTCCAGTATGAGTTAAACATTTTATATTTGACTCCATATATTTATTTATCGAAATAATTTATTTTATTATAATTGTAGAAATTGTAATTTTAGAAACTGTAATTGTAGAAATTGTAGTTTACAAGTCCAAAAAGCTACAATTGTTGTGAAAATTTTAATGAAATACAATTGAACAGCACTTGTAAGAATTAGACTTGTAGTTGTAACTTGTAAACTTGTAGAATTGTAGTTTAGTGAAATAGGGCCCTGTCATAAACTGATGACCGGCAGTGTAAGACAAAAATGTATAAATATTAAAATTATTTAGGTTGGAAATATAACATAAATACTAAATAGTCATTGAATTTTTCCAAATATTAAAGGAAAAGGTAATTTTAATATACAATAGTTTTAGAACCCCTAATAAATACATCACATATTCGACTTTAATAAATGGAAAAAGCCAAAAATTTCATCAAATTTTATTCATGGAATACGAAAATTATGATTTCGTTGCACAAAAAAATTAAACAATAGGAAAAAATATATATGAAATACATAGGAAAAAATATATGAAATACATATTGTTTGATAGCTTTTTTTCATAAAGGAAAAATATTTCAATACTCCTTCAAAGGGAAACAAGAAACCTTTGTATAAATCTAATTTTCTATTATATTATATAAGCACTTAAGGCTAATAAATATATATTAGCTATTTATATGAACATCAAAGTAAATCTCTTAATATAATATAGCGAATAGCTCATATTTAACCCAATGCGACTGACTTGGTAGTCGTGGTACGTCAATATTATAGTAAACAAGTAAGAGTGTTACATTCGGCTGTGCCGAATCTTATATACCCACAATCAAGTTGTGTTAAATTTAACAACATATCTCATATATCTACGAGGGTGCAGCTAATTCAAAATGTGGATCAAATGCGCAAAAATATAAAAATATATTGCTACCCTAGTTGGTATTGTTAGTAAAATATTTCGACAAAATCCGGTTGCAGTAGCTTTATAGTTCAACATTTAAAAGTGTCATAACCGGGTATATTTTTACATTAATAAGCTGTCAAGTACTTTTCGTTAGTTGGGAAAAACATGTGAAAGGGTTTTTCAGTAAGAGCGCTACAAAAGTTTTTTTTTTTTTAAATAAAACAGAAACGGTTTTGTATATCGAAGGAATTCTTTATTCCTGTAAAGAACGTTTGATGCCATTATATATGGAACTCGATTTCTTTTGCATGGCTACCACGGACACGCTTGCATAGTATAGACGCTGAACTCAATTTTAGAAGTTTTTCTCGCATAAATTGGCCGATACGGCTGCAATTTCACATTCGATATTCGTACGAAGTTCATCAATCGTCGCTGTCTTGTTGGCATAGACATAGACTTGACGTAGCCCTACAGAAAATAGTCTAACAATCGACTAGCCCATTTCGTGAGATAACACGTTTTCCAAACTTGGTTTTCAATAAATTGATTGTGACATTCGCTGTATGGCTTGTGGCGCCTGTTAGAACCAAATGTTCTCCGAGTCCATATCATCCAAAGGGGGGCCAAAAATATTCGGTTATTATTAAACGGTAGCGATTCTCATTCACAGTAACGTGCCGTAGTTTTTTCGGAATGCAATGATGACTCTTGGAGTACGTGTTAATTGCTGTCTGACCAATAACGCATATTATATTTATTGACGAAGCCATTCAGCCAGAAATGAGCCTCATGGCTGAAGATGATTCGCGCTCTTAACATTGAGGCCACTGACTCCAAATTTCGGTAGTAAATTTTAATAATTTCGACTCATTGTTGGCTCGTCTATCTTTCCATTATGAAATGGCAAATCTTACCGAAGAGAAAAGTCAAAAGATCAGCAAGAAAGATGGCGTCGTCTGCTGTCGCTGTACTTTTGTAGCATCCCTGTTGAAAAACCCGATACATAATAATACGGCAGGTCCAATTTTCTTAGGAGTTCCTAATGCATATACCGTATATAAAGTCTAAACTTATCATTGATTGAAAGCTATCTATTTTTGTGGTTTCCGGGGAGTGATTTTTGTATGAAAGCTATAGTTAAATATGGACCGTTTCCTTTAAAATTTGTTATACTGACCAATAGTTGCATAGAACTTTTCTGGTCTAAATTAAGTCATCATAGCATTAATGTGATTCCCGAGGCGGGATTATATGTGAGCTCTTACTAAATGTTAACTGATTTCGCCCATTTTCAATACAATTTTATCCCTCTAGCTCTTTTTTTTAAGAATTGCGTCTTATATATTGAAAATAAAAATAAGTAAAACAAGTAAGAAAGCTATAGTCGGTCAAGCCTAGGGTTTGCAGTTCGGTTTTAGCCGAAACCGAAACCTCGGTTTTTTATGCCTCAAAACCGAAACCGAAAACCGTAGAAAAAACCGCGGTTTTAGCTATTTATTTTTCAAAATTTTTTGTTGGTATTATTCAGAAATAACATTAGCTTATCATAAATTTGCACGTAATTTGTCTATTTAATGAAGCAGAAGAATTAAACAAGCAAAAGGTGTTTACAATGGACGAATGGACAGGTGTAAGGGGAAGACGGTATATGAACGTAAATATTCACGATTCTCATGGTAAATTTTATAACCTGGGCCGTATTTTAGGAACGTGTAATTTCAAGCAAACGCAAGGAACCATTTGACAAAGGTAAATGGAGTTTAATATTTCACTTGATACAAACATCGTAGCATGTACTATAGATGGAGCTGCAGCCAATATCAAATTTGTATCTGAAAATCAATTTTGAAGACGGCGACGTGGAACTTTGACTCATTTAAAACCGATTGCCCATATACATTTGAACCTAGAGGCTGTAAGGAAAACTGTTCGGTATTTAAAAAATTCGTCAGTTCGTTATAATATTTTACAGACAAGCGTTAAAAAGCATCATAATCGTGAATTAAGTTTACTCTTAGATTTCTGCTTCTAAAACAAAGTATTCATGAGAGTTTAGAAATGCTGTCGACCTTAGATTTGCTTCATTCTATCGACTTTGAAATTGTAAATTCTTTAAAATCGTTGCTATTTGTAAAAATTACTATTCAAGCAATTTGTCGCTCGGATGCAAATATTATTCACGCTAAAGGCGCTCTGCAATTTCTCCAAAAGAAACAAGACTTATTTAAGAAATCCCTCATATTTAAAAAAACCTGAATTATTTTCCTGCATTTTAGTATTAAATTATAATATGTTTTAATGAATTTATCTAAATGTTCCTACAAATTTAAACTGAAATAGTTTTATTAAAAAAACCGAAAACCGAACCGAAACCGGCCGGTTTTGGGTGTTTTAAAACCGAAACCGCGGTTTCTCATTTTCACGGTTTTTTGCAAACCCTAGTCAAGCCCGACTATATCATACCCTATTTTTCAAAACTTCAAGATTTATGTCATTTCCGGCTAAGGGCCTGATATGGGAGCTAAGGTCAATTGTGGACCGATTGTTATCAAATTTCCGTTATTGGTTTATATTTACAAAATATTTATCTGTGCAAAGCTTAAGTAATAAAATGCATTTATTTTTAGCGTTATAAACGCTTTTTTGCTTTTATGTGTTTATAAACGTCTTTTGAGAATATGTCTTATGAGGGGTATGATCAAATATGGGTCGATTTCAACAAAATCTGGTTAAGGTTAAGCAATATTTGTGCTGAATATGATTAAAAAACAACTAAATTTGTGGATGTAAAGGACTATTCCGGGATGGCATCCCTATGGGAGGTACCCGAAATAGTAATCCGATTTCGCCCAAGTATATAGTACAGTATATGGATCGTCCTTGGACCAAAACATGAAAATGTGCCAAATTTCATCAAATTATCTTTAAAGTTACGACCTGTAGAATGATAACAAGCTTACATGGATAACCGGCCAGTCAGTCGGACGGACATCGTTAAAACAACTCAGGTATACTAAAAGGTGGGTCTCAGACCAATATTTCTATGAGTTACAAACATCAGCATAAACCAAATATACCCTTTCCGCCTATGGTGCTGAAGGGTATTAAAATGGAGGATCTAAGGTAGGTACCACAGAGAGTCAAGGGATCTCAACCTAAATTAGTATAAATCTTTATTGGATCAATTAGTAGACCTATGCCGCACTTTTAAAACTTCTGTTGAGAATTGCGGCTTATACATTGAAAAAAATGGTTGAAACGTAGGTCCCTTTCAATGAGTCTAAAAATAGAATCGGATGCAGCTCATTGTCTGAGAGAAGTACCCCTTGTTCCAATTGGAATGTTGTCGGGGAATTATATATATATGTATATAATGGGGGTCCAAGGCATGTACCTAAGGAATCAACTGATTTCAACCAATATTAATATACCTCTATTTCATCAAATTCTGTTGAGATTTGCGGATTGTACATTAAGAAGAAAAATAGATGAAAAATGGGGGTCAAAGGTAGGTATCCCAAGGAGTCGACTAATTTTAACCAAAATTAACAGAGATATTTTCTTAATTAATTAATAGCATGTGTCGAATTTCATAAAATTCTGTGCATTGAAAAGAAAAATGTGTGAAAAAAAAATGTGGACCCAAGGACCTAAGGAGTCGACGAATTTCAACCAAAATTAGTGGACCTCTTTTTTGAATTAGTTAATAGATGCGTGATAAATTTCATCAAATTCTGTTGAGAATTGCTACTTCTACATTGAGAAGAAAAATAGGTGAAACAATGGGAGTTCAAGGCAGGTACCCCAAGGAGTTGACGGTTTTCGAAAATTTTTAGAATTTTTTGTATCTACAATAAAACTGAAGAAGTATGCAAAATTTCATCGTTGTAGGATTACTTCTTCTATTTTTTGCACTTCGATGTAGAAAACTGTGTGCTATAGAGACCACATATTCCAAAAATTAAAAAAAAAAATCCTGGTAGTTCTACGTCAGGTCTGAAAGGGATAAATCCATTATTTACTTTGCTTAATCGCAAATCCACTATCCTTTAACACTGAACAGTTGACCTAGTACAACAAAGTTTATTTTCTTCTTTCCTGATTTGGCATAAATTTCCTTGCACAAAAGACAACAAAATGTTAATCCTAATTATGTACATTTATCAAATGTTCCCACTAAATACAATTTCCTTAATACAAAAAAAAAAAAGAAATCTGTAATGTTCTTTCTAAATTTTATGTAAATGTCTTTTTAATGGCTTTGCTTTCGTCTGAAATGAAAAATAAAAATCTACTTGAATAAATCTGAAACATTTTGAAATCGATGACAGAAAGAAATATTTTTTATTTTTATAAAATTTAAGATGCTTAAATCCCTGCTTATATTTTCAGTATTGAATGTGATTCTTCAACTTGGATCTGTTGGGGGTTTTTCTTTTTATGAATCCACAGCCACAAGTAGATTATCTAAAAATTCGTAACTTAGCACTTAATAGTACTCTAAAGTTAACTAAAAAAAAATCCCTAAAACCCTAGAGAACGGTACGTTATTATAAGGTACCGTTCTTTTTTTATAGTGTCTTTTGAACTTAACTTTGTTTTCGACTTAGTTAGGTACTTTAAAATTAATAACTTTTGTGTGTGCTTAATTTCTGTACAATATAAAAAGGTACTGTTTTTTTCGAGCTTTGTTCGCTATCGAAAGCTTTCCTATAGAAAACATTTGCTATGCTAAGCTTTCCCTAATATAATTTGTTTTGATCACTACAGAAAAAAGCCCTCAGTTATATTTATGCTCTGAAATGAGAATACAAAACGCCTTATATCGATTTAGTTTTTTATATGTTTAAAATTCAAAAAAAGTTTTGAGAACTAAATTAAAAAAAACGTAAATTATTGTCAGTTACTGTTTTAAATCAGATTTTACCTTCTCCTGTAAAGTTTTAAATATTCGAGTTAGGGCCTTTCTACATGAGATTAACGGTATATATAATATATAGATTTCATATTTAGACTTGAAATGTAAATTATATTCAAATAAAGTTGTTCGTGTACAACCTTTTCGTACGTATGTATAAGAGCATTTAAAATTTAACCTTGTTTTCATACTCACCAAATACCATAATGCCAGTAGCTGGTATGACATCAGAATTTGCAAATTTCCAAGATTCTGCAGTATCGGTTCTATTCGAAAGAAAAAGCGAAAGTAAAAAACAAAACATTTAAAAAATGCTGTCAGGTGAAAAAAAAATATTCTAAAAAAAAGAAACTGTATGATAAAATTCAAATGACTTGGAGTTTGCAGCAAAATCTTAATCTAACAAAAATGCATACATAAATAAGTATCTTTGGTTTATTTTTTTTTATATTTCCTTATTTCTTACAACCGCCTCAGTTATATTTTCTTCATTTTTTTTTAAATTTCAAAAATTGTCATAGACAATGTTATAACAACATCTAAAGGACTCTACCAAAGCTCATTTACATACACTTTCACTATCTGTCTTTTCCATTTCTCAACTTCATTCGAAATAAGAAGGAAAAGTCTTAGAAGGAAATAGACTGAAATATTGATATTTACATATTTCTGTTGGTCTAGTACTCATGTTGGGAAGTCAGTATTTGCTAAAGTAACTCAATTGCTAAATGAAGAGCTGGAAATGTGCCTTATAGCGCCTAAGAAGGACTTTCCTTCGGAGTGAAAGTGAGTGGGTGTAAGTAAGCAGAAATGTTTTTAAATATAACTCACAGTGGGTTAAAAGAGTCTTAAAAATATAAAATAGATCTGCTTCTCGGGGCAGCAAGAATTTCTGATCATTCGTTAAACGAGTTAGGAATAATGCTAGTTCTACAATTTCTTCAATTTTAAAGGATGGCCAAACATTTGCAGTTTGATAAAGCTAACCTTTTAGCTGAATTATTTGCAAACAATTATCGCTTGCCGTAAAGCACCCAACCTCTGCCCGAGCTCGAAAGAATAACGAGGTTAGTGGTACATTTAATTATCTTGGAAGTTTGATATCTACAGAAGGAGGTGTCGACGAGGATATTCAATCGCGTATTAATAAGGCAAAATCTGCATTCGTCATCCTTCGAGTTATTTGGAAATCTCGGCAAATATCAATAACAAGTTATGAATATACAACTAGAATGTCAAGTCTTTTATTACGGCTGAGAAACTTGAAAACGCACAAATGCCATCGATGAGCGCCTGCAAACCTTTGCAAACTAATGCTTACGTTAAATCCTTGATATATGTTGGCCGCATCATATAAGAAATGAAGGTCTACTTAATGCGACAAACCAAATCCCTACTTTTATAGAGGTATGTCAACGGAAATAGCGATGGATAGGCCTCATACTTCCAAGGCCAAATACCAACATTGATCGACATTGATCGACAAGCGATTCGTTGGAGTCCACAGGGAAGAGAACGTCATGCTGGTAGAACGTGGAAAAAGTCAATTCATGCGTAGTTGCAAGCAACAATCTGGGCCCTATTTCACTAAACTACAATTCTACCAGTTTACAAGTTACAATTACAAGTCTAATTCTTACAAGTGCTGTTCAATTAAAATTTTCACAACAATTGTAGCTTTTTGGACTTGTAAACTACAATTTCTACAATTACAATTTCTAAAATTACAATTATAATAAAATAAAATATTTTGATAAATATGTATATTATATGTACATTCTCCTAGCCTAGACAATTTTTACACTTCTTCAAAATTTTTAATTTAGCTTTGGTTCAGATTTTATGGCGGTTCAAAGTTCGTTTTTTTTTTCAATATTTTTTCAGAAACATACCCACTTTATATGCCTATAACTGATACGGTTATCAGATTTTTATAAGACTAGGCTCATATTTTAGCATATGCCCTGTAGTTTTATGCTCTTTTAATTATAAAGTTAAGAAAAAGTTTTTTGTTTTCCGATCCACCATGAGCCCATTTTTTGGTTTTCGTATTTTGTTGTCTATACTATATTCAGATTTGAGAGAATGATAAAGAAAATGGAAGATATGCTTTTTGAGATATCCTTGAGTCAAGGACATCATTGATCTCCCTTTTTCTGCATACGCTTCATCACTATAGGTGGAAAGGGTATTGTAAGTTTGGGCTAATATATATAACGCATAGAAATATTGGTCTTAGTTAGACCACCTTTTAGTATAAAAACGGATTTAGAATTACTTCCTGAGCCGATTAAACGATGTCAGTCCGTCCGTTCATCTGGCTGGTCGGCTGGCTGGGCCCCCATGTAAATCTTGTAATCAAAGTACATTTCGCAATTCTCAAGATAATTTGATTAAATTTGGCACAAACAATTATTTTGGTAGTGTGCTATTAAAATTCGTCAAAGTAAACTAAATTCGTCAAGGTACACTAAGTAATGGACTATTATTAATCGAAACATATTTAAAAACAAATAAAATAAATAAATGGTAATTAATATTGATTTGATTTTGTGTTACTTTTAACTAATTTTTATTAAAAAATAGTTAAAAACCAAATTTGAATTCAATTCAATCATTCACTTGTAACTTGTAAAATTTTTTTGAGAGTCTCCGTCGACCCTATGCTTTTTTTCTACAATTCTACAAGTGTACAAGTACAAATTTAGATTAGTGAAACAAAACCACTTGTAGAAGTTCGACTTGTAAACTTGTGAATTGTCAAAATCACTTGTAGCTACAAACTTGTAATTGTATTTTAATGAAACACAATTATTTACAAGTTCACAATTTTACAATTTTTGTAAACTTGTAGCTTAGTGAAATAGGGCCCTGAAATGTCTTATGTCTAACATCTCGCAATAGAGTCTGATATAAGAGAATGGTTGAGGTCTTATGCTGCACTGGAAGTCTTTTTCGCTATTCAAAGACCTGAGTTCATCGACAAATTCGAAAGATGTTAAAAATAATCCAACTTCTTCTTTTAAAATCAAATTGATTTTCTGAGCATCAAAAAGTTGTGAGTACGCTAGGGTTGCCAGCCAGGCTGGATTCGAGTGGATTGTCCAGCTTTTTTAGTGCTTGTCTAGTGTCAAGCTAAAATTAAATTTGTCCAGCTGAAAGGTGAAAAATTTAAATTTTTTTTAATATTTTTAAAGAAAAACTATTTTTATGAAAAAGTGATTTAATTTTTAATTTTTCTTTTTATTTAATTTTTAATTTTTCTAATTTACTTAAGTGATTTAATTGATTGCTCATGTTTATTTTGTAATAAAACTACCCCCTATTGAATTTCCTCATTGTATTTACTTTACTAAAATGGCCTATATTAAAAACCTTCTAAGGTCAAAAGCCGTGCATATTTTAGAATTCCATGCGCTTCAATCATGCGCGCAATAAAACGGGTAGTATAAGCGTTTTGTAGAGCGAGTCAAAGTTCTACCGAGAGAGCTTTATTTCTTATCTGTCTGCTTATGCCAAAATAGCATCTGTTGGCAAGTTTGACTTCGAAACGTATGTCGTTATTTATGTTGACGGCGGTACCAAGGTAAACAAATTGTTTTACAACCTTGTAGCTGTAGTTCTCAACGACCACATTGACAACTAGATCCATTTTCTTAGATTCCTTCTCGATACTTGAAAAGGCGGCAATAAAGTCACGCAATGTGCATCCCTTCATATCAATTACATCGAAAAACGCGAATAGCATGTGTTTTCTGTTGAAAATAGTTTTAGATGTATTAAGGTAGAAGGTCAATGCACGCGGCAAGCGGCTGAGGGTGGCAATCAGCTGTTTTTTGATTTGTCAAATTTGAAGCGGCAATGGAAAAAAGTAGAACTTTGTTCTACTTTTCCGCGCGGCAAATTTTTTCAGTGCTGCCAGATTTAATTATATCTTGCTCAAATATATTTTTATATGAATATTTTTATAAACAAACGCACATTTTATGTACTGGCAATACTCCGACCGCCCGCAGCAGCATGCCGCTTGTATTGGCCTTGTACCTTTAGCTGCAGCATCTCGGACACTCTCGATATCGCTGCTGTTAATTGAGGTAAACACATATCGGTTTATCAAAAATTTAAAGATTCATTAAAGCAAGTTTTTTATTATGTATTAATGAATGTCCGCTAATTTTTGGGTTGTCAAGCTTTATTTCCCCTTATGTCCAGCTTTTTCAGGATTTGTGTCTGGCACCAAACTTTATTATGGTGCTACCATTTTAGCTGTTGACATTAGTATTGTATACGAGAGAACTGTTAGCGGAAAGTGTAAATCGGTTGCAATATTAGTTGGTAAGTTATGCATATTAAATTCGAATGGCATAGCAATTACAGATTAATATTTATTAGCATTTAAGCGGTTTCCTTGGTAGAACTAATCTTATATTCAGACTGGAGGAATGACTTCTTCTACAAATACTTCTCCTACCTATGGTAAATCTCAAGCCTTCTTCGATTTTGTTATATCTTAACCTACTATACAACCGTAAAAATACAAAAGCAATTAACACATTTTTCAACAAATTTTCTACAAAGAAAAACACCTTGAAATTTAACACCCACAAAGGGGCAATAAAATTCATATACATAAATTATATCCCCCCCACTATCCCTTACTACCTACTTCTTTCATTATTTGCTTCTCAAGTTAGGCAAACTGGAGGTGGTAAGTAAATGATATTTATTAAAGCTTCTTAGAATTAGACTTTAAGTTTCTTTAAGTGAAAGTTAAACACTAAATTTTTAACAGATTTTTAATGTCCTTAAGGTTTGTTAGCGAACAAATTAACTAGAAGTCCTTTTGAGCAGCATTTAATGAAGCAAATATGTATTTGAAGGCAAATTAAAGGTTAATAGACACGACGAATTACCATGGACTTTTGAATGGGAGATGAGGTAGATGAGTATTGCTCTGATACATATTAGGGTAGGTCTTGTTTTACATTCCTTACAGATTGACTTTTGATACTACTAAACGACTATTATTGATTTAGTTTTTAGGTACGAAATTAAGAAATGTTCATTTAGTAGTTAAACTTTTTTGTATGGGAAAAAAGAAATTTTTTGGTTTTTGTGAAATTTCAAACAAAATAGATAATAGAATCTAAAATAGAACTACTTAAGACAATTTTCTATAAAGTCATAAAATAGTCATAATACAAATAAAATACAGAGTTAGAAAATAAGTTATTTGATTTTCTTATTGTATCACCATTACTGTGCCACCCTGTATCATATAGAGCATTTCTAATAAAATTTTCTAATACAAATTTTGAAAATAAAAACAAGTAAGAAAGCGCTATAGTCGGTCAAGCCGACCATACGATACCCTTCACCACTAAGGCCAAAGGTGTTATTTTTCCTGTGTAAAGACAAATATTTGCTAAATTTTGCCATCATACAAACATTTTCTCAAAACGTATATATTCAACCTGTTTCCGTCATTTGGACTTATATGAGAGCTAGGGTCAAATGTGGACCGATTATCTCGAAATTTGGCAAATTGATTACAGTTGTTACAAAAATTATGTACGCAAAAAATAAACTCAAAATTTTCATTATCTTTAGATTTACGAGCGTTTTAGTGATTTTTTTGTCTCATTTAGTGCGTTTTTGAAGAAGAGTTTGTATGGGAGCTATGGTCAAATGTGAACCGATTTCAACGAAATTTAGTACAGTGATTTAAGTTTACATAAGCAGTATCTGTTTTAAATTTCATGAAAAAACATTGATATTTGTGGCCAATATAGCAATTCCGGGAAGTGGGACCTATGGGAGGTACCATAAATAATGGACCGATTTTGACCAATTTCAATAGCCATGGTCCCCTTATCAAAAAAATTATCTGTGCCAAATTTCATCAAATTATCTTTAGAATTGCGACCTGTAGTTTGATTACAAGGTTTACATGGGGGTCCAGCCGTCCAGCCAGGCAGACGGACGGACGGACATCGCTAAATCGACTCAGAAAGTGATTCTAAGTCTATTGGTATACTAAAAGGTGGGTCTAAGACAAATATTTCTATGCGTTACAAACATCAGCACAAACTTATAATACCCTTTCCACCTATGGTGGTGAAGGGTATAACAAGTAAGAAAGCGCTATAGTCGGTCAAGCCGACCATACGATACCCTTCACCACTAAGGTCAAAGGTGTTATTTTTCCTGTATAAAGACAAATATTTGCTAAATTTTGCCATCATACAAACATTTTCTCAAAACGTATATATTCAAACTGTTTCCGTCATTTGGACTTATATGAGAGCTAGGGTCAAATTTGGACCGATTATCTCGAAATTTGGCAAATTGATTACAGTTGTTACAAAAATTATGTATGCAAAAAATAAACTCAAAATTTTCATTATCTTTAGATTTACGAGCGTTTTAGTGATTTTTTGTCTCATTTTGTGCGTTTTTGAAGAAGAGTTTGTATGGGAGCTATGGTCAAATGTGGACCGATTTCAACGAAATTTGGTACAGTGGTTTAAGTTTACATAAGCAGTATTTGTTTTAAATTTCATGAAAAAATATTGATATTATTGGCCAATATAGCAATTCCGGAAAGTGGGACCTATGGGAGGTACCATAAATAATGGACCGATTTTGACCAATTTTAATAGCCATGGTCCCATTATCAAAAAAATTATCTGTGCCAAATTTCATCAAATTATCTTTAGAATTGCGACCTGTAGATTCTAAGTCTATTGGTATACTAAAAAATATTTCTATGCGTTACAAACATCAGCACAAACTTATAATACCCTTTCCACCTATGGTGGTGAAGGGTATAACAAAAAACATTTTAATTCAAAAATATTTCGTTTTAAAGTAAAAAGTTAATTCCTGGAATATTCAACAAGTTAAAAACTACTAAACAAAATTGATTTCTTCGAAACATCAGCAACAGTTTCGGAAATTGTAAAAACTGATTTTTGAAGGTTACTCGTACTGTTGAAATAATATTTTTTAAACGAAAATGTTTTTTGTTATCACTCACTCTTTGTATATTTTGTTGTCTAAAAGTCTTTTTTCTGTTATGCAGGCTTTTATTGTAAAAGACCAGCCCTGCAGTCCGAACGTTAGTTTTTATCAATCACACTACTCAACACCTAAAACTATTTACTTTCGAGTTAAATAACTTTTTGTATATGTTATAGTACAAAAATAAGTCAAGGTTCCTGCAAAGCTTGGAAATTCCACCATTGTACCATTTATTATTTTTCTCACTTCGCAGCTTTTCACAAACAGTCACGTCCAATTTTCCTAAACGAAAAAGGTCGTTACGATGAGCTCAATGTATTTATAGGCACTTTAACTGGACACTATGTTTCCTTAGCAATTACGTCAAAGCTTTGGCAGAAAATGGTTTCCAATGTTATTAAGCTACGAATAAAAAAGGTTCATCCCTGTGAAAAATATATCAATTAAAGCCAATTTAAAGTCAGATCTCGAGAGAAAGCTTTCAGTAACTGACGTAACAAACAAAACCCATTAGCTGGTTTGCAACGCAAGCAGGCAGGGCGTACATGTAAATGTGAAATTAATATAATTCCCATTTAGTATATATCTGCATCAGCATAAGTAATCGAATTTCTAAAACTGAATTACTCAATAAATAGAACTCAACGGAGATGTATCTCGTCATATTGATTGCTGTAGTTAGCTGAGCCAGAGCCGAAGATTTTATCTCCCCGGAATATTATTTTGACTTGTAATCGGGGCTGCAAGAAATTTTTCGTGAAAAATCGGCATATTTTTTCAAAAAAAAACCGGCATTACCGTCAGTAAATTTTCAGAAATCGTCAAAACATCGGCATTGTCATAAACATATCACTATCATAATATCACTATATATCAATTACCAATATATCACTATATACCAATTCTTTTAAAACACAAAATTTTATTGAACATTTTTCTATAGAACAAATTTCATATTGAAAATTTTTCTAAAAGAAAAAATCGTATTGGAAATTTTTCTATACAAAAAGTTTTATATTAAAATTCTTCTATACAAAAAATCTTATATTGAAAGTTTTTATATACTAAAAATGTTTTTAGAAAATTTTTCTGTACAAAATTTTTTTTTTTACAAAAATTTTATATGAAAAATGTTTCCGTACAAAAAATTTTATATGGAAAATTTTCCCGTACAAAAAACCTTTGTAGTGAACATTTTTCTATACAAAAAATAGAATATATTTAAAATTTTTCCATACAAAAAAATTTTATGTAGGAAGTTTTTTTATACAAAAAAATTTATATGGAAAATTCTTCTTTATAAAAAAAATGTATGTAGGGAAATTTTCGTTTACGAAAAATTATAGCACAAAATTTTTTTGAAAATTTTTCTATAGAACAAATTTCATATTGAAAATTTTTCTAAAAGAAAAAAAAATCGTATTGGAAATTTTTCTATACAAAAAGTTTTATATTAAAATTCTTCTATACAAAAAATCTTATATTGAAAATTTTTCTAAAAGAAAAAAAAATCGTATTGGAAATTTTTCTATACAAAAAGTTTTATATTAAAATTCTTCTATACAAAAAATCTTATATTGAAAATTTTTTATACTAAAAATTTTTTTAGAAAAATTTTCTATACAAAAAATTTTTCTTTACAAAAATTTTATATGAAAAATATTTCCGTACAAATAATTTTATATGGAAAATTTTCCCGTACAAAAACACTTTGTATTGAACATTTTTCTATACAAAAAATACAATATATGGAAAATTTTTCCATACAAAAAAATTTTATATAGAAAGTTTTTCTATACAAAAAATTTTATATGGAAAATTCTTCTTTATAAAAAAATGTATGTAGTTAAATTTTTGGTTAAGAAAATTTGAAATGGAAAATTTACTAGAGAAAAAAATTTAAATTTTATTTATTCGACCTTTTCAATTGTTAAATTTTGAGAAATTAGTAAAAAGAGCTCGAGGTCTGTTTGTTTTTAGTTTTGTTCATTATTAATGTAAAAACGGCATTACCGTCAGTAAATTTTCAGAAATCGTCAAAACATCGGAATTGTCAAAAACATATCACTATCAAAATATCACTATATACCAACATAGCCGAATATTAAAAACAAATTTTCATTGAAAATTCTTTTAAAACACAAAATTTTATTGAACATTTTTCTATAGAACAAATTTCATATTGAAAATTTTTCTAAAAGAAAAAATCGTATTGGAAATTTTTCTATACAAAAAGTTTTATATTAAAATTCTTCTATACAAAAAATCTTATATTGAAAATTTTTATATACTTAAAATGTTTTTAGAAAATTTTTCTATACAAAATTTTTTTTTTTACAAAAATTTTTTTCTTACAAACATTTTGTATGAAAAATGTTTCCGTACAAAAAATTTTATATGGAAAATTTTCCCGTACAAAAAACCTTTGTAGTGAACATATTTCTATACAAAAAATAGAATATATTTAAAATTTTTCCATACAAAAAAAATTTATGTAGGAAGTTTTTTTATACAAAAAAATTTATATGGAAAATTCTTCTTTATAAAAAAAATGTATGTAGGGAAATTTTCGTTTACGAAAAATTATAGCACAAAATTTTATTGATATTTTTTCTATAGAACAAATTTCATATTGAAAATTTTTCTAAAAGAAAAAAAAATCGTATTGGAAATTTTTCTATACAAAAAGTTTTATATTAAAATTCTTCTATACAAAAAATCTTATATTGAAAATTTTTCTAAAAGAAAAAAAAATCGTATTGGAAATTTTTCTATACAAAAAGTTGTATATTAAAATTCTTCTATACAAAAAATCTTATATTGAAAATTTTTATATACTAAAAATTTTTTTAGAAAATTTTTCTATACAAAAAATTTTTCTTTACAAAAATTTTATATGAAAAATATTTCCGTACAAATAATTTTATATGGAAAATTTTCCCGTACAAAAACACTTTGTATTGAACATTTTTCTATACAAAAAATACAATATATGGAAAATTTTTCCATACAAAAAAATTTTATATAGAAAGTTTTTCTATACAAAAAAATTTTATATGGAAAATTCTTCTTTATAAAAAAATGTATGTAGGGAAATTTTTGTTTACGAAAAATTATAGCACAAAATTTTATTGATATTTTTTCTATAGAACAAATTTCATATTGAAAATTTTTCTAAAAGAAAAAAAAAATCGTATTGGAAATTTTTCTATACAAAAAGTTTTATATTAAAATTCTTCTATACAAATAATCTTATATTGAAAATTTTTATATACTAAAAATTTTTTTAGAAAATTTTTCTATACAAAAAATTTTTCTTTACAAAAATTTTATATGAAAAATATTTCCGTACAAATAATTTTATATGGAAAATTGTCCCGTACAAAAACACTTTGTATTGAACATTTTTCTATACAAAAAATAGAATATATGGAAAATTTTTCCATACACAAAAATTTTATATAGAAAGTTTTTCTATACAAAAAAATTTTATATGGAAAATTCTTCTTTATAAAAAAATGTATGTAGTTAAATTTTTGGTTAAGAAAATTTTAAATGAAAAATTTCACTAGAGAAAAAAATTTGAATATAAAATTTTTCGATTTTATTTATTCGACCTTTTCAATTGTTAAATTTTGAGAAATTACAGCCTGTTTTTGAAGCTACTATTTTTTCAAATTGTACGTCAACTGGCGAAAAAATTTTACTTTTGGTTTTTGAAATATTTTTTTGAGTGAAACGAGAAAAAGCTTTTAAAATTTTGGTTCGTATATGAAATGTGTAGACGAAAGTAAATGTCAAATTAGGCAATTGAATTATTCTAATCGTCTGGGAAAAAAAAATACGTTTGTTTAGTTTTTTGTTTAGGACCAGCACTCAGTTGATGACCCTACTTATGCAATGCATTTTGTTGGAGCTAGGAAAAGGTTGTGGGAGGGGGAACGGCTAAATAACGAATTTTCTCTGTAGTGTTGTAGTGTTAGTTATGGTACCGGGGATAAGCTCTGCGGTCTTCCAAATGGCAAATATTTCTGCCTGGAAGACACT
Organism: Stomorhina lunata; assembly: GCA_933228675.1. Lineage (NCBI taxonomy): Eukaryota > Metazoa > Arthropoda > Insecta > Diptera > Rhiniidae > Stomorhina > Stomorhina lunata. The sequence goes on from OW121744.1 coordinate 54,984,818, forward strand.
ACACTCGTCCCCAAGTCTGTAAGATTTCTTGATGTTTTGTTCCATGAGAAAAACACCTGATCTAGTGCCGCAATCCATTTAAAAGCCATCCGTGAAGATTAAACTCCTTTGAAAAAGCGATATCAGGGATTACGACTTTTGTTGCTGTGCTGAACAAAAGCTCTTTGACTAAATGGTCAGACTGCGGTTAGCCTGTTTCCAAGCCTATTCTGTCTACTGGCCAATCGAATATGAAGGGATGAGCTCTAATATATGTTTTGGGTAAGAATTTCGAGTATCGGGAACGAGTTCCCTGATTTCGTCCAAAATAGTAACTATAGAGCAATAGTGTTGGATAACCTACCTACAAAATAGACTTTGAAGCACCGGCCCATACATGAGATTTGTATTCCATTATCGGTCGGATATATGTAGGTGGTGTAAATAGAACGGAAATCAGATGAAGTAAAGTATGTCTTACTTGAAAATGTGATTTGTCCAACAGACATCACATTAAATTTTCATGTCCAGAACATCGTTTTATCATTTCCGCGACAGCCGGTTCTACGTACCGGAATGACCCGAAGTTTCCCTGCCAAGGGCTGTCAACTCAGCAACAACATATTTACAACAGCCACACATTTAATTTTGAAAAAAATTGTAAATGTTATTATTTTTTGTTTTTATTTATTTTTGATTTTATTAAATTTTAGGGTTAACATCATTTTACAAAATCTTAAGTTTTACAAGAAAAGCTTTCAGAAAAGTATTAAAATATATCGTGGCAATACTATTATTTGATATTTCATTACGAAGCTTTTATTTCTAAACGAATAAAGAAAATGAACTCAATTTAGAGCTTAATCGTCTGGCTAGAATTCGATTGCCTTCTAACGTATGAAAGTTTTGTGAACAGGCTGTTAGTAAAACGAGCTCGAGGTCTGTTTGTTTTTAGTTTTGTTCATTATTAATGTCTAATAATTCGATATCCTTTGGATATCGTCTTCAGGGAATTTTTCTACAGAAAAAAATTTAAATTGAAAGTTTTTCGGAGGAAACAATTTTATATGGAAAATTTTCCATAGAAAACAATTTTTATTAATATTTTTTCTATAGAAAAAATTATTTTTGTTCCCAAAAACTTGAATTTTGTTCCCAAATTTCGACTCTTTTAAATTGCAATGTATTGGAATTATCTTATCTTATATTCTTAAACGAGCAATAATTGTATATATATATATATATATATAGAATGGCTATCTCGAAAACGGCTCTAACGATTTTGATAAAATTTGGACAGTGGGTATATTTTTTGATGTATAGGTCGAAGAAGAAGGGACTTTTGGAACTTTTACCTCTGAGAGGGTAAAAACGGGTAAAAAGGGGAAAAAATCGAAAACGCTATGTCTCCTAAAGTAATAGGTATAGAAACAAAATTAAAATTACGTTTTAAACAGCTTTGAAAATAAGCGGACAGGTGTTTGGTACTTTTTTGAAACTGTGTCCGATAGGGGGTAAAAAAGGGTGAAAATAGTTTTTTTTGGCACCTTTTTAACCCACTCTTATATTTTAAACTAAAGAATATAGAAAGAAACTTGGTACTGCAATCAATAGATGTAAAAAAAACATGAAACACTTATTTGGTACTTTTTTGATTTTGGAGCCAAATGATAACTTAACATCTCCAAAGTAATATGAATAGGAACATTATACATTATGTTAAATGCGTTTTAAAAAAATGTACCGAATTCAATTGGCACCAAAAAAGTACCAAATATACATATGGAACTTTTAGAAATTAGGGAATAAAAAGGGGGAAAAATTAGTATTATTTTAAACAAATGAATGTTTGTCTGTATGTATGTTCTTTATAGAATAGTAAACTGTGAATTTGATTGTGTTATGCTCTTTAGCGAAGATGTTGCGGATAAGCCGGCGAAGGTTTTAAAGTTGATAAGACTAATTTCCGACACTGAAAATTACTAAAAATTAATTAAATCGTAAACTGTACATTTGATCAGGCTATGATCTTTAGCAAAGTTGTAGCGCATGAGCCGACGAAGGCTTTTTAGTTGGTATGAATAATTTCCGACAGGTGGCGCTACAGAAACTTACTCAAAGTCAATTTAATCGCAATCTGTACATTTAATCATGCTACAATCTTTAGCAAAGTTGTTGCACATGAGCCGACGAAGGTTTCTTAGTTGGTATGAAGAAATTTCGACAGGTGGCGCTACTGAAATTTACTCAAAGTCAATTTAATCGTATGCTGTACATTTAATCATGCTATAATCTTCAGCAAAGTTGTTACGGATAAGCCGAAGAAGGTTTATGAATTGGAATAAGCAAAGTCCGACAGGTGGCGCCACAGAAAACTACTCAAAATGAATTAAATCGTAAACTGTGCATTTGATCATAATCTTTAGCAAAGTTGTTGCTAATAATCTTTAGCAAAGTTGTTGCGCATGAGTCGACAGAGGTTTCTGTTGATATGAATAATTTCCAAAATTATTCAAAATGAGTTAAACTGTAAACTATGCAAACTATTTGTTGGTCGGACAAAATAAATCAAATAATTCAAAATTAACTGAATATTTCTACAATGTCTTTCCTCTAAATTTATTTTAGCACTTTATAATATAAAATATATAAAAACTTTAAAATTTTCCTCAAAATGCTTATCATAAAGCTCCGAGCAAGGCTCGGTCTACCAGGTACTGGAATAGTTATATCGTTTTTTAACCTCTGATTTTTCATATAAATATCTCAATCACTTTTCATTGGAAAACTGCTTTTTTATAATAGTTACATAAAAATACCGCAGTGGTATAGCAGGTTAGTCATCCGCCCAGCATACCAGAGGTCCCAAGTTCGATCCCCGCCAGTGAATGCCGTAGATAGCCAATCGGATAAGTATTATTCGATTTATGTACTTATGATTGAATCGCATTTAGCCGACCGAGCGTTGAAGCATAAATCTCGTTAGATTGTAGCTTCCCAATCGGTAAATTTACTTTTGCGAAGAGCGGACTGTAACACCAAAAATCGTATTAAACAAACTAAGATGTTTATTACATTAACCTAAAAAAGAATAGCCCTTTTCTTACGAAGATACCAAGCCATATTGTAGAAGCAAAAAATATTAAGGGAAATAGATATTTGATGACCCTGGACCAATTAATTCGTTAAACGAATTATGAATAATACTTAATCTACAATTTCAAGTTTTAGAAATATTCATCACAATTTTTCTTATTCGAGGCAACATATGTTAGAACTGTGTGGTAGTATTTCAAAATAAATATGCATTGGATGTCGTTTTAAAGCTTACGATTTGGCATATGTGAATTTCTTTAAAAATATACAATTTATCAATTTTAAAGACTTGTTTATAGACTATATTCTGTAAAATATTTACATAAATGTCCACTTTTTTTCGAGGTTATCTTAAGAATACTAAAGTGTTTTTTATGCTTTTAATTTTAAGTTCTAAGTAGTATAATTATAGTAGTTTTTCAGACAAATTGCTAAAAATCACTTAGGACAATTTGAAAACTAGACTGCGGTCTAGATGAATCCTTACACAAAAACTTGTTATGTAAACGCTTTCGTTTAAGTACAAAGCACAATGGGGCATTATGATAAACTAGCACATAAATTTGAATTGACGAAGTTATCAGATATTACCTTAAGAAAATACGAACATCTCAATCAATTGAAAATGTAGGTACCGAATACCTATTTGATATTTTGAATAACAATCGATAGCTGTATAAATTCTGTTTCTATATCTAATGGTTCAAATTAAACACATTTGTTAAAAAAGTACCAAAAACGGGATTTAACACTTAATAAACGCTTATCGTTCAAGTTTCTAAAAACTATCAAAGATGTGTCTTATTTTCCAAGCTGACCTTAATACAATCTTAATTTTGTTTTTCAGACGTAACAGATTTTTTCATAATGTAACTGATTTTTAAAATTTTGAAAAAAGTACCAAATACTGTGTCTTTTTGTTTGATATTTGTTCCATGTCAATCGATTTCTCTATAAATTTTATCTTTATATTAATTTATATTAATTGTTAAAATTGAAAACACAATTTCTTGCCTTACAATGTCGGTTTATTAATTTAAAAGATGCATTTGGGTTAAAAAAGTACCAAACATTAACTTTTACCCTATTTGATCCATTTTAGAATCATTTCTCCTTATTTTTGTAGCCGATTAAAATTTTTTTCTATCGCTGTTAGTTACAAAATATAACGCTACTGAAATTTCCCTTTTTTGCCCTAAACGTAAGTGTTTGATATTTATTTATACCTCCCGTAGGTCCCACTGATATATTGCCCTCAAATATCAATATTTTTGCATGAATTTAAAACAAATACTGCTTATGTAAACTAAAATCACTGTACCAAATTTCGTTGAAATCGGTGTACATTTGACCATAGCTCCCATACAAAATTATGTGTTAAAACGCACCAAATGAGACAAAAATCACTAAAACGCTCGTAAATCTGAAAATAATGAAAATTTTAAGTTTATTTTTTGCAAACATAATTTTTGTAACAACTGTAATCAATTTGCCAAATTTCTTTGATCCTAGCTCTCATATAAGTCCAAATGACGAAAACAGCTTAAATATATTAGTTTTGAGAAAATGTTTGTATGATGGCAAAATTTAGCAAATATTTGTCTTAATACAGGAAAATGAACACCTTTGACCTTAGTGGTGAAGGGTATCGTAAGGTCGAGCTTGACCGACTATAACACTTTCTTACTTGTTTTTTTATATTAATGGACTTATCTATACATTTTATTTGTAGCTCTATTGGTTAAAAAGATATGCTATGATTAAACACAAAGGACCTAACTTTAAATACTTAACCTCGTTTTTACGCTTTTTACCCCTTTTAGCGCTACTGAAATTAAATTGTTTACCCCCTTAACGGAAATTTAAATTTTTACCCCCTTAACGGAGTTGTTTGTTAATTTTTATTTATTAATAGACTTATCTAAACATTTTGTTGCTAGATTTATTTGTTGAAAATATACCCAAATATTTAAAACAAACAACCCATTCTTACCCTTTTTTACCCCTTCAATCAAAAAAGTACGAAATACGTGTTTACATCGCTTTTTGTTTCGGAAATAACCATGTATATGTACATACATAATTTCCACGACATTTCAATTATAACAAGGGGTACTTCTCTCAGACATTGAGCTGCATCGGATTCTATTTTTAGACTCATTGAAAGGGACCTACGTTTTAACTCCGGCTCCGAACGGCAAATGCATTAGTTACAGAAGTTTTACATAGCCTAATACTCAATAACCAGTGGCTAGTTGAGTTATAAGGTAAAACGTTTTTGTTTTTTTTAACTTTTTCAAGTGGGTCTGGCCGGGAATCCAACTTGGGACCTCTGGTATGCTAGGGGGAATACTAACCTGGTATACCACTGCGGAAATTTTCCTTTTTAACCCCCAAACGCTTATGAAATTTCCCTTTCTATCTATACATTTTAAACATTGACGCATTATTAAACTGTATTCCCCGTTTTTACCCTTTCTGACTCCAGTAATGGAAAAAGTACGTAATATTAAGAAATTTACAAAGTAACATCTAATTACTTTTACATTTCCTATCTATTTTTCAAAAAGTCTTCTTATTTTCGCAGTTGCTGGGATCAATTTCAAATTTTGTATGCATCGGAAAATGTACCCTATTCTCATATCGCACTTGTTCAACAAGAGGGTATTAACTCAAAATTTTTATATTTTCACTTTTTAAAAGAAATTGATGTGTAGTAGTCTTATCTACCCACTGTAAAAATCTGACATCATTTTCACTATAATTTCACCAAAAAAACTACAGTTTTACCCTTCTTTCTTATATGAAAGTAGTAGTAAAATAAAATAGTTTTTTGACTCTACTGAAAATTTAAAAATTTAGAGTTAATACCCTCTTGTTGATCAAGTGCGATATGTTCTTGCAGAAAAAAACTTTTAGACTAAATTAAGCTCTTTTGCTTAAACTTTAAGCCTCTAAATATTATAAGACACTCAAGTATAATGTAAGTCCATTTTTATGAAGTTAAAAGTTTAGAAATCACATATTTATTACCAAAAACCCCCACTGTGCAACCCAAGTGTTGTTACAGTTAAATTATAACCACAAGCGAAAAACTTGAAATAAAAATTCTAGAGAATTGCTGTTTTGCTTTCTAAAGGACCACATCACAAGAAACTAGTTCCAATTACGTTGCAAATAAAAGGCATCCATTCAAGCAACCAACCAACCAACAACTACGAAGTTTCCAAATGTAACACTTCATGATTGCTCACTTTTTTTCCTCAGAAATACACTTATACTTTCGTATTGACGCACCTGCTCACGGATAGTAAATATCCATTGGGTTTTTTTTTTTTTTTTTTTTGTTTAAATTGTTGAATCTATAGATGGAAGTAAAATAATGGGTGTTTTTTTTAGAGGTATAGAACTTCGAATTGAAATAAAACACAAGAAAATCGTTTTAATGTCCATCAATTTGGCTTTATTGGAAGGATAATTTTATGCCATTAATGTTTAATATGATTTCGGGCATGTGGCCGCCGCGGCTGGCTCGAATAAAGCCAATTCTACAGGTCCAATTTTCAACTACTTTTTCGAGCATATGGGGCCGTATGTTGGCAATAACGCCACGAATGTTGGCTTCCAAGTCCCCTAACGTTTCTGGTTTGTTGGCGTAGACGAGCGACTTCACATATCCCCAAAGAAAATAATCCAGTGGTGTCAAATCGCACGGTCCATTCCGCGAAATTATGCGCTCATCGAATGTTTCCTTCAATAAATCAATTGTGACGTGCGCTGTGTGGCATGTAGCGCCGTCTTGTTGGAACCATAACTCATCCACATTCATGCCATCCAATTGGGGAACAAAATAGTCGGTTATCATGGCTCTATACCGGTCACCATTTATGGTAACTGACTCTCCAGCATTATTTCGGAAGAAGTATGGCCCAATGACTCCACCAGCCCATATAGCACACCAAACAGTCAGTTTTTGTGGATGTAATGGCGTCTCAAGGGTCTCATGTGGATTCTCTTCACTCCAAATGCGGCAATTTTGCTTGTTGACGGAGCCATTCAACCAAAAATGAGCCTCATCACTGAACAAAATTTTGCGATGAAAATCAGCATCGAGATCAATCTCATTTTCGGCCCATACACCAAAATCACGACGCATTGCATGGTCTCGCGGCTTTAATTCTTGCACAAGCTGGATCTTGTAAGGTCGCAAGCCAAGATCTTTGCTCAAAATCTTCCATAAAGTTGATGGACAAAGCTCCAATTGCTGTGCACGGTGGCGAATCGATTCATTCGGGTCCTCTTCAACACTTTGCTCTGCAGCGGCAATTGTTTCTTCGGTGCGCACTGTTCGACGTCGCTGCGGATGCGTATTATCACATAGAGTAAGCGTAGTGCGAAAACGATCCATGGTTAACCGAATTAATTGCTCTGATGGACGATTATGTCGACCATAAAATGGACGGAGCTTGCGGTAAACTTCGCGAACTGAACCATTATTTTCGAAATAAATTTGCACGATTTGCAAGCGTTGTTCTTTTGTCAACCTGTTCATGATGAAATGGCAAACCAAACTAAATATTAATCACTTGACAGCTGACAAAATGGCCGCCAGTTAAAAAAGTGATGCCAACTTAAAGTTCTATACCTCAATAAAAAACACCCGATATGAGCAAAAGGTTTTTTAATTCCCCCCCAAAGTAAAATGTGTGGCTTTTAGGTTTTTTTTTTGCATAGAAATTTTTGTATTGGAAAACGAGTAAATGAAATAAAGAGGAAGGAAGTATCGCCGTTTATTTAAATTTGGTAAAAGTTTGATGTGATTTTAGTGTTGAAATTTAAGGTAAAAGTCTAAATCATTCATTCAGGGTTTTTTAAAATAATGGAATTGCATTTAGAAAATGATGTGTTATATAACTCCTATATTAAAATTCTTTTCGAGAATCATTTAAATTTTACTTATAAAAAGTGATACATTTAGCAATATCGAATCTTATAAAGGGTGGTTAAATTGTAAGGGCCGATGTTGAATGTGAACCACACCTAAACGCCAAGTTTTTTTCCGGATTTTATTTGACATTTCTCTATTTCAGACTTACTCAATTTGAACCATGGAGAGATACACAATCCAACAACGTGTTAAAGTTATCCAGACTTATTATGAAAATGGGCGTTCAAATCAAAATGCATATCGTGCACTTCGTTTTTGGTCAATTTGATCGTCCAAATGTGCGTACAATCGCAAAAATCGTGGAAAAATTCCAGCAAACCGAGTCTGAAGAAGATGTGAGAACACCAGTGCATGCTCGTACAGCTCGTACTGCAGAAAATATTGCTGCTGTTCGCGATAGTATAGCTGAAGAGCTGTCCACCTCAACTCGTCGTCGTGCACAACAATTGCACCTCTCACGCTCGTCGTTGATGAACATTATGCATAAAGACTTGCATTTACACGCTTACAAGGTGCAATTGGCTCAAGAACTAAAGCCTCTTGACCATTCCAAACGTCGTGAATGGGCAGAATGGTGGCAAGAAATGGCAACAGTGGATGATCAATTTTTTCACCTCAGTGGATTCGTCAATAAACAGAATTGCCGCATTTGGGCGAATGAGAATCCAAGAGTGATTGTCGAAAAACTAATGCACCCAAAAAGAGTGACTGTTTGGTGCGGTTTATGGGCTGGCGGCATCATCGGGCCGTATTTTTCCAAAATGAGACCGGTCAGGCAGTTACTGTGAATGGTGTTCGCTATCGTGAGATGATAACGAACTTTCTATGGCCCGAATTGGAAGATATGGATGTGGACGATATGTGGTTTCAGCAGGACGGTGTCACTTGCCACACAGCTAACGAAACAATGGCTCTTTTGCGCAACAAATTCAATGACCGTGTTATCTCACGTAATGGCGATGTCAATTGGCCGCCAAGATCATGTGATTTGACACCGTTGGACTTTTTTCTTTGGGGTTATTTGAAAGAAAAGGTGTACGTCGTTAGGCCAGCAACAATTCAAGAGCTAAAGGATGAGATAATTCAGCACATTAACGGCATAGAACCTCCATTATGCCTCAGGGTCATCGAAAATTTGGACCATCGGATGGAGGTGTGTCGCCGTGGTCGCGGCGCTCATTTGACCGATATTTTATTCCATACATAATTGAGTAATACCAATTTATCATAATAAAATAAAATTACAATAATTTCCTAAATAGTTTGTGTTTTATTCAAAATCAACATCGGCCCTTGAAATTTAACCACCCGATATAACCATCAACCAATTTCTAAATATCGAACCCAATAATTCACAAACGAATAATAATATTATGACAAACTTATAAATCAGTTTTCCGTTCCATTTCCATTTCTACGAAAATATTTTGATAATTTTATAATTCGTTTGTGAATTAGTGGGTAAATTTATTAATGTCAGTAAATGAACTTTGTTCCATATCCATATAAAAATGATTAACACTTTGTGGGCGGATGCGGCACGTGTTCCTCTTATGCAATTTTGAAAATTTTAATGTCACGTAGAACATTTCTAGTAGGAGCTACGGTTCAATTTCGCATTTTCGTAAAATAAGATACTCCCACAATGTGTATGTATGTTTGTATGCAGTGCGAGCCCGCTAATCCGAATTAATGATTGGAGGCCCTGATTTGGATTAACGAGATATTAGGATTACTGGATGTGCTGTTATTTTATCATATAATTCACTTTATTCGAAAGTGAAACACAAGCCAGATTTCAGAACAAATTTATGTATTTTATTTTCGTTAATCAAGAAAGCAAAAAAAAAATTAAACCTCCGAACGTGTGTAATCCGAATTTTCGAGTAAATATAATAATGTAAAGGATGTTGGATATCAAGCAACGGTTCTGATGGGTTTTAACTTGGTAAGCCCAGACTTATCTTGGTTATCCTTCATCTCAACTGTGAACACTGACCTCCTCGTGATATCACCCGTATAACTAAGTTAACACCCGTTAATGTAGTTAGCTAACATGTGCCGCGAGTTCCCCTATAAGAACGATAAAAAATGGGTTAGGACGTCGGGCTAGTAACCCATCCCTGGAAAAAACAATTACTATGGAAAACCTCAATTTAGAATAAAAACGGTGCCGCCGTTAAATTTTAAAAAAAGATGTCCGAAACTTCGATGGAAGGACCAAGGAGAGGATAATCGTTTAATCTTTCTTGGCCTACGCAATTGTATAATATGCGCACAAGATCGAAGCGCATGGATTTCTAAAATATTCTCGGCCTTTGACCATAACAGGTTGCAAATATAGGCCATTTAAGTAAGTAAGTATAACAATAAAAATGTGAAATTTCTAGTGCCTTTTTTGAAAAAATTTAATATATTCAAAATTCTACTTTTAACCCTGGTAATAAAAGGGTTAATTACATACGATTTCTGATATATATTTCTACCCATTGAGGCAATAATCATTTCAGTTCTACTTATAAAAACCGCTGATATATAACATTTAATATGGCTTTTTATAACTTTGGTGAAAAATTGGACTTTTGACGAAATCTTTTAGTTTTAAGTCGCAGGCACGGCTAAGCCATTAAAAATATCGATCTAATTATTTCTTCGTGGTACTCGAAAGGGTATTCTAACTAACACACTGAAACTTTTTTTACTCTTTTCGAGTTCGTTTAACAAACTATTGAAAAACGGTATGTAAAAAAATACTTTTTTTCCTCCTTTGCAAAAGTGACTTAACGATTAAAATATTACTTTTTTTCCTCCTTTGTAACAAAAATGGGTACTTAAACTTGGGGTCTCAAAAAATTAAAACCTGTCAAACTTTTAATAATATTTTAAAAATAATATTTTTTTTATTGCACAGGGAAACTTCAAGAACGTAAAATATTTTGCGAAAGTGATAATCTACGATGAAAGGTTGCTCCTGGAAGGATGTAGTTTTGCCTCAAAACCAGACAAGTCGTGTAGCTATCATCAGCCTGTCAGCTAAATATAGGGTAAGACTTTGCTGGGTTTCTGGTCATTGCGACATCAAAGGCAATAAAACTGCTGACGAAATCGCAAGACAGAGATATCGTCACCTATATGTCACCTTTTTATGAGCATCAAGTCTTAGATCGGTGAGGAAACAGCTAAGAACTGGTATAACTTGGCCACTTGCACAATATCTAGGACCTAATGGCCCGGCTTATTTATACGCAAGACCAAGCTCTTGCTAGATCTTAGCAGAACCAGTCTTGGGAAATGCATAGGTTTTCTAACTGGACACTGCGCTCTGAATTCCAGACGTAGTAGATGGGATGGAGCAATTCAGGACATTTGCAGACTATGCTTAGACACGGATTCGTCCGAAACGGTCACGCACTTCCTCTGCCATTGTCCTATGCTCCAAAACCAAAGACTTACATTTTTAGTAAAAGATTCTATGAGGAACTGGGCGACATACAGCAGTGCGAACTGACTGACGTTGCAGGTTTTATATTGGAACTCAGATGGCTTAGATAGACAGGCCTCTCTTCCTAGGATAGCGGTTTAGATAACACTTCTCTACGACTCCCTTTCTCTATCACTAACACTATCTAGGTACTTCACCCTTCACTCTTTCTTTCTCTTTCCGCTATCGTTTTATTCTTTCAGAAAGGATTACACTGGACCCAAAGGTCTCCGAGTGAAGATGCTACTCCCCTGGCATTACCTTTTCAACCTAACCTGTCTCGTTTGAAAACCCATTTAGTTCTCAGTACCATGCCATCAGTACCATACCATGTTAAACACTTTTTTAAAAAATGTATTCTAAGTGGTATTTTTTCCAAGAAACGGTATATTTTTTCATATAACTGGCATGTCCAAACTTTGGAGTCAAGTTGGCACGATTTTCAGATATCCGATCTGAATGAAACTTTGTATTTTGATTATTGGGGTCAAATTTAAAAAGAATTGGGGGTACGTTTTCTGCATTACAAAATATAATACAAAGGTGGACACTCTAATCTACATAATTTGTGATATAGGTTTGTTTCTCCTTCAGTACACATGCTTTCAAAGGCTTGTCAGAGTTAGTCTCCAGTTAAGAATTACTCAAAATTCGGATATTCAAAACGATAATTCTCAGGCAATTCTTGTTGTCATGGGTTGGATAAAACTTGTACAATTGGGGGTTTTATATTGCCCACATTTAGACATCAGCTGGTCTCCATGACATTTTGCATTATCCAGTAACAAAAATTAAAAAGGACGAACAAATTAAAAAAAACCAATTTGGTTTAGTTAGCATGCAATCAATGCGGACTATAGAGTAATGCGTCATAACAATGCACAGTGGTGCAAATTAGGTTTTATTATGGTATTAAAACTGCAGTTTCTAAACTACGAGACGTATTTTGACATTATTCTGAACAACGAAAGAAGGGAAGTTAGGCTTTCAGAACAACATTTAAATATACATCTATCTATAGCACAGCGGGCTCTGCACTACCTAGGGTATGTAAAATCTTAGGGCTCGTATAACTTTCGAAGAGTTTGTATGGGTGCTATGGTCAAATATGGACCGATTTCAACGAAATTTGGTACAGTGATTTAAGCTTACATAAGCAGTATTTCTTCAAAATTTTTATAAATAAATATTTATATTTGTGGCCAATATATCAATTACGGGAAGTGGGACCTATGGGAGGTACCATAAATAATGGACCGATTTTGACGAATTTCAATAGTCGTGGTTCGAATATCAAAAAAATGATCTGTGCCAAATTTCATCAAATTATCTTTAGTATTGCGACCTGTAGTTTGATTACAAGGTTTACATGGGGGTCCAGCCAGCCAGCCGGACATCGCTAAATCGTCTCAGAAAGTGATTCTAAGCCTATTGGTATACTAAAGGTGGGTCTAAGACAAATATTTCTATGCGTTACATACATCAGCACAAACTTATAATACCCTTTCCACCTATGATGGTGAAGGGTATAAAAATAATGTAAATTTATTGTTTTTGACAAAAGTCTTAAATCAATTTCTTAATTGAAAAAAATTGTTAACCTCACTTAAAAGCATACATATAAAATTCCATTTCCATTGATGTATAACATGCCTACCTTATCTTATTTTGGTAGAAAGCCTAACTCCTCTTCTACTGATGTTCCGAATTTTATCAAAAGCCTTCCAATAGTTTAGATACTGCAGAGTTAATACCAAAAAAAACCTAATTTGCGCCACTGTACAATGTAAAGAGTATATAAGATTTGGCATAGCATAATACAGAGCTATTACTTATGTTAAGATTTCTATTATAGTTTTTTCTTTTGTGAAAAGGGTTAAAAACTTTTTTTAATATTGTGTAATGTAAGAAGAGGTTTACTTCCCTAGTTAATTTTATTTTGCCAGATTGTGTGTTAATTGTGGCAATTATCTTCTTTACCTTAACAAATTCAAAATAAATTTTAGTTATTTTGTAGCTACAAAAAAAAAATGAAAATTAAAACGAATAAAAAGAAACTAACAGAAAAAGACCGGAAGTTATTTGATTTAAACATTTAAGCAATTTTCTTATTTTAGTTCTCATTAACTGTAAACAACTATAGTTTTTTATTACTTACATACTAACATATACTATATACATATATATGTGTATATGTTACATTCTTCACAGGACTAACATTTCCTACTTTTTTTCTATTTCCGTTTACTTGACTAACTTGACTTGACTTCTTAAATGAATACTTAAGTACAAAAAAAAAAAAAATGCCACAACTAAATAAAATGAATGAATTATAAATACGAGTACATTTATACTTGTCTACGATTAAATTGAAGAAATACTTACATTTTATAGTCGCCCGATATGAGTTTGATAATGACAGCGAATAGAATAAAAACGACACAGGCCAAACTAATGAAGCTCGCCCGAGCCAGACGTGAGACATTCTTGTAGAGACACAGAGGCACAACAATGCCGACGGTAACAAAGAACACCACACCCAAACGTACGGCACCCATCGACGTGCCCCAGGAGGGTATTAGGCGCACCAGTACCTTGGACAGAGTATCACCCACAACCACATTATAGGAAATCATGGCTGTAATTACGTAAATTGGCGAAATGGAGCCATGAAATGATAGAGAATATAACAAAAAACCGAACGATTTAATAAATTGAATTATGTCTTTTGTGTCTGATAGTGTTTCAAATCATTTGATTTTTAAATGTTTCGAAAATAGTTTAGCATGTAAATGTAGTAAATATTTTTCCAATTATTTTGTATGTAAGTAAATATGTATGGATATTTTGTATAATTCGTTTAAAAGTTTTCATTTGGGTGTATTATGGTAATTTTGTGTTGCAGTTTTCATTTGTGGTAGTACTATTTAGGTTTATTTTTCTATTTTTACATAAATACCTAGAAACGGATACATAAACTGCAGCAAGGACAACAGGTAGTAGCCGTATTTGCCATAGGCAGCCTCCATAATACCAGGGTAACTAAAACGACCGCATATATGTCCACATTTAACCTAAAAAATAAATAATTTTTTTAATGAAATTATAATGGATTTATTTTGTCATTCAAGGGCATATTGTAGTCAAACAAAAAAGTTAGGAACTTGTAGAGAAATTAAAGAAATTAAAGGCAAGAACATTACATATATCATGAATATAACTTCTATATTCTACACCAAAAATTATATACAATGCGTTTCACATGTATAGCCCCCATTGAAATTATCCCCCTATATATTTTAAGAATATAAATGTTACGGGTTTGCATATGCACTTACTTACTTGTAATGGCTATAACAGGGCCCTATTTCACTAAGCTACAAGTCTACAATTACAAGTGTTTTTGCCTGTAAAATTGCGAACTTGTTAAAAATTGTGTTTCATTAAAATACAATTACAAATTTGTAGCTACAAGTGATTTTTACAATTCACAGGTTTACAAGTCATATGTCTACAAGTGGTTTTGTTTCACTAATATAAATTTGTACTTGTAAACTTGTACAATTGTAGAAAAAAAGAATAGGGTTGACTGAGACTCTCAAAAAAATTTTTACAAGTTACAAGTGAATGATAAATTAAATTCAAATTTGGGTTTTAACTATATTTTAATAAAAATTAGTTAAAATTAACACAAAATCAAGTCAATATTAATGATCATTTATTTATTTTGAATGAATTCTAAGTTTATTGGTGTACTAAAGGTGGTCTAAGACCAATACATCAGCCCAAACTTATAATACGCTTTCCATCTATAATGGTGAAGGATATAAAAATATAATCATGTATGCAGAATAAGGGAAATCAATGATGTCCTTGAGTCAAGGATAACTCAAAAAGCATATCTTCCATTTTCTTTATCATTTTCTCAAATATGGATAATAGTGTAGACAACAAAATATGAAAACCAAAAAAATGAGCCCATGGTAGATCGGAAAACAAAAAACTTTTTCTAAAACAATTCATAATATTTGAGTACAAATTTTGATAACCGTATCAAAAGTTATAGGCATATAAAGTGGGTATATTTCGGAAAAAATCTTGAAAAAAACGAACTTTGAACCGCCATATAATCTGAACCAAAGCGAAATTAAAAATTTTGAAGAAATGTAAAAATTGCCTAGGCTAGGAGAATGTGGTTCAGTACGAGTTCAAAAATGTTTTATTTGACTCCATATATTTATTAAAATATTTTATTTTATAATAATTGTAGAAATTGTAATTATAGAAATTGAAGTTTACAAGTCGAAAAAGCTACAATTGTTGTGAGAATTTTAATGAAACACAATTGAACAGCCCTTGTAAGAATTAGACTTGTAATTGTAACTTGTAGAATTGTAGTTTAGTAAAATAGGGCCGAAACATAGAATAGAATTCCAAGCAACTAGAACTTTAGCGTATCTTCTCCTATTTCTGACACGAAGTTTTGAGATGTCCTCTTTTTCCCGGTCCTTCCATCAGAGCTTTGGTCTTCCCCTTATGCGTGAAACATTACTGGGGTCATATTCAAATGATTTTTTAGCTGGAGCAGTTTCATCCATTAAAAAAAAAAATAGTAAGGCCATAGAAGCATCTATTAGCCATTGCACAGTGGGATGGTG
This sequence comes from Stomorhina lunata, assembly GCA_933228675.1. Classification (NCBI taxonomy): domain Eukaryota; kingdom Metazoa; phylum Arthropoda; class Insecta; order Diptera; family Rhiniidae; genus Stomorhina; species Stomorhina lunata. The sequence goes on from OW121744.1 coordinate 55,000,980, forward strand.
GACAAAAATAATGGAAATTAGGCTACAACTTCTAAACCGTGGAGCCGATTTTAAAATAATTTAGGTGCATATAGCAGAAGTATTGGGGAGCTTAGCATTTACCGAGGCGGCGCAATCGGTACTCAAAGAAGGGCACCTCGGACTTGTAAATTTTTGATATATAAGAAAAATTGTCCATTTCGTTACAAAATTTTGTCTATAGAAAAAATTTCGGTATAAAATTTTGTTATGCAATTTTTTAAATAGAAAAATTTTCTATAAACAAATTACAAAAAATTTTTTCTGTAGAAACATTTTTCCTTTTTCTATAGAAAAACTTTCATTACCAAATTCTTTCTCCTATAAAAATTTCAGTATAAAATTTTTTCTATAGAAAAATGTTCGTTATCAATTTTTTTTCTATAGAAAATTTTTCGTTACAAAATTTTTTCTATAGAAAAATTTTCGTTACAAAATTTTTTCTATAGAAAAATTTTCATTACAAAATTTTTTCTATAAAAAATTTTTCGTTACAAAATTTTTTCTATAGAAAAATTTTCGTTACAATATTTTTTCTGTAGAAAAATTTTCGTTTTCTATTGAAAAATTTTCGTTATAAAAAGAGAAATATGCCAGAGAAAAATTTTGGTATTAATTTTTTTTAATAGAAAATGTTTCGGTATTAAATTTTTTCTATAGAAAAATTTCGTTACAAAATTTTTTCTTTAGAAAAATTTGTATTACAAAATTTTTTCTATAAAAAAAATTTTGTTACAAAATTTTTTCTATAGAAAGATTTTCGTTACAAAATTTTTTCTATAGAAAAATTTTCTTTACAAAATTTTTTCTATAAAAAATTTTTGTTACAAAATTTTTTCTACAAAAAGATTTTCATTACAAATTTTTTCCTATAAAAAAATTTTTGTTACACAATTTTTTCTATAGAAAGATTTTCGTTACAAAATTTTTTCTATAGAAAAATTTTCTTTACAAAATTTTTTCTATAGAAAAATTTTCTTTACAATATATTTTCTATAGAAAAATTTTCTTTACAAAATATTTTCTATAGAAAAATTTTCTTTACAAAATTTTTTCTATAGAAAAATTTTCTTTACAAAATTTTTTCTATAGAAAAATTTTCTTTACAAAATTTTTTGTATAGAAAAATTTTCTTTACAAAATTTTTTGTATAGAAAAATTTTCTTTACAAAATTTTTTCTATAGAAAAATTTTCTTTACAAAATTTTTTCTATAGAAAAATTTTCTTTACAAAATTTTTTCTATAGAAAAATTTTCTTTACAAAATTTTTTCTATAGAAAAATTTTCTTTACAAAATTTTTGCTATAGAAAAATTTTCTTTACAAAATTTTTTCTATAGAAAAATTTTCTTTACAAAATTTTTTCTATAGAAAAATTTTCTTTACAAAATTTTTTCTATAGAAAAATTTTCTTTTTTCTATAGAAATTTTTCTTTACAAAATTTTTTCTATAGAAAAATTTTCTTTACAAAATTTTTTCTATAGAAAAATTTTCTTTACAAAATTTTTTCTATAGAAAAATTTTCTTTACAAAATTTTTTCTATAGAAAAATTTTCTTTACAAATATTTTTCTATAGAAAAATTTTCTTTACAAAATTGTTTCTATAGAAAAATTTCCTTTACAAAATTTTTTCTAATGTAAAAATAATTAAAAAAAAATTGTTTTTATTTTTTTACCACGCCTACAAATATAGCCCTTTTTGTATTTTGTTAACTGTGTCGCCATCTTTAGTCTGTTCATAACACTTTATATATCGGGCTACATTTCTCACTTTGATAGTATTTTACTATCGCGAACATAAAATGTTATGATCGGACTTAAAATGGCGACGCAGTGAAAAAATACTAAAAGGGCGGTATTTGTAGGCGTGGTAAAAAAATAAAAAAAAATTTTAGAATTATTTTAACATTATCTTTGATCCTAGGGGGTGACTGACACAACTTTTTTTTGAATGGAAGGCGAACCGCTCATGTGTACATTAAGTAAAGATTACCGCATCTTAGAGTTTATCAAAATGTGATCTTATTAGCGCCGTTCGGTTATTTATGAGGGAAAATAGTGCCACCCACAACATGTTTCTTTTCGCAGCATAGTTCGATCAGCCTTTCTCCATTATCGTTCCTTACCGGTATTGTTTGAATCTACCATTTATGTCGCCCGGTATCATTGTAATGTCATAGTTAGGCACATTACTATTCATCCAACTGCTAGAACATCGTAAAATTCATCTTTATCGTTTTCAGATTAGACTTCAGTTGGAGCGTAGATATTGATAATTGTCAAATTACGTGCTTTAGTCTTAAGTTTTATTGCCATTAGTATCTCATTGATAGGATACCATGCTATCATGTTCTTGGCTATACTTTTAGTTATTAGAAAGCCCACACCCTACTACAGACGCTACAGTTTTATACTTTACCAAGTACAATTATCTTAAGACTTAATACGTTGGAATGGCTCTAAGACAACTCTCTCTTACAGTAGAATCGTTCTAGAATCCCACGCAGGTTGTTTACCGCATCTTCAACTAGGTTGCTTAGGTTACCAAAATGTATCACGAGGGAAATGGATACAGTTCTTAACTGGTAACTAGGCAACAGCTGCATCCCATCCCTAGGCAACAGCTGCATCCCATTACATCTATTTAAATTAGATTTAAAAAAATGGTTATGGAATCCCATAAATATCCTTCTACATATCCTCTTAAGACAAAAAAAATCTCGTTTCTATCTAACAATAATGTCCTTTAGTTTAAAGTTTTTCATTAAAATGCAATTTAATCATAAACTTTTAAGTTTTGTTTTTCTTTTTTCACAAACAATATAAAAAAAAAATGGAAAAATCTTTTTCATGGTTGTATGTAGTTGTATATCATTTTCGTGCTTTTCATATCAATTGCATTCCCTATGAAGTTTTTGTCGTTTATCCAATATTTTACTCAGCAGTAAAAATACATGCACACATACGTAACTATCTCCATTAGACTGGCCCTTTTAATATAAATTATACTTAAACTTGTATAGCCATTATAGAAACTTTTGAAATTAAAGATTCGAAGGAGTAAAGGTAGAAGGCCAGTGCACGCGGCAAACAGCTGTTTTTTGATTTGTCAAATTTGAAGCGGCAATGGAAAAAAGTAGAACTTTGTTCTATCGGGTGTTTTTTATTGAGGTATAGAACTTTAAGTTGGCATCACTTTTTTAACTGGCGGCCATTTTGTCAGCTGTCAAGTGATTAATATTTAGTTTGGTTTCCCATTTCATCATGAACAGGTTGACAAAAGAACAACGCTTGCAAATCGTGCAAATTTATTTCGAAAATAATGGTTCAGTTCGCGAAGTTTACCGCAAGCTCCGTCCATTTTATGGTCGACATAATCGTCCATCAGAGCAATTAATTCGGTTAACCATGGATCGTTTTCGCACTACGTTTACTCTATGTGATAATACGCATCCGCAGCGACGTCGAACAGTGCGCACCGAAGAAACAATTGCCGCTGTAGAGCAAAGTGTTGAAGAGGACCCGAATGAATCGATTCGTCACCGTGCACAGCAATTGGAGCTTTGTCCATCAACTTTATGGAAGATTTTGCGCAAAGATCTTGGCTTGCGACCTTACAAGATCCAGCTTGTGCAAGAATTAAAGCCGCGAGACCATGCAATGCGTCGTGATTTTGGTGTATGGGCCGAAAATGAGATTGATCTCGATGCTGATTTTCATCGCAAAATTTTGTTCAGTGATGAGGCTCATTTTTGGTTGAATGGCTACGTCAACAAGCAAAATTGCCGCATTTGGAGTGAAGAGAATCCACATGAGACCCTTGAGACGCCATTACATCCACAAAACTGACTGTTTGGTGTGCTCTATGGGCTGGTGGAGTCATTGGGCCATACTTCTTCCGAAATAATGCTGGAGAGTCAGTTACCATAAATGGAGACCGGTATAGAGCCATGATAACCAACTATTTTGTTCCCCGTAGCATGTAGCGCTGTGTGGCGCTACATGCCACACAGCGCACGTCACAATTGATTTATCGAAGGAAACATTCGATGAGCGCATAATTTCGCGGAATGGACCTGTCAATTGGCCACCAAGATCGTGCGATTTGACACCACTGGATTATTTTCTTTGGGGATATGTGAAGTCGCTCGTCTACGCCAACAAACCAGAAACGTTAGGGGACTCGAAAAAGTAGTTGAAAATTGGACCTGTAGAATTGGCTTTATTCGAGCCAGCCGCGGCGGCCACATGCCCGAAATCATATTTAAACATTAATGGCATAAAATTATCCTTCCAATAAAGCCAAATTGATGGACATTAAAACGATTTTCTTGTGTTTTATTTCAATTCGAAGTTCTATACCTCTAAAAAAAACACCCATTACTTTTCCGCGCGGCAGATTTTTTCAGTGCTGCCAGATTTAATTATATCAAATAAAAAACTACGATCGCCCTCAGCCGCATGCCGGGTTTAATGGCCTTGTACCTTTAAGCTTTAACCGGTTTAAATATTTACTAAACGATTGAAGAAATATTTTTTTTTTTTTGAAAGGGCCGATCTAATGTTTTACCACTCTACTTTACTAAGCCACTTTACGATGAAACTTTATGAGATATAAACATTACACAGGAATAATAATTATATCCCTCCAAAGTCCTTACCATCGTAATCGTCATTGCCAATAAAAAAAATATTTTTGTAATTTCCTTTAGACAAAGACAAAACTTAATCTCGCTAAAATGACAAAACCAGGCGCGTTCAAAACACAACATGATTATAAAATGGAATAATATAAACTATAATTAGTATTTTAGCATTTAGTTAGTCAATAAAGTTTAAAGTATAGGGTAAACATTGGCTAAACTTTAGATTAAATATTAGATACTTGTTTATATGTAGGAAAAAAGTTTTGTTAGAAACTGTCCATATTGAACATTAGAGAGTCCCAGAATTTTAAAAGTCATTTTACTGATAAATGCAACCCCAAGTTTTTTACATTTGACCCCAATAATCCAAATACAAAGTTTCATTCAGATCGGATACGGGGAAAGCGTAACGCCAAAGCTTGGACACGACAGTAATATGGGAAACAAGTGAGAAAGTGCTATAGCCGGTCAAGCCCGACTATACGATACCCTTCACCACTAAGGTCAAAGATGCTCTTTTTCCTGTATAAAGACAAATATGTATTTCCTAAATTTTGCCTTCATACAAACATTTTTTCAAAACTTATATATTTAAGCTGTTTCCGTCATTTGGACTTATATGAGAGCTAGGGTCAATTGTGGACCGATTGTCTCGAAATTTGGCAAATTGATTACAGTTTTTTACAAAAATTATGTATGCAAAAAAATAAAATAAAATTTATAATTAATTAATTATCTTTAGATTTACAGATTTTTGTCTCATTTAGTGCATTTTGACAGAAGAGCTTGTATGGGAGCTATGGTCAAATGTGGATCGATTTCAACGAAATTTAATACAGTAATTTTGGTTTGCATAATCAGTATATGTTTTAAATTTCATGAAAAATTATGGGTTTTTGTGGCCAAAATATCAATATCGGGAAATGGGACGTACGGGAGGTACCATAAATAATGAAGCGATTTTGACGAATTTTAATAGCCATGGTCCCACTATCAAAAACTTTACCTGTTATCTTTAGAAAATTATCTTTAGAATTGCGACCTGTAGTTTGATTATATGGTTTACATGGGGGTCCAGCCGTCCAGTTTGTCAGTCATCCGCAAGTTCATACAACTTCCTAATGTTTTGCTAAAGTAAAACCAGGCCAATAGCCATATTTGATTAATTTGTGATAATTAAGTTGGCCTGAAAAGCGAATTACTTCCCTCCCACATGATCGTGTCAAGAGTTTTTTCCGGTTCTTAACTCAACAACATCAAAAAGGTGGCTTCTGGTAAGTTTCTAATTTTCGAAAACCCCATGATGCCCTACTCCTCCTCAATAGCCATGATAATCAAGTTTACCGTTTAAAAGTTCTTAAATAATTTCCCTACTTTTTTTCAACCTACTATGCACCGGTACTCGTATATGAGTTTGTTTTAATCAAGTTATGGTAATTGGGTGGCATGGGACGCCATCTTTTTTTAAAACCGCACATCAGCGCACATCCATTTACAGTAATATTTCAGATCTCGCTGTCATTAAAAAGCTTCGAACCAATGATGCCACCTCACATAATCCACTCCAAACAGTGCATTTTTCGAGATCCATTGGCAGTTTTACGAGTCTTTTTGAGCTTCGCCGCTAATCACAATTTTCCGATAAAAAAAGTGTATCGTCACTTTTTCTGAGCGTGTGACCTATCCATTTTCACTTTATCTTTATGATATTCATAAGGATTGGTATTGGCCTGTAAGCGGTCATAATTATAGTCCGTCATTCGAGCAATAACATAAAAGAACAAGATTATGTTATTGCAAATAGACTTGGTTTATAAGATCTATATTATGATTAATATTGTGAAGTTACTACAACAATATTGTTTGTATGCGAATTGAGATAATCATATCTATTGATTATAGTAGTCGAAATTAGTTTGCTAGAATCGGCCCATATTTCTGTGGCAATATGGAAAAGTAGCTTGAGTCGACATAAGAGAGAATTGAGTTAAGGCGTTTATTGAATTACAGAAGGCGCTTAAATGTCTTTAGTCCGTTTTAAAAAGTCGGAGTTTTTTCATTGTTATGTACGTTTACTTTTTACCCTAAATCTATATCTATTAAAAAAATGTCCGCGTCTGTTTGTCTGTTTGAATGTTGTTTGTTGGGAAGGATCTCCGAAACTAGCGGACCGATTTTTCTGAAATTTTGACAGTGTAGTATGGTGTGGCCGGTTGTGACTATAGGCTATTTTTTTTTTAAATCTAAAGTGGGCGTCACCCCTCTTATATAACTCATATATTAAAAATGACAAATATAGGCGACCGAGAGGCCCGATTTTGAAATTTTGACAGTATATTAAGGTATGACCGATGGATAAAATAAGCTAGGTTTTTTTTTTTAATTTCAAGTGGGCGTGACCCCTCCCATATGAGTCGGATTTTAAAAAATACAAATATAGATGATCAAACCGACCGATTTTTCTGAAATTTTGACAGTAGAGTAAGGTATGACCTGTAGTTAAAATAGCCTAGGGTTTTTTCTGAAATCCCAAGTGGGCGTGACCCCTCCCATATAACTCATATATTAAAAATGACAAATATGAATGACCGAGCGGCCCGATTTTTCTGAAATTTTGACAGTTTGGTAAGGTGTGACCGGTGGTTTTAATGAGCAAGGTTTTTTCTGAAATCTCAAGTGGTGCCCCTTCCATACAACTCATATATTAAAAATGGCAAATATGGATGTTAGGATAAAAACGATTTAACCCAATTAATTAAAGTTTTAAATGTGGATATTTTAATACTGTAGGATAGTTTTTCGCTTTTTGAATTTTTTGAAAATGGAGCAATGGGGACCTGGGAATTGAAAAATGGGGATAAAATTCCTCTTTTTTTTTTAAATTGTATATCTTGAGAACGGTTGGACCGATGAAGACATGTTTTTCATTCTAAATGTTTTTAGTCCAAGTTAGGATTCTACATTAAGAAAAATTCACTTTTACGACCTCTTTTTTTTAATTTATCTTAAATAAGAAAACGAATGCACGAATATTGGTAATATGATTGGTGTTTGATATTTGATTGTTGTTTGACTATTGTTTGACAGTTGTTTGATCATTGATTAACTGATGACTGTTTGAAGATTTTTAATGACTGTTTGATAATTGTTTTACGATTAGCAAGCGATTTTATGACAGTAGTTTGAAGATTTTTTAAGCATTGATTGATGGTTGTTTGATGATTGACTACGACTGTTCAATGATTTTTAATGATTGTTCGATATTTGTTTCACGATTGACTGACGACTATTTGATGATTATTTGACGATTGCTTAACTATCAAACAATCGATTCGTTAATCTATAAATATAAACAAATTTTCGCGTCCGATTGTCTGGATGTTGTTTAATATTTATGGACCCATTTGCTTTCGAAAACGTTTAAAGCACGCATTAATGAGGATTACTGGCATTCACAAAAGTCAAACAAATATATATGCAAATACATTAATAAAAGATTCAATTAAACAATTATTAAAAAATTATTCATAATTGTTAATTTTTAAAGAAAGTTTTAACACAGTAATAAGTTAAAAACTTTAACTACCAACCCGGGCAACGCCGGGTAAAATCAGCTAGTTTGTTATAAAATTGTTTCACACTTGATCTCAGTTGTGAAGGGTATCAAATAGTCCGGGCTCGACCGACTAAAGTATTTGTTGCTGTACAAAAACATATTTCTAGCAAAAAAAATCAGTTTCTTTGATCAACATTTTTTTAAGTATTAGACAAAAATATATTTTTACATTTCTAAAATAATTTTCTAAAAGAAAAGGGTTAATAAACATAGTTTTATTTCCCAAAAAGTCTCATACAATTTTCCTCCTTCGGAGTTTAATATAAACAAAATATCAATATTAAAGGTTTTCTTCTATTTTTTCCCTTCTACAAAAATACAGTTACTTTAAAAAATAGGTTACCTTTAGCCTAAATCCCTTATTTCTGATGCCTTAATTGTGTTGCATAATAGGTTTTCCTAGCCTTAGGGTGTATCACTAAACGAGCTTTAAGTTTTAAAAGGGCTTGTTAACAATTTGCTTATATTATTACATCATTAAAATTTCACAAAACCATAATTTTGGTTAAATATGTTATAACTAGTTCAATGTAAATATGCCTAAATCAGTTTTAACTAATTTTAATATTTAATACGGTTGAATACCTATACAAGGATATAATAGCAATGGAGAATTAAAATAGAAATATTTATTGAAACGCACACACACACTTATATACATTCACATCCATTTGAAAGTAAAATAATTCCTCTGCGGTTTAGGGTTTTAATCCCAAAATTAAGCATTGTCAATCGCTACGGATTGGGACTTTGGTTTTAAAGAATTTTTTTAATTGATAAGTTGTTCAACAAGAAATAGTAGAGAGAATTTGTACTTAGTTGGCGTTTCGAAAAAATACCAGTCGTATCCGATTAAGATCTTAGTTCATAAACATTGAAAATACATATTTTTTTCTGTTTGAGTATTAGGGGCTTTTTTGGAAATAATTCTGGAACTTTTGAGCATACAAGTTGATTCGATTGATGGAAAGACACAGGTCCCTGAGGAGTCCGGAAAGTGATTGATAGACCTTCAAAGTTGGTCACCTCGGATGTTCAACTTTTTTAAAAATTAGCCAAAAATCGATATATGGATTTTTTGAAAAAACATTATAAACTTAAGTTGTCCTTGAGAAGATCTACAAAATATACCCTTACATTTCTAATTATCTAATTTGCCTTTTGAGATATTTAGGTTTATTTGTTGATGTTTGATCTATTTTTTAAGCTTTTAATCTGGCGGATCCACCTGAGGTCCTAAAATTTCTTCCAAATTTTTCTTAAATTTCCCAAAAGATGGCAATTAAAGAAATGTTTTCTTAAGTAACATAACGAGAATATATAAAGCAAAGTTTACGTATCCGAGGTGGGCAACTTTGGACAATTGTAGAGCCCACTATGCTACTGATAGATTAGAGATTTCTAACTTAATATCACTGCGGTATATGCACACTAGAGCGTCTCGACTTATATAACAGAAAAAAAGTTTGCCGTACACCATCGAATATCGAAAGTATTGTTGTAAGCAAGGCGAATTAATAGAGGTGGTGGTAAGAATACAACAAATACAACATGACAAAATGGAAACCCATGTTGGTTTTGTAGTTTTGCTTACATTTTGAATTCGCCTTGAAATTTAACATACAAAAAGTTAAATTTCAAGGCGAATTCATCAGCTGGGCTCTTGATATCACTTTCATTATTACACTATGGTTGTAAGACAGTTTCGAAAATTTTTTTAGCTGCACTTTGGGGTAGCCAAGTTATATTTTTCGTTATATAATCGGCATTAAAGTGTGATATATCCATGTTTTTGTCTCGAAGAGGTCAATAGTTTGCTTTAATAGTCATTGGTCTCAGACCTTAGTTTCTACCGCTGCCAATTTAGATACAGATATCATCAGCATAATCAAGATCTTCCAGTTTATCGCGCAGAACCCATGCTACATTTATAGCTCTTTCATCACTAGGTCGAAGACGTAATTAAAGAGTAATGGCGAAAGAACACAACCCTCACGCACTCCAGTGCTAACAGGTATTTTGTCACATGTTTTTGTGATTTTTGTCTAGAACTCTACATGTGGCGTTGCTCAACATGCTCTTGATGAGTTTGATCAGCTTTGTATTGTACTCCTTTACACTCTAATATATTCCAAATTGCTTCGTGGTTTAATGTATCGAAGAAGTTTTCGAAGTCTATTTACAGGTGTGATCTCCATTCGACTGACTGCCTTACAAAAATTCCCAAACTGTTGACATGATCGACGCACGATTTTTCAGCGCAACAGCCCTGGAAAATTGGACGGTGCTAGTCTGTTGAGCAGTACGCGGGCAATAACTTTGTTTCTCATTCTTAGTAGAGTTATCCCCCTCTAATTGTTTCGATCTGTTAGGTCGCCTTTTTCGTTAGATTAACAATCACACTATCTGCCTCAGGTGGTGGATTTTTCTCAACCAAAACTTGGTAATTACTGGCAACTGAGCACTAAAAGTGGTGTCTGCTGTTAATAATTCAGGTGAGATATTGTGCAAGTCTGGACATTTTTTGCGTTTAAGAGTGGTTATTGCGTCTCGAATTTCTGTGGCGGATGGTATGGAGGATGCTATGTCAGCGTTGTTGGACGTTGTGGGAGGGAGAAAGCATGTTGAAGTAAAATTGTTCCCAAGTTACAAGTCACCAAGTCGTTTTTGAGAGGCTTCCTTGAAGAGGTTCTTGAGGCTGTTAGTTTCTTAACCATAAAAGCTGATTGCGCTTCTCTTGCGATGTTGTTAAGCTACCTTTTTTTATCGCGGAGGCCACTGTGCTTAACCTCCCGGTTCAGCTGATTCTATCTTAATGAACCAATTTGCTAAAGACGATTTCTTAATATATTTTACAAAGGCGCTTTGGGTGTAAGTATGTGTCGATACTATTTTAAAGTAACATGAATTTTTACGCCCGCGGAACTTGCAAAGGCCATCCGTACAGCGATGCCTTCAAAGGCAATTGGCCCTGACGGAATTTCCATGCTGATGCTAAAACACCTAGCCGAGTGGGAAGTAGAGTTCTTGACAGGTGTCATTAATCTGTCTATGACCAACCGATGTCCGAAAAATGGGTAGAGTGACCTGGGATACCCGCGAATGAGGGACCATCGTACAGACCTATCTCCCACCTGTCATCAGTCGCGAAACACTCGAAGCTCTATTCCTCCCCCAAAAGCCTTTGATACGGTAAGACATGAATCGCTCTTCCAGAATATCCTGCTGTCCACAATGAAAACAAATTTGAAGAGATGGATAGTAAATTATCTGAGTGTTCATCAGTCGTTCGTAGAGCTTAGAAACCCTCGCTCAAAACACCTTAGAGTCAAACAGGGAGTTTCTCAGGGCGGAGTCCTCTCGCCACTCCTGTTTAAATTCTACCTTTCAGCTCCACCGCAGTCAAGGATGCTACACTGGGAGTCAAGGATAACAGAAGAAGAAGAAGCTCCACCGCAAGGCACTGAAGTGATATCATATGCGGACGACTGCACGATAATGGCAACCGGCCATAATATGGAAGACCTATGCGTTAAGGTGAATAGTTATATCAGTATCATCTACGATTTCTTCACTGAACGTAACCTGAAGATACAACCAACTAAAAAGATTTACCACCTGGACAAAAGAAGGAAGCCTACAACTTGGCGTCGAGATCGATAGTGTACCAATTCCGACTGTGAACTACCCGAAAATCCTGGGAGTCACATTGGACAGCCTTTTTACTTTGTCACCACATGCTACAACTGTCGCTTATAAATTGTGATGTAGAAACAAGGTCCTTAAAGCACTAGCCGGCAGTACTTGGGGAATGGACAAAGAAACCTTGCTGTCGACCTATACAGCGAGTGATACTTAGTGGAGAACTATTCAATTCTGCCTAACTGCAGCCCAAAGAACTATAACAGGCTGCCTACATATTACCTCACCATCTTCATGAGGAAACAAAGACAATCCAGTAAAGGAACACGATATTATGCTATCTCAGTAGTTTCTTTTGGGATGTCATCGTTGAAATCATCCAAACTTTAACATCACACAGTTGGCATCTTCCCCGAGGTATGTCATGAAAGATTTTCGCGTGTATGAGGATAGCATACAAAGATATGTACTTGATCCTTTAGATCATACCTCGTACATGGCAGCATTAAACAACATTCATTAAGACGCCACCAACTACGCGATTTCAGGTTTTCGAAGGAATGTTGTGTTAGGAGGTCGCCCACCGCCCATAGCAAAAGAAGAAAAAAATATGCCGCGGAAACAAGAGTCGTTTTGCTCAACTGAGATCGGGATGGAGGAACAGATTTAATATCTATAGGTCCTGCATAGACCGTACCGCCCCCAACATATGCCCCGCTTGTGGTCAGGGTTCTCATGATATCCCCACATTTTCAACTGTACTACAAACCCTACTTCACTTAATCCTGATGATTTATGGATCCTAACAGATCCCCAATAAAAACAAAATTTAAAATTGTAAATGCAATAATTGTATGTATATATATATATATATATATATATAAAATAAAAAAAAATTTTAATTATGTTTTGAATAACTCTTAAAATAATCTATTCTCTTAATCTATTCAAGCTAGAGGGTAAAATGGGGAAAATAGTTCTTTTGGTACCGTTTTTAAGCCACTCCATTTTTAAGCCACTTGAACCAAAGAATATAGATAAGAATTTTGTAATGCAATCAATAAATGTGAAAAAAATATTGAACACGTATTTGGTACTTTTTTGATATCGGGGGCCAAAATGGGTAAAAAAGAATAAAATGATAAATTAACACCTCATGAAGTAATATTAATAGGAACAATATGTTAACTGCGTTTTTATCAAAAGGAATACAATTGCTACCAAGTACCAAATATGGATATGTAACTTTTAAGAAATTAGGTGATAAAAGGGGAAAAAATTGGTAATGTTATAACTTTTGAACAAATGAATGTTTTTCTTTCTGTATGTCCATTATAGAATAGTAAACTATGCATTTAACCATATTATGTTCATCCAATGATCTTGTTGCACATGAAACGACGAGGGTTTTTAAGTTAGTATCACTAATTACCGACAGGTGGCGCCACTGAAAATTATTCAAAATTAATTAAATCGTAAACTGTGCATTTGATTATGATATGATCCTACGAATGAGCCGACAAAGGTTTCTTAATTGGTATAAAAACAATTTCCGATAGGTGGCGCTACTTAAAATTACTAAAAAGGAATTAAGTCGTAAGCTATGCATTTGATCATGCTATGCTCTTTAGTAAAGTTGTTACGCATGAGCCGATGAAAGTTTCTTAGTTGTCATGATAAATTTCCGACTGATGGAGCCACTAAATATTATCCAAAATGAATTAAATCCTTAATTGTGCATTTGATCAGGCTATGATCTTTAGCAAAGTTCTTGAGCATGAGTCGACGGTGGTTTCTTAATCAGTATGACCAATTTCCAAAATTATTCATATTGGATTATTAATTATTGGATATTTGTGTACCGTCTTTTCACTAAATTTATTTTAGTTGGTTATTTGATTTATAAAATAAAATATATGAAAATGAATGGTAGATGCAGAGAAAATTAAAAAATTTAAAAACGTAAAAAATATGTTCTCGCTTCATCAAGTGTGTTCTATAGCAAATGATTGAATTTGGAGCGTAAAAGTATGGACCTGTTCGTAAAGCATCACCGCACTGCATCACGATTGCAAACTTTGCGGCATGAAATATTATGATGCGCTATTGATAAGTACAGACTTTTTGGCAGCACTGCTTTCTACTTGCGTAACAAGTTTTAATAAAGGACTATAGTAAGCTTTTTATCAAGCGCTAAAAGTCGTAATGCAGCGCAGTGCATATACGAAAAGGCTCTATTTTGTATGCTCTTAACAATTGTTGGATGTAGTGTATGTGTGTTGACCCTATTTGGTTGCCTGTAACTAGTGATATCGTAATTTTTTGCCCTTGGTTGCTTTAAAGTATAAACTGAATCTTTTGAACAGAATCCTCTACTTTAAAATGACTTATTTGGTAGTAATAGCCAACGATTGCATAGTCTTATACCAGTTCAAATAAATGCATAAACTTTTCATATTGTAAGCACCAACAGAAAGAACTTAACTACGTGGGTAAAAGAGAAAATATCCCAAATAATCGTTGGCATTATGGCATCATCGTCAACAACATCAACTTTATTACATTCACATCATCACAATTTAAATAAAAATTAGATTTAATATTTTTTTTTTTAAATCAAGGATTTCTCAACCCTTCGTTCCTTCATTTTACCAACACACATGAAGTCAGTCGATGGTAATTGCGAAATCAAAAGCTTAAGTGACAGTGGGGACAAAGAGGGGTAGCGAACAGCAAATTTGTTGAAAGAATATAAAAAATCCAACTTTTCTAATATTTTATGGTGACAAAATTTATGCAAGTATATATGTCTTTATTCATAAAAAACTTACGAATATTTACGAAAAAGCTTCAATAAATAATGATACAATTTGTTTCTACTATATTTTTTTAATATTGAATGCCTTCATTATATGCTTAACTTCAAAATTACACATTTTTGATAATTAATCCCAATGTATTACGTACCCCTTTTCTTAATGTGGCAACGTTTTTCTTTCAATTGTTTTTAAATATCAAACTTCAAAAACCTAATAAACTTCAAAATAATTTTGACGAGAGAGAATGAAACTTCCTTGTTATTATTATTTCATGGTCAGAAGTAAAAACATATTTCTCTATATTTTTTTTATTTTTGAACCCACTGTGCATAAATAAATGCACTCACTCTATAACGACATTTAGCCCATTACTTACCATTAATATGAGAGAATAGTCCGTTATGTAGGCAACAAGTATGAGTAACAAAAAGCCAAGGCCAAAGCCTGCACGATGAAATGCATAAGGAATACCAATAACGCCACTACCCACAATCGAGTTGATGTAGTTAAAAGAAGCCTGCGGCAATGATGACAGTGTTTCACCCAGTGTTGAGTCTAGAGGCATTTGTTGTGGCTGGCCGATGACACCACCGCCACCACCACCACCTCCAGCACTACTGCTGCCATCTCTTAGACCATCATGATGATTATATTGCTGACTTGTTGGTTGTTGCTGCTGTTGTTCCATTTGCTGATGATTGCTATAGTATTGATGCTGTTGCGTTTGTTGCTGGTCATTCTGTAAGTAAACACAGAGACCAATACATAGAAAAACATTACATTTTACATACACACATACATACATATTTAAACAAGGAAGTAAAATATTAAGCTTCATCATGACATAGAAAAACATTCAACATTAACAACTTAATATACATCTAAACATACTATACATCGTCCATTTACTTTCCTCTAAAGTATTTGCTAGTCATTAAATATTTATACTAACTTTAGTCAAGTAATAAGCAAATCGCCTTTAATAGATATTATCATTATAGATACATAACTATCTGCTCTAGTATCTTTTTGCTAGTTGGAGCCTCTATAAGTACATTTCACTTTAAGATACGAGTAGTCATTGGACCACTTGCAACAAGTTCAAGTATAACATCCAACCAAGAGTTAAGTGCTATTTATGAGCCCTTTAGTTGCATTTAGTTACTATGAGCTCTAAAGCTTTCCGGTTATAAGATAAAAATTTATAAAATGTTTTTTTTCTGTAATACAGAACTATTGAAGGTGTTATAAAAAGTACTTAATTAAATACTCATTGAATCAACATTAAGTTAGTACTTTTTTATAAAAAGAGAAGTAAAACCAGGGACCGAAAATAACTGTTATTTTTGAATTTTTTATTAAAAAAAGCAACCGCAAGGAAATGTTGGAGAATAAAACTAAGTATACCATTTTGATGGTCTTGGACCAAATTTTCATAAAATGCGATGATAATTAAAAATCTGATTTTTATTTTTTAGAAAAAAAATAACAGTTATTTTTTGATTTTTTTTTTTAACTTTTATTTTTTCGAGTAAAAATAAAAGTTATTTTTAAACTTTTATTATTTCGATCATGAATAAAAGTAATTTTTTGACTTTTATTTTTTCGAGCAGAAATAAAAGTTTTCAACCCTAATTATAATTGCGAAACTCAATTCCATTAATTTTTGAGCATACGCAAATTATTTTTACTGAAAAAATATCTTTGTTTGACAAACGTTTTCAATAAATTTATAATGAATTTAAACAAAAATAACTTTTATTTCTGCTCAAAAAAATAACAGTCAAGAAATAACTTTTATTTCTGCTCGAAAAAATAAAAGCCAAAAAATAACTTTTATTCATGCTCGAAATAATAAAAGTCAAAAATAACTGTTATTTTTGCTCGAAAAAATAAAAGTTAAAAAATATCTTATATTTTTGCTTGAAAAAATAAAAGTCAAAAATAACTGTTATTTTTTATCGAAAAAATAAAAGTCAAAAAATAACTTTTATTTTCTGACTTTTACGATAAAAGTTATAACAGTTACGGTCCCTGAGTAAAACTCTTGCAAATATCGTCTGCACTTTCTTTCTTTTGAAAGGGGTTAGGTGAAAGTAGAGATAAAGCTTTTATTATATTAGTCAACACTATTTATATTGGGTTATCCATTTTGCGTTTTCAAAAGTGAACGTAAATAAAACACATATAAAATATTTTTTTTTCATGATATTTCTTTATATACCCTTCACCACCATAGGTGGAGAGGGTATTATAAGTTTGTGCTGATGTATGTTACGCATAGAAATATGTGTCTTAGACCCACCTTTTAGTATACCAATAGGTTTAGAATCACTTTTTGATTCGATTTAGCGATGTCAGTCCGTCCGTCCATCCGTCTGGCTGGACGACGGCTCACAGTGATATTTCTTCATACATCTAACTGCAAAAAATAGAAGGAATGATCCTAGAACGATGAAATTTGGCACACTTATTTAATTTCATATAGATATGAAAAAACTTTGAAATTCGTCTACTCCTTCGGGTACCTCCCTTGGACCCCAAATTTTTCACCTATTTTTCTTCTCAATGTACAACCCGCAATTTTCACCAGAATTTCATGAAAATCGTCACATCTCTATTACTTGACCCAAAAAAGAGCTCCACTAGTTTCGGTTGAAATCCGTAAACTAGTTGGGTTGCCTCCATTGGACCCCAATTTTTCACTTATTTTTATTCTCAATGTATAAAATGCTATTATCAATAGAATTTAATAAAATGAATTTGATACACTTCTATTTTTTGATAAAAAATTGAGCTCTAATAGTTTTGGTTGAAATCCATCTATTCCTTGGGGTACCTCCCTTGGACCTCCATTATTTTCACTTATTTTCCTTCTCAATGTATAATCCGCAATTTTGAAAAAAATTTCATAAAATACGGCACACTTTTATTTTTTGATCCGAAAAAGTGCTGTACTAATTTTGGTTGACATCCGTCGACTCTTTGGGGTACCTCCCTTGGACCCCCATTTTTCACTTATTTCCCTTTTTAATGTATAAACAGCAGCGTTCAACAGAATTTGATATAATTTAGCACACTTTTATTTTTTGGATCCAAAAAAGAGCCCTACTAATTTCGATTGAAATCCGATGACTCCTTGGGGTACCTCCCTTGGAACCGCATTTTTTTTATTTATTTTCCTTCTCAATGTAATATAGCAATCTTCAATCGAATTTGATAAAATTCGGCACACTTTTATTTTTTGATCCAAGAAAGAGCTCTACTAAGTTTTATTTAAATCCGTAGACTCCTAGAGGTATTTCGTAAATCTCAAGATAATGTACTTTAAACTAATTTTAGGATTAATGACTGCAATTAGATTAAAAAATTTAGCCTGAAGGTATGCAATGCTTTATTATTTTAAGCAATATTCCTTACTTTTTTTTACTAAATTTTGATTTTTCAAAAGATTGACAAAAGTTGCTGAATTTTTTTTTTTAGCTAATTCGAAAGAAAAGCATTTTGCCTTTCATTTCATTATACTGAGAGCACGGCGGTCGACCGAGCTAACTGACTTTTTCTTCAACGAAAACAGTCAATGCTGAATTTTATAGGACAATTTTGATACGCTTATATCTCCCAAACTACGTATGCAATAAACTTTTTTTATCTTTTAAACAAAAATAAGATCTCAGACTTAAATAAAATTGGTCCTACATTATGCAAGTTTAAATATCTTTGACACGTTATTCTTTAAATTTCAATAATATTCAGCTGACTTCAACATATATATATATATATATATATATATATATATATATAAATATCTTAGAAAAAAAAAATACAGATTTTTCATTGTCAGATTCTACTGTATAAAATAAAATAAAATGGCATTATTAGATTTTTGAAAAGTGATAGTCAAAAAATGCCTTTTTTGCAGCAGAAGTACCATAGTGCGGCTGGCTGGACCCCCATGTAAACCATGGAATCAAAGTAAAGGTCGCAATTCTAAAGATAATTTTATGAAATTTAGCACAGATAATTTTTTTGATAGTGGGACCAGGCTATTGAAAATCGGTTCATTATTTATGGTACCTCCCATAGGTCCCACTTCCCGGAATTGATATTTTGGCCACAAATATTAATATTTTTCATGAAATTTAAAACAAATACTGCTTATGTAAACTAAAATCACTGTACCATATTTCGTTGAAATCGGTCCACATTTGACCATAGCTCCCATACAAACTTTTCTTTAAAAATGAGACAAAAATCACTAAAAAGCTCGTAAATCTGAAGATAATGGGAATTTTAAGTTTATTTTTATCACACATAATTTTTGTAACAACTGTAATCAATTTGCCAAATTTCGAGATAATTGGTCTACATTTGACCCTAGCTCTCATATAAGTCCAAATGACGGAAACAGCTTAAATATATAAGTTTTGAGAAAATGTTTGTATGACGGCAAAATTTAGCAAATATTTGTCTTAATACAAGAAAAAGAACACCTTTGACCTTAGTTGTAAAGGATATCATATGGTCGGGCTTCACCGACTTAGGAGAAATTCGTAAAACTAATCTCCGAAGAAAAATCAGTAAATGAAATGAAGGAAAATTTTTCCTTCAAGAGAATCAGGGCTCCCACACATCACGTCATACAAGTTAATTTCTAAGGAGTCAAAATATCGAATTGATAAATTATTTTCCCGACTTGGCACCCAATGACCTCTTCTTGTTCCCGAATATAAAAGCGTAATCAATGATTTACAAGCGCCGAAGAACCATGTTTTGGGAGTGTCTGTCTCAAGAGGAATGGAAAGAATTGCTTTCACTAATTGTTTTTGATTTTGATTTAAAAATATTTTTAACAATTTGCTATTTCCCAAACATAAATAGTACCCCACGTTTAGTTTTCTGGCATTAAAAGTGTTATATAAAGCAATTGATCCGTTTAACTTTTGCAAATATAAACCTATCGAAACGATTTTTACACGTTCGAAAACTACTTAAGAAAGAAGGAAAAATATGCTTTCTGTACCATGCTCTAAAGTTTAAGAGATGTTTAACGGAATGTCGTTTACGGTTATTTCAATCTAAAGCCTCGATATGGGCAAAGACTCTATAATACAAAGATGTTGCATTTCCAAACATTGATTTGCCATATGGTCGTTTTGAAAAATCCCATAAAAAATAGAGTATACCATTTTTATTCTGATTCGAAAACAACTAATGGAAACGACTATCCAATGAGAGAATGCTAAGGCACACACACGTGCTCATGAACTGTACGTTGGTTTGTGCTTTTATGTGTTTTTTATTGTTTTTTTTAGGTATAAAGCTTTATCCTAAAGCTAAAATGTAAAAATAAACCTCAGTTTGAATTGCAATTACTGAAATAGTTTCTATTTATTAGCATCAAAGTACAAGTGCATAAAATTGTATTTAAACATAGTTTCCTATTCAGTTTTAATTGAAACAAATATTTACAATGATTGGCAACTGATGCCAGTTATGCAACAGGTACGTATTTGGATCCATTTGATTGTAAATATTTGCACCCATTGATATTTTATATGAAAGGAAAATAAAAGTTCTGTTTTGTATAGAGGAATTTGTTTAAAGTGTTAACAGTCAAGTGGGTATGTGTGATATGAATACGAGGGTAGAGAACAAAGTCAAAGGGATTTATTTTGTAAAATACAAAAATATATATTTACATATATACAGTTTAAAGTTAAATTTTGTATCGTATCCAATGGAAGTTTTAAAAAACACTTTTGATATTTGCTACTGCTACTAATTTAAAAGTTAAACCCTTTACAGACTTTTGAACACATCAACTCGTACTCAATGATTTTATTAAAACAATTTTATTTTACAAACTTTGGGAAAAAAACTAAATTTTTTGTTGGTTTTGTTTCAAAACTCTTGATGTTTCTTTTTCCAAAAATTGAAATAAAACATGAAAAAACAAACTTTTCTTAGTTAAAAGTGTTAAAATACCAATTTTCTCCCACAACAAGAACGAAAAAGTTTAAAAAAAAAAAAAAACTTAAGCCTTGACAAGAAACTTTTCTATTGAAGTACTTCATATAATTAAAAGAGTTCTAAGCAAATTCATAAATTTAATTACATATTATATATAGGGTAGAGTGTTTTAAGATTCGTCTATACAATTCTTTAAATTTTTTTAAATATCACAAAAATTAAAGCTATTTTACAAAATAAAGAACCTAAGAAAATCTGTGTAATATTGAACTTTTTTACTTCTATTTAAAAACAAACAAAAAAATTTCGTGGGACCCTCTAATATACAATATTTATATGTATGTTAGCAATATTATTTTCATATTTCCATTAAAGATTTTTTGATTTATTACCTTTTGTCTTGCACAGAAAATTTCCTTGAAACTTAAACTTTTTAAAAGCTTTTAATTAATTGAATCAATTAAAACAAAAGTTTTTTTTATTAAAAAATTACTTAGCTTCTAAGTAACTAAGGAACCTTAAAATTGTCTCAATTTATGATCTTTAAATTAAAAAGTCTTTTTGACGGAAAATTTATTTTTGAAATAATTTTCTTGTTAGCACATCATCAATTCTTGTGTTATATTTAGGAAATTTCTTTAATTTTCAATTTAATTTTGAAGTAAATTTTCACAAAAATGCCTTAACTCCAAATTATTCTCTAGAAAAATACTTTTAACGAAAACTTTTCTATAGAAAAATATTTTTAACGAAAATTTTTCTATAGAAAAATATTTTTAATGAAAATTTTTTATAGAAAAATATTTTTAATGAAAATTTTTTATAGAAAAATATTTTTAATGAAAATTTTTCTATAGAAAAATATTTTTAATAAAAATTTTTCTTTAGAAAAATATTTTTAATTAAAAATTTTTCTTTAGAAAAATATTTAAAATAAAAATTTTTTTATAGAAAAATATTTGTAATGACAATTTTTCCATCGAAAAATATTTTTAATGAAAATTTTTCCATCGAAAAATATTTTTAATGAAAATTTTTCTATAGAAAAATATTTTTAATAATTTATTTTATAGAAAAATTTTTATTAAAAATAGTTTTCTATAGAAAAATTTTCATTAAAAACATTTTTCTATAGAAAAATTTTCATTAAAAACATTTTTCTATAGAAAAATTTTCATTAAAAACATTTTTCTATAGAAAAATTTAATTAAAAATATTTCTATAGAAAAATATTTTTAATGAAAAATTTTCTATAGAAAAATATTTTTATTGAAAATTTTTCTATAGAAAAATATTTTAAACAAAAATTTTTCTATAGAAAAATATTTTTAATAAAAATTTTTCTGTAGCAAAATATTTTTAATTAAAATGTTTTTATCGAAAAATATTTGTAATGAATGTTTTTCTACAGAAAAATATCTTTAATGAACATTTTTTTACAGAAAAATATTTTTATTGAACATTTTTCTATAGAAAAATATATTTTAAATTAAAATTTTTCTATAGGAAAATATCTTGAATGAAAATTTTTCTATAGAAAAATTTTTTATGAAAATTTTTCTATGGAAAAATATTGTTAATGAATATTTTTCTAAAGAAAATTATTATTAATAAAAAATTATTTATAAAAAAATATTTTTCTATAGAAAAATAACTTTAATGAAAATTTTTCTATAGAAAAATATTTTTAATGAAAATTTTTCTGTAGAAAAATATTGTTATTGAATAGTTTTCTAAAGAAAATTATTTTTAATAAAAAATTATTTATAAAAAAATATTTTTCTATAGAAAAATAACTTTAATGAAATTTTTTCTATAGAAAAATATTTTTAATGAAAATTTTTCTATAGAAAAATATTGTTAATGAATAGTTTTCTAAAGAAAATTATTTTTAATAAAAAATTATTTATAAAAAAATATTTTTCTATAGAAAAACAACTTTAATGAAAATTTTTCTATAGAAAAATATTTTGAATAAAAATTTTTTTATAGAAAACTATTTTTAATGAAAATTTTTGTATAGAAAAATATTTTAAATGAAAATTTTTCTATAGAAAAATATTTTTAATGAAAATTTTTCTATAGAAAAATTTTTTAATGAATATTTTTCTATAGAAAAATATTTTTAATGAAAATTTTTCTATAGAAACATTTTCAATAAAAATATTTTTCTATAGAAAAATTTTCATTAAAAATATTTTTCTATTGAAAAATTTTCATTCAAAATATTTTTCTATAGAAAAATTTTCAATAAAAATATTTTTCCGTAGAAACATTTTCATTAAGAGTATTATTCTATAGAAAAATTTTCTTTAAAAATGTTTTTCTATAGAAAAATTTTCATTAAAAATATTTTTCTATAGAAAAATTTTCATTAAAAATATTTTTCAATAGAAAAATTTTCATTAAAAATATTTTTCTATAGAAAAATTTTCATTTAAAATATTTTTCTATACAAAAATTTTCATTAAAAATAGTTTTCTATTAAAAAATTTTCATTCAAAATATTTTTCTATAAAAAATTTTCATTAAAAATATTTTTCTTTAGAAACATTTTCAATAAAAATATTTTTCTATAGAAAAATTTTTATTTAAAATATTTTTCTATATAAAAATTTTCATTAAAAATAGTTTTCTATAAAAAAAATTTCATTAAAAATATTTTTCTATAGAAAAATTTTCATTTAAAATATTTTTCTATAGAAAAATTTTCATTAAAAATATTTTTCTTTAGAAACATTTTCAATAAAAATATTTTTCTATAGAAAAATTTTCATTAAAAATATTTTTTTATAAATAATTTTTTATTAAAAATAATTTTCTTTAGAAAACTATTCATTAACAATATTTTTCTATAGAAAAATTTTCATTAAAAATATTTTTCTATAGAAAAATTTTCATTAAAGTTATTTTTCTATAGAAAAATATTTTTTTATAAATAATTTTTTATTAATAATAATTTTCTTTAGAAAACTATTCATTAACAATATTTTTCCATAGAAAAATTTTCATAAAAAAATTTTTCTATAGAAAAATTTTCATTCAAAATATTTTCCTATAGAAAAATTTTCATTTAAATTATATTTTTCTATAAAAAAATGTTCATTAAAAATATTTTTCTGTAGAAAAATATTTTCTATAGAAAAATATTTTTAATATTTCTATAGAAAAATATTTTTAATGAAAATTTTTCTATAGAAAAATATTTTTAATGAAAATTTTTCTATAGAAAAATATTTTTATTGAAAATGTTTCTAAAGAAAAATATTTTTAATGAAAATTTTTTTATAGAAAAATATTTTTAATGAAAATTTTTCTATAGAAAAATATTTTTAGGGAAAATTTTTCTATAGCAAAATATTCTGAATGAAAATGTTTCTATAGAAAAATATTTTTATTGAAAATTTTTCTATAGAAAAATTTTTTTAATGGAAATTTTTCTATAGAAAAATATTTTTAATGAAAATTTTTCTAAAGAAAAATATTTTTTATGAAAATTTTTCTATAGAAAAATATTTTTATTGAAAATGTTTCTAAAGAAAAATATTTTTAATGAAAATTTTTCTATAGAAAAATATTTTTAATGAAAATTTTTCTATAGAAAAATATTTTTAATGAAAATGTTTCTATAGAAAAAATTTTTAATGAAAATTCTTCCATGTAAAAACATTTTTAATGAAAATTTTTCAATAGAAAAATATTTTTAATGAAAATTTTTCTATAGAAAAATATTTTTAATGAACATTTTTCTAGAGAAAAATATTTTTAATGAAAATTTTTCCATAGAAAAATATTTTTAATGAAAAATTTTTATAGAAAAATATCTTTAATTAAAATTTTTCCGTAGAAAAATATTTTTAATGAAAATTTTTCTATAGAAAAATATTTTTAATGAAAATTTTTCTATAGAAAAATATTTTTAATGAAAATTTTTCTATAGAAAAATATTTTTAAAGAAAATTTTTCTATAGAAAAATATTTTTAATGAAAATTTTTGTATAGAAAAGTATTTTAAATTAACATTTTTCTATAGAAAAATATTTTTAATGAAAACTTTTTGAATTTCATTAAAAAATATTGTATTTTTTCAAAAATTTTGTTAAAGAATAATATTTTTATCAAAATATACCAAATTTCTGAGAATTTATTGCGATTACTTGCCAGATGCCACACAAATGGGAAGGATAATATTTTGCACGCTACCGATTGAAAATTAAAAACGACCGACCCTAATATCAAATACTTGTAAACCTTAATAAAAAGTTTTCTTTACTTGAATGTTTATTAAAAATGTTTTTACTCTCCCTTATTCCGTATTTTTTAAAACTTTTATTTTACCAGGATATGTTTTAGAGTAACAAATATTTCAATTTAGTGCAAAACAATTCCAGTAATTGGAATTTTTATGCTTCGCACGTTTTTAATTAACACACACATAGACAATGCAGACGAAAATGAAGGAAAAAAAATAGTTAGACAAGTTTTCCATTTCCTCAACAAAACTAACGAACCTACAAGAGTCTGACTTCATTATATTTTCTTCATCCCTTAGCTACAAATATTAGAAGGTCGTTTCTATGGACACAACACCCGTAACTACATACATTCATAGCCCCTAAGTAAAAGGGATAAAGTATGAAAACATTTTATGATGAATTCATAAATTAAAAAACAATAAAATTCATCTTCAATTTAGAAGCTTATTTTATGCTTAAGTGGGCTTTTTATAAAGCTTTTTAATTAATAATGTTTCACATTTTTTGTTTTTGTATAAATTTTGGAGAAAATTAAAATTTATGAATATTATAAAATACGTTTTATAAATTTGGATACATAAAACAATTTTCTTTAGAAAAGTTTTTCTTAATTTAGGTTACTTTAAAAGTTTTGAGAGAAATTTGTAACATTTTTGTGAACTACGAAAATTTTCTATGTAAAATGTGCCCAACATTTTTTATCTGAAGACATTTTTGATATATATTTTGTCTCGATTAATATAAATTTTAATTATTACCTAGTCAGAATATTGGGATATGTCTTTAAAAATTTTGGGAAATCAGAAATTATTTATTTTTTATATGTTCTTTTTCGTGTATAGAGACAAATATTACCTAAATTTTGCCATCATACAAACATTTTCTCAAGACTTATATATTTAAAGTGTTTCCGTCATTTGGACTTATATGAGAGCTAGGGTCAAATGTGGACCGATTATCCCAAATTGGCAAACTGATTACTATTCTTACAAAAATTATGTATACAAAAAATAAACGTAAAATTTTCATTATTTTCTCATTTAGTGCGTTTTAACAGTAGAGTTTGTATGGGAGCTATGGTCAAATTTTTTAATTTTACATGAAAATTAAAGTGCCCTCCAGCGTAAAAAATAAAAACAAATCCAAATTTTATTCCCTTTTCAAAATTGGATCAAGCATTTAAATCGGTTCACCCATTCTATTTTTATAGAACTTTTTATAGTAGTATTACGTTACAAGTGAACCTCCACGGTCCTTCCAATCTTTAAAATCTATTTTCTTAAAATACTGACGTGCTACAGCAAAACGCCGAGACACGTATTTATTTATTTTAAGCCTATTTTCATATTCTGTTGACATTACTCATGTGTACTCAAAAAAATTTGATTTTGTCGTACTGTGTTATCAATATGGAAATTTTCGATTGCAGAAAGTTTAAAAACTATGTCATCATATATCGGGTGGTTAATTTTCAAGGGCCGATGTTGATTTTGAATAAAACACAAACTATTTAGGAAATTATTGTAATTGTATTTTATTATGATATATTGGTATTACTCAATTATGTATGAAACAAAATATCAGCCAAAAGGGAGCCGCGACAACGGCGGCACACCTCCATCCGATTGTCCAAATTATCGATGATCCTGAGGCAAAATGGAGGTTCTATGCCGTTAATGTGCCGAATTATCTCATCCTTTAGCTCTTGAATTGTTGCTGGCTTATCGACGTACACCTTTTCTTTGAAATAACCCCAAAGAAAAAAGTCCAACGGTGTCAAATCACATGATCTTGGCGGCTAATTGACATCGCCATTACGTGAGATAACACGGCCATTGAATTTGTTGCGCAAAAGAGCCATTGTTTCGTTAGCTGTGTGGCAAGTGGCACCGTCCTGCTGAAACCACATATCGTCAACATCCATATCTTCTAATTCGGGCCATAAAAAGTTCGTTCATCATCTCACGATAGCGAACACCATTCACAGTAGCTGCCTGACCGGCTCATTTTGGAAAAAACTACGGCCCGATGATGCCGCCAGCCCATAAACCGCACCAAACAGTCACTCTTTGTGGGTGCATTGGTTTTTCGACAATCACTCTTGAATTCTCATTCGCCCAAATTGAGGTGAAAATGTGCCTCATCACTGAAGATGATTTTCTTCGAAAATTGATTATCCACTGTTGCCATTTCTTGCCACCATTTTGCCCATTTACGACGTTTGGAATGGTCAAGAGGCTTTAGTTCTTGAGCCAATTGTACCTTGTAAGCTTGTAAATGCAAGTCTTTATGCATAATGTTCATCAACGACGAGCGTGAGAGGTGCAATTGTTGTGCACGACGACGAATTGAGGTAGACGGCTCTTCAGCCACACTATCGCGAACAGCAGCAATATTTTCTGCAGTACGAGCTGTATGAGCATGCACTGGTGTTCTCACATCTTCTACAGACCCGGTTTGCTCGAATTTTTCCACGATTTTTGCGATTGTACGCACATTTGGACGATCAAATTGACCAAAAGATCACGAAGTGCACGATATGCATTTTAATTTGAACGCCCATTTTCATAATAAGTCTGGATAACTTTCACACGTAGTTGCATTGTGTATCTGTCCATGGTTCAAATTGAGTAAGTCTGAAATAGAGAAATGTCAAATAAAATTCGGAAAAAAACTTGGCGTTTAGGTGTGGTTCACATTCAACATCGGCCCTTACAATTTAACCACCCTTTATTTATAAAGATACTCAAAAATAAGTAAAATATTCGACCCTCTATTTAAACAAGTCCCGGACCAAGTTTTAAAATAGGATATAGACGATTGGAATTTGTAGATACTTATCTACATTTTATATTTTATCAAAATCGGTTTACCCAGTTATAAGCATTGTATTACTTTTTTCTGAAGTACGGAATAAAAAAAAATTAAATTTAATGAATTTTTCTAACTTTTAAAGTTTATCATTTAATGATAAATATTATATTTTCCACTGTTTACATTATGCGAGATCCTTCCGTACCAGGTTTTAAAACAAATAAACAAATTATAAACACATAAATATTATAATGGGTGTTTTTTTTAGAGGTATAGAACTTCGAATTGAAATAAAACACAAGAAAATCGTTTTAATGTCCATCAATTTGGCTTTATTGGAAGGATAATTTTATGCCATTAATGTTTAAATATGATTTCGGGCATGTGGCCGCCGCGGCTGGCTCGAATAAAGCCAATTCTACAGGTCCAATTTTCAACTACTTTTTCGAGCATATGGGGCCGTATGTTGGCAATAACGCCACGAATGTTGGCTTCCAAGTCCCCTAACGTTTCTGGTTTGTTGGCGTAGACGAGCGACTTCACATATCCCCAAAGAAAATAATCCAGTGGTGTCAAATCGCACGATCTTGGTGGCCAATTGACAGGTCCATTCCAAGAAATTATGCACTC
Organism: Stomorhina lunata; assembly: GCA_933228675.1. Taxonomy (NCBI): domain Eukaryota; kingdom Metazoa; phylum Arthropoda; class Insecta; order Diptera; family Rhiniidae; genus Stomorhina; species Stomorhina lunata. The sequence continues at coordinate 55,029,396 of OW121744.1, forward strand.
ATCGAATGTTTCCTTCAATAAATCAATTGTAACGTGCGCTGTGTGGCATGTAGCGCCGTCTTGTTGGAACCACAACTCATCCACATTCATGCCATCCAATTGGGGAACAAAATAGTCGGTTATCATGGCTATTTATGGTAACTGACTCTCCAGCATTATTTCGGAAGAAGTATGGCCCAATGACTCCACCAGCCCATAGAGCACACCAAACAGTCAGTTTTTGTGGATGTAATGGCGTCTCAAGGGTCTCATGTGGATTCTCTTCACTCCAAATGCGGCAATTTTGCTTGTTGACGTAGCCATTCAACCAAAAATGAGCCTCATCACTGAACAAAATTTTGCGATGAAAATCAGCATCGAGATCAATCTTATTTTCGGCCCATACACCAAAATCCCGACGCATTGCATGGTCTCGCGGCTTTAATTCTTGCACAAGCTGGATCTTGTAAGGTCGCAAGCCAAGATCTTTGCGCAAAATCTTCCATAAAGTTGATGGACAAAGCTCCAATTGCTGTGCACGGTGGCGAATCGATTCATTCGGGTCCTCTTCAACACTTTGCTCTACAGCGGCAATTGTTTCTTCGGTGCGCACTGTTCGACGTCGCTGCGGATGCGTATTATCACATAGAGTAAACGTAGTGCGAAAACGATCCATGGTTAACCGAATTAATTGCTCTGATGGACGATTATGTCGACCATAAAATGGACGGAGCTTGCGGTAAACTTCGCGAACTGAACCATTATTTTCGAAATAAATTTGCACGATTTGCAAGCGTTGTTCTTTTGTCAACCTGTTCATGATGAAATGGCAAACCAAACTAAATATTAATCACTTGACAGCTGACAAAATGGCCGCCAGTTAAAAAAGCGATGCCAACTTAAAGTTCTATACCTCAATAAAAAACACCCGATATATATATAAACCCCTTCCCGGACTAAGTTTTAAAGTGGGATGAAGACGATTGAAACTTCTTAGTATCCCTTTATCTGCATTTCAAAAATCATCAAAATCGATTTACCTAGTTAAAGGTATTGTATTTATAACGGGGAAGGCGCCATTCCCTGTTCCGATTCTTTTTTTCTAAAGTTCGACCTATGGTAATAAATCAATTATCCAATGATAAAAATCAAATTTTGCACCATTTGGTGCACTATTTACCCTTTCCGAACCATGTTTTGAAACAAAACATATCCTTAAACTATCTTAAGGGAAATTTATAACGGGGAAGGCGCCATTCCCTGTTCCGATTATTTTTTTCTAAAGTTCGGCCTATGGTAATAAATCAATTATCCAATGATAAAAATCAAATTTTGCACCATTTGGTGCACTATTTACCCTTTCCGAACCATGTTTTGAAACAAAACATATCCGTAAACTATCTTAAGGGAAAGATCTATCTAATTTCAAAATTTCATCAAAATCGGGAAAATCGTTTAGGAGTTATTGAATTTTAAACAAACAAACTTACAAACACAAAATTATATGTATATAAATAAACGATTTTGTAACTTAGCAGGATTTCTTGTATTGATTTGCAGTATTTATGAAGGATGCAGCTGGTTTTTTTATCAGTTTAAAGTTACCTTTTTTGCGGCCAAGTCGGATGCTCTTGAAGAATTGAACATATTTTAGAATTCCATGCGTTTCGATCTAGTGTGCATATTCTCCAATTTCATAGGCCAAGCTTTGAAAGACTACTTCTTGGATTTTTCATCGAAGATTCGGACGTCCTCATATAACATAAGGGGCCATTTTTATTCTAATTTAAGCTTTTTCATAGATATTGTTTTTTCCAGCAGTGGGTTACTTGCCTAGGACGTCGACTCATATTTTTATAGTTCCTATGGAAGAACTCGCGACACATGTTAGCTCACGACATTAACGGTTGTTAACGTAGTTCCCTGGAGGTCGGTGTCTACAGTTGAGATGAAGATGAAATAATATTAATTTGATAGATTTGGCAGTTTTTCTTCTCAAAAATATTTCATTGAGTGGATATAGCAGTTTTTCTTATAAATATTTTTATTAAACTTCGAAATTTAAATTGAAGAAAAATTATATTTGAATCGATGCGGCGGCTTATTGTCAATCAAATGGCTTCAAAGTCTCATTTTGCCCAAAAAGTGGATAAAGCAGGTTTTCTTATAAAGCCAACGATATGTCAAAATATTTTAAAGATTTTTTTTTCAGATTTCAAATAAACACAATTTTTTAAATAAATATGTTTTTCAGTTTTGGAACAAATAATACTTTGTCCCATTTTTATAAACATAGAAAAGATCGAGTTCCATTATTATAAGAACATTTTTTAAAATTTTGGAATTTAAACAAATATCTTTAAGTGTTTTCATACACACATTTTTTGTCCAATTATATTTCTTTGATTTAATTTTCCTTCTTTCAAATGCAAATAATTTCCTTTGTTTCCCTTAACCTCATTCACAGCAAATCACTTTTAAGAAAGGAAATAACACTTAGCCCTACCAAAAAATGTAAAATAAGTTCCGCAATTAATATAAAAATGTTTACATTATTTCTGTTTTTACACATTTTAGACCCAACTCATTACGAAAATTGTTTTAACCAAACCCTTTTTTTTCAAAATGTTTACAATTTTACTTGCAATTATTTTTTTTATTTATTACACTTGTTCGTCCTTTTCTCCCAAACCAAAAAAAAGCTAAAAGTTCATTTCGGAAAATTTAAATTTGTTTGTCTACAATTCACGGAAATCAGTGAAAGCAGCGGCAGCAGAAAAAAAAAAACAGAATAAACGTTTAACTCATTTACTTATTCATTCATTTTCGTTGTAAATTTAAATATTTGAATTAATGTCAACACCTTGAATCCTTACGGGAGTCCTCGGTTGCCAGCCATGGAGTTTGACTGATTGTGTGTCGTACATGCCGTCATATTGTCGAAGTGTCTGTCGGAAAATGTTCATTAATAGGATATGATGCCGATGTGTTTGTGTTTCCGTATAAATAAATATAAAAGTGTTTCCGTGTATAAATATGTACGACTATTTATCGTTACTTTAATATAGAAAGGCCCTTAGTCGTTTTTAATACAAATAGCTTTTGAAAGCTTTATCTTATGTAATTTTATAAAAATATTTTTATTTCAAAAAACATTATTATGACATTAAATCCCTTAGAGAATTTAGTAAAAAACTGTGTTTAAAAAATTTGTGTATCTTTAAAACTTAAGATTTTATTTAGTTTTTGTAAGGGCTTTTTTTCTATATTAAAGTAACGATATGTTTGTATTGTATGTCTGAGTTTGGATTCGCCTGTGAATTTTTGTGATTTTCACAAACACAAACACACCGCAATGTCAATGCTATTGACATTAAAATAAAATGGACGATTATTGTGACATTTAAAATCTTTTCATTAAAGCATGATTAAAATAAATTTACGACACACTTTTGGTGCTTTAAATTTTGCTTATATTCTCTTATTTGGTGTTTTCGGTAGACAAAATTTTCTACTACTGCAGACATTTAAAATTTCTATATATATTTTTTTTAATTATTGGACCAACACTCAGGGGATGACGCCTACTTATGAATTGTATTGTAATTGAACTAAAAAGAGTGTTATAGAAGCGAATATAGATATAATGTTTATAGATAATCGATGTAAGCCTTTTCAAATCGTAGCTATAATGGAAGACAACTGTAGGATGTAGTTGCATGAATACGAATGTCAAATGTTGCTATTATCCGCATAAGAGAAGATAAGATTGGAAGTTTGATATAAAAAGATTAATAAAATAAGAATAGGAGGAAGAACCCTTGCGGTACCCCTGAAATTGAACTCGTTATATCTATTTATTATAACTCGTATAGTGAGGTACCTTAAAAAAACTGTTATACTAACACTTTTTCTATAGAAAAACTGTTATACTTACACTTTTTCTACAGAACAACTGTTATACTAATACCTTTTCTTTAGAAAAACTGTTATACTGACACTTATTCTATAGAAAAACTGTTATACTAACACTTTTTCTATAGAAAAACTGTTATGCTAACACTATTTTCTATAGAAAAACTGTTATACTAACACTTTGTCTATAGAAAAACTGTTATACTAACACTTTATTATAGAAAAACAGTTATACTAACACTTTTTCTATAGAAATACTCTTATACTAAGACTTTTTTATAGAAAAACAGTTATACTAACACTTTTTCTATAGAAAAACAGTTATACTAACACTTTTTCTATAGAAAAACTGTTATACTAACACTTTTTCTATAGAAAAACTGTTATACTTACACTTTTTCTACAGAACAATTGTTATAATAATACTTTTTCTTTAGAAAAACTGTTATACTAACAATTATTCTATAGAAAAACTGTTATACTAACACTTTTTCTATAGAAAAACTGTTATACTAACACTTTATTATAGAAAAACAGTTATACTAACACTTTTTCTATAGAAATACTCTTATACTAAGACTTTTTTATAGAAAAACAGTTATACTAACACTTTTTCTATAGAAAAACAGTTATACTAACACTTTTTCTATAGAAAAACTGTTATACTAACACTTTTTCTATAGAAAAACTGTTATACTTACACTTTTTCTACAGAACAATTGTTATAATAATACTTTTTCTTTAGAAAAACTGTTATACTAACAATTATTCTATAGAAAAACTGTTATACTAACACTTTTTCTATAGAAAAACTGTTATACTAACACTTTTTTCTATAGAAAAACTGTGATACTAACACTTTTTTATAGAAAAAACTGTTATACTAACACTTTTTCTATAGAAAAACTATTATACTAATACTTTTTCTATAGAAAAACTGTTATACTAACACTTTTTTCTATAGAAAAACTGTTATACTAACACTTTTTCTATAGAAAAACTGTTATACTAACACTTTTTTATAGAAAAACAGTTATACTAACACTTTTTCTATAGAAAAACTGTTATACTAACATGTTTTCTATAGAAAACTGTTATACTAACAAGTTTTCTATAGAAAAACTGTTATACTAACACTTTTTCTATAGAAAAAACTGTTATACTAACACTTTTTCTATAGAAAAAACTGTTATACTAACACTTTTTCTATAGAAAAACTATTATACTAACACTTTTTCTATAGAAAAACTGTTATACTAACACTTTTTCTATAGAAAAAGTGTTATACTGACACTTTTTCTGTAAAAAAAACTGTTATACTAACACTTTTTTTTGTAGAAAAACTGTTATACTAACACTTTTTCTATAGAAAAACTGTTATACTAACACTTTTTCTGTCGAAAACCTGTTAAACTAATACTTTTTCTATAGAAAAACTGTTATACTAACACTTTTTCTATACAAAAACTGTTATACTAACACTTTTTCTATACAAAAACTGTTATACTAACACTTTTTCTATAGAAAACCTGTTAAACTAATACTTTTTCTATAGAAAAACTGTTATACTAACACTTTTTCTATAGAAAAAACTGTTATACTAACACTTTTTCTATAGAAAAACTGTTATACTAACACTTTTTCTATAGAAAAACTGTTATACTAACACTTTTTCTATAGAAAAACTGTTATACTAACACTTTTTCTATAGAAAAACTGTTATACTAACACTTTTTCTATAGAAAAACTGTTATACTAACACTTTTTTTTATAGAAAAACTCTTATACTAACACTTTTTCTATAGAAAAACTGTTATACTAACACTTTTTCTATAGAAAAACTGTTATACTAACACTTTTTCTATAGAAAAACTGTTATACTAACACTTTTTCTATAGAAAAAACTGTTATACTAACACTTTTTCTATAGAAAAACTGTTATACTAACACTTTTTCTATAGAAAAACTGTTATACTAACACTTTTTCTATAGAAAAACTGTTATACTAACACTTTTTTATAGAAAAACTGTTATACTAACACTTTTTTATAGAAAAACTGGTATACTAACACTTTTTCTATAGAAAAACTGTTATACTAACACTTTTTCTATACAAAAACTGTTAAACTAACACTTTTTCTATAGAAAAACTGTTATACTAACACTTTTTTATAGAAAAACTGTTATACTAACACTTTTTTTATAGAAAAACTGTTATACTAACACTTTTTCTATAGAAAAACTGTTATACTAAGACTTTTTCTATAGAAAAAACTGTTATACTAACACTTTTTCTATAGAAAAACTGTTACACTAACATTTTTTCCACAGAAAAACTGTTATACTAACACTTTTTCTATAGAAAAACTGTTATTTGGGTGCAGATATGTTAGCATTCAAAATAAACTAGAATCTGTTGCAATGCCTTTAGTCCATAAGTTCTTAAGTTCTGCGAGCAAGAGCAAATTATAGGTGTCTATCTGCACTATGATGACACGTGTGGCCCTGCTTAAATAGAAAGCCTTTTAACAGACCTCTTTCACGATAAAGACCTAATGTATCAATACTTGTGCCGTTAGGCTGAAGTCGACAACTTTTGCATAATCTGTGGTGACGAGAAGGAGTCCATAAGACATCTTCTCTGTACTTGTACAGCTCTGTCGTAAAAAAGAGGACTTGGTCTGTACTCTTTTTTTTGAGATCTGGGTGATCTGTCTTAATTAAATAAGTATTTGACTTTATAGTATATGTTAGTCTGATTACAAGACTGAAATACTAAACTAATATAATGCGGAGTTCAAATAGTCTTGGTTTTTTATTTCTCTTAAGACACGTCCAAAACATTTAACACTTTAGCTACTTCTTTGGAACTCGTATTAGATATTCGGGTGCCAAGTCATGGCTGTACTAAGAAATAGCTATCGTATGTTGCAATCATACAATCATATGTTGCTCATACGAAATAGTGGCCACATGACCATTTAACCAAAATAAGCAGCCGCCTATTTGATGTGCTTCGCTGCGATTCTTCCACGAACAATTTTATACCACACAATCGATAGATATTTTGTTTCCGGCTCTTATTTCAATGTATGTCTTGACCACTTTCGCAACATGAGGTGGAGCATTGTCTTTTTACTTCTGAATATGCGTTTTTCTTTCCTCTTTTTTTCGCGGTACCTTTCCAAAGTTCCTCGTGTAACTACATTCTGTAGAGTTTCCATGTAGGCTGCATTTTTTCGGCTGTGACATTACGAAATTCCTCATCATACCACAAGTTTTTAGGACTAGGGGTTTAGAACCCTAGTGCCGATTTTGCAGCAGTTTTTAAAGCGTTGGCAATATGTTGCCACTGCTCATTTATACATATTATTGGAACTGGAAGCATTTTCTTTGAGAAATTAAGTTGCTCTTTGCGAGAATTTGATGGTAATTTATTGGGATTTTAGCTTTGCGACATTAAACTTTCTTTGCGCTTCCGATTTTATGTTTCGAGAGACACTCAAGCGTGTTCTTACCTTGGCTGCGACTAGATAATTGTCGGAGTTCATATTAGCTCCACGTATAGAACTCACATCCATCACGCTTGATGCATATCTCGCGTCAACTAAATTATGGTCAATCTGATTTTTCGTTTTCTGGTCTGGTGACACCCATGTTGCCTTGTGGATGTCAAGGTTTTTAAGCCTGGTACTGCTCAATATCATAGTTCGGGCCGCCGTAAAGGAGATTAGCTTCATACCGTTGTCGGTAGTTGCATTATGGAGACTGAACTTACCGATAGTAGGTTTAAACATGATTTCTTTTCCAATCTTTACATTAAAATCACCAAGAATTATTTTCACATCATGACTGGGGCAGCTATCATAGACTTCTTCAAGCCGGTCATAGAAAGCTTCTTTCACATCGTCGTCTTTATCTTCTATGTGAGCGTGTGCACAAATAAGGGTTAGATAAAAGTATTTAGCTTTAACGCGAATTGTCGCTGACCTTTCATTTACTGGCGTGAACCTTGTAACAAGATTTCGCCATCTTTTGCTTACCATCAACCCGAAACCAAACTCATGCTTACTATCATGACAGATGTAATACAGGTCGCCTTTTGGTGTTTTGGCGACGCCGTGGTCTTTTCATCTTATTTCCTGGACAGCAGTCACATCACATCTATATTTATCGAAAACATCCGTTAACTGGATAAGAGAACCTTCTCTGTAAAGGGTTCAGATGTTCCAGGTGCTGATCCTTAAATCTTGATTCTTTTTTCGTTTGCCATAGTCGTCAACATTAGCGGAGACGTTTTAATTCTTAAAATTTGCTTTTTCAGGAGTAGGTTACTAGCCCGACGTCCTTAATCCATGTTTTTATTGTTCTTATTGGAGAACGTTATGACAACATCTATATAGGTACAGGGCCAATACACGCGGCATGCGGCAGCGGGCGGTCGTAGTGTTGCCAGAACATAAAATGTGCACTTGTTTACAAAAATGTTCATATAAAGAAATATTTGAGTAGGATATAATTAAATCTGGCAGCACTGAAAAAATCTGCCGCGCGGAAAAGTAGAACAAAGTTCTACTTTTTTCCATTGCCGCTTGAAATTTGACAAATCAAAAAACAGCTGATTGCCGCCCGCAGCCGCTTGCCGCGTGCCTTGGCCTTCTACCTTATATCACAAACAAATAAATAGTTCTACAAATTTATATACATATCGCACTTGTTCAACAAGAGTGTATTAACTCAAAATTTTTAAATTTTCACTTTTTAAAAGAAATTGATGTGTAGTAGTCTCATCTACCCACTGTAATAATCTGACATCATTTTCACTATAATTTCACCAAAAAACTACAGTTTTACCCCTCTTCCTTATATGAAAGTAGTAGTAAAATAAAATAGTTTTTTGACTCTACTGAAAATTTAAAAATTTGAGTTGATCAAGTGCGATATGTATCTTTTAAAGGCTAGGGCTAACTTAAAATTACTTGCTTTTAATACTGCCAATGTGTCAGTCTACTTAACATAAATTACTTTTTGAATACTTTGTCCCATTGTGCATTGTACGGCCTTCTTGTTGTTAAGTTCGATTATCGCTTTTATGCAAAATTATCTCTACAAAATTGTGTCAAATGTCACTGTCATCGTGTCCGATAAACTTATCTTAAAAATAGTTTTGGAGATATCTTAAAATTGTTTTGTGTGTTTGAGTTAAAAAGTTTTTAATAACTAAATTCTTGTGAAGAATGTTTTGCTTAATGAAAATATTTTGGAATTCAGACAAAGGCGCCAACTACTATTCGAATAAAGAATTTAAAACTTTTGTGCATGATAACACGTACAAATGATATCATCCAGAAGACAAACCATTTTAGTACCAACTACTGACAGGATATACATAAGAAGAGGCAGTGAAAGAAGAAGAAAACAAATTGAAGTTCTATGTGGGATTAAGTGTAAACTAGAGCAGTTTTGTGCCAGGGAGTGTCATTTACATACAGGAATCTTTAAGTGCTTCAACTGCAAAAACAAACAATCTACTTATAGTTGAATGTGTGGGTAAGTGCAAAAAGGATCAGAAAATGTGCAGGATTTATGACAGTGAAAAAATATAGTGCAAAAGGAGCAGAAAAGTGTTTGTCAGGGAAAAGTGTTTGGTAAATATTTTTGCATTTTAAAAAAGGCAAATATTTATTTACAAATGTGAGAGTGCAAATTTAGAAAAAATAGCGAGTGTTTACCTTCATTAAATTGTTAAAATCATTAAAGGGATAACCCTCTGTTGTGGAAACATCACTTTCCTATAATAAAAAAGAAAATATTTAATTTTGTGTTTTTATATGTAGTTTTTGATGTAACTTTAAAAATATTTTTTTTTAAGGTAGAAGGCCAATGCATGCGGCAAGCGGCTGCGGCCGGCTATCAGTTGTTTTTTGATTTGTCAAATTTCAAGCGGCAATGGAAAAAAGTAGAACTTTGTTCTACTTTTCCGCGCGGCAGATTTTTTCAGTGCTGCCAGATTTAATTATATCCTACTCAAATATTTTTTTATATGAACATTTTTGTAAACAAGCTCACATTTTATGTACTGGCAATACTACGACCGCCCGCAGCCGCATGCCGCGTGTATTGGCCCTGTACCTTTAATAATCTTCATTTTTAAGGCTTAAGTATGAAACACAATTGGAACGAACGACCAATGTTTCGGAACGAATATTCGTCGTTAGAAATAGAACATATGAGTTAATATGAAACTGATCACAATTGATGCGTACGACGAAATTTGTCGTGCGTATCGAACAGTGCGATAGGTTTATTACTATTTCATACGCAGACGAACGACGACTGAACTGTATTTCTATTTCTGTTGTAAAATATTAGAAATTATATGTGTTCTAGTTAAATATGGTCACCTTATAAAATGTAAACAAAAAAAAATATTTTAAATAAACTTAATTAAATAAAATAATCTTGTGAAATAATAAAAAAAAATCCACAAAAATGGCGTCAACAACGTTTATTCGTCCCAGCTGTGTTCAATGGAAGAATGTACAAGACGAATTTGTAAAACCGTCCCAATTGTGTTTCTACCTTTAATATTGAATTATAACAGAACAAGTAAGAGTGTTATATGCGGCTATGCCGAATCTTATATACCCACCATCAAGTTGTGTTTAATTTAGAAACATATCCCATATATCTACAAGGATGCAGCAAATTCAAAATGTGGACCAAATTGGAAAAAAGTTGTTACGATATTTGGAATAACTTCGGTTGCAGTAGCTTTATAGTTCAAGATTCAAAAGTGTCTAAGTGGTTTCCCTAGTATTTATTTACTTTGAAAAAAATTCGTTATCGTAACCGGGTATGGTTTTACATTAATAAGTTGTTAAATACTTTTCGTTTAGCTTAATATTAAGTTAAGATAAAGAAGTTGATAGTAATACGACAGGTCCATATATTTTGTTAGGAGTTCCTAATACATCTACCATAAACATAATCTTAATGCGCTCCTTGTACCTCCGAATCTTTTTGATTGTATATATTAAAAAGGGGATGTAATATATATATACAAATTATAGCCAAATGTTGACCGATTGTAAAAAAATTTCACACACTGGCTGGTATTTATAAAAAGCTTATTTGTGCAAAGTTAAGTAGCCATAGCTGTCATTGTTTCTAATTTAATAGCTTTTAACTGGCCTTTAATACATTTTTTTTTTTGGTTTCCGGGAGTGTTTTTTATATAAAAGCTATAGCCAAATATGGACCGATTCCTATAAAATTTGATATACTGACCAATAGTTGCATAAAACTTCTCTATTCTAAATTTAGTCGTCATAGCTATTACAATTGTACTCAATTTATCAACATTCTTGTCTTTCCCGGGGCGGGGTTATATGGGAGCTCTAACTAAATGTGAACCGATTTCGCCTATTTTCAGTACACGACTTCTGTTACACATCAAAAATACTTTTGTAAAATTTTGTCTCTCTAGCTTTTGTAGTTAAGGAGCTGTCGCGCTTTTATCTGACGGACAGACGGACATAAATCTAATTTTCTGTTTGTATTTTTGTGTTTCTGTAAGTTTTTTATATGGGAGCTATGGTCAAATGGTGACCGATTGTAACAAAATTTTGCACACTGGCTGGCATTCATATAAGACTTTCTTTCCTTAAATTTTGTTGCTGTAGCCCTTTTAGTTAAGGCGCTATCGTGCTTTTATCTAACGGGCAGACGGACATAAGCCCCCTTTTCTTTTTGTATTTTTGTGTTTCCGTAAATGGTAACCGATTGCGAAAAATTTTTTCACACTGGCTGGCATTCACATAAGATTTCCTTGTGCTAAATTTAGTGGCCAAAGCTATTACAGTCTATTATTTATTCACATTTAAGTGAATTTCAGTTATTTAGGCTGTTTCCGTAAGTTTTTTATATGGGAGCTATGGCTAAAGGGTAACCGATTTCGATGAAATTTTATATGCTGCCTAGTGCTTATGTAAAACTTTTAGATATCAAATTTTGTTATCATAGCTGTTGTAATTTGTCATTTATTAGCAAATAAGCGATTAGTCTAGACGAGGTTATACGGGAGCTATGGCCAAATGTTAACCCATTTTGCAAAATTTCAATACCAAAATTTCCAGTGAGCTAGATCCTTTCGTTTAGGCGTTATCGTGATTTCAACAGACAGACGGACAGACAGACGGACATCGCTCAATCGTCTTAGAATTTCATAAGGATTCAAAATATATATCGTTTTTGATTTTTGAGCCAATATTAAGGAAATTACAAACGGAATGACAATCTCAATGTACCCCCCCATTATTTTTGATGTTGGGTATAAAAATGTTCATATAATTTTAAATGTTTATGAATTATTTATGATTTTTTGTTTTTTTTTCTGATTTACAAATCTTTTATTACGCATTAAAATTTATAATTTATACATCATCATACAATACATTATTAATTCTAAAATGAAATGTCGCAACAATATTTTTCTTTCTTTTCTTTTTTTTTTGTCAAGAGACCAAAAAGATTCCGTTTTTTTTTTTACTTCAACGAAAAAAAAAATCCATTTACATAAATATCCCTAAATCCTTACACTTAAGGGAATATAATGTAAAACATGAATGTATTTTCTAAGGATATCTTTCATACTTCTCGTACCATCTTAACCTTTTATTGGGATTTGTTTAAGATTTTCTGAGACAAAAAGTTCGCATAAAAAAATGACATCAAATCCATCATCACTTTTGCGCTTTGTTGTTAAGATTTCTTATCTTTTTAAATGGGAAAATCTTCGATAAGCTTAAATATTAAATTAGGGAATTTTGGAGATGTTTACAATTTGCTTCATCTTCATTTATCTAAAGCTTAAGTTAATAATGGCTTAATTAAGTAAATTATAAGTAAATATAAATCAAATTGTTTAAATTACGCTTTTAAATGAGATTTTTATACCCACCATCAAAAATAATGGGGGGGGTATATTGAGATTGTCATTCCGTTTGTAATTTCCTTAATATTGGCTCAAAAATCAAAAACGATATATATTCTAAATCCTTATGAAATTCTAAGACGATTGAGCGATGTCTTTCTGTCTGTTGAAATCACGATCCTTAACAAAAGGAGCTAGCTCACTGAAACTTAGTAAAAACAGTCTTCATCTATGGGAAAATTTTGGTATTGAAATTGGGCAAAATGGGTTAACATTTGACCATAGCTCCCGTATAATCTTGTCTAGGCTAATCGCTTATTTGCTTATAAATGACAAATTATAACAGCTATGACGACAAAATTTGGTGTCTAAAAAGCACTAGGCAGCATATAAAATTTCATCGAAATCGGTTCACATTTAACCATAGCTCCCATATAAAAAACATACGAAAATAGCCTAAATTGCACCTGAAATTCACTTATATGCCAATAAATCATAAACTGTAATAGCTTTGGCCACTAAATTTGGCACAAAGAAGTCTTATGTAAATACCAGCCAGTGTGTAAAATTTTGTCACAATCGGTTACCATTTGACCATAGCTCCCATATAAAAAACTTACGGAAAAACAAAAATACAAAAAGAAAAGGGGGTTTATGCCCGTCTGTCAGTTAGATAAAAGCGCGTTAGCGCCTTAACGAAAAGAGCTACATTTTACAAAAGGAAGTGTTATGTGAATGCCAACCAGTGTGGAAAATTTCGTTACCATCGGTCACCATTTGACCATAGCTCCCATATAAAAAACTTACAGAAACACAAAAAGAAAAGGAGATTAATGTCCGTCTGTCCGTCAGATAAAAGCGCTACAGCTCCTTAACTACAGGTGGTAGAGAGACAAAATTTTACAAAAGTATTTTTGATATAGCAAAAGTTGTGTACTGAAAATGGGCGAAATCGGTTCACATTTATTTAGAGCTCCCATATAACCCCGCCCCGGAAAACACATGAATGCTGATAAATTGAGTACAATTGTAATAGCTATGACAACTAAATTTAGAATAGAGAAGTTTTTTTGGTCAGTACACCAAATTTTATAGAAATCGGTCCATATTTGACTATAGCTTTCATATAAAAAACACTCCCGGAAACCAAAATAAATGTAGCAAAGGCCAGTTAAAGCTATTAAATTAAAAACTATTACAGCTATGGCCACTTAATTTTGCACAAATAAGCTTTATATAAATACCAGCCAGTATGTGAAATTTTGTTACAATCGGTCAATGATCAAATGCACAATTTACGATTTAATTCACTTTGAGTAATTTTCAGAGGCGCCACCTGTCGGACTTTGGTCATACCAATTAATAAACCTTCGTCGGCTAAAGATCATAACATGATCAAATACACAGTTTACGATTTAACTTGCCTTTGAGTAATTTTCAGTAGCGCCACCTGTCGGAAATTGTGCACACCAACTAAGAAACCTTCGTCATTTCTATGCGTAACAAATTTGCTAATGATCATAACATGATCAAATGCACAATTTACGATTTAATTCACTTTGAGTAATTTTGAGTGCCGCCACCTGTCGGACTTTGGTCATACCAATTAATAAACCTTCGTCGGCTTATCGTAAACAACTTTGCTCAAGATCATAGCATGATGAAATGCACAGTTTACGATTTAATTAATTTTTAGTAATTTTCAGTGGCGCCACCTGTTGGAAATTATTTCTACCAATTTAAAACCTTTGCCGGCTTATCCGCAACATCTTCTCTAAAGAGTGTAATATGATCAAATGCATAGTTTACTATTCTATAAAGAACATACATACAGACAAACATTCATTTGTTTAAAAGTTATAACATTACCATTTTTTTCCCCTTTTTATCCCCTAATTTCAAAAAAGATCCATATGCATATTTGGTACTCTTTGGTAGCAATTGAATTCGATACATTTATTAAAACGTAGTTAGCATAATGTTCCTATTCATATAACGATTTCGAGATAGCCATTACGATTTACGAGCGTTTTAGTGATTTTTGACTCATTTGGGTGCGTTTTGACAGAAGAGTTTTTATGGGAGCTATGGTCAAATGTGGACCGATGTCACAAATTTGGTTCTATATTAAATTTCTGAAATCGGTTCACATTTGACCATATTATTCTTTATCATTTATTGACATTTAAGCGTATTTTAGGTAAAATTTAGGCCGTTTCCATAAGTATTTTGTTTTGAAGCTATGGCTAAATGTGAACCGATTTCAATGAAATTGTTTATGCTACCTAGTGCTTATATAAAACTTCTATATATCTAATTTTATCACCATAGCTTTTATAATTTGTCATATATTAGCAAATAATCTATTAGCCTAGGCGAGGTTATACGGGAGCTATGGTCAAATGTGAACCGATTTTACCCAATTTCAATAATAAAATTTTACCAGAAATGAAGAATATCTTTGTTAAGTGACCTAGCTCCATTCGTTTAGACGTTATCGTACCTTCAACAGACAGACGGGCATCGCTCAAGCGCCTTATTATTTGGGTTTTGAGCCAATTTAACCAAATTTCAAACGGAATGACAATCTCAATATACCACCATTCTTCTGATGGTGGGTATACAAATAAAATAAGTTTTTTTTTTGGCAACTTTCGATGTAGTTGATGCGTTCCAAATGCATTTTTGGAGTTACCCCAATCGATATGAAAAAACCAAAAAATCTTATGAAAATCAATAAATCTTGAAACACAAAATTTAATCCTCGTATCTATTAAAATATATTGATTTAAAAAAATTAGAACAGTCATTGTTAGATTTTTATCGGTGAATGCCCATTTTTATACCCACCATCAAAAAGAATAGGGGGTATATTGAGATTGTCATTCCGTTTGTAATTTCCTTAATATTGGCTCAAAAACCAAAAACGATATATATTCTGAATCCTTATGAAATTCTAAGACGATTGAGCGATGTCGGTATGTCTGTCTGTCCGTCCGTCTGTCTGTCTGTCTGTATGTCTGTCTGTCTGTTGAAATCACGATAACGCCTAAACGAAAGGAGCTAGCTCACTGAAACTTAGTTAAAATATTATTTATGTCTGAGAAAATTTTGGTATTGAAATTGGGCAAAATCGGTTCACATTTGACCATAGCTCCCGTATAACCTCATCTAGGCGCTTATTTGTTAATAAATGACTAATTATAGCAGCTATGATGATAAAATTTGGTATATAGAAGTCTTACATTAGCCCTAGACAGCGTGTAAAATTTCATCAACATCGGTTCACATTTAGCCATAGCTCCCATACAAAAAACTTACAAAAACAGCCTAAATTTCATCTAAAATACACTTAAATGCTAATAAATCTAAAAGTATAACAAATATAACCACCAAATTTGGCACAAGAAAATCTTATATCAATGCCAGCCAGTGTGTTTTGTCGCAATCGGTCACCATTTGGCCTAGCTCCCATATAAAAAACTTACGAAAACACAAAAATTCAAAAAGAAAAGGGGATTTATGTCCGTCTGTCCGTCAGATAAAACCGTGATACCTCCTTAACTACAAAAGCTACTAAGACTAAATTACGCACAAGAAAGTCTTATGCCAATGCCAGCCAGTGTGCAAAATTTTGTCACAATCGGTCAACATTTGACCATAGCTCCCATATAAAAAACTTATGGAAACACAAAAAATACATAAAGAAAAGGTTGTTTATGTCCGTCTGTCCGTCAGATAAAAGCACGATAGCGCCTTAACGAAAAGAGCTAGAGGGACAAAACTTTACCAAAGTATTTTGGATGTCTTGAAAAAGATGTGTGTTGAAAATGGACAAAATCGGTTTGAATTTAGTTAGAGCTCCCATTTAACCCCGCCCCGGGAAACACATTAATGCTGATAAATTGAATACAATTCTAATAGCTATGACGATTAAATTTAAAATAGGCAAGTTTTATGCAATTTTTGATCAGTTTATCAAATTTTATAGGAATCAGTCCATATTTGACTTTATCTTTCATATAAAAAACACTCACGGAAACCAAAAATTTTAGCAAAGGCCAGTTAAAAGCTATTAAATTAGAAAATTAGCTATGGTCACTAAATTTTCCAAGAATAAGCTCTATATATATCAAATAATAGTATTGCCATGACATATTTTATTACTTTTCTGAAAGCTTTTCTTGTAAAACTTAAGACTTTTGTAAAATGATGTTAACCCTAAAAGTAAATAAAATCAAAAATAAATAAAACAAAAAATAAAAAAAATGTAACATTTTTTTTTTTCAAAATTAAATTAAACATTTTTTCAATGATGTTCTGGGTATGAGAAGGATAAGTATTAAGTAAAAAAGTTCGGGTTTTAGGAACAAGTTCCCTGATTTCGATATACCGGTTTCCAAAGTAACTAGAAACGATAGAACATTATTACAATCCAGTGGCCCAATAGAGTTGCATACCGACTAGCACGTTCACCCTTTCCTACACTCGGTCGAATAGCTCTTACAAAGACCCTATTCTGAGATATGTATTGCGTAAAAAGATTTGAGTTTGGGAACGAGTTCCCTAATTTCGTTAGGGCACATTCCAAAGTAAAAACGATAGAAAAGTATGACACTCCAGTGGTTCAATAGAGTTGGATCAATGAGCACTGTCGCCCTCTCTTGCACTTTTACATAGACCCTATTCCGAAACATATATTGCGTACCGGTGAAATACAACTCTCATGTATGGGCCGGTGCTTCAAAGTTTATTTTGGAAGTTCTTGACCGAGTACAGGAGAGAGCAAAAGTGCTCATCGGTAACAGTAGGGTATCCAACTCTATTGTTCTATTGGAATGTGCTCTAATGTGCTCTTGTGTAAGAAAATTCTCGATACATGAACTTTCTTACACAATACACGTCTATCTGTTAGAGCTCATCCTTTCGTAGTCGATTGATCAGTAGACAGACGATACTCTACAGATAGACGATACGATAGCCGTACAGTTCGTATGTAGAATTTGCTTCCCGCAGAAGTTTTTCCAACCAGTTGCACTATAGTTTAAATCAAATGTCCAGAAGCACTACCTATTCCCCCTCCTACAACCTTTTCCTAGTTTCAACACAAAAAAAATAAATAACCATTTTTTGTTTCCCAGGCGATTATATATATACCGGGTGTTTTTTATTGAGGTATAGAACTTTAAGTTGGCATCACTTTTTTAACTGGCGGCCATTTTGTCAGCTGTCAAGTGATTGATATTTAGTTTGGTTTGCCATTTCATCATGAACAGGTTGACAAAAGAACAACGCTTGCAAATCGTGCAAATTTATTTCGAAAATAATGGTTCAGTTCGCGAAGTTTACCGCAAGCTCCGTCCATTTTATGGTCGACATAATCGTCCATCAGAGCAATTAATTCGGTTAACCATGGATCGTTTTCGCACTACGTTTACTCTATGTGATAATACGCATCCGCAGCGACGTCGAACAGTGCGCACCGAAGAAACAATTGCCGCTGTAGAGCAAAGTGTTGAAGAGGACCCGAATGAATCGATTCGCCACCGTGCACAGCAATTGGAGCTTTGTCCATCAACTTTATGGAAGATTTTGCGCAAAGATCTTGGCTTGCGACCTTACAAGATCCAGCTTGTGCAAGAATTAAAGCCGCGAGACCATGCAATGCGTCGTGATTTTGGTGTATGGGCCGAAAATGAGATTGATCTCGATGCTGATTTTCATCGCAAAATTTTGTTCAGTGATGAGGCTCATTTTTGGTCAACAAGCAAAATTGCCGCATTTGTAGTGAAGAGAATCCACATGAGACCCTTGAGACTCCATTACATCCACAAAAACTGACTGTTTGGTGTGCTCTATGGGCTGGTGGAGTCATTGGGCCATACTTCTTCCGAAATAATGCTGGAGAGTCAGTTACCATAAATGGAGACCGGTATAGAGCCATGATAACCGACTATTTTGTTCCCCAATTGGATGGCATGAATGTGGATGAGTTGTGGTTCCAACAAGACGGCGCTACATGCCACACAGCGCACGTCACAATTGATTTATGGAAGGAAACATTCGATGAGCGCATAATTTCGCGGAATGGACCTGTCAATTGGCCACCAAGATCGTGCGATTTGACACCACTGGATTATTTTCTTTGGGGATATGTGAAGTCGCTCGTCTACGCCAACAAACCAGAAACGTTAGGGGACTTGGAAGCCAACATTCGTGGCGTTATTGCCAACATACGGCTCCATATGCTCGAAAAAGTTGTTGAAAATTGGACCTGTAGAATTGGCTTTATTCGAGCCAGCCGCAGCGGCCACATGCCCGAAATCATATTTAAACATTAATTTCATAAAATTATCCTTCCAATAAAGCCAAATTGATGGACATTAAAACGATTTTCTTGTGTTTTATTTCAATTCGAAGTTCTATACCTCTAAAAAAAAACACCCTTTATATATATAATTCCCCGACAACATTCCAATTAGAACAAGGGGTACTTCTCTCAGACAATGAGCTGCATCCGATTCTATTTTTTAGACTCATTGAAGGGGACCTACGTTTTAACGCCGACTCCGAACGGCTAATGCATTAGTTAGAGAAGTTTTACATAGCCTAATACTCAATAACCAGTGGCTAGCTGAGTTATGAGGTGAACCGCCGCTTTTTTTTGAAAATTTATTTTTGTTTGTTTTCAAGTTGGTCTGGCCAGGGATTGAACTTGGGACCTCGGTATGCTAGGCGGATGTCTAACCTGCTATACCACGGCGGTTCACAAGCGATTATCATTTTTTAATTGCCTGATTTGACATTTACTTTCGTCTATACATTTCATTTATGAACCAAAATTTTAAAAGCTTTTTCTCGTTTCACTCAAAAAAAAAATTCAAAAACAAAAAGTTCAATTTTTTCGTATGTTGAAAATAGTGTAATAATGAAAGTGGTATCAAGAGCCCAGCTGATGAATTCGCCTGGAAATTTAACGAACAAAAATTTGACAAAATGTAAGCAAACCTACAAAAACAACATGGGGTTTCATTTTGTCATGTTGTATTTGTTGTATTCTTGCCACCACCTGTAATGAATTCGCCTTGATGTTGACGTACAATTTGAAAAAATTGTAGTTTCAAAAACAGGCTGTAAGATTGCACCTATGAAATTAGATAGGCATCAATCAATGTTCAGCCCAGACTTTACATATGATGAATGCATTAGGAACTCCTAACGAAATATATGGACCTGCCGTAATACTATTAACGTGTTTAGCCCAACTGCATATTAAGCACAACGAAAAGTATTTAACAACTTATTAATGTAAAACTATACTCGGTTCTGAGACCGAATTTTGATCAAAGTAAATACTGGGGAAACCACTAAAATATTTTTAATTGTCGAACTATAAAGCTACGGCAACCGAATTTAGTCCAAAGGTTTTTCAAACAATACCAATTAGCTTAGCGATTTTTTTCAGTTTTGGTCCAGATTTTAAATTAGCTAACCCCTGTTTCTGAATTTAACACAACTTGATGGTGGGTATATAATATTCGGCACAGCCGAATATAACACTCTTACTTGTTTTTTTTTTTTTTTTTGAAACCCAATTTAGTTTATAGAAATCTACAGAATGCAAAATAATGTAATATTTGTAATTAAAGACCCTGCACACTTTTAGTGTCAATCACGGTCTTTGTTAAACATTTTCTTTTATTACACGTTCATTTGTCAGACCTAAATATTTACATATTGTACACATTTGCCTTGTCGCTTAATTATCTACAGACACTGTCATTAATATCTCATGTCACTGTATAAAATTACTGACATTAGATTTTGTGGACATAGTCTTTTGTTTAAGGTTTCATAAATAACATACATCTACTTTAAATATCACTAAAGTTTCACCTTTTTCTAAAATAGAATGGGGGGTATATTGAGATTGTCATTCCGTTTGTAATTTCCTTAATATTGGCTCAAAAATCAAAAACGATATATATTCTGAATCCTTATGAAATTCTAAGACGATTGAGCGATGTCCGTCTGTCTGTCTGTCTGTCTGTCTGTCTGTTGAAATCACGATAACGCCTAAACGAAAGGAGCTAGCTCACTGAAACTTAGCAAAAACATTCTTCATTTATGGTATTGAAATTGGGCAAAATCGGTTAACATTTGACCATAGCTCCCGTATAACCTCGTCTAGACTAGTCGCTTATTTGCTAATAACTAACAAATTATAATAGCTATGATGACAAAATTTGGTATCTAGAAGTTTTCCATAAGCACTAGGCAGCATATAAAATTTCATCGAAATCGGTTCACATTTAACCATAGCTCCCATATAAAAAACATACGGAAACAGCCAAAATTCCACCTGAAATTCACTTAAATGCCAATAAATGCTAAAATGTAATAGCTTTGGCACAAATAAGTCTTATGTGAATACCAGCCAGTGTGCAAAATTTTGTCACAATCGGTCACCATTTGACCATAGCTCCCATATAAAGAACTTACGGAAACACAAAAATACAAAAAGAAAAGGGGGTTTATGTCCGTATGTCCGTTAGATAGCGATAGCGCCTTAACTGAAAGGGCTACAGCAACAAAATATTGCAAAAGCAAGTCTTATGTGAATGCCAGTCAGTGTGCAAAATTTTGTTACAATCGGTCACCATTTGACCATAGCTCCCATATAAAAAACTTACAGAAATACAAAAATACAAAAAGAAAAGGATATTTATGTCCGTCTGTCCGTCAGATAAAAGCGCGACAGCTCCTTAACTACAAAAGCTAGAGAGACAAAATTTTACAAAAGTATTTCCGATATGTAACAAAAGTTGTGTACTGAAAATGGGCGAAATCGGTTCACATTTAGTTAGAGCTCCCATATAATCCCGCCCCTGGAAACACATAAATACTGATATCTACAATCAAAAAGATTCGGAAGTACAAGCAGCATATTAAGATTATGTATATGGTAGATGCATTAGGAACTCCTAACAATATATATGGACCTGTCGTATTACTATCAACTTCTTTATCTTAACTTAATATTAAGCTAAACGAAAAGTATTTAACAACTTATTAATGTAAAACCATACCCGATTACGTTAACGAATTTTTTTCAAAGTAAATAATTACTAGGGAAACCACTTACACACTTTTGAATGTTGAGAGAGGTACCCCTTGTTCCATTTGGAATGTTGTCGGGGAATTATATATATTATATATATATAAAGTACGAAAATACAGCGCCTGTTTAACATGTTATTTGCGGCTGCAAGCGGGCGTCTGTCTCGGATCGAGAGGCTCGCTATACAAACGGGACTCGTGTCTTTCGACTCATCACCCATCAACTATGCACTTACGATGTTTTAAGCATGAAAAGAAACAATATTACAGATTATACTACTCCAAGGGGTAATCATGCTGCTACGGCAGCTGGTATAAGGATTTTGGAGGTGCCTAATCTATGCAATCTATGATGAATGAAACCAATTCTATCCGAAGATATTAGACAATAAATACTACTATAGGCATGAAGGTTATACGAAACTGGCAAATTATAAAAACTAAGGCATGAAATGTTGCATTATAAAATCGTTTTGCTGGCGGTTCAAGAAACAAGATAGACAGAGCAAAGAGAGGTACGGAATGAAAATACCGTATTTCTTAATTTAGATCGCCTGGATGGCAATAAGTATAGTTGAGGTGCGGTCTTCTTGATATCGAAAAAAAAAATAGCTAAGGCCATGATAGCATAGTATCCTATCAGTGAGAGGTTAATGGCAATCAAACTCAAGACAGAAGCTCGTAATTTGATAATTATCAATGTCTACGCTCCAACTGAAATTCCGTCTGAAACGATAAAGACGGATTTTACTACAGCGAATCTTGAAAACACACAAATGCCATCGATAAGCGCCTGCGGTCCTTTGCAAACAAATGACTACGGCAAATTCTTAATATATGATGGTCGATTCGCATAAGAAATAAAGATTTACTTAAAGCAACAAACCAAATCCCTGCTTCTACAGTGTTATATCTACAGTGAAATATCAATGAATAGGCCACACACTTCGAAGACCAAATATCAACATTGCTTGACAAGCGCTTCGCTGACATCTACAGGGAAGAGTCCGTCGTGTTGGTGCACCTGCTAGAACATGGAGAAGCTCAATTGATGCGGAGTTGCAGGCAGCAAGTTATTCATGGAATAACGTATGCCCAACCTCTCGCAATAGAGTATGATATAGAAGGACGGTTGAGGCCCTATGCTTCACCGGGACTCAAGGTTAACAGAAGCACAATAAGGTTCCCCGTTATTGTCTGACCCGGTTTTAACTGCTAATAATACAAAATTTCCTTCTTATGTTACCAAAGAGCTTTATCGTGGCGCAATAAATTAGGCTTAATGTGGCTGGTTGGCCGAGCTTTATGTATATCCACTTTTATATCCACCATCAAACAGAATGGGGGGAGATTGTCAATCCATTTGTGATTTTCTTAATATTGGCTCAAAAATTCTGAATCCTTATGAAATTCTAAGACGATTGAGCGTTGTCCATCTGTCTGTCTGTCTGTCTGTCTGTCTGTCTGTCTGTCTGTCTGTCTGTCTGTCTGTCTGTCTGTCTGTCTGTCTGTCTGTCTGTCTGTCTGTCTGTCTGTCTGTCTGTCTGTCTGTCCGTCTGTCTGTCTGTCCGTCTGTCTGTTGAAAGCACGATAACGCCTAAACGCAAGAAGCTTTCCCACTGAAACTCGGCAAAGATATTCTTCATTTCTGGGAAATTGAAATTGGGCAAAATCGGTTTATATTTGACCATAGCTCCCATATAACCTCATCTAGGCCAGTCGCTTGTTTGCTAATAAATGACAAATTATAATAGCATTGATAATAAAATGAATATATAGAAGTTTTACGTAAGCTTGGCAGCATCTGTCTGTCTGTCTGTCTGTCTGTCTGTCTGTCTGTCTGTCTGTCTGTCTGTCTGTCTGTCTGTCTGTCTGTCTGTCTGTCTGTCTGTCTGTCTGTCTGTCTGTCTGTCTGTCTGTCTGTCTGTCTGTCTGTCTGTCTGTCTGTCTGTCTGTCTGTCTGTCTGTCTGTCTGTCTGTCTGTCTGTCTGTCTGTCTGTCTGTCCGTCTGTCTGTCTGTCTGTCTGTCTGTCTGTCTGTCTGTCTGTCTGTCTGTCTGTCTGTCTGTCTGTCTGTCTGTCTGTCTGTCTCTCTGTCTGTCTGTCTGTCTGTCTGTATGTCCGTCTGTCTGTCTGTCCGTCTGTCTGTTGAAAGCACGATAACGCCTAAACGCAAGAAGCTTTCCCACTGAAACTCGGCAAAGATATTCTTAATTTCTGGGAAATTTAAATTGGTATTGAAATTGGGCAAAATCGGTTTATATTTGACCATAGCTCCCATATAACCTCATCTAGGCCAGTCGCTTGTTTGCTAATAAATGACAAATTATAATAGCATTGATAATAAAATGAATATATAGAAGTTTTACGTAAGCTTGGCAGCATCTGTCTGTCTGTCTGTCTGTCTGTCTGTCTGTCTGTCTGTCTGTCTGTCTGTCTGTCTGTCTGTCTGTCTGTCTGTCTGTCTGTCTGTCTGTCTGTCTGTCTGTCTGTCTGTCTGTCTGTCTGTCTGTCTGTCTGTCTGTCTGTCTGTCTGTCTGTCTGTCTGTCTGTCTGTCTCTCTCTCTGTCTGTCTCTCTGTCTGTCTGTCTGTCTGTATGTCCGTCTGTCTGTCTGTCCGTCTGTCTGTTGAAAGCACGATAACGCCTAAACGAAAGAAGCTTTCCCACTGAAACTCGGCAAAGATATTCTTCATTTCTGGGAAATTTAAATTGGTATTGAAATTGGGCAAAATCGGTTTATATTTGACCATAGCTCCCATATAACCTCATCTAGGCCAGTCGCTTGTTTGCTAACAAATGAAAAATTATAATAGCTATGATGATAAAATGAATACATAGAAGTTTTACGTAAGCACTTGGCAGCTTCTAAAATTTCATCGAAATCGGTTCACATTTAATCATAGCTCCCATAAAAAACACTTACGGAAACAGCCTAAATTCCACCCAAAATGCACTTAAATGCCAATAAATGACCTCTAAGTTTAGTACAAGAAAGTTTTATGCCAATGCCAGCTAGTGTGCAACATTTCTTCACAGTCGGTCACCATTTGACCATGGCTCCCATGTAAAAAACTTATCGAAATAAAAAATTCCAAAAAGAAAGAGGGTTTGTCTGTTAAGTGAAAGCGCGATAGCGCTTTATTTTACAAAAGTCTTACAAAAGTATTTTCGATATGTTAAAGAATCTGTGTAATGAAAATGGGCAAAACAGGCAATCACATAATACTAATTGTAATAGATATGTTAACTTTATTTAGAATAGAGAAGTTTTATACAACTATTGGTCAGTATATCAAATTTTTTAGAAACCGGTCCATATTTGACTATAACTTTCATATAAAAAATACTCACGGAAACCACTAAAATGCCACAAAGGCCAGTTAAAAGCTATTCAATTTGAAACTATGACAGCTATGGCTACCAAATTTTGCATAAATAAGTTTTATGTAAATACCAGCCAGGTCATCATTTAACTATAGTTCTTATAAAGGGTGGTTTAATTGTAAGGGCCGATGTTAAATGTGAACCACACCTAAACGCCAAGTTTTTTTCCGAATTTTATTTGACATTTCTCTATTTCAGACTTACTCAAATTAAACCATGGAGAGATACACAATCCAACAACGTGTTAAAGTTATCCAGACTTATTATGAAAATGGGCGTTCAAATCAAAATGCATATCGTGCACTTCGTGATTTTTTTGGTCAATTTGATCATCCAAATGTGCGTACAGTCGCAAAAATCGTGGAAAAATTCGAGCAAACCGGGTCTGTAGAAGATGTGAGAACACCAGTGCATGCTCGTACAGCTCGTACTGCAGAAAATATTGCTGCTGTTCGCGATAGTGTGGCTGAAGAGTCGTCCACCTCAACTCGTCATCGTGCCCAACAATTGCACATCTCACGCTCGTCGTTGATGAACATTCTGCATAAAGACTTGCATTTACACGCTTACAAGGTGCAATTGGCTCAAGAACTAAAGCCTCTTGACCATTCCAAACGTCGTGAATGGGCAGAATGGTGGCAAGAAATGGCAACAGTGGATGATCAATTTTCGAAGAAAATCATCTTCAGTGATGAGGCACATTTTCACCTCAGTGGATTCGTCAATAAACAGAGTTGCCGCATTTGGGCGAATGGGAATCCAAGAGTGATTCTCGAAAAACCAATGCACCCACAAAGAGTGACTGTTTGGTGCTGTTTATGGGCAGGCGGCATCGTCGGGCCGTACTTTTTCCAAAATGAGGCCGGTCAGGCAGTTACTCTGAATGGTGTTCGCTATCGTGAGATGATAACGAACTTTTTATGGCCCGAATTGGAAGATATGGATGTGGACGATATGTGGTTTCAGCAGGACGGTGCCACTTGCCACACAGCTAACGAAACAATGGCTCTTTTGCGCAACAAATTGAATGGCCGTGCTATCTCACGTAATGGCGATGTCAATTGGCCGCCAAGATCATGTGATTTGATACCGTTGGACTTTTTTCTTTGCGGTTATTTGAAAGAAAAAGTGTACGTCGATAAGCCAGCAACAATTCAAGAGCTAAAGGATGAGATAATTCGGCACATTAACAGCATAGAACCTCCATTATGCCTCAGGGTCATCGAAAATTTAGACCATCGGATGGAGGTGTGCCGCCGTAGTCGCGGCGCCCATTTGGCCGATATTTTGTTCCACACATAATTGAGTAGTACCAATATATCATAATAAAATAAAGAAACAATAATTTCCTAAATAGTTTGTGTTTTATTCAAAATCAACATTGGCCCTTGAAATTTAACCACCCGATATATATATAACATCCCCTTTTTGTAACTACAATTAAAAATATAAATAAGATAGCCATCAATCATTGTTAAGTCCAAAATTTATACACGGTGGATGTATAACAACACAATTTGATGGTGTGTATTTAAGATTCGGCACAGCCGACTAATTCACTCTTACTTGTTTTGACTTTTGCTGTTATTGACTGTAAACAAAGAACTTATGCCTATCTATTGGGTCCACAAATTGTACATATGTACATTCTTATCTGCACATGTTCCTCTATCAAACTCATTTACACTTTACCAGTAATTTTACATGTATAATTTGTGTATCTTTTTATATTATTTAATACATTTTCCTATATTTCTCTACATATAAATATTCCCTACATATGTATTTAATCGTTTATTTAAGTTGTCAGTTTCGAAAAACAAAGATAAGACACGTTCTTTTGTCTATGTTTAACCTAATGGCTTAGGGGGATTAAAGGGATAATTTTTTGTGTTATAACGCCTTTTGTTATGCTATAATTTTTGTATATTTTATTCTTGTATCCTTTTTCTGTGTGATTAAAATTGTAATTAATAAATCCAAAAATGAAAGTAACATAAGTACGAATATGTGGGTGTGTTTTTTGTTTGTTTTTGACTTTGTTTTTGTATAAATTATTGCAAAAGTTAATTATACTCTTCCTCATGATACTCGTATGTCTGTAATTTTGGAATTGTTCTAGGTTCTGTATCATATGATTTAGATAGAACAATTGCTACCTTATCAGATATGAAGGCAATTAATGTTATCGCTCCTTCGGGATATTCACAGTGATACTTGTACGTTGTCATGTTAACAAAATAATTGCCTGTTTTTGAAACTTTTCACAAAATTGTTTATTTTAGTTAAATGTTTTGAAAATATTGTATAAATAAACACATTTTTGTACTTTTTATGCCCAACATCAAAAAGAATGGGGGGTATATTGAGATTGTCATTCCGTTTTTAATTTTCTTAATATTGGCTCAAAAACCAAAATTGAAGTATATTCTGAATTCTTATGAAATTCTGAGACGATTGAGCGATGTCTGCCTGTCTGTCCGTCTATCTGTCTGTCCGTCTATCTGTCTGTCTGTTGTCGGCACGATAAAACCTTAACGAAAGGATATAGATCACTGAAATTTGGAACAAATATTCTTCATTTCTTGGAAAATTTTGGTATTGAAATCGGCCAAAATCGGTTCACATTTGACCATAGCTCCCATATAACCTCGTCAAGGCTAATCGCTTATTTGCTAATAAATGACAAATTATGACATTTGGTATCTAGAAGTTTTACATAAGCGCTAGGCAGTATATATCAAATATGGACCGATTCCTAAAATTTGACATACTGAACATTAGTTGCATAAAACTTATCTGTTCCAAATTTAGCTGTCATAGCTATTACAATTGTATTTAAGTTATCAGCATTAATGTGTTTCCCGGGGCGGGGTTATATGGGGTTAATGTGAACCGATTTCGCCCATTTTCAGCACATAACTTTTTCAAGATATTAAAAATACTTTTGTAAAATTTTGTTTCTCTAGCTCATTTCGTTAAGGCACTATTGCGCTTTGATCTGACAGACGGACACAAACCCCCTTTTCATTTTGTATTTTTGTATTCCCGTAAGTTTTTTATATGGGATCTATGATCAAATGATGACCGATCATAACAAAATTTGGTACACTGGCTGATATTCACATAAGACTTTGTTGTGCCAAGTTTAGTGGCCATAGCTATTACAGTTTATAATTTATTGATATTTTAGTGTATTTAAGGTGGAATTTAGGCTATTTCCGTAAGTGTTTGCATGGGAGCTTTGGTTATATGTGAACCGATTTCGATGAAATTTTAAAAGCTGCCTAGTCCTTATATAAAACTTTTATATACCAAATTATATCATCATAACTGTTATAATTTGTCATTTATTAGCAAATAAGCGATTAGCCTAACCGATTTTGCCCAATTTCAATACCAAAACTTTTCCACAAATGAACAATATTTTTGGCAAGTTACAGTGAAATAGCTCTTTTAGTTTAGGCGTTATAGCGCTTTCAACAGACAGACGGACAGACAGTCAGTCAGTCAGTCAGTCAGTCAGTCAGTCAGACAGACAGACATACGGACATCGCTCAATCGTCTTAGAATTTCATAAGGATTCAGAATATATATCACTTTTGGTTTTTGAGCCAATATTAAGAAAATTACAAACGGATGTGAACCGCCGTGGTATAGCAGGTTAGTCATCCGCCTAGCATACCGAGGTCTCAAGTTCAATCTCCAGACCAACTGGAAAAAATAAATTTTCAAAAAATCGGCGGTTCACCTCATAACTCAGCTAGCCACTGGTTATTGAGTATCAACTAATGCATTAGCCGTTCGTAGTCAGTGTTAACACGTAGGTCCCTTTCAATGAGTCTAAAAATAGAATCGGATGAAGCTCATTGTCTGAGAGAAGTTCCAATTGGAATGTTGTCGGGGAATTTATATATATATATATATATATGTATATATATATATATATATATATATATATATATATATATATATATATATATATATATATATATATATATATATATATATGGTCAAAATCGGTCTATTATTTATGGTACCATAAGTCCCACTTCCCGAAATTAATATATTGGCCACAAAAATCAATATTTTTTCATGAAATTTTATGTAATCCTAAATCACTGTACCAAATTTCGTTGAAATCGGTCCACATTTTACCATTGCTCCCATACAAACTCTTCTGTCAAAATGCACTAAATATGACAAAAATCACTAAAACGCTCGTAAATCTAAAGATAATGCGAATTTTAAGTTTGCTTTTTAAATAAATAATTTTTGTAATAACTATAATCAATTTGCCAAATTTCGAGATAATCGGTCCACATTTGACCCTAGCTCTCATATAAGTCCAAACGACGGAAACAGCATAAATATATAAGTTTTGAGAAAATGTGATGGCAAAATTTAGCAAATATTTGTCTTTACACACGAAAAATAACACCTTTGACCTTAGTGGTGAAGGGTATCGTATGGTCGGCTTGACCGACTATAGCGCTTTCTTACTTGTTTTAAATTAAGTCAGTTCAACACTCCCTTTATACGAGTATACACCATTAATCGAAATTTGTGTAATTTTTAAGAAAATGTTTGTGTTTTTGAACATTTAACAAAAAAAAGTCAAGCCGATTTTTCAACTTTCTGAAATACACTTATATAGTCCCATATATTCTCTTTAGATTTCAAAAACAAAAAATAGCGCGAATTCATAAACGAATCCAGAAAATCGAATTTCATAAAAAAATGGCAAATTTCTCTACACCAACGATAGGCAAATAAGCCCCTAGGGTCCGAGCACCAATTGTCATTTTCACAAACACAACGCGAACCAAAAATAAAAAACAAACTAAAATACGAAGAATACTCATTTGTAGGATAGCAACCAATGAATGAGGTTCTTGTCGCTTTATTTTAGAATTTGCAACAACAAAACACATGCAAAAGAGTACAAGAAAATATTTATGCTTTCTTTGTCTCTTTATTTGTAAATTTACCAATACATTGATATTTTCTATGTTCTCTTTTTAAAATTTTGGTGCTCCTTAACAATTCTTTCATACAGACTGAAGCAATCAGACTGTTTAGAAGATACAGATTTATTACCACTTTTTTATATGTTTCAAACCACTGTGCGCTCCTAGCTTGTCGGCCACATGCCAAAAATTATATTTAAACATTACTCGTAATTTCATAAAATTTTCTTTCCAAAAGAACCCATTTTATTGATATTTAAAATAGATTTCCTTGTGTTTTATTAAGATTTTAACTTGTGTCATTCTATAAAAAAAACACCCGTTAATATTTGTTTGTCGGCGACTGTAATCCCTTTTATTTCCGATTTATGCTTGATTTAATTAAATATTCAAAAATCATGTCAATTCAGTTATTGTTCGACTCAACCTCTAGTAATTTTTGGCATAAAATCGAAAAATTTAAATAATTTTATTTTTATTTTTTTAATAGCCCAAAACTTTTCCTAAATGTTTAATGAAAACCCTAAATCATATACAAAATTAATTTTAATTCATGCAGTTTTTTCTCAGAATTAATGCTTGATTTAATTTTGGGTCTAAAAAGTGTCAATCATTTTGTGAGATGGGTAATTAGTCTTATGTAGGCATTTCTCATTTTGGGGAAGAATTTAATAAATAACAAAATATTTAATATTAAAATTACATAATAAAATTGACAGGGAGCTTTTATGAAACTTAAATAAAAGCTAAAATATTTATTATGTAAGTAAACAAAAATTATAGTCAGTCAACCTAACCCTATGATAAACTTCACCTCTTAGGCCATATGGAGCGTTGCTAAGTATGCATGAGTGGTCATATGAGGGCCGATTCTTAAAATTTCTCAACATCGCAAAATTTTAGTGAAATTTTAATTGGGTGACTTAAAACTACATACATACTATCTTATTGGCAGCTTAGCCGTTTTCGTGTTACACGCTACTGTCCAGCGTGATCAGTTTGGTCTATAATTTTACAATTTTTATTAGAAAGTAGTGACACTTAGGCAAATTCTGCCGATACAATTTTATATTGTGTATATACGGAATGGGTTTCTATGGCAAGTGGATATTAGAGAGGTCAAAAAGGAGGGATAAAGCTTTATATTATTCAAAACTGTTATAACTTGTCATATGTTTAGAATATTATTTAAGCTTTTTGCTCTACAGCCAAATTTATTTCATTTACATCGACAGCGTGTTATTGCTATAGGGCTAACCGACGATAGAGCATTTGCTATGATAAGTAAATATATAAATTAAAATTATTAATTGCAGAAATTAATATTAGCAGTGACTGGGGCTCGAACCCATGCAGAATATAAAATGTAATGATTTGTTGTAGAATTGATAAACAAGTTAGATATAATAATTTTTCTAAAATTTATCTTTTTGAAGATTTTGTTGAAATTACACTATTTTATAGAATTTTTTTTTAATTTTATAGGAAATTTTTAAATTTTGTTTTTTTTTTGTAATTTTTAAAAAATTTGTAAATTTTTTTGGAAATTTTTTGAAAATTGGAATATTTAGAATATTTTTTATATTTATCTAATTTATAGGAAATTGTCAAAAATTTTAATATTTTATGCGAATTTTTCAAAAACTTTAAATATTTAAGAAATTTTTTACAGCAAATTTTCCAAAATTTATCTGTTTATAGAAATTTTTCGAAAAATTGTCTATTTTATAGGAAATTTTCAAAAATGTGTCAATTTATACGAAATTTTCGAAAATTAGTGTATTTAAAGGAAATTTTTAAAACTTTGTCTGTTTAATAGAAAATTTTCGAAAATGTGTCTATTTTATAAGAAATTTTCGAAAATTTTATATTTTATAGGAAATTTTGGTTAATTTTTAAAATTTATAAAAATTTGTCAATTTAATAGAAAATTTTCGAAAATTTGTTTATTTGTTTTAGGAAATTTTTGAAAATTTGTCTATTTTATAGGAAATTTTCGAAAATTTGTCTATTTTGTAATAAATTTTCGAAAATTTGTCTATTTTATAAGAAATTGCCGAAAATTTTTCTATTTTTTAGGAAATTGTCGATATTTGTCTGTTTTATAGGAAATTTTTGACAATTTGTTCCTTTTATAGAGAATTTTAGAAAATTTGTCTATTTTATAAGATGTCTTTGAAGATTTTTCTATTTTATAGGAAAATTTTGCAAATTTGTCTATTTTATAGGAAATTTTCGAAAATTTTTCTATTTTATAGAAAATTTTCGAAAATTTGTATTGAAAGAAATTGTCTTTTTCTGTAATTTTTTGAAAATTTTTCTTTTTTATAGGAAATTTTCGAAAATTTGTTTGTTTTATAGGAAATATTAGAAAATTTTTCAATTTGATAGGAAATTTTCGAAAATTTATAGGAAATTTGCGAAAATTTTTCTATTTTATACGAAATTTTTGAAAACGTGTCCATTTTACAGGAAATTTTCGAAAATTTTGTTATTTTTTAGGAAATTTTCGAAAATTTTGTTATTTTTTAGGAAATTTTCGAAAATTTGTCTTTTTTTATATGAAAATTTTCGAAAATTTTTCTATTTTATAGGAAATTTTCGAAAATTTTTCTATTTTATAAGAAATTTTCGAAAATGTTTCTATTTTATTTTTGAAAATTTGTCTGTTTTATAGGAAATATTAGAAAATTTGTCAATTTGTTAGGAAATTTTCGAAAATTTGTCTATTTTATAGGAAATTTGCGAAAATTTTTCTATTTTATATGAAATTTTCGAAAATTTGTCTATTTTATAGGAAATTTTAGCAAATTTTCCTTTTCGAAAATTTGTCTATTTTATAAAAAATTTTCGAAAGTTTGTCCTTTTATATGAAATTTTCGAAAAATTTCTCTATTTTATAGCAAATTTTCGAAATTTTTTATATTTTAAAGGAAATTTTCAAAAATTTCTCTATTTTATAGGAAGTTTTCAAAAACTTTGTTTATTTTATAGAAAATTTGTCTTTTTTATAGAAAATTTCCGAAAATTTGTCTATTTTACATGAAATTTTCAAAGATTTGTCTATTTTATAAAAAAATTTCCAAAATGTTTCTATTTTAAAGGAAAATTTTTAAAATTTGTACTACTTTAGTAAATTTCCTAAAGTTTGTCTATTTATAGGAAATTTTCGAAAATTTTATAGGAAAATTTTGAAAATTTGTCTACTTTATAGAAAATTTTCCAAAGTTTGTCTATTTATAGGAAATTTTCGAAAATTTGTCTATTTATATGAAATTCGAAAATTTGTCTATTTTATAGGAAATTTTCGAAAATTTCTCTTTTTGATAGGATATTTTCGAAAATTTGTCTTCTTTATAGCAAATTTTCAAAAAAAAAAATTTCTATTTTATAAAAAATTTTCGAAAATTTGAATATTTTATAGGAAATTCACGAAAATGTTTCTTTTTTATAGGAAATTTTTAAAAATTGTTCATTTTATAGAAAACATTTTCGAAAATTTGTATGTATTTTATAGGAAGTTTTCGAAAATTTCTCTTTTTTATAGCAAATTTTCGAACATTTTTCTATTTTATAAGAAATTTTCGAAAATTGTTGAATATTTTTTATGTTGAATATTTTATAGGAAATTTTCAAAAAATTAGTTTATTTTTATTTATAGTAAATTTTTGAAAATTTGTCTATTTTATAGGAAATTTTTGAAAATTTGTCTATTTTATAGGAAATTTTCAAAAATTTATCTATTTTGTATGAAATTTTCGAAAATGTGTTTATTTTAGAGGAAATTTTCGAAAATTTATCTTTATTATAGGAAGATTTCGAAAATTTGCCTATTTTATAGGAAATTTTAGAAAATTTATCTATTTTATAGGTGAATTTCTAAAATTTGCCTATTTTGTAGGAAATTTTCGAAAATTTGTCTATTTTATAGAAAATTTTTAAAAATTTATCTATTTTATGGAAAAATTTGAAAATTTGTCTATAATTTAGGAAATTTTCGAAAAATTTTCAAATAGTATAATTTCATCTTCTCAGAAAGTGAGTCGATCGCTGAATCGTGCAAGCAAAACATCCGCCTCTTGTTATGTCGATATGCCTGTAAATATTTATCCCTTAAAATGTTAAAATTATCACTCGAATATTAATGGAATTTATGGCCATTAAATGTTTCACCAAAACAAAAAAAAAAAAAAACAATGCCAATTTAATTTATTTGAATCGACCACATTTCAATGAGATTTTCTAACGAAGTCACTTGTGGTTGTTTCATTTTCAATCAATAACAAAATCGTCAGTATCTTTCCCAAATATTGCATTCCGGTCGTGAGGGGGGCAGGCTGTTACTAGCTAAGGTGAGGATGTCATATGGAATTACATACTTGGAAAATTAATATCTAGAACGATTTATTCTCAAGTTTCACAATGACATTCGACAATGTCTATGACTATGTCGATGTTGATGATGATGGCAATGGCAATGATGATGACGACAATAATGATAAGTTAACATTTTCTTTCATTTCCATTGATTGTTTAAAAGGAAATTGTGTATTCTTTTGGGTTTATTTTTTCTTTATGTGGCCCAAATTAAAGATAAAAATGTCTTATCTTTTGTTTGTGGTCTTATTTAAATTCCATTTGTTCTGTTGTCTTTCTACTCGGATCTTCGTAATGCGACACATGTGAATGTGTTTTTATTTCACAAAATTGTTGAAACATTATCCAGGAAAAATGTACGAAAACAAACAAAATCCAATTAAAATTGTTAGTAAAACTTTGTTTTGAGGTTTGAAGGAGCTTTTCTTCTTTTGTTTCATAAAATGATGTGTGAAAGTTTAATGCACAAAATTAGTTTAAATTTAATGCTTTACTTACCAAAAGTTGGTTAGCAAATCAATTTTAATAGGGATTCGTTTAATTCGTTTAACAAAAATGTGTTTTTTAACATTATCTACATATAATGGATGGATTTTACCAATCGACTTCTTTGTCTTTAAGTAGGTCAGTTTGTTCGGGTGAGAAGTACGTAACAGGCGTATAGCAATATCGAAGTCTGAATATTCAATTCACTTTTGCTATACGTCAATTTACAAAAAATTAGCCACCCTAATACTTATATATTAACATGCTATTATTGTTATTATTTTAATTATGATTCGGAAGTTTCGTTTATAATAGATCTGTATCAAGAAGTTCTAGATCGTTCTTTTACTTTTTTACTTTTTTGCTTCTACTCTAGTGTTGCATATGGGCAAATCCTGCGTGACGGACGATACATTTGTACGGATTTTGTTGTACTTAAATGTTTCCCATTGCCGTTCCACACTAGATATCTTTGCACGGATTTCTGAGAAAACAAGTAAGAAAGTGCTATAGTCGATCAAGCCCGACCATAGGATACGCTTCACCACTAAGGTCAAAGGTGTTATTTTTCCTGTATAAAGACAAATATTTGCTAAACTTTGCCATCATACAAACATTTTCTCAAAACATATATTTAAGCTGTTTTCGTCATTTGGACTTATATGAAAGCTATGGTCAAATGTGGACCGATTATCTCGAAATTAAGCAAATTAATTACAGTTGTTACAGAAATTCTCATTATCTTAAGATTTACGAGCGTTTTAGTGATTTTTGTCTCATTTAGGGCATTTTTAAGGAAGAGGGAGCTATGGGCAAATATGGACCGATTTTAACAAAATTTAGTACAGTGATTAAAGTTCATATAAGCAGTATTTGTTGTAAATTTCATTAAAAAATATTTATATTTGTGACCAATATATCAATTCCGGAAAGTGGGACCTATGGGAGGTACCATAAATAATGGACCGATTTTGACCAATTTCAATAGCCATGGTCCCATTATCAAGAAAATGATCTGTGCCAAATTTCATCAAATTATCTTTAGAATTGCGACCTGTAGTTTGATTACAAGGTTTACATGGGGGTCCAGCCAGCCAGTCAGACGGACGGACATCGCTAAATCGACTCAGAAAGGGATTCTAAGCCTATTGGTATGCTAAAAGGTGGGGCTAAGACAAATATTTATATGCGTTACATACATCAGCACAAACTTATAATGCCCTTTTCACCTATGGTGGTAAAGGGTATAATTAGCCCATCGATTGTGCTATCGAATGGCATTTGTTCATTTTCATAATTCTTTTGGAGGAAAAAGATATTCGCTTTTAAAGTGCTGTGACGGACGCTACAAAAAAATGGAAGTGACTTTTTGTTCAACACGTGTTTCTGTTAATTTTATCAAATCGGTCATAGTAATAAAAAAATTGTAAATACATTAAAGATAGAAGAAAATCAGAGGATTACAAAACAGCTTTTATAAAATATTTTCAAGTTTCCAGTTTCTCTAAAAATTCAAAAATGAACTGTTGCGGACGCTACATGACGGACGATACAGTTTTTACTTGAATGTTTTTTGTAAGGAAAAAATTCATACTTCATATTTTTTTTAAGGACTCATTAATCAGTGAAAATAATGGTTTTATTTGTTCCCGAATTTCATCTCCTTCCTTTTCATTTTCGCGGTTAAAATGCGAATTTTGGGCACAATTTAATATTTCACAAAACGGCTAAATACATATATTAATTTAAAGTTTTACACTTTTTGCATCTTATTTTTCGTCGAAAAGATGCTGCGGCTAGCTGTTAGAGTGTCCCAAAAATCAAAAAAAAAAAAAAACAAATTTTAAAAGCATCAAATTTGCCCCATTGTATATTTTTTAAACGCCTAATGCCTTAAATTGAATCTTTGGATATAGCCAACAATATTGCTTTATGAATAAGACATATATGTGCTCGTAAATTTTGTATTTAATAAATATCATTTTGTAAAAAATATATACTGCGACGGACGCTACACATTTTCCGATACATATTATTCTGTAAAATGCTATATTAACATCTATATATTTTAAGCCGTATTGTATTGTAAAGCATACTATAAGTTCTCTTTACGAACCCAGTTTAATTGGAGAAAAAAGAAATATTACACCAGTCAAATAAAAAAAAAAAACTTTATTTCTGTGACGGACGCTACACACTGTGAGCCCTTTTTTATTTGACGTTATTTGTATCACTTCAATTACTTTTGATGGAGTCTTTTACATCAAATTGTATAAAATTAAGCAGACTTTAAGCCCCTACCTAAATGGATGTTTTTGCGACTTTTATTAACTTTTAAAAAACCCATATGTTATATTGACAATTTTTTTTTAATTTAGGACCAGCACTCTATAGAAAAATTTTTTTCTCGAAAATTTTTCTATAGAAAAATTTTTTTCTCGAAAATTTTTCTATAGAAAAATTTTTTT
The DNA here is from genome assembly GCA_933228675.1 of Stomorhina lunata. Taxonomy (NCBI): domain Eukaryota; kingdom Metazoa; phylum Arthropoda; class Insecta; order Diptera; family Rhiniidae; genus Stomorhina; species Stomorhina lunata. The sequence goes on from OW121744.1 coordinate 55,067,031, forward strand.
CTCGAAAATTTTTCTATAGAAAAATTTTTTTCTCGAAAATTTTTCTATAGAAAAATTTTTTTCTCGAAAATTTTTCTATAGAAAAATTTTTTTATCGAAAAGTTTTCTATAGAAAAATTTTTTTATCGAAAATTTTTCTATAGAAAAATTTTTTTATCGAAAATTTTTCTATAGAAAAATTTTTTTATCGAAAATTTTTCTATAGAAAAATTTTTTATCGAAAATTTTTAAGTTTAAGTTTTCTATAGAAAAATTTTTTTATTGAAAATTTTTCTATAGAAAAATTTTTTTATCGAAAATTTTTCTATAGAAAAATTTTTTTATCGAAAATTTTTCTATAGAAAAATTTTTTTATCGAAAATTTTTCTATAGAAAAATTTTTTTATCGAAAATTTTTCTATAGAAAAATTTTTTTATCGAAAATTTTTCTATAGAAAAATTTTTTTATCGAAAATTTTTCTATAGAAAAATTTTTTTATCGAAAATTTTTCTATAGAAAAATTTTTTTTTATCGAAAATTTTTTTATAGAAAAAATTTTTTATCGAAAAATTTTCTATAGAAAAAATTTTTATAGACATAACTGAATAAGATTTCAAAGATATTTTCACCTTCTAAAGTAAGGGCTGGATTGTTGAAGTTACACTGTAATTATTTTTGTTAGGGAAAAGTACCTTAAATTCAGAAATCAGTCCTGTCAAAAAATAAATTTAGACCAACATTGGACCCATTACGAAAACAACTGTCTATGCCAAACTTAATTAACTTCAAAAGCTTGAACTAGGAAAATAAGTTATGGACGGGAGGATAGATGGAGTAGTGTTTGTAGATATTTCATTTGAATTTACCTATTGTATTGTTTGGTCTACCGGCCAATCGACCGCAAAGGAATGAGCTCTAACAGAATGACGTACATTGCGTAAAAAAAGTCCGAGTTTCGGGAATGAGTTCCCTGATTTCATCAGAGCACATTCCAAAGTAGTAACGATAGAACAGTGTGACACAAACCACATTGCGACAGCGCTCCAGTGAATCAATAGGGTTGGATATCCTACTGTCACCGATGAGCACTTTCGCCCTCTCCTGCAATCGGTTGAGAAGCTCCTGCCCACACATGAAAGTTGCATTTTCGGTCAGATATAGGTGGTGTAAATAAAAAGGAGATCAGATGGAGCGAAGTATCTCTTGATACGCGCATTTAAATCAACTCTATTAGCACGACCCCATTCTGAAATTTTTTCTAACTCGTGGTTTAATGATTCATTCATGTTTTGACTTTTAGAGCCAACATCAAGAAGGCGTGGCCTACGATTGAATATGAATGACAAATATAATAATCTGCAAAAGAGTAGATAGGATAGATAGGATAGAAGTTTAACCTAGAAGCTCATTAATAAAGATAAGATTAATCTTGAATTAATTTTTCTTGAATTAATCTTGAACTCGTTTGAATAGAACTTTTCTATAACAACTCGTAAGAAACGCCTTGGAAATATCCAGACCCGCAACTTTACCTTAGCTAAAACGGTGTATTGATTAACAACATTTTGCCGATAGGAAGGCTAGCAAGTCTACCGTAGAGCTCCCCTATGGAACGGTCACTTAGTAGGTTGTTAGACTCCAGATCTGCAATGGGCGAGAAATTTATTTGCTATAACTAGTTATAGGCAACAACAGTGTTATAGTAAGAGTGTTATATTCGGCTTTGCCGAATCTTGTATACCCACCATCAAGTTGTACGAGAGTGCAGCTAATTCAAAATGGTGACCAAATGTGGTATTGTTGGTAATATATTTTCAGTTGCAGTGGTATAGCTACTATAGTTCAACATTTAAAAGTATCTAAGTGGTTTCGCTAGTATTTACCTTGGACAAAATGCTGTTCCATAACCGAATATAGTTTTACATTAATAAGATGTTTCGTTGTGCCATAAACATGTTGATAGCAACACCGCAGATTCATATATTTTGTTAGAAGTTCCAAATGTATACATCGTGTATAAAGTCTGGACCTAACATTGATTGATAGCTATCAAATTTCGTAGATGCAATCTTAATATACTGAATGTACCTCCAAATCTTTTTGATGGTGGGTAGAAAAAGGAGATGTTATATATATAAGAACTACAGCCAAATGTTGACCGATTGTTACAAAATTTAATATACTGGCTGGTATTAGTACCCAGCAAAACTTTGGTAATGGCAAGTACTCTGATAACTGGTTACCTTGTAACGACTACAACATACCATCCGAATAAATAATAAGTTATTGCAGAAGTACTTATTTGTAATTTAGATGGTAATTTAAACTGAATGGCCCGGTTCAAATCCCACCAAGGGCAACAATTTTTTTAGTTCTTTTTTTATTAAAAGAGTCTTTTTAAATGATTTTTGAATTTTAGGAACTTATTATCTTCTGTAAAAAAAATTTGTAAAACTAACTCACGTTTATGAAAAATACCATCATGAGTCAATTTTGATTATGTAGGGGATGTTGAATACCAAACACGATTCTAATTGGTCTTAACTTGGTAAGCCCAACCTTTCTGGGTCATCCTTCATCTCAACTGTGGACACACACCTCCTCATGGTATCACCCGGGGAGCTAGTTTAACACCCATTAATATTGTGAGTTAACATGTTCCGAGAGTTGTCCCATAAGATCGATAAAAATGGGTTAGGATTACGGGCTAGTAACCCTCTCTTGAAAAAAAATACAATGAAGAGGATAAAATTAGAATTGAAATGTCCCACTACCTAATGTTAGAGAAGGATGTCCGAAACTTCGATAGAAAGACCAAGTAGAGGAACATTTTTCAAAGCTTGGCCTATAAAATTGGAGAATATTCGCACAAGATCGAAATCCATGGAATTCTAAAATATGCTCGGACTTTGACCTTAACAGGTTGTAACATTTAAGTAAGTAAGAGTCAATCTTATATAAAAACTTATACAAAAAAGAAGATTTAAATTGTTTAAGTTTTAAAATAATTTTAAAAAAGTTTTAAAATAATTACAAAAAATCGTATAAAAATATTTTTCCAAAAATTACGACAAATCAAAAAAAAAGCAGGGAAAAACAAAGTTATTTTCACATGATTTTGGATCTAAAAATAAAAATTGTTTATATTAATTATAAGCTGCTAAGTGTTCAACATATGAAGTAGCTCAGTGGAAGAGTCTCTACCTAGCAGTCGGAGGGTCTGGGTTCGAGCCCCCATAGGATCATAAAAAAAATTTTGTATTTCGTTTAAAAAAAAATATATTTTTAATAAAACAACAACCAAAAAGTTGTTACTGTTGTTGTTGTTGCTTTCAAATTGCTTACCCAAGTCATTACTTTTCTGCAATTGGTAAGTACTTGCCTCCAATGACATCCTAATGTTAATGTAATGACTTAAACAGCGAATGAGTAAGTAGTTCGTGTTCAATAGTTTAACTGTTTAACTCATTATTTGGTAATGAAAAGTTTTACTGGGTATAAAGTTTATTTGTGCAAAATTTAGTGGCCATAGCTGACATAGTTTATAATTTAATAGCTTTTAACTAGCGTTTGTGGCATTTTAGTGGTTACCGGGAGCGCTTTTTATATGAAAGCTATGGTCAAAAATTCTGTTCTAAATTTAGTAGTCATAGATTTTACAATTTTATTCAATTTATTAGCATAAATGTGATTCCCGCGGCAGGGTTATATGGGAGCTCTAACTAAATGTGAATCGATTTTACCCATTTTCAGCACACAATTTCTATAACACATCGAAAATACTTTTGCTAAATTTTGTATCTCTAGCTCTTGTAGTTAAGGAACTATCACGCTTTTATCTGACGGAAAGACGCACAAAAACCCCCTTTTCTTTTTGTATTTTTGTGTTTCCGTAAGTTTTTTATATGGAAGCTATGGTCAAATAGTAAACGATTGTAACAAAATTTTGCACACTGGCTGGCATTCACATAAGACTTTCTTTTGTAAAATTTTGTGGCTGTAACCCTTTTCGTTAAGGCGCTATCGCGCTTTTATCTGACGGAAAGACGGACATAAACCGCCTTTTCGTTTTGTATTTTTGTGTTTCCGTAAGTTTTTTATATGGGAGCTATGGTCAAATGGTAACCGATTGTGACAAAGTTGCACACTTGTTGGCATTGACATAAGAGCACCTCGTACATAATTTAGTGGTTATATCTGTTATAGTTTTAGATTTATTGGCATTTAAGTGTATTTTAGGTGAAATATTGGCTATTTCCGTAAGTTTTTTGTATAGGAGCTATGGCTAAATGTTAACCGATTTTGATGAAATTTTACGTGCTGCCTAAGGCTTATGCAAAACTTCTATATACTAAATTTTATCATGATAGCTATTATAGTTTGTTATTTATTAGCAAATAAGCGATTAGCATAGACGAGGTTATACGGGAGCTATGGTCAAATGTTAACCGATTTTGCCCAATTTTAATACCAAAATTTTCTCATAGATGAAGAATGGTTTTACTAAGTTTCAGTGAGCTAGCTCCTTTCGTTTAGGCGTTATCATGATTTCAACAGACAGACAGACAGACGGACATCGCTCAATCGTCTTAGAATTTCATAAGGATTCAGAATATATATCGTTTTTGATTTTTGAGCCAATATTAAGGAAATTACAAACGGAATGACAATCTCAATATACCCCCCAATCTTTTTGATGGTGGGTATAACAAGCATGGAACACATTTGATAGTCCACTCTACAAACTTTACAATTTATTTTTAATTTATGTAAAAAAGAAGCGGATGGGCTTAATAAAACAAATCCAGGTATATGCAGTCTAGAAATTTTTCTATTTATCCCTTGCAGGTACCTCGAAGGGACCATTTATCAGTTTTCAGTTTAAAGACAAATGATGATCAAATTCAACCATGTTTTATGATTTGTGAGAATCGGCCAACATTATATCATAGCTCTGTTTTTCATTTAAGACGTAGTAACTAAAATACAACATATTCTTACTTCCTTAACCCTCCGACGTTTGAGTCATCCGTTGCCCTTATACGAAGTACAAGGTCCACAGGGACCTATTTTTATTTGTGTGGAATTTTATATGAAAACGCTTTTTTTTAATTATTTTCTTTTTATTTATTATTATTTACTAATTATACATGTATAATGAATATTAGAAAAAAAAATTTGTGTGTATAACATTATTCTTTTTTTATGAACTTTATATCGTCGGCCTATATATAAAATGGCTTATCTGCAGATTTTAGAAATTGAGATTATTGTACCATACGATTCCGTATGACGCGTTTTACCTAAAGTGTGATTTTTTTTATCAAAATGTTAATTTATTTACGACTTATTCACTTTTTTGTTTGGCTTATCTACATAAACAATTTTTTTTTCGAAGACAAAATGGTTTATCTACATTGTTTTTACTAAATAGTCATAGAAGTGTAAACTAAAAATCTGTAAAAGGGTAAAATTATTAAAACTTTACTTTTCTGATGAGTGGTAATACGCTAAATTTAAAATTCTTCTATCTTCACACTGTTCAACAGAAAATGCGAAAAAATACAGTGTTTTTAGTGATGTTTAAAAGGCTATTCACTACGCATAAACTTCCAAAAATACATTCTATAACTCTTAACAATAAGAAGATATCTTCGTTCAAGTAGGAGAGACGAAAAATTATAAAATCTTTTAACTTTTATAAAAGAAAGTGCATTTTGAAAAATTCACTTTTTCAAAAAATAAATTATTACCAATAAAATGAATTAAACGTCGTATATAGTACAATTTAAATACATAAAAGTATCCGAAATCATGAGGGAGTATTGTGTAATCGGAATTACATAAATTTCTTAAATTATATTTTGCAATCCACTTTCCTACAAATTCACTATGAACAAAATGGTTTATCTACACATTTTAAAATTTTATATAAAAATTTTCGAAGACAAAACGGCTGATCTACCGTAAAATCGCGAATATTGGTTTTTATTTAATAAATCAGGAAATGAGAAGGAGTCAATCATATTGTAAAAGATCACTTTGTTAAAAACTCACTAATAAGCGAATTAAAGAGTTTTTTGCTTCTCCTGAAAAATCAGTATTTAGCAGATAAGCCATTTTAGATATAGGCCGACGATATGAAAAAAGCTTAACATATTTTGTGTGCAGATGTAGCATCGATGCATAAGTGTTGAATGCTCTGCACAAACTGGATTGTTATAGGAATGGTTTTCCGCTGCCGTCCGTGCTCAGTACGGCATAGACGACATGACGGTCTGTTCGTTCTGGGCGCAAATGATGATGCAGCTCCTTCTGCCGGCCTTGATAATATCTAAAAATAACATTATGTATTTATTCTGCTTTTGAATATTAATATTATTTTTTTCTTACTTTTACACCAAATGCTTCCATTGCGTTCCGTATCCTTGGATATGCAGTTATACGGTTGTTCAGCGCTCGTTCCTCTATGTTTGGTAGTGCCAATTGTTGTGTCAGCATCAGTAAGAATGACCGTCGTCTGTCACTTCCTTTTATTGGGTTCATCTCGTTGTATGAAATAAATGCTGCTAATGCAGCAATGTCCACCATGTGATAAAACTTGGCCAATGGCCAGCGGTTTGTTAAGCGCTTGCATATATATGTGCCAAGCATCTGATCCATTGTATCAACGCCCGATTTTTTGGCGTTGTAATCCAAAATAGCAAACGGCTTCTTTTCAGTTTGCATATCCACACCGCAAGTATAATGTTGTGTAGACAGCAAAATAACCGCTTTGTTCTTCTTGGGTACATATGAACATAGTGCTATATCGCCTTCGATGAAGCCGAATAATGTACTGTTGACAGGTCGCGACCTATTTTTTTGGAATTCCCGAAGTACAAACGTTTTATTCGACCGCACTGTTCCAACATATGCGGTTTTTGCCAAATCCAAAAATATCTCTCCGAAAGTTGAAGTACAACATTCTGCCCTTGATTCACCTCTCTTGCCTGGTCAGGCAATTTCCCAGAGTAAATCTGGCCTTTGACAGACAATTCAAAGAACACGTTTATGATGTGTTCAAACAATAAAAAAGCCAAAAGACAGTAGTTTTTTTTTTACGATTTCTTGAAATTTCAGTACAAGGTCCCAGCGGACCTTTTCACACGTTCCCGTACTAAACACATATAAATCTCAATAGAAACTAAACTATTGGTGGGATTGCTTTGAAAATTTTTGCAAACAATTTTAGATAAAATTTTCTTGGAATACATTTGGGGCTCGGGTATACTTCCCATGGACCATCAAGTAGGAATTTCAGTCTGAAAATGAAAAAGGTCCCCAGGGACCTTCTCACCCGCCGGAGGGTTAATAAATATATGAAAATGACATCAGGTGAAATAAATATTTTTAAAATGTTTATTTGCATATGATTTACATGTTTCCTTTTCTTTAATATATGTTTGTATTATAATTCGAAGATAGAAATTTAAAATTCCAACATAATAACCCAACAGTGTATTATAGATTTAACATTTTTGCCATAAAAATAGACACTTTTAAAGCAAGAAATAAATAAAATATAAGAACAGAAAGTCCAAATAATAAAAATCCTACTCGCATAAATTTATAAAATATAAAGCATAAAATTTATAAATATTTATCAATATATTTAGTATTTATGTATGTATGTATGTATGCATTGTATTCGATACGATTCACATATGGATCCATAAATGTACGCAAATAAATAAAGAAATACTCGTATATATATACATATATACACAGATAAAAATGGAAAATGCTCGTTTATACAATATAAATATGAATGTGCATGTATTATTGCCATCATTGTCATTGAAAACAACACCAACATCATCAGCCATAGGAGTAGTAACAACAAAAAAATAAAGGATTTTACATCCTTTGCCCCCAAAACAGCAACAGTATTTTTTACGTATTTGAATTAAATTTTTTTATTTTCCCTCTACTCTTCATAATTTGAAGAAGGCATGAATTGTACAGTGGGACTGAATACAGAAAATCGTAATGTATTTGGGTCTAACATATAGATAGCTTTAGTTGCATTGCATTTAACACATTTTAAAAGACAGCTGCTTAAATTCACGATTTTCTATTCATTAGTTTTTGAGTTATCGTGCCAGAATAAAACTAGTGTTGATGGGTGAAAATACCGTTTAAGCTTGGCAATGGCTAAAGAAGAGATTGGGGACTCCGCTCCATCAAAAACAACAACAACACTGAGCAATAAGGTATTTATTCATTAAGAACTAATAGTCAATTATAATGTAAAATATAATACAAGAGGTCCTTAGAGGATCATAGCTATTATAGTTTGTTATTTAAATATTAGCAAATAAGCGATAAGCCTAGGCGAGGTTATACGGAAGCTATGTTCAAATGTTAACCGATTTTATCCCATTTCAATACCACAATTTTCTCATAAATGAAGAATACTTTTACTAAGTTTCAGTGAGCTAGCTCCTTTCGTTTAGGCGTTATCGTGATTTCAACAGACAGACAGACATACAGACGGACATCGCTCAATCGTCTTTGAATTTCATATGGATTCAGAATATATATCGTTTTTTGATTTTTGAGCCAATATTAAGAAAATTACAAACGGAATGACAATCTCAATATATCCCCCATTCTTTTTGATGGTGGGTAGAAAATTGATGTAACTTCAGAACCCGTAGTCAGCTCATAATGAAATTTGTACTAAATAAAGTCAACTTAGTTGCCTATTTACTGTAAAAAATAAAGAAAATTAAAAGACTGTTTTTTAAGATATTCGAGGATAAAGAATATCTAAAAGAAGAATTTCCAACGATATTAAAATTATTAAAATCTGACAATGCGTTCAGAAGTTACTGGGTCGTAAACATTGCCAAATTTTCACAAAAAATACCCGAGACGTCGAACTTTGGGAGCCTGCATAATCTAACCCACATGAGGTACAGAGATAATTTTAACGCCATGTATTCCGTTACTAAGAGTAGTACCTATATACGATCAAAATCTTAGCAATATCTAAGCTGGTCACATTATGGAGTGGGACGCAAAATTTTAGATTTACTCTTTAGTTCTACGATTAACTGTTCTGACTTTATAAAGGGTGGTTAAATTGTAAGGGCCGATGTTGAATGTGAACCACACCTAAACGCCAAGTTTTTTTCAGAATTTTATTTGACATTTCTCTATTTCAGACTTACTCAATTTAAACCATGGAGAGATATACATATAATGTAACAACGTGTTAAAGTTATCCAGACTTATTATGAAAATGGGCGTTCAAATCAAAATGCATATCGTGCACTTCGTGATTTGTTTGGTCAATTTGATCGTCCAAATGTGCGTACAATCGCAAAGAAGATGTGAGAACACCAGTGCATGCTCGTACTGCAGAAAATACTGCTGCTGTTCGCGATAGTGTGGCTGAAGAGCCGTCCACCTCAACTCGTCATCGTGCCCAACAATTGCACCTCTCGTTGATGAACATTATGCATAAAGACTTGCATTTACACGCTTACAAGGTGCAATTGGCTCAAGAACTAAAGCCTCTTGACCATTCCAAACGTCGTGAATGGGCAAAATGGTGGCAAGAAATGGCAACAGTGGATGATCAATTTTCGAAGAGAATCATCTTCAGTGATGAGGCACATTTTCACTTCAGTGGATTCGTCAATAAACAGAATTGCCGCATTTGGGCGAATGAGAATCCAAGAGTGATTGTCAAAAAACCAATGCAACCACAAAGTGTGACTGTTTGGTGGGCTGGCGGCATCATCGGGCCGTATTTTTTCCAAAATGAGGCCGGTCAGGCAGTTACTGTGAATGGTGTTCGCTATCGTGAGATGATGAACGAACTTTTTATGGCCCGAATTGAAAGATATGGATGTGGACGATATGTGGTTTCAGCAGGACGGTGCCACTTGCCACACAGCTAACGAAACAATGGCTCTTTTGCGCAACAAATTCAATGGCCGTGTCAATTGGCCGCCAAAATCATGTGATTTGACACCGTTGAACTTTTTTCTTTGGGGTTATTTGAAAGAAAAGGTGTACGTCTATAAGCCAGCAACAATTCAAGAGCTAAAGGATGAGATAATTCGGCACATTAACGGCATAGAACCTCCATTATGCCTCAGGGTCAACGAAAATTTGGACAATCGGATGGAGGAGTGCCGCCGTAGTCGCGGCGTCCATTTGGCCGATATTTTGTTCCATACATAATTGAGTGATACCAATATATCATAATAAAATAAAATTACAATAATTTCCTGAATAGTTTGTGTTTTATTCAAAATCAACATCGGGCCTTGAAATTTAACCACCCGATATATGACATACGATTCAAGAATTAACTACAATGAAAAAATGTTGGCTATATAAGCACCAACGAATGAAAATTTGGACTATGGTTTAAATGTTTAATCACCTTGATCAAAAGTTTACTATGATTTAATATTTGGGATATATTGTTAGACCAAGCTTTTAAAATGTTTCTATATTGAACTAGAAAAAAAATCAAAATGTATTTAGGTTGGAACGATATATCCCTTTTTGAACTATTTTCTAACATTCCATAATCTGTGAACCTATATCTTTATAGATATGTACATAATAATATACCAAATATACCCTTTTCTAATACATACTTATATGTATGTCAACAATTTATTTTTACTTTAAAAAACAATTTACTATAAGGTAATCATCCCGATTACAATAAATACATTTTTGATATAATTTTATTGTAAATGTCCCACTATGTATTTTACTGAATACTTAGTAAAGTAGAATTGTTTGCTTGAATGGTCGGAATCAGTGGTGGATTTGTTTGGATTTGGTGTTACAACACGAACATCATAACACACACTCTTACATCCACTTGCATATACTTTCTTTGATACGTTAACAATAGAGTGATCCAGAATCATTTGGAGGTAAATGGTGAAATTTTGAAAGACATAGTTTAGTTTTTTTTTATAAAGATATGATAACACCTTCTAGACATCCAGTTGAGATCAATACATCCCAACAATTGAAAAAATATAGTTGCAGTCGTTCGAATATCAATAGATATCCACAATCTCTCTTACTCCAAATCTCCGACAGATCAATTTTGAATCATCACTTGGGTTTTCGTAAGATGGCTTCATTATGGAATGTCGAGTTTTATCAATGTTCTGTAACAGTGGACGAAAAGTAGATTCACAACACCTGGGGCCAAATTACCGCATTCGATATCGATCGAAAACTCAGACTTTTAAGCAAATATTGTAAAGTATACTTTAGGGATGTTTAAAATTACTTCGATGTAAAAAGTTTATTAAAATTTGGTATCCATTTTGATTCATTTTTAACAACATATAGTTCAATTAAAACTCTTTTACTATTGGTCATCTTTTGACAAATACATAACTACAAAAAAATAAAGTAAACTGAACATCTTTCAAATAATTTTGATTATCCTTAAAGTATGCTATACAAATGTTTTGAAAATATCTAAGATTTCGATCGATATCGAATGCGGTAATTTGGGCCCAGACTTTAAAGCGAATATTGTGAAGTATACTTTAGGGATGTTCAAAGTTACTTCGATACAAAAAGTTTATTGAAAATTGGTATCCATTTTGATTCGTTTTTTAAAAATATATATTGTTCAATTAAAACTCTTTTACTATTGTTCATCTTTTGGCAAATAACTTAAAAAAAATATAGTAAACTGTGCATCTTTAAAATAATTTTGATTATCCTTAAAGTATGCTATACAAATGTTTTGAAAATATCTAAGATTTCGATCGTTATCGAATGCGTTATCGAATGCCGTAATTTCGCCCCTGATTCACACACCTGAGACCAAACAATGAATTTCAGTCAGTGAATTTCAATCAATAAATAACCTAATATCACCAATGATTACATCCGCCCTATCCTGCACTCGATCATGAAAGGAGATCAGAGGGCGTAAAGTATCTCTTATACTGTTTGAAAAAACCGTGACACTTGAATACTTCTTTTAACAGTTAAAATCTGAGACCAAATCGCCGCATCCGTTATTGATCTAAAACTCAGACTTTTAAGTAACATACCTAAGGGATTTTCAAAATAATTTATTTTGTAAAAAGTTCAATAAAATTTGATATCTAAACATATTAGTTTGTTTGTCAAAATATTTTGTATAAATGAAATTCTTTTAGGATCAGGGAACTTTTGATAAATAAGTCACAATATAGCAAACAAATAAGTCACAATGTAGTTATATAAAATTTATATTATCCTAAAAATATACTACACAAATGTTTCTAAGATATCTCACATTTCGATTGATATCGAATGCAACAATTTGGGCCCCTGGTTAGTCCAACGGACATCAAAATGAATAAAATGTAGCTATAGTAGTCAAATTTGTCTGTAGGTTTTATGGCTTCAGTGGCTTAACCGACTGTTCTTTTTTAAATCATTATAGTTTTCTGCTATTTGCGAAGTCCTCAGTTAAATTTTAAATTCTATTAAACCTTGGCTTTGTTTAGAAATTTCAGGTTAATTACTAAACATTTTATATTCAGTCCGATTGTGCAATCGGATGACAAACATTCCAGTCGCCCTAAAATAGATAGATATGGAAGATCGAAAAATAAACACTTCGGCTGTGCCGAATCTTATATACCCACCATCAAACTGTATTAAATTTAGAAACATATCTTGCATATCTACGACAGTGTAGCTGATTCAAAATGTGGACCAAATTCGAAAAAAAATTGTTATGCTATTTGGTATTGTTGGTAAAATCTTTGGGCTAAAATCTCTTGCAGTAGCTTTATAGTTCAACATTTAAAATAATCTAAGCGGTTTCGCTGCTATTTCCTTTGCACAAAATTTGGTCTCATAACCGGGTATTGTTTACTGTTAAATAGTTTTCGTTGTGCTTAATAAATAGTTAGGCCAAGCTAGTTGATAGTAAAACTGCAGGTCCATATGTTTTGTTAGGAGTTTCTAATGTATCCACCGTAAATAAAATGTGGACTTAACATTGATAAATAGCTATCGAATTTCGTGGGTACAATCTTAATATACTAAATCTTTTTGATTGCAGATTTAAACAAGTAAGAGTGTTATATTCGGCTGTGCCGAATCTTATATACCCACCATCAAGTTGTGTTAAATTTAAAAACATATCTCATATTTCTACAAGGGTGCAGCTAACTCTAAATCTGGACCAAAACTGAAAAAATCGCTAAGCTAATTGGTATTGTTGGTAAAACCTTTGGACTAAACTCGGTTGCCGTAGCTTTTTTCCGTAAGTTTTTTGTATGGGAGCTATGACTAAATGTCAACCGATTTTGATGAAATTTTACATGCTGTCTAGGGTTTATGCAAAACTTCTATATACCAAATTTTATCATCATAGCTATAATAGTTTGTCATATATTAGCAAATAAGCGATTAGCGTAGGCGAGGTTATACGGGAGCTATGGTCAAATGTTAACCGATTTTGCCCAATTTCAATACCAAAATTTTCTCAGCGATGAAGAATGTTTGTACTAAGTTTCATTGAGCTAGCTCCTTTCGTTTAGGCGTTATCGTGATTTCAACAGACAGACAGACAGACGGACAGACAGACGGACAGACAGACGGACATCGCTCAATCGTCTTAGAATTTCATAAGGATTCAGAATATATATCGTTTTTGATTTTTGGGCCAATATTAAGGAAATTACAAACGGAATGACAATCTCAATATACCCCCCATTCTTTTTGATGGTGGGTATAAAAAGGGGATGTAATATAAATATATAAGAATTATAGCCAAATGTTGACCGATTGTAACAAAATTTCACACACTGGCTGGTATTTATACAGGGCTTATTCTTGCAAAATTTAGTGGCAATAGCTGTCACAGCTTCTAATTTAATAGCTTTTAACTGGTCCTTGCTAAACATTTTTTGGTTTCCGGGAGTGTTTTTTATATGAAAGCTATAGTCAAATATGGACCAATTCCTATAAAATTTGATATACTGACCAATAGTTGCATAAAACTTTGCTATACTAAATTTAGTCGTCATAGCTATCACAATTGTACTCAATTTATCAGCATTTATGTGTTTCCCGGGGCGGGGTTATATGGGAGCTCTAACTAAATGTGAACCGATTTCGCCCATTTTCAGTACACAACTTTTGTTACATATCGGAAATACTTTTGTAAAATTTTGTCTCTCTAGCTTTTGTAGTTAAGGAGCTGTCGCGCTTTTATCTGACGGACAGACGGACATAAATCTCCTTTTCTTTTTGTATTTTTGGGTTTCTGTAAGTTTTTTATATGGGAGCTATGGTCAAATGGTGACCGATTGTAACAAAATTTTGCACACTGACTGGCATTCACATAAGACTTCCTTTTGCAAAATTTTGTTGCTGTAGCCCTTTCAGTTAAGGCGCTATCGCGCTTTTATCTAACGGACAGACGGACATAAACCCCCTTTTCTTTTTGTATTTTTGTGTTTCCGTAAGTTCTTTATATGGGAGCTATGGTCAAATGGTGACCGATTGTGACAAAATTTTGCACACTGGCTGGTATTCACATAAGACTTATTTGTGCTAAATTTGGTGGCGAAAGCTATTACATTTTAGCATTTATTGGCATTTAAGTGAATTTCAGGTGGAATTTTGGCTGTTTCCGTATGTTTTTTATATGGGAGCTATGGTTAAATGTGAACCGATTTCGATGAAATTTTATATGCTGCCTAGTGCTTATGGAAAACTTCTAGATACCAAATTTTGTCATCATAGCTATTATAATTTGTCAGTTATTAGCAAATAAGCGACTAGTCTTGACGAGGTTATACGGGAGCTATGGTCAAATGTTAACCGATTTTGCCCAATTTCAATAGCAAAATTTTCTCATAAATGAAGAATGTTTTTGCTAAGTTTCAGTGAGCTAGCTCCTTTCGTTTAGGCGTTATCGTGATTTCAACAGACAGACAGACAGACAGACAGACGGACAGACAGACGGACAGACAGACGGACATCGCTCAATCGTCTTAGAATTTCATAAGGATTCAGAATATATATCGTTTTTGATTTTTGAGCCAATATTAAGGAAATTACAAACGGAATGACAATCTCAATATACCCCCCATTCTTTTTGATGGTGGGTATAAAAAGGGAATGTTATATAAATAAGAATTATAGTTATATGGTGACCGATTGTCACAAAATTGGCATTTATAAAAAGTTGGTAGTTATAAAAAGTTTATTTGAGCAAAATTTGATGGCCATAGCTTTCATAGTTTATAATTTAATAGCTTTTAAGTGGCGTTTGTGGATATTTAGTAGTTTCCGGCAGTGGTTTTTATAAGAAAGGTATGGTCAAATATGGACCGATACCTATAAAATTGTATATACCGACCAAAAGTTGCATAGAACTTCTTCGTTCTAAATTTAGAAGTTGTAACTATTACATTTATATTCAAATTTTCAGCTTTAATGTCATTTCCGGGGCGGGGTTATATGGGAGCTCTAACTTAATGTAAACCGATTTTGGACATTTCCAATACACAACTTTTTTAAGATATCGAAAAAACTTTTATAAAATTTTGTCCCTCTAGCTCTTTTTTAAGGAGCTAACATGCTTTCATGAACCGCAGTGGTATAGCAGGTTAGTCATCCGCCTAGCATACCAGAGGTCCCAAGTTCGATCCTCGGCCAGACCCACTTGAAAAAATAACTTTTCAAAAAAAGCGGCGGTTCACCTCATAACTCAGCTAGTCACTGGTTATTGAGTATTAGGTTATGCAAAACTTCTCTAACTAATGCATTTGCCGTTCGGAGCGGGCGTTAAAACGTAGATCCCCTTCAATGTGTCTAAAAATAAAATCGGATGCATCTATATATATTATTTATATATCTTTTGGTATTTTTGTGTTTCCGTAAGTTTTTTTATGGGAGCTTAGGTCAAATGGTGACCGATTGTGACAAAATTTTGCACACTTGCTAGCATTGACATAAGACTTTCTTGTAATAAATTTAGTGGCCATTGCTCATATATTATCATTTATTCGCATATTTAAGATAGAATTGAGGCTGTTTTCGAAAGTTTTTTTTTTTCGATGAAATTTGCGCTGTATAACGATCATATAAAACTTCTATAAAACTTTATCATCATAGCTATTATACTTTGTCATTTATTAGCAAATAAGCGATTTCACCTAGTTTAAGTGATGTATCTCCTTTCGTTTAGGCGTTATCGTGCTTTCAACAGCCAGACGGACGGACAGACGTACGGACATACCTCAATTATCTTAGAATTTCATAAGGATTCAGCATATATATTTTTTTGGATTTTAAGCCAATATTAAGGAAATTACAAACTGAATGACAATCTCAATATACCCCCATTCTTTTTGATGGTGGGTATAAAAAGGTGGACAAAGTCAATCTACAAATAATTTATACTGCAAACTTTTTTGTTGCATCGAATGTTCCTGAATGTCACACCAAACTGCCAAACCAAAGAATGTATGGAAGTGCAACATTCTTTACATTGATTTGCTGCATGGTCGTTTTGAAAAGTCCCATAAAAACGGGAGTATGCCGCTTTTACTCTAATTCAGAAACAACTAGTGCAGACGATTATCCAATGAGGGAAAGCTAAGGCACCCACACGTGCTCATGAAATGTATGTTTGTTTCAGAGATTATGTGTTTTTCATTACAAAGTGCAATATCTATAATATTGTTTTTGCTGCAGCTGATCTTGTTATGTACACCATGAAAACAAGATACAAATCATATATACTACATTAGGGTGACAATTTTTTGTATGAAGGAAAATGATTTTTCGAATTTTATAACTTTTTCTACGGAATATTGTGGCACTAGGTCTAAAAGTTAAGATCTGAAAATTTGAGCCAAATCGGACAACCTTCTATGGGGCGCGCATCGGGTTCAAAGTTTAAGAGCCCATTTGTATGGGGAAAAATGGGTTATTTTATTTGTTTTTGCGAAATTTAAACCAAAAATAAATAATTTTATTTTTATTCTCATATTTGTCTGTTTTAGCACACTGGATAGAAAATTCTAAATTTGTAATATTTGTTGAACAAAATTTTCAAAAAATATATTTAAACAAAATTGAACTACAATATTTACTGGTAACAAGCCATTAAATGATAAATGTCTAACTTTGGAATTTCTTTTCTTACAACATACAATTTTTGCTGCATATCCTTAGGCGCGTTTTCAAGGACATAAATTTTCGGGGGAAAGCTGCAATAACTTTTAAACAACCTCATGGATTTTCGTGAGGTATTTTTGGTCTAAATTTCGCAAAAACCAAAAAATTACCCATTTTTCCCATTCAAATGGGCTCTTAAACTTTGGACCCGATGAGCGCCAATAGAACGTTGTTCAATTTGGCTCAAATTTTCAGATCTAAGCCTTTAGACCTAGTGTTACAATATTCCGTAGAGAAATATTTTAAATCAAAGAAAAAAATTTTCCTATCACCCTGATACTACATACATCTTATCTTATATTCTTAAACGAGCAATAATTGTACATATTTATATATATATAGAATGGCTATCTCGAAAACGGCTCTAACGATTTTGATAAAATTTGGACAGTGGGTATCTTTTTTGATGTATAGGTCGAAGAAGAAGGAACTTTTGGAACTTTTTCCTCTAAGAGGGTAAAAACGGGTAAAAAGGGGAAAAAATCGAAAACGCTATATCTCCTAAAGTAATAGGTATAGAAACAAAATTAAAATTACGTTTTAAAAAACTATGAAAATAAGTAGACAGGTGTTTGGTACTTTTTTGAAACTATGTTCGATAGGGAGTAAAAAAGGCTGAAAATAGTTTTTTTGGTACCTTTTTAACCTACTCTTATATTTTAAACTAAAGAATATAGAAAGAAACTTTGTACTGCAATCAATAGATGTAAAAGAAACATGAAATACGTATTTGGTACTTTTTTGATTTTGGAGCCGAAATGGGTAAAAAGGGGATAAAATGATAACATAACATCTCCAAAGTAATATGATAGGAACATTATACATTATGTTAACTGCGTTTTAATAAAATGTACCGAATTCAATTTGCACCAAAAAAGTACCAAATATGCATATGGAACTTTTGGAAATTAGGGAATAAAAAGGGGGAATAATTAGTATTATTTTAAACAAATGAATGTTTGTCTGTATGTATGTTCTTTATAGAATAGTAAACTGTGAATTTGATCATGTTATGCTCTTTAGCGAAGATGTTGCGGATAAGCCGGCGAAGGTTTTTAAGTTGATGAGACTAATTTCCAACAGATGACATAGCATATCAAACTGTACATATGATATGCTATGATCTTTAGCAAAGTTGTAGCGCATGAGCCGCCGAAGGCTTTTTAGTTGGTATGAATAATTTCCGACAGATGGCGCTACAGAAACTTACTCAAAGTCAATTTAATCGTAATCTGTACATTTAATCATGCTACAATCTTTAGCAAAGTTGTTGCACATGAGCCGACGAAGGTTTCTTAGTTGGTATGAAGAAATTTCGACAGGTGGCGCCACTGAAATTTACTCAAAGTTAATTTAATCGTAAGCTGTACATTTAATCATGCTATAATCTTCAGCAAAGTTGTTACGGATAAGCCGAAGAAGGTTTATGAATTGGAATGAGCAAAGTCCGACAGGTGGCGCCACAGAAAATCACTCAAAGTGAATTAAATCGTAAACTGTGCATTTGATCATGTTATAATCATAAGCAAAGTTGTTACGAATAAGCAGACAAAGGTTTCTTATATGGTTCAAACAACTTCAAGTAGCGCCACTTAAAACTACTCAAAATGAATTAAATCGTAAACTGTGCATTTGATCAGACTATAATCTTTAGCAAAGTTGTTGCGCATGAGTCGACGGAGGTTTCTGTTGGTATGAATAATTTCCAAAATTATTAAAATGAGTTAAACTGTAAACTATGCAAACTACGTGTTGGTCGGACAAAATAAATAAAATAATTCAAAATTAACTGAATATTTGTACAATGTCTTTCCTCTAAATTTATTTTAGCACTTTATAAAATAAAATATATAAAAACTTTAAAATTTGCCTCAAAATACTAATCATAAGGCTCCGAGCAAGGCTCGGTCAACCAGGTACTACATATTAGTCGGTGCTACAAAGTCTACCCAAGTTAAAGATGACAGTAGGGTATCTAACATCACTTTTTTTATCCGTCGATGATTGGGTATCACTGTATTAACAGTATTAACTCGCAATATGTTCTTATGCAATTAGATAAGTCATGTCATACTGCAGAAAACATTTGCTTTCTAGTCAAAACGCTGTAAGCGATATCCTGGGACACCCTAATATACTTTTGTACTTATGTGGGTGTTTGAACTTTAACCACACGAAAGAAATAGCAGTTTATTATATTTCTCATGAATCTTCTTTTATCTCTTGACTGTGGTTTTGTTTTGCTCCCCCTATCTTTTTTTCCAGGATTTTGTGTAAAAAATGTACAATAACGAAAAAAAAGTGTTTTTCTTTATATTTTTATACCCACCATCATTGATTGTCATTCCGTTTGTAATTTCCTTAATATTGGCTCAAAAATCAAAAACGATATATATTCTGAATCCTTATGAAATTCTAAGACGATTGAGCGATGTCCGTCTGTCTGTCCGTCTGTCTGTTGAAATCACGATAACGCCTAAACGAAAGGAGCTAGCTCACTGAAACTTAGCAAAAACATTCTTCATTTATGAGAAAATTTTGGTATTGAAATTGGGCAAAATCGGTTAACATTTGACCATAGCTCCCGTATAACCTCGTCTAAACTAGTCGCTTATTTGCTAATAACTGACAAATTATAATAGCTATGATGACAAAATTTGGTATCTAGAAGTTTTCCATAAGCACTAGGCAGCATATAAAATTTCATCGAAATCGGTTCACATTTAACCATAGCTCCCATATAAAAAACATACGGAAACAGCCAAATTCACTTAAATGCTAATAAATGCTAAAATGTAATAGCTTTCGCCACCAAATTTAGCACAAATAAGTCTTATGTGAATACCAGCCAGTGTGCAAAATTTTGTCACAATCGGTCACCATTTGAC
Source organism: Stomorhina lunata (assembly GCA_933228675.1). Taxonomy (NCBI): domain Eukaryota; kingdom Metazoa; phylum Arthropoda; class Insecta; order Diptera; family Rhiniidae; genus Stomorhina; species Stomorhina lunata. The sequence goes on from OW121744.1 coordinate 55,087,140, forward strand.
CATAGCTCCCATATAAAGAACTTACGGAAACACAAAAATACAAAAAGAAAAGGGGGTTTATGTCCGTCTGTCCGTTAGATAAAAGCGCGATAGCGCCTTAACTGAAAGGGCTACAGCAACAAAATTTTGCAAAAGCAAGTCTTATGTGAATGCCAGTCAGTGTGCAAAATTTTGTTACAATCGGTCACCATTTGACCATAGCTCCCATATAAAAAACTTACAGAAACACAAAAATGCAAAAAGAAAAGGATATTTATGTCCGTCTGTCCGTCAGATAAAAGCGCGACAGCTCCTTAACTACAAAAGCTAGAGAGACAGAATTTTACAAAAGTATTTCCGATATGTAACAAAAGTTGTGTACTGAAAGTGGGCGAAATCGGTTCACATTTAGTTAGAGCTCCCATATAATCCCGCCCCGGGAAACACATAAATGCTGATAAATTGAGTACAATTGTGATAGCTATGACGACTAAATTTAGTATAGAGAAGTTTTATGCAACTATTGGTCAGTATATCAAATTTTATAGGAATCGGTCCATATTTGACTATAGCTTTCATATAAAAAACACTCCCGGAAACCAAAAAATCGGTCAACATTTGGCTATAATTCTTATATATTTATATTACATCCCCTTTTTTATACCCACCATCAAAAAGAATGGGGGGTATATTGAGATTGTCATTCCGTTTGTAATTTCCTTAATATTGGTTCAAAAATCAAAAACGATATATATTCTGAATCCTTATGAAATTCTAAGACGATTGAGCTATGTCCGTCTGTCTGTCCGTCTGTCTGTCCGTCTGTCTGTCTGTCTGTCTGTCTGTTGAAATCACGATAACGTCTAAACGAAAAGAGCACGCTAACTGAAACTTAGCAAAAACATTCTTTATCTATGAGAAAATTTTGGTATTGAAATTGGGCAAAATCGGTTAGCATTTGGCCATAGCTCCCGTATAACCTCGTCTAGGCTAATCGCTTATTTGCTAATAAATGACAAATTATGACAGTTATGATGACAAAATTTGGTATCTAGAAGTTTTAGATAAGCACTAGGCAGCATATAAAATTTCATCGAAATCGGTTCACATTTAGCTATAGCTTCCATACAAAAAACTTACGAAAACAGGCTAAATTTCACCCAAAATACACTTTAATGCCAATAAATCTAAAAGTATAACAGATATAACCACTAAATTTAGCACAAATAAGTCTTATATCAATGCCAGCCAGTGTGCAAAATTTTGTCACAATCGGTCACTATTTGACCTAGCTCCCATATAAAAAACTTACGAAAACACAAAAATTCAAAAAGAAAAGGGGATTTATGTCCGTCTGTCCGTCAGATAAAATCGTGATAGCTCCTTAGCTACAAGAGCTAGTAAGACTAAATTAAGCACAAGGAAGTCTTATGTCAATGCCAGCCAGTGTGCAAAATTTCGTCACAATCGGTCACCATTTGACCATAGCTCCCATATAAAAAACTTATGGAAACACAAAAATACATAAAGAAAAGGTTGTTTATGTCCGTCTGTCCGTCAGATAAAAGCACGATAGCGCCTTAACGAAAAGAGCTAGAGGGACAAAATTTTACAAAAGTATCTTGGATATCTTGAAAAAGATGTGTGTTGAAAATGGACAAAATCGGTTCAAATTTAGTTAGAGCTCCCATATAACCCCGCCCCGGGAAACACATTAATGCTGATAAATTGAATACAATTGTAATAGCTATGCGATTAAATTTAAAATAGGGAAGTTTTATGCAATTTTTGATCAGTTTATCAAATTTTATAGGAATCAGTCCATATTTGACTTTAGCTTTCATGTGAAAAACACTCACGGAAACCAAAAATTTTAGCAAAGGCCAGTTAAAAGCTATTAAATTAGAAACTATAATAGCTATGGTCACTAAATTTTGCAAGAATAAGCTCTCTATATATACCAGCCAGTATGTTTTGTTATAATCGGTCAACATTTGGCTATAATTCTTATATATATAACATCCCCTTTTTTATATCTACAATCAAAAAGATTTGGAGGTACATTCATTATATTAAGATTGCACCTATGAAATTATATAGGCATCAATCAATGTTCAGCCCAGACTTTATATATGATGAATGCATTAGGAACTCATAACGAAATATATGGACCTGTCGTATTACTATTAACGTGTTTAGCCTAACTACATATTAATCACAACGAAAAGTATTTAACAACTTATTAATGTAAAACTATACCTGGTTATGAGACCGAATTTTGATCAAAGTAAATACTGGGGAAACCACTAAAATATTTTTGAATGTTGAACTATAAAGCTACGGAAACCTAATTTAGTCCAAAGGTTTTACCAACAATACCAAATAGCTTAGCGATTTTTTCAGTTTTGGTGCAGATTTTGAATTAGCTGCACCCTTGTAGATATATGAGATATGTTTCTAAATTTAACACAACTTGATGGTGGGTATATAAGATTCGGCACAGCCGAATATAACACTCTTACTTGTTATATCTACAATCAAAAAGATTCGGAAGTACAAGCAGCATATTAAGATTATGTATATGGTAGATGCATTAGGAACTCCCAACAAAATATATGGACCTGTCGTATTACTATCAACTTCTTTATCTTAACTTAATATTAAGCTAAACGAAAAGTATTTAACAACTTATTAATGTAAAACCATACCCGGTTACGATAACGAATTTTTTTCAAAGTAAATAATTACTAGGGAAACCACTTACACACTTTTGAATGTTGAACTATAAAGCTACTGCAACCGAAGTTATTCCAAATATTTTACCAAGAATACCAACTAGCGTAACAACTTTTTTCCAATTTGGTCCATGTTTTGAATTTGCTGCAGCCTCGTAGATATATGAGATATGTTTCTAAATTTAACACAACCTGATGGTGGGTATATAAGATTCGGCACAGCCGAATATAACACTCTTACTTGTTTTGTCTTGTTTCACCCGTGAGGTATTAAATAAATTGATAGCCATTAGTTTGTAACGAATGTATGAGTATTTAGGTTAAATTGAGTTGTATTTTAGATTGAAATGGAAAACAATATAAAACAACTAACCACGACGACAACAATAAATGGAAAAACGTATCCAGAAAAAACATACAAAAATACAATAATAAATTTAAATCAAACAATACCAAAGGGAAGGAGTGTCAGTCAACCATTAAAATCGTTGAAGAGAATAACAAAAAAAAAAACAATTTTGATATCATACAGATTTTTTTGGCATTTACAATAATTGGCATTTTCTCACGCTGATAAACGTGATTGGCATAGAATAATCATATGAACATACCCTCAGATTAACTGATAACTAAAATGATTTAACGAACTTTTTATAGTATTTTATTAAAAAATATGTAATAAATTTTATAATTTGTTTCTTCAATGCAATATGTTTTTGTATATTATTCCATTTGCCAGGTTTATTAACATTGTATCCTTTCAGCCATTTGGCCTTTTTGCAGAAAATAAAATTTTATTGTTCAATTTTTTTTATAAACTTTTCACATTTTTACACACCAAAGGCAAAATTGAAAGGGAAAGTTATAACATTAATAATCCTTAAATAAATCTGGTTGTAAAATGTATTAGTTATAATATTCAAACTAGAGAATATACCATTTGTAATTTTGTACATCATAGGAAGGAAGTTAATAGGCGAGGAAGGATGTTTGTTTGTTGGGAATGGATTTGAAAATTGGCGAATGAAACTTAAACAATATAAATGAATAACAAAAACCATATAATACTTAAATATACATTAGGGTAACCCTTAGTTTTTAGTGAAGAAAATAATGCTTTACATGTATTTTGTTATACCCACCATCAAAAAATAGGGGGGTATATTGAGATTGCCATTCCATTTGTAACTTCCTTAATATTAGCTAAAAAACCAAAAGAAATATATGTTCTGAATCCTTATATAATTCTAAGACTATTGAGCAATGACCGTCTGTCTGTCCGCCTGTCTGTCTGTATGTCTGTTGAAATCACGATAACGCCTAAACGCAAGGAGCTAGCTCACTGAAACTTAGTAAAGACATTCTTCATATCTAAGAAATTTTTTGTATTGAAATTGAACAAAATCGGTTAACATAGCTCCCATATTACCTCGTCTAAACTAATCGCTTAAATTTAACAAAAGTATATTCGATATATTGAAAAATGGGCGAAATCGGCTAACATTTAGTTAGAGCTCCCATATAACCCTGCCCCGTGAATAAAATTAATGCTGATAAATTAAATACAATTGTAATAGCTATGACAACGAAATTTAAAACAGAGAAGTTTTATGCAACTATTGGTCAGTATGTAAAATTTTTTAGGAATCGATTTATATATGACCATAGCTTTCAACTGCTAACGGAAACCACTAAAATGACACAAAAGCCAGTTAAAAACTATTATAAACTACGACAGCTATGGCCACTAAATTTTTCGCAATTAAACTCTATATAAATACCAACCAGTATATAAAATTTTGTGACAATCGGTCGACATTTGGCTATAGTTCTTATATATAACATCCCCTTTTTATACCCACCATCAAAAAGAATGGGGGGTATATTGAGATTGTCATTCCGTTTGTAATTCCGTTTGACAGAATTGCCATTCTGTCTGTCTGTCTGTTGCAATCACGATAACGCCTAAACGAAAGAAGCTAGCTCAATGAAACTTAGTAAAAACATTCTTCATCACTGAGAAAGTTTTGGTATTGAAATTGGGCAAAATCGGTTAACATTTCACCATAGCTCCCGTATAACCTCGCCTACGCTAATCGCTTATTTGCTAATAAATGACAAACTATAATAGCTATGATTATAAATTTGGTATATAGAAGTTTTGCATAAGCCCTAGGCAGCGTATAAAATTTCATCGAAATCGGTTCACATTTAGTCATAGCTCCCATACAAAAAACTTACGGAAACACAAAAATACAAAAAGAAAAGGGGGTTATGTCCGTCTGTCCGTCAGATAAAAGCTCGATAGCGCCTTAACGAAAAGGGCTACAGTAACGAAATTTTACAAAAGGAAGTCTTATATGAATGCCAGCCAGTGTTACAATCGGCTACTATTTGACCATAGCTCCCATGTAAAAAACTTACAGAAACACAAAAATACAATAAGAAAACACGGTCTATGTCCGTCTTTCCGTCAGATAAAAGCGCGATAGCTCCTTAACTGCAAGAGCTAGAGAGACAAACTTTTACAATAATATTTTCGATATATTATAGAAATTGTGTGCTAAAAATGGGTAAAATCGGTTCACATTTAGTTGGAGCTCCCATATAACCCTGCCCCGGGAATTACATTTATGCTAACAAATTGAATAAAATTCTAAAATCTATGACTACTACATTTAGAGCACAGAAGTTTTATGCAACTTTCGGTCAGTATGTCAAATTTTATAGGAATCGGTCCAATTTTGACCATAGCTTTCATATAAAAACCGCTCCCGGTAACCACTAAAATGCCAAAAACGCCAGTTAAAAGCTATTAAATTATAAACTATGCCAGCTATGGCCACTAAATTTTGCACAAATAAACTTTATAGTACCTTGTTGACCGAGCCTTGCTCGGAGCTTTATGATAAGCATTTTGAGGCAAATTTAAAAGTTTTGATATATTTTATTTTATAAAGTGCTAAAATAAATTTAGAGGAAAGACATTGTACAAATATTCAGTTAATTTTGAATTATTTTATTTTGTCCGACCAAAACATAGTTTACAGTTTAACTCATTTAATTAATTTTGGAAATTGGTCATGCGCAACAACAGTGCTAAAGATTATAGTCTGATAAAGTGCACACTTAACGATTTAATTCACTTTGAGTAATTTTCTGTGGCGCCACCTGTCGGACTTAGCTCATTCCAATTCATAAACCTTCTTCGGCTTGCTGAAGATTATAGCATGATTAAATGTGCAGCTTACGATTAAATTGACTTTGAGTAAATTTCAGTGGCGCCACCTGTCGAAATTTCTTCATACCAACTAAGAAACCTTCGTCGGCTCATGTGCAACAACTTTGCTAAAGATTGCAGCATGATTAAATGTACAGATTACGATTAAATTGACTTTGAGTAAGTTTCTGTAGCGCCACCTGTCGGAAATTATTCATACCAACTAAAAAGCCTTCGCCGGCTCATGCGCTACAACTTTACTAAAGATCATATCATGAGCAAATGTACAGTTTACGATTTAAATAATTTTTAGTATTTTTCAGTGGCGCCATCTGTTGGAAATTATCAACTTAAAACCCTTGGCAGGCATATCCGCATCATCTTCGCTAAAGAGCATAACATGATCAAATTCACAGTTTACTTTTCTATAAAGAACATACATACAGACAAACATTCATTTGTTTAAAAGGTATAACAATACTAATTTTTCCCCCTTTTTATCCCCTAACTTCAAAAAGTTCCATATGCATATTTGGTACTTTTTTCATTATATTTTATTAAAACGCAGTTAACATAATGTTCCTATTCATATTACTTTTTGAGATGTTAAGTTATCATTTTATCCCTTTTTATCAATTTTGGCTCCAAATCAAAAAAGTACCAAATACGTGTTTAATGTTTCTTTCACATCTATTGATTGCAGTACAAAATTTTTTTCTATATTCTTTAGTTTAAAATATAAGAGTGGGTTAAAAAGGTACCAAAAAAACTATTTTCACCCTTTTTTTACCTCCTATCGGACATAGTTTCAAAAAAGTACCAAACACCTGTCCGCTTATTTTCATAGCTGTTTAAAACGTAATTTTAATTTTGTTTCTATACTTATTACTTTAGGAGATATAGCGTTTTCGATTTTTCCCCCTTTTTCCCCGCTTTTACGCTCTTAGAGGCAAAGGTTCCAAAAGTCTCTTCTTCGACCTATATATCGTCTACGAAATTAGATAGCTATCAATCAATGTTAGGTCCAGACTTTATACACGGTAGATGCATTAGGAACTCCTTACAAAATATATGAACCTGCCGCGTTGCTATCAACGTTTTTGGCCTAACTATTAAGCACAACGAAAAGTATTTAACAGGTTATTAATGTAAAACTATAACCGGTTATGAGACTAAATTTTGTGCCAAGTAAATACTAGGGCAATCACTTAGATACTTTTAAATGTTGAACTGTAAAGCTACTGCAACCGACTTAAGTCCAAATATTTTACAAACGATACCAACTAGCGTAACAATTTTTTTTCGAATTTAGTCCATATTTTGAATCAGCTGCAACCTCGTAGATATGTGAGATATGTTTCTAAATTTAACATAATTTGATGGTGAGTATAAAAGGTTCTCTACAGCCAAATATAACACTTTTACTTGTTTTAATTGCTTCTGATAGATACCTGGGGAAAAATTACCGCATTAGATATCGATCGAAAACTCAGACTTTTAAGCGAATATTGTGAAGTATACTTTAGGGATGTTCAAAGTTATTTCGATGCAAAAAGTTTATTGAAATTTGGTATCCATTTTGATTCGTTTTTAAAAATATATATTGCTCAATTAAAACCCTTTTACTATTGTTCATCTTTTGCCAAATAACTTAAAAAAATATAGTAAACTATGCATCTTTTAAATAATTTTTATTATCCTTAAAGTATGCTATACAAATGTTTTAAAAAAAATATCTAAGATTTCGATCGAGATCGAATGCCGTAATTTGGCCCCTGATAATGAGCGTCCAGAACGTTCGGCGCGTTCGGTACTTGTATTGCCTGGATAACACAGAATCTTCACAATATTTTTAAACGCTACCTAAACGGTGTTAAGAATCATTTATAGTATGTTCGTATTTTCTAGAATGTTGTTGATTTTCTTTTGTGTATAGTTTAATGGTTTGCCACCTATTGACCTGAACAAGGGAAAAAAGTTAAAAATTTTTTTTTGCGGTTTTAATCTTCAATATGAAGTTTTTTTTTTAATTTCTGTTCTCTATGACAAGAGCTAAAACATTGTCTCAAAGAGTGTTTTAAAATTTCGGAAAGTTTGCAAAACATGAGCCTGAGAAAATGATCATCGAGGTACAAAACCTTTGGTCACAAATCAGGGGCCAAATTACCGCATTCGATATCGATCGAAAACTCAGACTTTTAAGCGAATATTGTGAAGTATACCTTAGGGATGTTCAAAGTTATTTACTTCGATGCAAAAAGTTTATTGAAATTTGGTATCCATTTTGATTCGTTTTTAAAAATATATATTGCTCAATTAAAACCCTTTTACTATTGTTCATCTTTAGGCAAATAATAAAAATAATAAAAAATATAGTAAACTATGCATCTTTTAAATAATTTTGATTATCCTTAAAGTATGCTATACAAATGTTTTGAAAATATCTAAGATTTCGATCGATATCGAATGCCGTAATTCGGCACCAGTTTTTGTCTATAAAAAGACAAATATTTACTAAATTTTGTCATCATACAAATATTTATGTTTTTTTTTTTTCACTGCGACTTACATGAGAGCTACGGTTAAATGTGAACCGATTATCTTGAAATTTAGCATATTAATTACAGTTCTTACAAAAATTATGTATGCAAAAAATTAACTTGTCATTATCTTTAGATTTACGATCGTTTTAGTGAGTTTTGTCTCATTTAGTGCGTTTTCATAGAAGAGTTTGTATGGGAGCCATGGTCAAATGTGGACCGAAATTTGGTACAATGGTTTTGGATAATATAAGAAGTATTTGTTTTAAATTTCGTGACAAAATATTGATATTTGTGGCCAAAATATTAATTCCGGGAAGTCGGACCTATTGGAGGTACCATAAATAATGAACCGAATTTGTCGAATTTCAATAGCCATGGTCCGTTCTTATTCTTTTGTTATCCTTACCTCCCAGTGGAGCCATGGTCCTACTATCAAAAAACTTATCTGTGAAAAATTTTATTAAATTATCTTTAGAATTGCGACCTGTACCTTGATTACAAGGTTTACATGGGGGTCTAGACGGACTGACATCGTTAAATCGAATTAGGAAGTGATTCCAAGTCTATTGGTATACTTAAAGGTGGGCTTAAGACCAATATTTCTATGCGTTACATATAGCAGCACAAACTTATAATACCCTTTCCAACTATGGTGGTGAAGGGTATAATAAAATAACAAGTAAGAATGTTATATTCGGATGCGCTGAATCTTATATACCCACCATCAGTTGTATTAAATTTAAAAGTTTATCTCATATTTCTACTAGGGTGCAGCTAATTCAAAATGTGGACCGAATTCGAAAAATCTTGTTATGCTTGTTGGTGTTGTTAGTAAAATATTTGGACTTCAAATTCAATTGCAGTAGCTTTATAGTTCAACATTTTAAAGTGTCTTAGTGGTTTTGTTGGTATTTTCTTTGCACATAATTTCGTCTCATAACCGGATATAGTCACATTACATTAATAAGCTGCTAAATACTTTTCGTTGAGCTTAATAGTTAGGCCAAACACGTCGATAGTAATACGACAGTTGCATATATTTTGTTAGGAATTCCAAATGGTTTTTATATGAAAGCTATATTCAAATATGGACCGATTCCTATAAAATTTGATACTAACCAATAGTTGCATAATATGTTTTTAAAAACGAATCAAAATGGATACCAAATTTTAATAAACTTTTTGCATCGAAGTACCTTTGAACATCCCCAAAGTATACTTCACAATATTTGCTTAAAAGTCTGAGTTTTCGATCGATATCGAATGCGGTAATTTGACGCCTGATCAAGTAAACTTAATGTGTGTGAAACAGCATTATAAAACCATCTGCTTAATTTCAAGACCTTCGTTCCACATTGGTCCCATATAACACCCAATGCCGAAAATTGTCTTGAAATTGAAAAATCATTTATTTGAAGCAACTGAAATAAACATTTTTTAAAACGAAATAAGAATTTTTTTCCCAGGGGCCAAATTGCCGCATTCGATATCGATCGAAAACTCAGACTTTTAAGCGAATATTGTGAAGTATACCTTAGGGATGTTCAAAGTTACTTCGATGCAAAAAGTTTATTGAAATTTGGTATCCATTTTGATTCGCTTTTAAAAATATATATTGCTCAATTAAAACCATTTTACTATTGTTCATCTTTTGCCAAATAACTTAAAAAAATATAGTAAACTATGCATCTTTTAAATAATTTTGATTATCCTTAAAGTATGCTATACAAATGTTTTTAAAAAAATATTTAAGATTTCGATCGATATCGAATGCCGTAATTTGGCCCCTGATAATGAGCGTCCAGAACGTTCGGCGCGTTCGGTACTTGTACTGTCTGGATAACACAGAATCTTCATAATATTTCTAAATGCTACCTAAACGGTGTTAAGAATCATTTATAGTATGTTCGTATTTTCTAGAATGTTGTTGATTTTCTTTTGTGTATAGTTTAATGGTTTGCCACCTATTGACCTGAACAAGGGAAGAAAGTTAAATTTTTTTTTTTGCGATTTTAATCTTCAATATGAAGTTTTTTTTTAATTTTTGTTCTCTATGACAAGAGCTAAAACATTGTCTCAAAGAGTGTTTTAAAATTTCGGAAAGTTTGCAAAACATTAGCCTGAGAAAATGATCATCGAGGTACAAAACCTTTGGTCACAAATCAGGGGCCAAATTACCGCATTCGATATCGATCGAAAACTCAGACTTTTAAGCGAATATTGTGAAGTATACCTTAGGGATGTTCAAAGTTACTTCGATGCAAAAACTTTATTGAAATTTGGTATCCATTTTGATTCATTTTTAAAAATATTTATTGTTCAATTAAAACTCTTTTATTATTGTTCATCTTTTGACAAATAACTTCAAAAAAATATAGTAAACTGTGCATCTTTTAAATAATTTTGATTATCCCTAAAGTATGCTATACAAATGTTTTGAAAATTTCTAAAATTTCGATCGATATCGAATGCCGTAATTTGGGCCCTGGGGCCCAGATCAAAAACTCAGACTTTTAGGCAAATATTGTGAAGCATACTTTAGGGATGCTCAAAGTTACTCCAATGCAAAAAGTTTATTGAAATTTGGTATCCATTTTGATTCGTTTTTAAAAACATATAGTTCAATTAAAACTCTTCTACTATTGGTCATCCTTTGGCAAATAACTACAAAAAAAAAAATAAAGTAAACTGAGCATCTTTTAAATAATATTGATTATCCTTAAAGTATGCTATACAAATGTTTTGAAAATATCTAAGATTTCGATAGATATCGAATGCGGTAATTTGGCCCCTGGTCTTAGGAATTTTCTTAAAAATTAATTTTGAAATTAAACCTTTTAAATTTCAGCGATTAACCTGAAATGATCTTTAACGATTTAGTGAGAAGTAGTATCAAACATTTCGAACTTTTTTAAAATAAGGGTTACCCTTATAATTAATGAACTGAATCTGCAAAATTTAATCGTGTATAACAAATGTTGAATATAATTTAATATAAAAGAATGAAGATTTTTTGCATAAATACACATTTATATTTATTTAAACCAATTTTCATACATTCATACAATGAATGTATGTATCAATATACAGAGTATATAAAAATGTATATACTCGTATATACATACTTACATTTTTATTTATGTATGTATATAGTAAATATAATAAAGTAAATGCTCAAAAGAAAAAGTCAGCTAATCAATGATGTCAGTAACCGAAAGAGTTTTTGAGTGAAAATTAGAAATCAATAGTTTTTATTTGTTGGAAATACATGATAAAATTTTAAATTAGATTTTAGCATTAAGTCAAAAGAAATTTGTATGCGAAAATTATAGAATGGATAAAAAAATTTTTAAATTTATTTTTTGTAATACGTTTAAGCTAATTTTCATTAGGAACTTTATTTATTTAAGTTTTAAAAAATGTAAATTTAATTTAGAACTTAAAGCTAAATTTTAACTAGTTGATTTTTAAAATATGCTTAAATAAAAATTTTATTTCATATAAAAACTTTGGGTTATATGTAGCTATAAAGAGTTGACCAAGAAACAGAATTTGTCAAGTTCTGAAAATATAACTTTGAAGGATTATATAGCTTTGAAAAGGTTCACCAATTTCAGTCCCTAGACTATTTGTAGATAAGCCTCTTCTTAACAGTTGTTTTGCGCCAGCAAATTCCGAATAACGTTTATTGAGACGTATCTTGTCATTTTTATACCCACCAACAAAAAGAATGAGATTGTCATTCCTTTTGTAATTTCCTTAATATTGGCTCAAAAAACAAAATGGATATATATTTTAAATCCTTATGAAATTCCAAGATTGAGCGATTGAAGCTTGGCAAAGATATTCTTCATTTCTGGGAAAATTTTGGTATTGAAAACGGATAAAATCGGTTTACATTTGACCATAGCTCCCGTATAACCTCGTCTTGGCTAATCAATAGTATAAAGAAGTTTTACATAAGCATACAAAATTTCAACGAAATGGGTTCACATTTACCCATAGTTCCCATACAAAACACTTACGGAAATAGCCTCAATTCCACCTAAAATACACTTAAATGCGAGTAAACGATAAACTATATTAGCCATGACCACTAAATTTAGAACAAGGAAGTCTTATGTTAAAATTTTGTCACAATCGGTCACCATTTGACAATAACTAACACATAAGAACTAACGGAAAGACAAAAATACCAAAAGGATAGAGGCTGCTGTCCCTTAAATGAAAGAACGATAGCGCCCTAACGAAAAGAGCTAGAGGTGTATTGAAAATGGGCGAAATCGGTTCACAGTTAGCAAGAGCTCCCATATAATCCCGCCCCAGGAATCACAATTATAATTGCTATGACGACTAAATTTATAACAGTGAAGTTTTATGCAACTACTGGTCAGTATATCAAATTTTATATTAATCGGTCTATATTTGACCATAGCTTTCATATAAAAAGCAATCCCAGAAGCCACTTCAATGCAACAAACGCCAGTATATAAAACATTCTCTTTTTATACCCACCATCAAAAAGGATGGGGGGTATATTGAGATTGTCATTCCGTTTGTAATTTCCTTAATATTGGCTCAAAAACGATATATATTCTGAATCCTTATGAAATTCTAAGACGATTGAGCTATGTCCGTCTGTCTGTCCGTCTATCTGTCTGTCTGTCTGTTGAAATCGCAATAACGTCTAAACGAAAAAACATTCTTCATCTATGAGAAAATTTTGGTATTGAAATTGGGCAAAATCGGTTAGCATTTGACCATAGCTCCCGTATAACCACGTCTAGGCTAATCGCTTATTTGCTAATAAATGACAAATTATAACAGTTATGATGACAAAATTTGGTATCTAGAAGTTTTACATAAGCACTAGGCAGCGTATAAAATTTCATCGAAATCGGTTCACATTTAGCCATAGCTCCCATACAAAAAACTTACGAAAACAGCCTAAATTTCACCTAAAATTCACTTAAATGCCAATAAATCTAAAAGTATAACAGATGTAATCACAAACTTTGGTACAAGAAAGTCTTATATCAACGCCAGCCAGTGTGCAAAATTTTATTGCAATCGGTTACCATTTGACCTAGCTCCCATATAAAAAACTTACGAAAACACAAAAATTCATAAAGAAAAGGGGATTTATGTCCGTCTGTCCGTCAGATAAAAGCACGATAGCGCCTTAACGAAAAGAGCTAGAGAGACAAAATTTTACAAAAGTATTTTGGATATCTTGAAAAAGGTGTGTGTTGAAAATGGACAAAATCGGTTCAAATTTAGTTAGAGCTCCCATATAACCCCGCCCCGGTATATACATTAATGCTGATAAATTGAATACAATTGTAATAGCTATGACGATTAAATTTAAAATAGGGAAGTTTTATGCAATTTTTGATCAGTTTATCTAATTTTATAGGAATCAGTCCATATTTGACTTTAGCTTTCATATGAAAAACACCCACGGAAACCAAAAATTTTAGCAAAGGTCAGTTAAAAGCTATTAAATTAGAAACTATGATAGCTATAGCCACTAAATTTTGCAAGAATGAGCTCTATATATATTTCAGCCAGTATGTAAAATGTTGTTACAATCGGTCAACATTTGGCTATAATTTTTATATATATAACATGGCCTTTTTATATCTACAATCAAAAAGATTTAGAGGTACATTCTTTATAATAAGATTGCACCTATGAAATTATATAGGCGTCAATCAATGTTCAGCCCAGACTTTATATATGATGAATGCATTAGGAACTCATAACGAAATATATGGACCTGCCGTATTACTATTAACGTGTTTAGCCTAATTACATATTAATCACAACGAAAAGTATTTAACAACTTATTAATGTAAAACTTTACCCGGTTATGAGACCGAATTTTGATCAAAGTAAATACTGGGGAAACCACTAAAATATTTTTAAATGTTGAACTATAAAGCTACGGCAACCCAATTTAGTCCAAAGGTTTTACCAACAATACCAATTAGCTTAGCGATTTTTTCAGTTTTTTGAATTAGCTGCATCCTTGTAGATATATGAGATATGTTTCTAAATTTAACATAACTTGACGGTGGGTATATAAGATTCGGCACAGCCGAATAGAACACTCTTACTTGTTATACCTACCATCAGAAAGAATGGGGGGTATATTGTAATTGTCATTCCATTTGTAATTTCCTTAATATTAACTCAAAAACCGAAATTGTATATTCTGAATCCTTAAGAAATTCTAAGACGATTGAGCGATGTCTGTCTGTCTCTCCGTCTGTCTGACTGTTGAAATAACGATAACGCCTAAACGAAACTTAGTAAAAACATTCTTTATTTATGAGAAAATTTTGGTATTGAAATTGGGCAAAATCGGTTAACATTTGACCATAGCTCTCGTATAACCACGCCTAGGCTAGTCGCTTATTTGCTAATAAATAACAAACTATGATAGGTATAATGATAATTTTGGTATAGAGAAGTTTTACATAAGCCCTAGGTAGCATACGAAATTTCATCAAAATCGGTTCACATTTAACCATAGCTTCCATACAAAAAACTTACGGAAACCCAAAAATACAAAAATTAAAGGGCGTTTATGTCCGTCTGTCCGTCAGATAAAAGCGCAATAGCGCTTGACGAAAAGAGCTAGAGGGACAAAATTTTACAAAATAATTTTCGATATCATCAAGGTTGTGTATTGAAATCGGTTCACATTTAGTTAGAGCTCCCATATAATTACACCCCGTGAATCACATTAATGCTGATAAATTGAATACAATTTTAATAGCTACCCAGCAAATCTTTGGTAATGGCAAGTACTCTGGTAACTGGTTATCTTATAATGACTACAACATACCCTCCGAATAACTAATAAGTTATTACAGAAGTATTTATTTGTAATTAAGATGACTGGCGCCGGTTTAAATCCCACCAAGACCAACAATTTATTTAATTTTTTTTATTAAAAGAGTATTTTTAAATGATTTTTGAATTTAAGAACTTAAATATTACCTTCTATAAACAAAATTTTGGAAAACTAACTCACGATAATGAAAAAATACCACCATGAGTCAATTTTGATTATGTAGGGGATGTTGGTCTTAACTTGGTAAGCCCAACTTATCTGGGTCATCCTTCATTTCAACTGTGGACAGTGACCTCCTCGTGGTATGACGCGGGGAACGAGGTTAACACCCCTTAATGTAGTGAGCTAACATATACCGAGAGTTATCCCATAAGATCGGTAAAAATTTGTTACGACGACGGGCAAGTAACCCTCTCTTGGAAAAAACCATTACTATGAAGAGGATAAAATTAGAATAAAAATGTCCCAGTTTCGATGAAAAGACAAAGTAGAGGAAAATTTCTCAAAGCTTGTCCTATGAAATTGGGAAATATTCGCACAAGATCGAAGTCCATGGAATTCTTAAATATGATCGGACTTTGACCTTAACAGGTTGTAACTATAGGCCATTTAAGTAAGTAAGAGTCAATGTTATATAAAAACTTATACAAAAAAGAAAATTTAAATTGTTTAAATTTATTAAATGCATTAAACATTTAAAAAAAAATCGTATAGAAATATTTTTCCAAATCTTATATATTCTTAAACGAGCAATAATTGTATATATATATATATATATATATATATATATATATATATATATATATATATATAGAATGGCTATCTCGAAAACGGCTCTAACGATTTTGATAAAATTTGGACAGTGGGTATCTTTTTTGATGTATAGGTCGAAGAAGAAGGGTTTTTTGGAACTTTTACCTCTAAGAGGGTAAAAACGGGTAAAAATGGTAAAAAATCCAAAACGCTATATCTCCTAAAGTAATAGGTATACAAACAAAATTTAAATTACGTTTTCAACAGCTATAGAAATAAGCGGACAGGTGTTTGGTACTTTTTTGAAACTATGTCCGATAGGGGGTAAAAAAGGGTGAAAATTGTTTTTTTGGTACCTTTTTAACCCACTCTTACATTTTAAACTAAAGAATATAGAAACTAACTTTGAACTGATATGAAAGAAACATCAAACACGTATTTGGTACTTTTTTGATTCTGGGGCCAAATGGGTAAAAAAGGGATAAAATGATAACTTAACATCTCAAAAAGTAATATGAATAAGAATTATGTTAAATGCGTTTTAATAAAATGTATCGAACTCAACTGGTACCAAAGAAGTACCAAATATGCATATGGAACTTTTTGAAAGTAGGGGATAAAAAGGGGAAAAAATGAGTAATGTTATAACTTTTAAACAAATGAATGTTTGTATGTATGTTCTTTATAGAATAGTAAACTGTGAATTTGATTCTCTTTAGCGAAGATATTGAGGATAAGCCGGCGAATGTTTTTAAATTAGTAGGACTAATTTTCGCTAGGTGGCGCCACTGAAAATTACTAAAAATTAATTAAATCGTAAACTGTACATTTGATCATGCTATGATCTTTAGCAAAGTTGTTGCACATCAGTCGACGAAGATTTCTTAGTTGGTATGAAGAAATTTCGACAGGTGGGGCCACTGAAATTTACTCAAAATTAATTAAATCGTAAACTGTGCATTTGATCATGTTATAATCATAAGCAAAGTTGTTACGAATAAGCAGACGAAGGTTTCTTCGTTGGTATGAACAACTTCAGGTGGCTCCACTGAAAACTACTCAAAATGAATTAAATCGTAAACTGTGCATTTGATCAGGCTATAATCTTTTGCAAAGTTGTTGCGCATGAGTCAACGGAGGTTTCTCTTGGTATGAACAATTTCCAAAATTTTTCAAAATGAGTTAAATTGTAAACTATGCGTTGATCGGACAAATAAATAAAATAATTTAAAATTAACTGAATATTTGTACAATGTATTTCCTCTAAATTTATTTTACTATGTTATAAAATAAAATATATAAAAAATTTTAAATTTTCCTCAAAATGAGCTCCGAGCAAGGCTCGGTCAACCAGGTACTATTACAATAAAGGGCATAACAAAGTTATTGTCACATGATTTTGGATCTAAAAATAAAAATTGTATATATTAATTATAAGCTGCTAAGTTTTTAACATAGTAGCTCAGTGGAAGAGTTTCCGCTTAGCAGTCTTAGGGGTCTGGATTCAAGCCCAAATGGGGTTATAAAAAAATTTTATTTCGTTTAAAAATATAGTTTTTTTTTTTTTAATAAAACAACAACAAAGAAAGGTTTTGTTGTTGTTTTCTAAGTCATTACTTTTTTGCAATTGGTAAGTACTTGCCTCCAATGACATTAGCTGTTTAACTCATTGTTTGGTAATGCAAAGTTTTGCTGGGATATGAAGACTAAATTTAATAGAGAAGTTTTATGCAACTATTTGTCAGTATATCAAATTTTGTAGGAATCGGTCCATATTTGGCCAGTTAAAAGCTATTAAATTACAAATTATGACAGCTATGACCACTTTTTTTACAGGAATAAGCTTTATATAAATACCAGTCAGTGTGTAAAATCTTGTGACAATCGGTCAACATTTGCTTCTTATATATACATATAACATTCCCTTTTTATAACTATTTACAATCAAACAGACTTAGATCATATAATCTTAATATACAGAATGTACCTCTACATTCTGTATATTAAGATTATATGATCTTTCTTTTTGACAGCTCAGCTGTTTTCATGTAACCATGCTACTGTTAAACATGCTACTGTTAAACCATGCTACTGTTAAAATGAATCGACCTACAAACGAACAAGGCTAGAAGATTTGTTTATTATCCAAACTCAATGGAAATTGATATGTTGGAACACACCTCAGCCAATTTGCAGATTAGACAAGGTAATGTAATATCTTGTAATAAATAGTGACAAGTGTTAAAATAAATTTGTCAAAACAAGTTAAAGTATATGTATTTACAGGTAACTTAACCAAATACTCTTATTGTCAGCCTAATTATAATATTTTTATATTTATAAAACCATGACAATTTTAAAAGTAAACTAATTAACGCCACTTTCCTTAAAAGTAAAAACAAAAAACTTAAAACTAACAAAACTCTACAAACATAATAAGAAAAGATGTGAAATGTCTAAGTAATAATACATTCCACTAATTAGCCCGAATTTAGTGAATATTACCCAGCAAAACTTTGGTAATGGCAAGTACTCTGATAACTGGTTACCTTGTAACGACTACAACATACCATCCGAATAAATAATAAGTTATTACAGAAGTACTTATTTGTAATTAAGATGGTAATTTAAACTGAATGGCCTCGGTTCAAATCCCACCAAGGGCAACAATTTTTTTTAGTTTTTTTTTTATTAAAAGAGTCTTTTTAAATGATTTTTGAGTTTTAAGAACTTAAATATTATCTTCTGTAAAAAAAATTTGTAAAACTAACTCACGTTAATGAAAAAATACCATCATGAGTCAATTTTGATTATGTAGGGGATGTTGAATACCAAACACGATTCTAATTGGTATTAACTTGGTAAGCCCAACTTATCTGGGTCATCCTTCATCTCAACTGTGGACACACACCTCCTCATGGTATCACCCGGGGAGATAGTTTAACACCCATTAATATTGTGAGTTAACATGTTCCGAGAGTTGTCCCATAAGATCGAAAAAAATGGGTTAGGATTACGGGCTAGTAACCCTCTCTTGAAAAAAAAATACAATGAAGAGGATAAAATTAGAATTGAAATGTCCCACTACCTAATGTTAGAGGAGGATGTCCGAAACTTCGATAGAAAGACCAAGTAGAGGAACATTTTTCAAAGCTTGGCCTATAAAATTGGAGAATATTCGCACAAGATCGAAATCCATGGAATTCTAAAATATGCTCGGACTTAGACCTTAACAGGTTGTAACATTTAAGTAAGTAAGAGTCAATCTTATGTAAAAACTTATACAAAAAAGAAGATTTAAATTGTTTAAGTTTTAAAATAATTTTAAAAAAGTTTTAAAATAATTACAAAAACTCGTATAAAAATATTTTTCCAAAAATTACAACAAAGCAAAAAAAAGTAGTTAAAAACAAAGTTATTTTCACATGATTTTGGATCTAAAAAGAAAAATTGTTTATATTAATTATAAGCTGCTAAGTTTTCAACATATGAAGTAGCTCAGTGGAAGAGTCTCTGCCTAGCAGTCGGAGGGTCTGGGTTCGAGCCCCCATAGGATCATAAAAAAAATTTTGTATTTCGTTTAAAAATATATGTTTTTAATAAAAAAAAACAACAAAAAAGTTGTTGCTGTTGTTGTTGTTGCTTTCAAATTGCTTACCCAAGTCATTACTTTTCTGCAATTGGTAAGTACTTCAATAGTTTAACTGTTCAATAGTTTAACTGTTTAACTCATTATTTGGTAATGAAAAGTTTTACTGGGTTATGTTTCCTTTCCTTCTTAATATCTGTTATATGTCAGAAAGATAAATAAATGAACATTTCATACCCAAATTATTAATAAGAAATTCGTTTTGAAAGGAAACTACTTATGTACATATTTTTTCATTACCTTAAAGGTACGATATCTTCTTTATATACTTTGTTAATTTTGATGTCTTGTGTTCGCCGTTGGGTAAATTAAACAATAATATAAAACATATAAATAAGATAAACTAATATAGATACATAACTGTCTTCTGTTAGATGATTACACGCACATTCTAGATATTAAACCCCAAAATTCACTTACTGTCAAGAACAGCTGTGACAAGAAACACGAAAAGATTGCTAAATATCCTACTCAACATTTTGTTTTTAATGGTCTGGGCTGGTCCTTAACAGAATTACTTGAATATTAAATATATTCTTATTTTCAATTCATTTTAAAGAGTCATATTTATTTACTCTTTGTAATGCATAAGGTAGACACTCTCTACTATATCTACAAATCTATAATCTTCAAAATACGAACACATACGAATTCTTATTGTCATATCTTTATTTAAAAGCAGTAGAGCTACCAAACAATCGATAGTATCAATAGTTTTATTTTTAATAAAATATCGACAATTTTGTTCACAATCGAAAAATCGGAAAATTTTTATATTAAATACGAAGTCGAAGCAACCGCCATATTTTTTTTAAGTTATTTACAAAGTTTTTTAGTCGCCGTCAAAATGTTATTAATAATTGTATACATGTATATATATATATGTATATATATATATGTATATATATATATATATACATATATATCTATATATATATATATATATATATATATATATATATATATAGAATGGCTATCTCGAAAATGGCTCTAATGATTTTGATAAAATTTTGACAGTGGGTATTTGGAACCTTTGCCTCTAAGAGGGTAAAAAAACGAAAATGCTATATATTTATATAATAGGTTTTAAATAGCTATAAAAATAAGAGGACAGGTGTTTGGCACTTTTTTGAAACTATGTCCGATAGGGGGTAAAAAAGGGTCAAAATAGCTTTTTTGGTACTTTTTTAACCCACTCTTATATTTAAAACTAAATAATATTGAAGGAAACTATGTATTGCAATCAATAGATGTGAAAGAAACATTTAACACGTATTTGGTACTTTTTTGATTTTGATGCCAAAATGGGTAAAAAAGGGATAACATGATAACTAAACATCTCAAAAAGTAATACGAATACGAACATTATGTTAACTGCTTTTTAATTAAATGTACCGAATTCAATTGTTACTAAAGAAGTACCAAATATACATATGGAACTTTTTGAAATTCGGGGATAAAAAGGGTAAACAATTAGTAATGTTATGCCTTTTGAACAAATGAATGATTGTCTATATGTATGTTCTTTATAGAATAGTAAACTGTGAATTTGATCATGTTATGCTCTTTAGTGAAGATGTTGCGGATAAGCCGGCGAAGGTTTTTAAGTTGATAAGACTAATTTCCGACAGATGGCGCTACTTACTACTAAAAATTAATTTAATCGTAAACTATACATTTGATCATGCTATAATCTTTAGCAAAGTTGTAGCGCATGAGCCGGCCGAGATTTTTGTTGGTATGACCAATTTCCAAAATTATTTAAATGAGTTAAACTAAAAACTATGCAAACTGTCGGACAAAATAAATAAAACAATTCAAAAATAACTGAATATTTGTACAATGTCTTTCCTCTAAATTTATTTTAGTACTTTATAAAATAATATTTATAAAAACTTTAAAATTTGCCTCAAAATGCTTATCAGAAAGCTCCGAGCAAGGCTCGGTCAACCAGGTACTGGTAATATTATGAAATTATAAATAAAATTAGATTACACAGGTCAACAACAAAAATGTGCTCGAGTAACCACTATATACATTTGATGTATCATGGCTACCTTAGTACAAAAATGGTAAAATTTTTAAATTCTATGGCAAGATTTAAAAAAAAATTTTTTTTTTTAATTTTTTTTTAAAATTGCAATTTTTTTTAGACGTTTCTTCAAATAATTAATGATAACTCAAAAACTACTAGTCCGATTTTATTAAAATAAAATCAGCAAAATTAAGATTTACATAGCCTTTAATTCGTCTATACATTGCGTTTCAATCGGATCAATAGTATCGGAGTTATAATAAAAAACTTAAGCAAAAATTTTCGTTTTAAAAAAATGATGAAAAATCGAAAACGGCAAAAAACTTCAAGATTTATTATTTTATCGCAAACTAAAATTTTGCGAAAATGAGCGAATTCACTAAATAGTGAATAAATTCGAAAAAAATCAATCGATTTTTATGGTCGATATCTCATTTTGTTGCTATTACATGTCGCTATGCGATAAAATAATAAATCTGGAAGTCTTTTGCCGTTTTCGATTTTTCATGATTTTTTTAAAACGAAAATTTTTGCCATTTTTAAGAAAAAAATATATTTTTTTCTTAAGTTTTTTATTATAACTCCGATACTATTGATCCGATTGAAACGCGATATATAGACGAATTAAAGGCTATGTAAATTTCAATTTTTTCGATTTTATTTTAATAATATCTGACTAGTAGTTTTTGAGTTATCATTAATTGTTTGAAGAAACGTCTAAAAAAAATTGCAATTAAAAAAAAAAAAATTAAAAAAATCTTGCCATAGAATTTAAAAATTTTACCATTTTTGTACAAAGGTAGTCATGATACATCAAAATTGTATAGTGCTTTTAACCCCTTGACGTATTTCCACGAGTCTGACTCGTGGTATAATTTCTGTGCCTAACATGATTATCACGAGTCTTACTCGTGGTACAATTTCTGTGCCTAACATGATTATCACGAGTCTTACTCGTGGTACAATTTCTGTGCCTAACATGATTATCACGAGTCTTACTCGTGGTACAATTTCTGTGCCTAACATGATTATGACGAGTCTGACTCGTGGTACAATTCCTGTGCCTAACATGATTATCACGAGTCTAACTCGTGGTACAATTTCTGTGCCTAACATGATTATCACGAGTCTTACTCGTGGTACAATTTCTGTGCCTAACATGATTATCACGAGTCTTACTCGTGGTACAATTTCTGTGCCTAACATGATTATCACGAGTCTTACTCGTGGTACAATTTCTGTGCCTAACATGATTATCACGAGTCTTACTCGTGGTACAATTTCTGTGCCTAACATGATTATCACGAGTCTTACTCGTGGTACAATTTCTGTGCCTAACATGATTATCTCGAGTCTGACTCGTTTTGCGACTGTTCTTAAGCATCAAAACTGTTTTTTTTAGTCCAAGTTGTGTGCGAACAGTTTGAAGCGAACTTCGTTGCGCTAATTGATACGTCAAGGGGTTAAGAGCACATGAAATTTTTTTTATTTTTTTGTGCTGTGTTATTCTCAGATTTATCCAATGTAAAATATAATTATAGAATAATAATAGAATTAATGAAAAAAAATTTTGGTATTGTTTGTGAAATATTTGGAAAAAATTCGGTAAACCGTCGTGGTAGCAGGTAGCAGGTAAGTCATCCGCCTAGCACACCTGAGGTCCCAAGACCCACTTGAAACTATAAATTACAAAAAAAAAAAAAGCGGCGACTCACCTCATAACTTAGGCGGCCACTGGTTATTGTGTATTAGGCTATGTAAAACTTGTCTTACTAAGGCATTTGCCGTTCGGAGCCGGAGTTAATGAGTCTAAAAATAGAATCGGATGCATCCTATTGTCTAAGAAAAGTACCCCCTGTTCAAATTGGAATATGTCCTAATAGATCTACCGTATATAAAGTCTGGACATTGATTGATTGCTATCTTATTTCCTTGGTGCAATCTTAATTTGCTGAATGTACCTCCGAATCTTTTTGATTGTAAATATAAAAGGGGATGTTATATATATAAGAACTTTAGCCAAACGTTGACCGATTGTAACAAAATTACACACTGGCTGGTATTTATTTAAAGCTCATTCTTGCAAAATTTAGTGTCAATAGCTGTCATATTTTCTAATTTATTTGCTTTTAACTGGGGTTTGTTACATTTTTTTCCGGTTTCAGAAGTGGTTTTTATATAAAAGCTAAAGTCAAATATTAACCGACTCCTATGAAATTTGATATACTGACCAATAGTTGCATAAAACTTCTGTATTATAAATTCAGTCGTCATAGCTATTACAATTGTATTCAATTTATCAGCATTAATGTGATTCCGTGGGCGGGGTTATATGGGATCTCTAAATAAATGTGAACCGATTTCGGCCATTTTCAATACACAACTTTTTCAAGATATCGAAAATACTTTTGTAAAATTTTGTCCCTCTAGCTCTTTTCATTAAGGCGCTATCGCTAACTTTTATCTGACGGACAGAAAGACATAAACCCAATTTTCTTTTTGTATTTTTGTGTTCCCGTAAGTTTTTTATATGGGAGCTGTGGTCAAATGCTGACCGATTTTAACAAAATGCGGCACACTATCTGGTATTCATATAAGACTTTCTTGTGCTAAATTTAGTGGCCATAGCTATTAAAGTTAATCATTTGTTAGCATTCAAGTTTATTTAGGTTGGAATTTTGGCAGTTTTCGTAAATATTTTGTATGGGAGCTATGGTTAAACGTTAACCGATTTCGATGAAATATTATATGTTGCCTAATGCTTATGAAAAACTTTTATATACCAAATTTTATCATCATAACTATTATAATTTGTCATTTATTAGCAAATAAGCAAATAAGCCTAGACGAGGTTATACGGGAGCTATGGTCAGATGTCAACCAATTTTGCCCAATTTCAATACCAAAATTTTCTTATAAATGAAGAATATCTTTGCCAAGTTTCAATGACCTAGCTGTTTTCGTGTAGCCGTTATCGTGATTTCAACAGACGGACATCTCTCAATCGTCTTAGAATTTCACTAGGAGCCAATATTAAGAAAAATACAAACGAAATGACAATCTCAATATACCCCCATTCTTTTTGATGGTGGGTGTAATGATAAATGACATGTCCGATATTTATAAAATCTAAAGTAATAAAATTTATATTATTTGTTGCTCCATAGATAAATTTTGCCTAAAATAGTTAGTGCCTATTTTATTCCAAAAACACTCTTTTTTATTCCCACCATCAAAAAGAATAGGGGGTATATTGAGATTGTCATTCCGTTTGTAATTTCCTTAATATTGGTTCAAAAATCAAAAACGATATATATTCTGAATCCTTATGAAATTCTAAGACGATTGAGCTATGTCCGTCTGTCTGTCTGTCTGTTGAAATCACGATAACGTCTAAACGAAAAAAGCTAGCTAACTGAAACTTAGCAAAAACATTCTTTATCTATGAGAAAATTTTGGTATTGAAATTGGGTAAAATCGGTTAGCATTTGGCCATAGCTCCCGTATAACCTCGTCTAGGCTACTCGCTCATTTGCTAATAAATGACAAATTATGACAGTTATGATGACAAAATTTGGTATCTAGATAAGCACTAGGCAGCATATAAAATTTCATCGAAATCGGTTCACATTTAGCCATAGCTCCCATACAAAAAACTTACGAAAACAGGCTAAATTTCACCCAAAATACACTTAAATGCCAATAAATCTAAAAGTATAACAGATATAACCACTAAATTTGACACAAGAAAGTCTTATATCAATGCCAGCCAGTGTGCAAAATTTTGTCACAATCGGTCACCATTTGACCATAGCTCCCATATAAAAAACTTATGGAAACACAAAAATACATAAAGAAAAGGTTGTTTATGTCCGTCTGTCCGTCAGATAAAAGCACGATAGCGCCTTAACGAAAAGAGCTAGAGGGACAAAATTTTACAAAAGTATTTTGGATATCTTGAAAAAGATGTGTGTTGAAAATGGACAAAATCGGTTCAAATTTAGTTAGAGCTCCCATATAACCCCGCCCCGGGAAACACATTAATGCTGATAAATTGAATACAATTGTAATAGCTATGACGATTAAATGTAAAATAGGGAAGTTTTATGCAATTTTTGATCAGTTTATCAAATTTTATAGGAATCAGTCCATATTTGACTTTAGCTTTCATGTGAAAAACACTCACGGAAACCAAAAATTTTAGCAAAGGCCAGTAAAAAGCTATTAAATTAGAAACTATGATAGCTATGGTCACTAAATTTTGCAAGAATAAGCTCTCTATATATACCAGCCAGTGTGTAAAATTTTGTTATAATCGGTCAACATTTGGCTATAATTCTTATATATATAACATCCCCTTTTTATATCTACAATCAAAAAGATTTGGAGGTACATTCATTATATTAAGATTGCACCTATGAAATTATATAGGCATCAATCAATGTTCAGCCTAGACTTTATATATGATGAATGCATTAGGAACTCATAACGAAATATATGGACCTGTCGTATTACTATTAACGTGTTTAGCCTAATTACATATTAATCACAACGAAAAGTATTTAACAACTTATTAATTTAAAACTATACCTGTTTATGAGACTGAATTTTGATCAAAGTAAATACTGGGGAAACCACTAAAATATTTTTGAATGTTGAACTATAAAGCTACGGAAACCTAATTTAGTCCAAAGGTTTTACCAACAATACCAAATAGCTTAGCGATTTTTCCAGTTTTGGTGCAGATTTTGAATTAGCTGCACCCTTGTAGATATATGAGATATGTTTCTAAATTTAACACAACTGATGGTGGGTATATAAGATTCGGCACAGCCGAATATAACACTCTTACTTGTTAATCAAATACACTTACACATTCAAAACACAAGTTTTATTATGTTGAATTTGAAAAAACTAACAAATGAAGGTAATCTAGTATTTTCCCCATGATTGACAGGCAATTTATTATTAAGTTTATAAATTTTCCATTTTATTAAACAAACACATTTATATTATTTATAAGATGCTTAAGGAGTTAAGTTTCCTAAAAGGATTAAAACACAAGCAATAAATTTTTGACAAAACATTTCATTTTGTCTCTTCTTCTTTTTTGGGGGGATAGGAATATAACTGACAGTTGCGTTTTCTTTAAATAAATGCTAGAATATGACATTTTATTATTATTTATTTATGGTAATAAATAAATACATACTTGTGTGTGTGTGTGTATGTAAATATGCAAATGAAAAGATTACATTGTATATTCAAGTGTTTTGGGATTACTTAGAGCTTATGAGTAAAATTTATTTTTAACTCTTAATTTTAACTCTTAATTTGAATTTTTGGGGAACTACATTTTTGAGGAAGTCTAAATATTTAGAAGTAATTAAAAAATTTCTAAGGATATTAAAAAATCGGTTCCCTATAAAAGCTCTTAGTAAGATGGTCTTAAGTGATTAGCTAATAAAAAAAATAAGAGGTTTTTTAAAAAGTTTTGTGGATATTCTTTTTGTATCGGGTGGTTAAATTTCAAGGGCCGATATTGATTTTGAATAAAACACAAACTATTTAGGAAATTATTGTAATTTTACTTTATTATGATATATTGGTATTACTCAATTATGTATGGAACAAAATATCGGCCAAACGGGCGCCGCGACCACGTCGGCACACCTCCATCTGGTGGTCCACTTTCGATGACCCTGAGGCATAATGGAGGTTCTATGCCGTTAATGTGCCGAATTATCTCATCCTTTAGCTCTTGAATTGTTGCTGGCTAAATGCTCTAAATAAAATTTGTAGTTGGATTTTTTTAAATAAAAATCAAACCTTTTAATATAAAAACTCTACAAAATGCGCAAATATAATGACATATTATACAAAATCATTTAGCATTAAAATGTTTACTTAGTACTCGGGTTTTGCAAAATTATCGACTTTTTTCGGAAACCCTCCCAGTAAAGATTTTACAGTTGCTTCTGATACCTTTTTGGAGCATGTGTTCCACCTGCGCTTAAAATCGGACATGTTCTTGGAAATCTTTCCTGTGTTCTTCAATTCCTTTTTTACCAGAGCCCAATACCTTTCCACAGGCCGAAGTTCTGGACAGTTAGGTGGATTTGCCTCTCGTGGTACAAAATGACATTATTCTTTGAGTACCACTCAAGTGCCTTTTTTCCATAATGGCATGATGCCAAATCGGGCCAAAAAAATGTAGTCACTCTGTGCTCTCTTAAAAAGGGTAACAACCGTTTTTGTTGGCACTCCTTTATATAAATTTATGTGTTTATTGTGCCAGATGCCACAAATACTTTACTTCTTTTGCCACAACTGCAAATAGCTTGCCACACGAGAAACTTCTTAGGGAATTTTGTTTGTTTTTTTGTGCGAAACTCTTGCCGAACATTGCCCCGTTTATCAGCAACATAAAAATCTTGACCAGGAAGTTGAGAGAAGTCTGCCAGTACGTATGTTTCATCATCCATCACACAACAGGTGTATTTTTTTATAAAATCAGACTTCAATTTTTTCGCTCGTTTTTTTGCTTCTAAGTTCTTTATAACATTGCGATCTGGAATCTTTTGGACTTTGTATGTGTTCAGTCCAGCATAAGCTTTGACTCTATGTGCAAAATTCGTAGAACATTTCACCGTACGAGCTGCTTTTCTTAAAGAAGTGTTAGGCGCTCTTCGAAAGAGTCGCTCGACTTCTTTTGCCTTACCAATATCTGTAGAACCTTTTTTCCTCCCTGATCCAGGTTTTCTTTCAATGCTCAGGTTTTCCTTATACCGTCTGGTGGCATTAGAAACCGTTCGAGGGTCAACTTTCAAATTTTTAGCGATTTTTTTAAAAGTCCATGACTGATTTTTTTCAAAAGATTTAATTATATTTTCACGAACGCAGTCCATTTTGATTGAAATTACTATTGAAAATTAATAATTTCTAAAATAATAGTATCTGACATATCTATAGAAACTAACTTGATCAAAAAATAAATTATTTCTTGCACTATGGATAAATTTTGTCTAAAATAGTAAATGCATATTTTTTTTAGAACACTCTTTAATCGTCGCAAACCTTTTCCTTCAAATAACCCCAAAGAAAAAAGTCCAACGGTGTCAAATCACATGATCTTGGCGGCCAATTGACATCACCATTACGTGAGATAACACGGCCATTGAATTTGTTGTGCAAAAGAGCCATTGTTTCGTTAGCTGTGTGGCAAGTGGCACCGTCCTGCTGAAACCTCATATCGTCCACATCCATATCTTCCAATTCGGGCCATAAAAAGTTCATTATCATCTCACGATAGCGAACACGATTCACAGTAACTGCCTGACCTGCCTCATTTTGGAAAAAATACGGCCCGATGATGCCGCCAGCCCACCAAACAGTCACACTTTGTGGTTGCATTGGTTTTTCGACAATCACTCTTGGATTCTCATTCGCCCAAATGCGGCAATTCTGTTTATTGACGAATCCACTGAGGTGAAAATGTGCCTCATCACTGAAGATGATTTTCTTCGAAAATTGATCATCCACTGTTGCCATTTCTTGCCACCATTCTGCCCATTCCCGACGTTTGGAATGGTCAAGAGGCTGTAGTTCTTGAGCCAATTGCAGCTTGTAAGCGTGTAAATGCAAGTCTTTATGCATAATATTCATCAACGACGAGCGTGAGAGGTGTAATTGTTGGGCACGACGACGAGTTGAGGTGACGGCTCTTCATATCGCGAACAGCAGCAATATTTTCTGCAGTACGAGCTGTACGAGCATGCACTGGTGTTCTCACATCTTCTACAGACCCGGTTTGCTCGAATTTTCCCACGATTTTTGCGATTGTACGCACATTTGAACGATCAAATTGACCAAAAAAATCACGAAGTGCACGATATGCATTTTAATTTGAACGCCCATTTCCATAATAAGTCTGGATAACTTTAACACGTTGTTGGATTGTGTATCTCTCCATGGTTTAAATTGAGTAAGTCTGAAATAGAGAAATGTCAAATAAAATTCGGAAAATAACTTGGCGTTTAGGTGTGGTTCACATTCAACATCGGCCCTTACAATTTAACCACCCTTTACCATCACAAAGAATGGGGGTATATTAAGATTTCGTTTATAACCTCATTTTTCTATTTCGCTTAAGAATTCAGTTAAATAGATTATCTTAACTACTGACATCTAACAGTTGGTGACACAGTGTGCTGATAAAGTCCGTAGCGGGACAGAAAATGCAGCATTCTACACTGCTAAGTGTCACATAGTTTTTTCAGTATTCCTAAAATTTATTCATCTAATTTAAAAATCATAAATTAAAAAAACAAAATAATTTATGACATGAACCTAAGCCCGACTCGAACTCACGACCATAAATAAATTCTGGTTCAACTAAAATTATTTTCTTTCAATTAAATTGCATGTGCATCGGGATTTACATGTTTTCATTAACTTTTTCAAGTTGATACTAAATTCATAATTTGCATTACCGTAAAAGAATAAACAAAAACTTGTCAAAACAAAAATCTTTGTCTTCACTACCAGCTGACAGTTGGTTAAAGTACAAAGTAAATGTAGATTAATAAAGGATAGGGATACAAAACATAAAGAAAAAAAACTATGGTGGATAAGTTCGTCTAACTGAATCGATCATATATGGTCATAGGTGAAATGGAAATGAGTGTTAACATAATTCTCGTTTTCCATTTCGCTTAAGAATTCAGTTAAATAGATGATTTTAACTACTGGCAACTAACAGTTGGTGACAGAGTGTGCTGATAAAGTCCGTAGCGGGACAGAAAATGAGTCCGTAGCGGGACAGAAAATGCACCATTCTACACTGCTAAGTGTCACAAAATAATTTATGACATGAACCTAAGCCCGACTCGAACTCACGACCATCAACGTTTATAACTTCCTTAATATTGGCTCATAAACCAAAAGGGATATATATATTCTGAATCCTTATGAAATTCTATGACGATTTAGCGATGACCGTCTGTCTGATTGATTGATTGTCTGCTTATCTGTCTGTTGATTGCAAAATATAAAATTTCATCGTAATCGATTCGCATTTAACCATAGCTCCCATATAAAACACTTACGGAAACAGCCCAAATTCCATTTAAATGCTAATAAATGATAAGCTATAACCACTAAATAAATGAGACCATAGCTCTCATACAAAAATCTTACGGAAACATAAAAATACCAAAAAACGGGGAGTTTTTGTCCGTTAAATGAAAGCGCTATAGTGCCGTAACTAAAGAAGCTAGAAAGACAAAATTTTACAAAAGTATTTTCGATATCTTGAAAAAGTTACGTATGTACTGAAAATGGTCGAAATCGGATTGCATTTAGGTTGAGCTCCCATATAACCCCGCCCCGGGAATCACATTAATGCTGATAAATTAAATCCAATTGTAGTAAATATAAGAACTTAATCGAATATAGTTTCACAGATTTAATTTTGATATCGATTTAATTAAGATACAGAATCTGGGTTTTAGTCTGCAGAAGAAAAGAACCCAATCTCTTATATAGTTAAGGAGATGTCAGGAAATCCAAAAAGCTCTGCAAAATTCAGTGTTTTCTTTTTTATTTGAACAAAAACTAAGTTGGCTGGGTTTTGCTCGTTGTTCCCACCATAACCACGTGAAATTCGAAAGTCTATTACTAAAATTGAGCAAAAAAAATTCACCGAAATTTCCCGATTGTAGAACAAAGTTCAAAATTTTCTGAAAAAAGTCACATAAATTGTTAGGCATAATTTAAGTAAAAAGTGTTGCAGTCGTTTAGGCTTAACTATTTAATCAAATTGCATTTTAGTTTAAATTGTACCCCTAAGAGCGGACGGATTTCAATCAAAATTAGTAGAGCTCTTTTTTGGGTCAACTAATAAACGTGTGCCGAGTTTCACCTAATTTTGTTGAGAATTGGGGCTTATACATTCTACATTGAGAACAAAAATAAGTAGGGATCCAAGGCAGGTACCTTAAAGAGTCAAGGGATCTCAACCTAAATTAGTATAACTCTTTTTTGGGTTAATTAATAGACATGTGTCGAATTTTCAAATTCTGTTAAGAACTGCGGCTTCTACATTAACAAAAAAAATGGTAAACAAGTATTAAAGGTTCGGCTATGCCTTAAATACCCTTCACCAATGGTTTTAAATAAGTAAAATACAGAATGGAAAGAGTTTTTGGTCAATTACAATGTTTCTGAGACTGAGGTGAGTCCTTCAAAAATACTTATATATGTATATTGATTTTCTGATCTGAGAAAGTTTCAGATCTCGATAACTTTATTTTTGGGCGATATATAAATAATACTTGAATTAGTGAATAGTCTTGTTTTATATTGGGTCTAAAACATTTTTCGCACCTTGAGAGAGGTCGTATTTAAATGCATATATCTTTAAAGTTAGAGGACCTATTAAATCGTTGCTTTAATTGGAACATTTAGTGGACATATCTAGATTAGACTTTTGGCAACACCACTTACGTAAGCTATGAATAAAGGCCATCATAATGTTCAAAAGTGACTTATTTAAGTCATATTTCGGTATGCTGAAATCAAGTTTAATGAGTTTCTAGATGGCATACCGACATAACTTATATGTAAAGGTCATATATGTTAATAGTGTTCTACGAAGTACACTATTAAATTGTATTATATCCCAGTAAAACTTTTCATTACCAAATAATGAGTTAAACAGTTAAATTATTGAACACGAACTACTTACTCATTCGCTGTTTAAGTCATTACATTAACATGGGGATGTCATTGGAGGCAAGTACTTACCAATTGCAGAAAAGTAATGACTTGGGTAAAGCAATTTCAAAGCAACAACAACAACAGCAACAACTTTTTTGTTGTTGTTTTATTAAAAACATATATTTTTAAACGAAATACAAAATTTTTTTTTATGATTCCATGGGGGCTCGAACCCAGACCCTCCGACTGCTAGGCAGAGACTCTTCCACTGAGCTACTTCATATGTTGAAAACTTAGCAGCTTATAATTAATATAAACAATTTTTATTTTTAGATCCAAAATCATGTGAAAATAACTTTGTTTTTCCCTGCTTTTTTTTTTTTTTTGCTTTGTTGTAATTTTTGGAAAAATATTTTTATACGATTTTTTGTAATTATTATAAAACTTTTTTAAAATTATTTTAAAACTTAAACAATTTAAATCTTCTTTTTTGTATAAGTTTTTACATAAGATTGACTCTTACTTACTTAAATGTTACAACCTGTTAAGGTCAAAGCCCGAGCATATTTTAGAATTCCATGGATTTCGATCTTGTGTGAATATTCTACAATTTTTTAGGCCAAGCTTTGAAAAATGTTCCTCTACTTGGTCTTTCTATCGAAGTTTCGGACATCCTCCTCTAACATTAGGTAGTGGGACATTTCAATTCTAATTTTATCCTCTTCATTGTATTTTTTTTCAAGAGAGGGTTACTAGCCCGTAATCCTAACCCATTTTTATCGATCTTATGGGACAACTCTCGGAACATGTTAACTCACAATATTAATGGGTGTTAAACTAGCTCCCCGGGTGATACCATGAGGAGGTGTGTGTCCACAGTTGAGATGTAGGATGACCCAGATAAGTTGGGCTTACCAAGTTAAGACCAATTAGAATCGTGTTTGGTATTCAACATCCCCTACATAATCAAAATTGACTCATGATGGTATTTTTTCATTAACGTGAGTTAGTTTTACAAATTTTTTTTACAGAAGATAATATTTAAGTTCTTAAAATTCAAAAAACATTAAAAAAAAAACTAAAAAAAATTATTGCCCTTGGTGGGATTTGAACCGGGGCCATTCAGTTTAAATTACCATCTTAATTACAAATAAGTACTTCTGTAATAACTTATTATTTATTCGGATGGTATGTTGTAGTCGTTACAAGGTAACCAGTTATCAGAGTACTTGCCATTACCAAAGTTTTGCTGGGATAGTTCTACTTACAACAAATAATAATATATTTTCATTTATATTTTTGTTTTTTTTTTTAATTTGTATTAAACACCGTCTTTTTGTTTAAAATTCCACAAGTTGCGGATATTATAATAATATAATCCTCCAAAGCAAAACGATATTATATATGATCAAAATTAGTACATTACCATCTGATATATTGCCAAAACTCTAAATTCGATGTCGAAAATTACCGAATTAAACTTTTTTTAAAGACTGTGTATTTTTTGAACTATACATCAAATTTTAGGAAATCATTCAACGCAACACACTACTGAATTTTATCAAAATCGGTAGATCAATAACTGATATATCGCCAAAGCAAAAGATATCGATGTACTCAAATTGGCAAATTTTAGAAAAATTTTTTTTAAAAACAAAATTTTTTTTAAATTTCGGATTATATATCAGATTTTAGTCCAACGCAGCATGCTATTAATTTCCAAAAAAATCGGTCAATAAACACCAGAGATATAGCCAAAATTCAAAATTCGATGAAAATTAAAGAATTAAAAAAAACTATATTTTTCAAAACAAAAAAAAAAATAAAATTAAAATTTGTCAAAAAACTACTCTATTTAAAAAAAGACCGTATTTTTTGAACTGTATATCAAATTGTAGGAAATCATATTGAATTTCATCAAAATCGGTAGATCAATAACCGAGATATCGCCAAAGCAAAAGATATCGATGTACGCAAATTGACAAATTCAAAAAAAAAGTTAAATACAGTATTTTTTTTAATTTTTTTAATTATATATTAGATTTTAGAAAATACTCCAACGCAACATGCTTTTAAATTTTATCAAAATCCGCCTATAAACACCAGAGATATCGCCAAAATTCAAAATTCGATGAGAATTTAAACAATTTTATTTTAAAAAACTGTATGTTTAAAAAAAAAATTTTAAATTCGTCATCGAAGTTTGGTATTTTAGCGATATCTCGGGTGTTTATGGACCGATTTTTAATGAAATTAAATAGCGTGCTGCGTATAATTTTCTAAAATCTGGTGTATAATTCGTCTTTTTACAGCCACCAGGAGCCCTACAAACTTGATTTCAACAGACAGACAGACGGACATGGCTAAATCGACTCTCCTGGCGATTCTAAGTCGATCGGTACAATTTTTATGGGGTCTAAGCGAATAATGAAAAAATACAAACTGAATGACAAACTTATAATACCCTTCCACCTATTGGTGAAGGGTATAAAAATGGAGGTCCAAGGCAGTATCCAAGGAGTCAACTGATTTCAACTAAAATAAGTAGACCTATTGTTTAGATCAACGTGTAATATCATCAAATTTTTTTGTTATGTTGGGTGGACTGTTGTTTTTAACAAATGGTATTTGCGAACCCTGTATAAAATGTAGTTGGAGTGTTGTATAATAAATTTGAAACCTTTATATATTCGTCAAATTTGCAATCTAACAGTGCATAACTTCAAAAGGACAAAAAAGGAACGAAAATCGAAATAAGTCTACAACTTTTAAAGCGTTTTTAAAATAATTGTATGTGCATATAACAGAAGTGTTGGGAAACTTAAGTTTTACATCTGGAAAGCTTTTACTGGGGCGGCACAATTGGCCTCCAAAGTAGGGCACCTCAGACTCATAACTTAAAACGATATATAATTGCCAATACCCAACATGCATATCCTATCTCTTATGGTTTTAAAGATATTCGACTTCAAGAATCATAATTATACCCTTCACCACCATAGGTGGTAGGTTTAGTATACCAATAGGCTTAGAATCACTTTTTGAGTCGATTTAGCGATGTCCGTCCGTCCGTCTGGCTGGCTGGCTGGACCCTCATGTAAACCTTGTAATCAAACTACAGGTCGCAATTCTAAAGAAAATTTAATGAAATTTGACACAGATAATTTTTTTGATAATGGGACCATGGCTATTGAAATTTGTCAAAATCGGTCCATTATTTATGGTATCTCCCATAGGTCCCACTTCCCGGATTTGATATATTGGCCACAAAATTCAATATTTTTTCATGAAATTTAAAACAAATACTACTTATGTAAACTCAAATCATTGTACCAAATTTTGTGGAAATCGATTCACATTTGACCATAGCTCCCATACAAAATCTTTTCTCAAAACGCACTAAATGAGACAAAATTCACTAAAACGCTCGTAAATGCGAAGATAAGGAGAATTTTAAGTTTATTTTTTGCATACATAATTTTTGTGACAACTATAATCAATTTCCCAAATTTCGAGATAATCTGTCCACATTTGACCCTAGCTCTCATATAAGTCCAAATGATGGAAACGGCTTAAATGTATAAGTTTTGAGAAAATGTTTGTATGATGGCAAAATTTAGCAAATATTTGTCTTTATATAGGAAAAAGAATACCTTTGACCTTAGTGGTGAAGGGTATCGTATGGTCGGGCTAGACCGACTATAGCACTTTCTTACTTGTTTTTGTTCCATTTAGGCCATCCTAATAAAAGTACGAAAAATACCTCAATGAAAAAAGGCGCTAACCTAAGGATAACAAAATATTATATTGTCATCCAATATTGGCTCGTGGCCTAAATTTTGAGCCAATTCGGTAAGAAGCAAGTAAGCACATTTAAACCGGAATTACCAATCGAAAGTTGAACTTTAAGCTATAATTTCTTTACAACCGCTGAACAGATAAAACCTAAAGTCGTTAAAAGCTTAAGATGTTATCTTTTGACTGAAAAAAGAACTACTACAAAAACTTTATTAGTTAACAAGTTAAAGAGTATTAGCCTATGAAAAATGATTCTGAACCACTGTTCGGCGTATACTAGCGACTTTACATATACCCACAGACAGGAGGCCAATTCTTAAAACATATAAATATAATGTGTAAAATGACCCACTTCCTGGACACTTACAGTTGTCTTTCAAGTAACACTGACAGTACTAAGCCCTCATGTGGCTAAAAAATATAGAAACTAAATAAAACTGAAGCATAATTTTGAAATTCTTATATTGAAAATAAAATATTCTATAAGAGTCTTTCGTTAAAGTGTTGCATGAAAAGTAAAAATAAATAATGGAAAAGTATTTACTTCATTCTTTTGTAGTATAAAATGGTTTTCTTTTGTTGAAAAAGTAAAAATATAAATATATGTATAAGCATACGTTCGAGGGTGGGTCAATGAGTTGGCAAATTTTTTAATGTCCCACCTTTAGAAGAAAGTTTAAATTGCTTCTGTCAATTTAAAATCGGAGTTAACTGACAGTTATTTAATTAAGAGGCGGGAAATTCATAAACTTGCAGACTTATTGACCCAACCTCGTATATAGAAAATCTAAAAGTGCATTGAAGCAGAGTAAGTAACTAAACAAATAAATAAGATTTGACATTGATTTTGAAATGCATTTGAAATGTTAATGCACATTTTAAATTAGCGAAGAAGACAATAACAACAACATTTTTATACAACAATAAAATAAATGAAAGAAAAATTATTTTTTGTTTTGCCCATCTGTATATGACATTTAATGTTTACTTAAAAAAAATTTTTTAGATACCCTCTCAAAATAAAATTTGGTCCACTAGGTCATAGTGGAAAGGTTAAATAGTCAATTGACATGCAATCGCTTTGGTTAGATTAGAGCCACAGTCTGGTCTTCAGCAAAAAACGGGATTCCCCGTTTAAAAATCCGATTCGATTAAAAATGCTATTAAGTCGGCAAATATCTGCTTTTGCCAGGTGGTCCAAGGGCCTCGATATCGATCAAAATATAAGATATAAACATTTGTGTAGCATACTTTTAGGATAATCAAAATAAATACATATATCATATAAAGTTCACTGCATAGTAATATATTTGCAAAAAGTTCCCTGGTAGTACAATAATTTCATTAAAACTAAATGTTTTGACAAACAAACCTATATCTTTAGATATAAAATTTTTTGCAAAATAACAGAGCTATTGAAGCATTTGACGAAATCGCTTAAAGATAAAACAATTCACAGCGATCATACAATTTTTAGATATCGATAGTGACAAACATTGTAAAAAGCACTTAAAAAAGGGCTCAAAGCACTAACTTGACAACTCTAAGTACCATGTTTATGACAAGATTTGTCTAAAGCCTCTAGATAGGCTGCAGTTTTGGCTATTAACTTTTAATCGACGTAAAATTTCTTCTCTTGAAGTTTGAGAACACAAAAAGGTCGTTGGGGTCCGTTCTAGAATTTAAAAATCTTCAAGCGTTGTTCGTACGTAAGTCGATTCACTAATAAATTATGGACCGAACTGAATGTGTTTGAGGGTAACATGTAAAACGAAAACTATAGAAAGTTTTTTTATCAAAAATTTTTCTATAGAAAACCACACTCGACTGTGGTCGAGGGCGCTAAGTGCTGATGACTTCCTGTGGCGGGACAGAAATTGCAATCCATTGTGCCGCATTCAAAAATATTTTCTTCAGTTTTTCTCCACAAATACTTTTCAAATTTTCAAAATTAATAATTTGAAAGTTAAATGAACTCAAGCCTGATTAAACCTAATTTTTCGAAAATTTTTTATCAAAAATTTTTCTATAGAAAATTTTCTTATCAAAAATTTTTTTATAGAAAATTTTGTATCAAAAATTTTTCTATACAAAATTTTGTTATCAAAATTTTTCTATAGAAAATTTTTTATCAAAAATTTTTCTATAGAAAATTTTTTTATCAAAAATTTTTCTATAGCAATTTTTTTTGGCTTTTTATCAATAAATTGGTCTGTAACAGATTTGGGATCAAATGCGAATACTCTTCTTTTTGAAAGGAAAATTTGTTTATCAAAAATTTTTTTAAAGAAAATTATTTATCAAAAATTTTTTTATAGAAAATTATTTATCAAAAATTTTTCTATAGAAAATTTTTTATCGAAGAGTTTTTTATAGAAAATTTTTTTATCAAAAATTTTTGTATAGAAAATTTTTTTAACAAAAATTTTTCTATCGAAAATTTTTTATCGAAAACTTTTCTATAGAAAATTTTTGTATAGAAAAATTTTTTAACAGAAATTTTTTTATAGAAAACTTTCTATCATAAATTTTTCTATTGAAAATTTTTGTATCAAAAATTTTTCTATAGAAAAATTTTTATCAAACATTTTTGGTAAAAAAATTTCCTAATTAAAATTTTTTTATAAAAAAATTTTTGATAAAAAATTTTCTATAGAAGAATTTTGATAAAAAAATTCTATTGAAAATTTTTTTATCAAAAATTTTTTATCAAAAATTTTTTTATAGAAAATTTTTTTATAGGAAATTTTTTTACCAAAAATGTTTCTATAGAAAATTTTCTTATCAAAAATTCTTCTATAGAAAACTTTGTCAACAGAAATTTTTCTATAGAACATTTTTTTAATTTTTCTTTAGAAAACTTTGTCAACAGAAATTTTTCTATAGAAAAATTTTGATAAAAAAATTTTTGTAAGAAAAATTTTTTATCAAAAATTTTTTTTATCAAAAATTTTTCTACTGAAAATTTTTCAGTAGAAAAATTGTTATCAAACATTTTTCTATAGAAAATTTTTTAACAAAAATTTTTTTATCAAAAATTTTTCTATTAAAAATTTTTCTATAGAAAATTTTTTTATTAAAAATTTTTCTATAGAAAATCTTTTTATCGAAAATTTTTCTAAAAAAATTTTTTTCTTGCAAAAATAATAAAAAATTTGAAAAAATCTTTTATTATTTTTTCGAAAAAGGAAATATTTAGGTCGAAGAAAAAGAAAAATATATAAAGAAAATTTTTTTTATCAAAAATTTTTCTATAGAACATTATTTATCAAAAATTTTTCTATAGACAATTTTTTTTATCAAAAATGTTTCTATGGAAAAATTTTTATCAAAAATTTTTCTATAGAAAATTTTTTATCAAAAATTTTTCTATAAAAAATTTTTTATCAAAAATTTTTCAATAGAAAATTTTTTTATCAAAAATTTTTCTATCAAAAATTTTTCTATAGAAAATTTATTATCAAAAATTTTTCTATAGAAAATCTTTTTATCGAAAATTTTTCTAAAAAAATTTTTTTTGCAAAAATAATAAAAGATTTGAAAAAATCTTTTATTATTTTTGCGAAAAAGGAAATAGGTCGAAGAAAAAGAAAAATATATAGAGAAAATTTTTTTTATCAAAAATTTTTCTATAGAAAATTATTTATTAAAAATTTTTCTATAGACAATTTTTTTATCAAAAATGTTTCTATGGAAAAATTTTTATCAAAAATTTTTCTATAGAAATTTTTTTATCAAAGTTTTTCTATAGAAAATTTTTTATCAAAAATTTTTCAATAGAAAACTTTTTATCAAAAATTTTTCTATAGGAATTTTTTTTAATAACAGTTTTTCTTTGGGAAATTTTTTTACCAAAAATTTTTCTATCGAAAACTTTGTCAACAGAAATTTTTCTATAGAAAATTTTTCTAAAGAAAATCTTTTTATCAAACATTTTTTTAAAGAAAATCTTTTTATCAAAAATTTTTCTATAGAAAATTTTTTTGTTAAAAATTTTTCGATAGAAAACTTTCTATCAAAAAGTTTTCTATAGAAAATGTTTGTATTAAAAATTTTTCTATAGAAAATTTTTTATCAAACATTTTTCAAACAGAATTTTTTCAAAGAAAATTTTTTTATCAAAAATTTTTCTATAGAAAATTTTTTGATCAAAAGTTTTTCTATAGAAAATTTTTTGATCAAAAATTTTTCTATAGAAAATTTTTCTATAGAAAATTTTTTTTTATCAAAAATTTTTCCATACAAAATTTTTTTATCAAAAATGTTTGTATAGAAAATTTTTTGATCAAAAATTTTTCTATAGAAAATTTTTTGGCTTTTTATCAATAAATTAATCTGTTACATTAATAAATAATATAACAGATTTGGGATCAAATGCGAATACTCTTCTTTTTGAAAGGAAAATTTTTTTTATCAAAAATTTTTTAATAGAAAATTATTTATCAAAAATTTTTTTATAGAAAATTATTTATCAAAAATTTTTCTATAGAAAATTTTTTATCGAAGAGTTTTTTATAGAAAATTTTTTTATCAAAAATTTTTGTATAGAAAATTTTTTTAATAAAAATTTTTCTATCGAAAATTTTTCTATAGAAAATTTTTGTATATAAAATTTTTGTATAGAAAAATTTTTTAGCAAAAATTTTTTTATAGAAAACTTTCTATTGAACATTTTTGTATCAAACATTTTTCTATAGAAAAATTTGTATCAAACATTTTTCAATAGAAAATTTTTTATCAAAATTTTTCTATAAAAATTTTTTTATCAAAAATTTTTTTATAGGAAATTTTTTTACCAAAAATGTTTC
The DNA here is from genome assembly GCA_933228675.1 of Stomorhina lunata. Classification (NCBI taxonomy): domain Eukaryota; kingdom Metazoa; phylum Arthropoda; class Insecta; order Diptera; family Rhiniidae; genus Stomorhina; species Stomorhina lunata. The sequence goes on from OW121744.1 coordinate 55,128,241, forward strand.
TATAGAAATTTTTCTCATCAAAAATTCTTCTATAGAAAACTTTGTCAACAGAAATTTTTCTATAGAACATTTTTTTTAAGTTTTCTATAGAAAACTTTGTCAACTGAAATTTTTCTATAGAAAAATTTTTATAAAAAAAATTTTGTAAGAAAAATTTTTTATCAAAAATTTTTCCATTAAAAATCTTTTTATCAAAAATTTTTGTATAGAAAATTTTTTGATGAAAAATTTTTTTATCAAAAATTTTCTATAGAAAATTTTTTTATCAAAAATTTTCTATAGAAAATTTTTTTATCAAAAATTTTTCTATAGAAAATTTTTTTATCAAAATTTTATAAACTTTTGAATATAAAAATATTTTTATCGAAATTTTTTATAGAAAAATATTTTTATCGAAAACTTTTCCAAAGAAAAATATTTTTATTAAAAATTTTTCTATAAAAAAATGTTTGGATAGAAAATTTCTAAAAAAATATAAAAATCTAAAAATGTTTAATATTAGAATTGATTTCTGTTTTGAAAAATATTTCCAAAATTTACAAAAATATTCCCAATGTTTACAAAATAATAGTGTCGTGGCAACAATGTTCGAGATTTTATTTCTTTGTTCTCACGAACCATGTATTTTGTTGCTATAAATTGGATTTTGATTTGTTGCTTGCCTATTTTGTTTTTGTTTTTTCTTTAACAAGGCGGCACCAACCAATTTTTTTAACATCTAAATTCCAACTGAATGATTTTAATACTCATTTTCACGAGTTTTATTAATGATCGTGATATTTACGAAAATTAAATAAAATTCATCGGCTACTGGTGGTATGGGCTGTCTACTCCTGGTTATATGGCATGACACTGTGCCCGAAACTTGGAGGCAATACTTGACTTTCAGATTAGACAAGCCATCTGTTATGCTTTTATGCCAGAAGGTATATTTAAAGTATAATGCTAGAAGATTTTTTTTCGAATAAAGAAAATTTCATGTCAATTTATTAGATTTCAAAGTCTCTATAAAACCGTGGTCTCTATCTATTGAAAAGAAATTTTGCTTTGGTGACTATCGAAACACATTTGACCTTAGTGGTTTAAGGTATCTTATGGTAGGGCTTGACGGACTAACTAATGATTTCTAATCAACTGTAATTTTTAGGTGGTAACTTTTTCCTGGTAATAATCATTGTTGTTAGACCATTCTACAATGAAGTAAATATTTTGTTGATACTCGAGTCCTTTTGAAATGTAATTGACATTTTAATGATATTTTTTAAAAAATATGTAAGTAAATACAATAAAACAAAAAACAATTTATAACAAAATGACATGAAGATGTATTTCCCCTGATTCATATTATTCAAAAATACATACATATTTTCGGTTTCAAAGTCATCAATTTAATTTGTTGTCAAGTATCTTATATCGTATGTACTTGTATATTTCTTGAGTTTAAATACATTTAAATTCAAGATGCGTTCCCTCATCTCATCATCATTGTCATCATCATCATTATCAACACCGAAACATCCTGAAAGTACTTATAACACAATTTTCCCAAAATTATGTTCAATGACAACTTTAACAACTTGAAGGAACAAATGAATGAACGAAATGTAGAATTGTTAAGTTAAGTTGTGATTTGAGGAAAATTGTCGGTTTTCATTCCGTGTTCTTTGGTTATAATTTCAAATGTTCAAAGCGAATAATCGAGTGTTTGGGGAAATAATTGTTTTCTTTATTAATTTTGTTTGAGGTTTCAAAGTAGTTTAAGAATTCCCAGGTTTCAAGTTATTTTTGAGTTTATATTTTTGTTATTGTAGGAATACAAATAAAAAACAAGTAAGAGTGTTATATTCGGCTGTGCCGAATCTTATATACCCACCGTCAAGTTATGTTAAATTTAGAAACATATCTCATATATCTACAAGGATGCAGCTAATTCAAAAAACTGAAAAAATCGCTAAGCTAATTGGTATTGTTGGTAAAACCTTTGGACTAAATTCGGTTGCCGTAGCTTTATAGTTCAACATTTAAAAATATTTTAGTGGTTTCCCCAGTATTTACTTTAATCAAATTTCGGTCTCATAACCGGATATAGTTTTACATTAACAAGTTGTTAAATACTTTTCGTTGTGATTAATATGTAGTTAGGCTAAACACGTTAATAGCAATACGGCAGGTCCATATATTTCGTTATGAGTTCCTAATGCATTCATCATATATAAAGTCTGGGCTGAACATTGATTGACGCCTATATAATTTCATAGGTGCAATCTTAATATAAAGAATGTACCTCCAAATCTTTTTGATTGTAGATATAAAAAGGGGATGTTATAAATATAAGAATTATAGCCAAATGTTGACCGATTGTAACAAAATTTTACATACTGGCTGGAATATATATAGAGCTCATTCTTGCAAAATTTAGTGGCTATAGCTATCATAGTTTCTAATTTAATAGCTTTTAACTGAAAAAATTTTTGGTTTCCGTGAGTGTTTTTCATATGAAAGCTAAAGTCAAATATGGACTGATTCCTATAAAATTAGATAAACTGATCAAAAATTGCATAAAACTTCCCTATTTTAAATTTAATCATCATAGCTATTACAATTGTATTCAATTTATTAGCATTAATGTGTTTCCCGGGGCGGGGTTATATGGGAGCTCTAACTAAATTTGAACCGATTTTGTCCATTTTTAACACACATCTTTTTCAAGATATCCAAAATACTTTTGTAAAATTTTGTCCCTCTAGCTCTTTTCGTTAAGGCGCTATCGTGCTTTTATCTGACGGACAGACGGACAAAAACAACCTTTTCTTTATGTATTTTTGTGTTTCCATAAGTTTTTTATATGGGAGCTATTGTCTAATGGTGACCGATTGCGACAAAATTTTGCACACTGGCTGGCATTGACATAAGACTTTCTTGTGCTTAATTAAGTCTTACTAGCTCTTGTAGTTAAGGAGCTATCACGATTTTATCTGACGGACAGACGGACATAAATCCCCTTTTCTTTTTGAATTTTTGTGTTCTCGTAAGTTTTTTATATGGGAGCTAGGTCAAATGGTAACCGATTGCGACAAAATTTTGCACACTGGCTGGCATTGATATAAGATTTGGTGATTTAGTGGTTATATCTGTTATACTTTTAGATTCATTGGCATTTAAGTGTATTTGAGGTGAAATTTAGGCTGTTTCCGTAAGTTTTTTATATGGGAGCTATGGTTAAAGGGTAATCGATTTCGATGAAATTTTATATGCTGCCTAGTGCTTATGTAAAACTTCTAGATACCAAATTTTGTCATCATAACTGTTATAATTTGTCATTTATTAGCAAATAAGCGATTAGCCTAGACGATGTTATACGGGAGCTATGGTCAAATGCTAACCGATTTTTCCCAATTTTAATACCAAAATTTTCTCATAGATGAGGAATGTTTTTGCTAAGTTTCAGTTAGCTAGCTCTTTTCGTTTAGACGTTATCGTGATTTCAATAGATAGACAGACGGACAGACAGACGGACAGACAGACGGACAGACAGACGGACAGACAGATGGACAGACAGACAGATAGACAGACAGACAGACAGACAGACAGACAGACAGACAGACAGACAGACAGACAGACAGACAGACAGACAGACAGACAGACAGACAGACAGACAGACGGACAGACAGACAGACGGACATAGCTCAATCGACTTAGAATTTCATAAGGATTCAGAATATATATCGTTTTTGATTTTTGAGCCAATATTAAGGAAATTACAAACGGAATGACAATCTCATGGTGGGTAGAAAAAAACTTATGCGAAATATAAAGAAAATTCTTGTGATAAAAAGTAATCTAAACTTTTTGATTACAAATTAACACTAATTTCTGAAAAAAAATCACTCAATCTTATTCAAGTTAAAATATTTTCCTAATCTGGTCCGTTTCGATCTTAACAAAGTGCATTATTTTTTTCAATATTAAAACAAATTTCTGTTAACATCTTTAAAACTAAATATACTTTAGAAAGGAAAAGAATTTTTAAGATTTTATTTCAATTCATTGAAGCGTTTATTTCCATGTATTGTAATTGATGACATTGTGATTTTCAAAATATAAATTTTCTTTCTTTCGATTATCTTTAAAGCTGAAATGTTATCGAAACTACTAAATGTCAAGATAAAATTGATTGTTTTTTATACAAATGCATGTTTATATACATTAGGGTGACATTTTTTGTATGAAAGAAAATTATTTTTCGAATTTTATAACTTTTTCTATGGAATATTGTGACACTAGGTCTAAAAGTTTAGATTTGGAAATTTGAGCCAAATCGGACAACGTTCTATAGGCGCACATCGAGTCTAAAGTTTAAGAGCCCATTTGTATGGGGAAAAATGAGTTATTTTTTTGTTTTTGCCAAATTTAGACTAAAAAAGAATAATTTTTTCAAGAAAAATTAATAGAATATTGAAGAGAACTAACATAGCTTTACTTCAAATCGTGAAAAACAAAAATCCACGAGATAGTTTGAAAGTTATTGCAGTTTTCCCCCGAAAATTCATGTCCTTGAAAACGCGCCTAAGGATATGCACCAAAAATTGTATGTTGTAAATAAAGAAATTCCAAAGTTAGACATGATTTATAATTTAATGGCTTGTTACTAGTAAATATTTAATTTTTGTTTAAATATAATCAAATTTACTTAGTTTTATTCATGTTGGAAAATGGTACATTTTTCTCAGGTCGGTTTCAAAAATCATTTTTAATTTTAATATTAAGTCTGTTTTATTAAAACAAAAATATGATCATTGATTTGACAGGTTTGTATTCGAAAAATGCTAATCTATATTCTCTACAAAAAGATTTTGATCTGTAGATTATAAATGCAAAACTAACAAATAAATGTTCGTATTTACTTTTTTTTAATAAGAAATACTTAATATTACAAAAAACAATTATTTTCACGCTTTTTTATTAAAATTCTCTAATTATTACTTAATATTCCGTAATGTCGCTAAGAAAGTTTTCAGAAAATCCAAATTTTAACATTTGACCGCGGTGAAGAAAGGGTTAATCTCGTCCAATATTAAAAAAACCCCTTAGCATAGGTTTTCCATAAACGAAGCAATAATATTAATTATCTTTTTGTTAAAGTTCAATACAAGTAAAATTTACCGAGCATTTACTCGAATTTGTCCTAAAAATTTACATTTACGCGAAATTTTTCAACTTGAAATCACAGGTACGGCAAAACGGTTTAAGATATCGACCTAATTCTTTTTTGGATCTTATTCTCCCATTTGTCTATTTTAACACATTGGAGAGCAAATTCTAAATTTGTAATATTTGTTGAACCAAATTTTCAAAAAATTAAAAAATGATTTTTGAAACCGACCTGAGAAAAATGTACAATTTTCCAGCATGAAAAAAACTAAGTAAATTTGATTATATTTAAACAAAACTGAACTATTTACAAGTAACAAGCCATTTAATGATAAATCATGTCTAACTTTGGAATTTCTTTATTTACAACATACAACTTTTGGTGCATATCCTTATTCGCGTTTTCAAGGACATGAATTTTTGGGGAAAAACTGCAATAACTTTTAAACTACTTCATGGATATTCGTCTTTCATGATTTGAAATGAAGCTATGTTAGCTCTCTCCAATATTCTAGTAATTTTCTTTTTTGGTCTAAATTTCGCAAAAAACAAAAAAAAATAACCCATTTTTCCCCATACAAATGGGTTCTTAAACTTTGAACCCGATGCGCGCCCATAGAACGTTGTCCGATTTGGCTCAAATTTTCAGATCTAAACTTTTAGACCTAGTGTCACAATATTCTGTAGAAAAAGTTATAAAATTCGAAAATCATTCATACAAAAAATTGTCACCCTAATGTACATAAATACATAAGTAAGTACATACCATTAAAAGTGGTACCAAAACCAGTGAAGTGGTACCACTTCAATAGAGTAGAGTGAAACATGTGTACGTATGAGTAACATTATAATTATTTCAATATTCATCATACGTACCCCAGACTTTAAAGCGTTTTGGTTATAGAATTACAAGAGCTTCACAGGGGGTTGATTTAAAAGCTAAACATGTAAGAGTGTTACAATCGGCCGTGGGAGTCTTATATACCTCAAATCAAATTGTGTTAAATTTAAAAACATATCTCACATATCTACGAGGGTAGAGCTAATTCAAAATGTGGACCAAATTCGAAAAAAAATGTTACGCTAATTGGTATTGTTGTTAAAATCTTTGGAATGTATTCGTTTGCAGAAGCTTTTTATAGTTCAACATTTAAAAGTATCCAAGTGGTTTTCCTGGTGTTTTCTTTGCGCAGAATTTGGTCTCATAACCGGGTAAAGTTTTACATTTATACTTAATCTGATAAATACTATTTGTTGTTCTTTGGAACATCTCGTTGATAGTTTTATGGCAGGTCCACATATTTTGTCAGGAGTTCCTAATACATCCACCGTATATAAAGTCTGGACTTAATTTTGATTGAAAGCTATCTAATTTCCTAGGTACAATTTTAATATCGCTGGTCTTATGTAGACCAACACTTTTTTCGAAATTGATTTTTTGTGATTCCAATGCATTGAACGCAAAAACACTTCCTCTAATAAATTTAAGTACAATTTTATCAACATAAGCGGTTATTTGAGTAATTTATCAAAAGCCCTAACTTCCCAGCAAAACTTTTTATTACCAGGTAATGAGTTAAACAGCTAAACTATTGAACACGAACTACTTACTCATTCACTGTTTAAGTCATTACATTAACATGGGGATGTCATTGGAGGCAAGTACTTACCAATTGCAGAAAAGTAATGACTTGGGTAAGCAATTGGAAAACAACAACAAAAACTTTTTTGTTGTATTTAAAAAAATATATTTTGAAACGAAATACAAAAATTTTTTTTATGACCCCATGGGGGCTCGAACCCAGACCCTCCGACTGCTAGGCAGAGACTCTTCCATTGAGCTACTTCATATGTTGAAAACTTAGCAGCTTATAATTAATATAAACAATTTTTATTTTTAAATCCAAAATCATGTGAAAATAACTTTGTTTTTCCCTGCTTTTTTTTGCTTTGTTGTAATTTTTGGAAAAATATTTTTATACGATTTTTTGTAATTATTTTAAAACTTTTTTAAAATTATTTTAAAACTTAAACAATTTAAATCTTCTTTTTTGTATAAGTTTTTACATAAGATTGACTCTTACTTACTTAAGTGTTACAACCTGTTAAGGTCAAAGTCCGAGCATATTTTAGAATTCCATGGATTTCGATCTTGTGCGAATATTCTCCAATTTTATAGGCCAAGCTTGAAAAATATTCCTCTACTTGGTCTTTCTATCGAAGTTTCGGACATCCTCCTCTAACATTAGGTAGTGGGACATTTCAATTCTAATTTTATCCTCTTCATTGTATTTTTTTTTTCAAGAGAGGGTTACTAGCCCGTAATCCTAACCCATTTTTATCGATCTTATGGGACAACTCTCGGAACATGTTAACTCACAATATTAATGGGTGTTAAACTAGCTTCCGGGGTGATACCATGAAGAGGTGTGTGTCCACAGTTGAGATGAAGGATGATCCAGATAAGTTGGGCTTACCAAGTTAAGATCAATTAGAATCGTGTTTGGTATTCAACATCCCCTACATAATCAAAATTGAGTCATGATGGTATTTTTTCAATAACGTGAGTTAATTTTACAAATTTTGTTTACAGAAGATAATATTTAAGTTCTTAAAATTCAAAAATCATTTAAAAAGACTCTCTTAATAAAAAAAAAACTAAAAAAAATTGTTGCCCTTGGTGGGATTTGAACCGGGGCCATTCAGTTTAAATTACCATCTTAATTACAAATAAGTACTTCTGTAATAACTTATTATTTATTCGGATGGTATGTTGTAGTCGTTACAAGGTAACCAGTTATCAGAGTACTTGCCATTACCAAAGTTTTGCTGGGTTATTCCCAAAAAATAAATATATTTTTTAAAAGCCATATCACGTCAAATTATGTTTCGTTGCATCGACAAATAATAGAAAACTTTCGAATCTTAAGTCTTTCGGTTGGATGTATAATGATTTTTTATATCAAACTTTCGTCGATATAAAATTTTCAATATTAAAAGCATTTCTATAAATGACTTTTAATATCTTAAGCTTTCTACAAACAACATTTCAATAAAAACTGTCATCTTTTATCTTTAGTTTTGTTATATAAAACTTTCGATGTCGAACGGTTTTCTAAATAAAAGGTTTCTTATATAAAGCATTTGTCGTCAAAATATTTCTCAGAAAACTTTCCTATAGAAAACTTTTTATATAAAAAGCTTTCCTACAGATAACTTTAATATCTAAAAAATTTTTTATATCAAAAATTCCTATACAAAACTTTCGATATGGAAAGGATTCCTATAATAAACATTCGATATCGAAAGCTTTCTTATATAAAACTTTCCTATAAACAACTTACGATATCAAAGCTTTTCATGGGTAAGATTTGATATTAAAAGCTTTTAACTAAAAACATTCCATATCGAAAGCTTTGCAGAAAAAAAAAGATTTTCTAAATATAAAAAAGTTTTTCTACATAAAACTTTCTATGTCGAAAGGTTTAATAAAATAAACTTTTGATATTAAAAGATTTTTTACAGAAAACTTTCGACATCAAAAGATTTCTTACATAAAAATTTTGTGGTCAAAATATTTTAGATTGGAAACTTTTATATCAACAGATTTCCTAAAGGTAAGTTTCAATATCCAAAGTTTTCTGCTAAAAACATTTCATATCAAAAGCTTTCTAATATAAAAATGCCAATATCTAAAGATTTTCTATAATAATCTGTTTAGAGGGGGAAAATCTTCGATATCGAAAGATTTTTTATAGAAAACTTTTGATTTTTCAAAAAGAAGTGTATATTTATTAATGTAACAGATCAATTTATTGATAAAAAGCCAAAAAATGTTTGCGGAGAAAACAAATTCCTCGACGCGATTCGATGGTTGGTTAAGCCATCTCTTCAGGAGGATTATCCCCAATTTAGACAGATCGAAAACCTTGCATTATTACTAAATTTACAAACATAACTATTAAGAATTATGTTCATAAACCAAAAGTAAAAGCGTAGATTATCGACTGAACTTTTGATATCGAAGATTTTATTTTGATATCGAAAGATTTTCTATAGGAAAATTTTGATATCGAAAGATTTTCTATAGGAAAATTTTGATATCGAAAGATTTTCTATAGAAAACTTTTGATATCGAAAGATTTTCTATAGAAAACTTTTGATATCGAAAGATTTTCTATAGAAAACTTTTGATATCGAAAGATTTTCTATAGAAAACTTTTGATATCGAAAGATTTTCTATAGAAAACGTTTGATATCGAAAGATTTTCTATAGAAAACTCTTGATATCTATAGATTTTCTATAGAAAACTCTTGATATGGAAAGATTTTCTATAGAAAACTCTTGATATGGAAAGACTTTCTATAGAAAATTCTTGATATATAAAGTTTTTCTATAGAAAACTTTTGATTTCCTTTATAAAATTTTGAATATCGAAAGATATCATATAAAGAACATTCGAAGTCAAACTTTCAATATCGAAAGCTTTCCTAACAAAATATTTCCTCAAGAAAACTTAAAAGATCGAAAGTTTTTAATGTAGAAATCAAATTTTATCAATTACTGTTTTAAATATGTTTTTATCTTCTTCTGTAAAGTTTTATATATGCGAGTTAGGGCCTTTCTATATAAGACCAACGATATACTGAAGGTTCCCCCAAATGTTTTTGATTGTAGTTATAAAAAGGGGATGTTATATATATATGAACTATTTTTGTCGATTGTCACAAAATTTACACTGGCTGGTATATGTATAAAGCTTCCCAGCAAAACTTTGGTAATAGCAAGTACTCTGATAACTGGTTACCTTGTAACGACTACAACATACCATCCGAATAAATAATAAGTTATTACAGAAGTACTTATTTGTAATTAAGATGGTAATTTAAACTGAATGGCCCCGGTTCAAATCCCACCAAGGGCAACAATTTTTTTTTAGTTTTTTTTTTATTAAAAGAGTCTTTTTAAATGATTTTTGAGTTTTAAGAACTTAAATATTATCTTCTGTAAAAAAAATTTGTAAAACTAACTCACGTTAATGAAAAAATACCATCATGAGTCAATTTTGATTATGTAGGGGATGTTGAATACCAAACACGATTCTAATTGGTCTTAACTTGGTAAGCCCAACTTATCTGGGTCTTCCTTCATCTCAACTGTGGACACACACCTCCTCATGGTATCACCCGGGGAGCTAGTTTAACACCCATTAATATTGTGAGTTAACATGTTCCGAGAGTTGTCCCATAAGATCGATAAAAATGGGTTAGGATTACGGGCTAGTAACCCTCTCTTGAAAAAAATACAATGAAGAGGATAAAATTAGAATTGAAATGTCCCACTACCTAATGTTAGAGGAGGATGTCCGAAACTTCGATAGAAAGACCAAGTAGAGGAACATTTTTCAAAGCTTGGCCTATAAAATTGGAGAATATTCGCGCAAGATCGAAATCCATGGAATTCTAAAATATGCTCGGACTTTGACCTTAACAGGTTGTAACATTTAAGTAAGTAAGAGTCAATCTTATGTAAAAACTTATACAAAAAAGAAGATTTAAATTGTTTAAGTTTTAAAATAATTTTAAAAAAGTTTTAAAATAATTACAAAAACTCGTATAAAAATATTTTTCCAAAAATTACAACAAAGCAAAAAAAGCAGGAGAAAACAAAGTTATTTTCACATGATTTTGGATCTAAAAATAAAAATTGTTTATATTAATTATAAGCTGCTAAGTTTTCAACAAATGAAGTAGCTGAGTGGAAGAGTCTCTGCCTAGCAGTCGGAGGGTCTGGGTTCGAGCCCCCATGGGATCATAAAATAAAATTTTGTATTTCGTTTAAAAATATATGTTTTTAATAAAACAACAACTAAAAAGTTGTTGCTGTTGTTGTTGTTGCTTTCCAATTGCTTACCCAAATCATTACTTTTCTGCAATTGGTAAGTACTTGCCTCCAATGACATCCCCATGTTAATGTAATGACTTAAACAGCGAATGAGTAAGTAGTTCGTGTTCAATAGTTTAACTGTTTAACTCATTATTTGGTAATGAAAAGTTTTACTGGGTTATTTATAAAAAATTGAGTGGCCATAGCTATCATAGTTCATAATTTTATAGCTTTTCGCTGGCATTTGTGGCATTTTAGTAGTTTCCGGGAGTGGTTTTTATATGAAAGCTATTGTCAAATATGGACCGATTCCTATAAAATTTGATGTGCTGACCACTAGCTGAATAAAATTTCTCTGGTCTACATTAAGTTGTCATATCTTTTCAATTAGATTTAATTCATCAGCATTAATGTTATTCCCGGGGCGGAGTTATATATGGGAGATATTACTAAATGTAAACTGTTTTCGACCAGTTTTAATACACAATGTTCTGAAGATATCGGAAATGCTTTTATAGAATTTTGTCCCTCTAGCTCTTTTCGTAAAGGCGCTATTGTGCTTTCATTTGAATGACAGACAGAAACTCTATCATTTTGATATTTTTTTGTTTCCGTAAGTTTTTTATATGGAAGCTATAGTCAAATAATGACCGATTGTTGCATACTGGCTTGCATAGCTATTATAGTTCATAATTTTTTGATATTTAAATGTATATTAGGTGGAATTTAGACTGTTTTGGTAAGTGTTTTGTATGGGAGCTATGGCTAAATATGAACCAATGACCTTTTATATATATATCTAATAATTTATAACATATATATCTAATAAGATATGATATAAAATTGCTAAAAAAAAATTTAAACTAAATTGTTGACATTGGCCATTTTAGCATTTAGATTTTATTTAAAAATAAAAAAAATTGTTAGGAATAAAAGCGACAATGTCAACATTGGCCCTTTTAGCATTAACAATTTTAGAGTGACATTGGCCCATAACTTTCTTATTAAGTTGTTTTGGGATTGGTTAAAAATTGGCTGTTGGAACAAAATAAAAGAGAGGAAAAAGAGGAACCTAATGCAATGACTCAAAACATACAAAAACTGACATTAGGACTTTTAGCACCAAGCAACAGATATTAATTAGATTATCCTAAAAGTATGCAACATAAATGTTTCTGAAGTATCTTACATATCGATCGATATCGAATGTGATGAAATGCCTCCAGGGTCTCAGGTGCGAAGCAAATCCACAACCCAAGCACATGGGCTTCTAGACCTCAGGTGCCCCTGTTGATTGAATATGTTCATTAAAAATCTAAAATATATGTTATATATCAGACAGGGACCGTAACTGTTATAACTTTTATCGTAAAAGTCAGAAAATAAAAGTTATTTTTTGACTTTTATTTTTTCGAGCAGAAATAAAAGTTATTTTTTAACTATTATTTTTTCGAGCAAAAATAACAGTTATTTTTGACTTTTATTATTTCGAGCATGAATAAAAGTTATTTTTTGACTTTATTTTTTTCGAGCAGAAATAAAAGTTATTTTTTGACTTTTATTTTTTCGATAAAAAATAACAGTTATTTTTGACTTTTATTTTTTCAAGCAAAAATAAAAGTTATTTTTTAACTTTTATTTTTTCGAGCAAAAATAACAGTTATTTTTGACTTTTATTATTTCGAGCATGAATAAAAGTTATTTTTTGACTTTATTTTTTTCGAGCAGAAATAAAAGTTATTTTTTGACTTTTATTTTTTCGAGCAGAAATAAAAGTTACTTATGTTTAAATTCATGATAAATTTATTGAGTTTCGCAATCATAATTAGGGTTGAAAACACAAAAATAACTTTTATTTCTGCTCGAAAAAATAAAAGTCAAAAAATAACTTTTATTTTTGCTCGAAAAAATAAAAGTCAAAAAATAACTTTTATTCATGATCGAAATAATAAAAGTGAAAATTAACTGTTATTTTTGCTTGAGAAAATAAAAGTTAAAAAATAACTTTTATTTTTGCTCAAAAAAATAAAAATCAAAAAATAACTGTTATTTTTTTTCTAAAAAATAAAAATCAGATTTTTAAAAATCATCGCATTTTATGAAAATTTTGTCCAAGACTATCAATATGGTATACATGGTTTTATTCTCCGACATTTCCTTGCGGTTGCTTTTTTTAATCAAAAATTCAAAAATAACAGTTATTTTCGGTCCCTGATATCAGATATTGATTATTCCACGCTTCCTTTAACCTCATCAAGAAACAGCATGGTTCCATTATATTATAAATTTTTTTAAATTAAAACAACCGTTCAAAATTTTGTATATGACTCCCAATTTATTTTTTATTGTAGCCATTGTGTATCGTTTTGACAACACAACCGCAGGTACTGTTAAAAAAAAGCAGAACGTACATGCATATGTATGTATCCACAATAATAATGTAAGTCTTGTATGTATGTATGTATTAAAGATTGAAATTTCATCTTGTTCAAAAAAGTTTTCCTGCTTTTGAAATTTTAATTGTGACCTCATCAGTAATTCCGATTCTGAAATTCACAGCAGAAATTTAATTTTGTACTGCTTTCTAATTACAGTTGTTCTTAAGTTTTAATTATAGTTTTAAATCCAATTAACCAACATTTCATTTCAGGAAGTCTTAATTAATTTGGTCAGCATATTTCATGACTCTGAGTTTATTTTAGTATTTATTGTATACATACCACAATAAGCACAATGGGATAGAATAAGCAAAATGTTTAGAAATAAATCTTTAAAATAGCGAAGAAGTAGTAGTAGTTAGAGTATAAACAAAGCGATTCTTAGATTATACATACATAAATTTTATGACTTTTGTAATGATTTTATAAAACAAATTATCAATTTCTGGTTTAAAAGAAAATGTATTGCCCATAGTGTAATAATGAAAGTGGCATCAAGAGCCCAGCTGATGAATTCGCCTGGAAATTTAACATACAAAAATTTGACAAAATGTATGCAAACCAACAAAAACAACATGGGATTTCATTTTGTCATGTTGTATTTGTTGTATTCTTGCCATCACCTGTTATCAATTCGCCTTGGTATTGCCTACTTTTAGGATATACACTGAAGCAAAAGGCAATAAAATTCTAGCATTTAAAACCAAGGCATATATATTGAAGGTAATTTCACTTGCTTTCATTAAATTTTAATAAGGGTTTTTGAAGTTTGTATTTCTACGTCATATCAAATATAACGTTACCACATTATAAAAAAGTTTTTTCTTTTTTTTTGGAATTTTTTTTAAAAAATGTGTAATGTGACAATATAAATTATACATAAACAAAAGCTACATTTTTTTCAAAAAGTGGAATTATTACGTTTTGTTGCGAACGTCTGCAAATAGTAATAGGTCTATGATGTCGTCCTCTGGATATCTTTGATATAACATCGAATTATTATTGCAAGAAACAAAATTGTTATTTTAATTTTTATTAAAAATTTTTAATTATTTTATTATCGCCAATTTTTGACGTGAATGATCTCGGGTTTTTTGTTATTTGGTAATATAATTAAAGAGCCAATTACAGATTAATTTAATGAATTAAATCTTATAAGTTATATTATAAGTGAATAAACACAATGTATACTTTAGTTTACAATAAAATTATAAATTAAGCGATATTTAATTTGATCACTTTTACATTACAAAGTTCCATAATTGGTGCTAGTGTTATATATTCTTCTGTGCCAATTCGGCACGTTCTTCCGTAGTTACAAGTCCCACAACATCAATGGCCATACCAACGCAATTGATTATAAGTTTCATCGAAAGTAGCATACGAGCCTGCATGTCAGGCACCAAGCAGTACCGATAATGACTGCTACCCAAAATGAGGTTTTTAACATCTAACAAAGATACCTAAGTGACCATAAAGGCAGACACAGCCATGGGATTTATCACTGTGATAGGGCTTAAAGTAAGTGTACTCTTGACCACATGAGTTTAACACTGAGCGATACGAACCATAAAAAGATGAATGATATTAGGCCAATTGGCGCAAAATAGCAGCCAAACGATCATTATT
This sequence comes from Stomorhina lunata, assembly GCA_933228675.1. Classification (NCBI taxonomy): domain Eukaryota; kingdom Metazoa; phylum Arthropoda; class Insecta; order Diptera; family Rhiniidae; genus Stomorhina; species Stomorhina lunata. The sequence goes on from OW121744.1 coordinate 55,143,346, forward strand.
AGAGCCAGCACCAACGAGACCCATTGCGAAGATGGCATTATGACCTACTCAGCATCACTGTCGTGAAAAAACTTACTCAAGGTATCTAAAATATTAAGTCAGGCAATGGTACAGATCGTCTTATACAGGGATCGCAATAGCGCAAAGATTGCCAAACGAACGGTAAGCCATCTCAGCATCAATATCTTCTCCCATTGCAATTGTGAGAGAAAAAATTTATTTTTATGTATAAAATTATATTTATGTATATTTTCAAAATTTTAAAATTAATTTATAAAACTTCAAATGGTCCCTGCGACTTCAATATCGGCTATATGTTTTTTTCCTTAATACCTATAACATCAATATAGTTAATCAAAATTGTATTTAATATGTATAGTCATTATATACTATCCTACATTATTTCTTCAAGAACCAGTAAAATAATGTTAAACTGTTAGATAAGAAGATACACATGGGATAAAATGTATTTAAATTGTTACACATAACTCATATTGTAGGCGCACCGACAGAAAAAAAAGGGAAAACTTAACATAATATGGTAGCTTTATTTTTATTGAAATGTCAGAACCCTTAAAATTGTCAGAATGTGAAATTAAATTTAGTAACCTGAAGTGGAATTACCTTCATTATAATCTACCTTGTTTAAAACTAAATAAAATTTTAATAAAATGCAATATTCTCTGACAAGTTCAATTAAATTCTAATATATCACTATTATATATATATGAGATGGAAGCACTATTCTCACCCATGAAACTCTAATTATTTAAAAAGATCTATTTTTAAATTTACTTTATTGATCAAACAATTTAAATGGATTAACACTAAATAAAGTATTTTTCCTGTACTTACAATATCCTCAGTCACTAGACAAACCATAAATGAAATAAATACGTTTCGAAATATATTGCCTACGTTAAGGCTGTTTTCGTTATTGTGCAAACAATTTATACTGCAGCATAATTAATAGCGGCTGCCAGGCTTATACTTATACTTAACGTAATGTGCATTAGGGTGGGTCAAATTTTTTATTTTGTAATTCTTAATATAATTTTAATTGACTAACATACATAATTGTTTAATTACACGGTGTTACAAATGACCAACTTTTGCAAAAACTTGGAAAGCGACCTAGTGGGGGTTATAGACCTAGGTGGGGACATACAAAAACCATTTTCAAAGATTTCGAAACAAGTGCAACATTTTGAGATATTCGATTGCAAACAAAAAACTTTATAAATTAATTTATTGTAAAAATGTTTACATGCCGTATTACCATATAAGTTAGAGTTACCCATGCTTGTATGGAAAAGTAAAAATATAGTCCAACACTTTCTCCACAAGCTTGATTCTGTTTCTTTAACTAAAATATGTGTATGTGTATACCAAAAATTGGGTCAAAATGACAATATTTGGAGGTCGCGATGAATGGCGTCATATATGCTTCACATCTTCTATTCATTGCTACTGGATTATCATTACTGTACATTTATATGTATTGGAGATACTCTTTTGCGCTTTTTTATCTTTACTAGATTTACATTCTCAAAAAATTCAATTTTATTGACCCCTTTATATAATTTTTTGCTGGGCGCAAGAACTTTTTGTATAAATCTTATTTACATATTGTCTGCTAAATCCGAAAATAAATAAAACATATTATAGTTCACTCTAATTTTTAGATATAATTTTTTTAAGATGTTCTGTACGATTATTTTGAGGGTTTATATTCAAAAAGTGCTATCTACAAATTCACAATTTTACAGGAGAGCGAAGAAACTGTTTTTATCATTAACTATAAGAGTAGTAAACAAACTTTGTTTTACAATATCATACAAATTGGGGCTAAGATTTTGTACATATTAAGTTTTTTTATTAACTCCTTATATTTGCGCTTCTACAGTAGATAGCACTATTTACCTTGAGGTTCTTTTTAGGGAATTGTGATCCATTTTGTTGGTTTATCACAAATTACAATATATGTTTTATAACAATTGTTATTATTTCCACAAATATTTTTAATGTAGATAGCACTATTTTTTGATTATGAAGACAACATTTGTAGATAGCAAAACACAATTAATAAAAAAAAAATGTTTTAGAATTATTTTCTTTCTTAAAATTTATATGATATATGACAGATGAGCCAAGGAAACAATTTCTATTAAAAACCATTTTGTTCGAAAATGTAGATAGCACTTTTTGAATATATACAATTTTAATATAACTGGAAAACTGCTTGCCCTTTTTAATAACAAAAACCAAAATTCGGCAACAGTGTTGTCTTCAAGTTGTACTAACAATAGCTTTTAAGTTACTCAGCAATTTCAGAGATATTGCACAATTTATGCCAAAAAATTTTGTTCAAAATGTTTTTTTTAAATCATAAGAATAATAAAAATCAACAAATCTCGTTTACCATTGTTGTATAGATATATATGTTCTAAATAAAACCAGCTACATCTTGTTAAAAGCGATTAAGAACTATTGATTTTATTAAAAATTATGTAACGAAAGGATGGAATATTTTTGCCGCTTAACTAACACTATGATACATTTTGAGGGTCAAAAAATTCCAATGTCAAATGAAAGCACTAGTCTTGTTTATTGAAACCCCAAAAGCGTTTGGCGCTGGTAGCTGGAAATTTGGAGTTATCTCCTTTTGAAAGTTGCAATTTTCTGTGTAGGAGTCAAATCAAAAATTTTCGAAAACGTATTTTTTTCAAATGTCTTTTTATTTATTGAATCTTTCTCTTTCAGAAATTTACAATATGTATTAAAATCTTAACCTATACATAATAACATTTTATAATTGCCAGTGCAATAACAAATATGAATTTTTTAAATATTAAATGTTCAGATCGAACGTTCTCTTACTTCTTAAAAAAAACGTAATGAACCACAAAATCCCCGATTCTAGTGAAATTTTGTATATAGATTCTCATACAATTTTTATGGTTCTTCATAATTTTTTTTTCGCTTAAGTTAAGAGTACCTGGTTGACCAAGCCTTGCTCGGAGCTTTATGATAAGCATTTTGAGGCAAATTTTAAAGTTTTTATATATTTTATTTTATAAAGTACTAAAATAAATTTAGAGGAAAGACATTGTGCAAATATTTAGTTAATTTTGAATTATTTTATTTATTTTGTCCGATCAACACATAGCTTGCATAGTTTACAGTTTAACTCATTTTTAATAATTTTGGAAATTGGTGATACCAACAGAAACCCCCGTCGACTCATGAGCAACAACTTTGCTAAAGATTATAGTATGATCAAATGCACAGTTTACGATTTAATTTATTTTGAGTAGTTTTCAGTGGCGCCACCTGAAGTTCTTCATACCAACTAAGAAACCTTAGTCTGTTTATGCGTAACAACTTTGCTTATGATTATAACATGATCAAATGCACAGTTTACAATCTAATTCACTTTAAGTAATTTTCAGTTGTGCCACCTGTCAGACTTTGGTCATTCCTATTAATAAACCTTTGTCGGCTTATCCGCAACAACTTTGCTACAGATTATAGCATGATAAAATGTACAGCTTACGATTAAATTGACTTTGAGTAAATTTCAGTGGCGCCACCTGGCGAAATTTCCTCATACCAACTAAGAAACCTTCGACGGCTCATGTGCAACAACTTTGCTAAAGATCATAGCATGATCAAATGTACAGTTTACGATTTAATTAATTTTTAGTAATTTTCAGTGGCGCCACCTAACGGCAATTAGTCTTACCAACTTAAAAACCTTCGCCGGCTTATCAGCAATATCTTCGCTAAAGAGCATAATATGATCAAATTCACAGTTTACTATTATATAAAAAACATACATACAAACATTAATTTGTTGAAAAGTTATAACATTACTCATTTTTCCCCTTTTTATCCACTACTTTCAAAAAGTTCCATATGCTTATTTGGCACTTCTTTGGTACCAATTGAATTCGGTACATTTTATTAAAACGCAGTTAACATAATTCCTATTCATATTACTTTTGAGATGTTAAGTTATCATTTTATCCCCTTTTTACCCATTTTGGCCCCGAAATCAAAAAAGTACCAAATACGTGTTCAATATTTCTTTCACATCTATTGACTGCAGTACAAAGTTCCTTTCTATATTCTTTGGTTTAAAATATAAGAGTGGGTTAAAAAAGTACCAAAAAAACTATTTTCACCCTTTTTACCCCCTATCGGACATAGTTTCAAAAAAGTATAAAACACCTGTCCGCTTATTTTCATAGCTGTTTAAAACGAAATTTTAATTTTGTTTCTATACCTATTACTTTAGGAGATATAACGTTTTCGATTTTTTCCTCTTTTTACCCGTTTTTATCCTCTTAGAGGCAAAGGTTCCAAAAGTACCTTCTTCTTCGACCTATACATCAAAAAAGGTACCCACTGTCCAAATTTTATCAAAATCGTTAGAGCCGTTTTCGAGATAGCCATTCTATATATATATATAGTACCTGGTAGACCGAGCCTTGCTCGGAGCTTTATGATAAGCATTTTTAGGAAAATTTTAAAGTTTTTATATATTTTATATTATAAAGTGCTAAAATAAATTTAGAGGAAAGACATTGTAGAAATATTCAGTTAATTTTGAATTATTTGATTTATTTTGTCCGACCAACACATAGTTTGCATAGTTTACAGTTTAACTCATTTTGAATAATTTTCAAAATTATTCATATCAATAGAAACCTCTGTCGACTCATGCGCAACAACTTTGTTAAAGATTATAGTCTGATCAAATGCACAGTTTACGATTTAATTCATTTTGAGTAGTTTTCTGTGGCGCCACCTGTCGGACTTTGCTTATTCCAATTCATAAACCTTCTTCGGCTTATCCGTAACAACTTTGCTGAAGATTATAGCATGATTAAATGTACAGCATACGATTAAATTGACTTTGAGTAAATTTCAGTAGCGCCACCTGTCGAAATTTCTTCATACCAACTAAGAAACCTTCGTCGGCTCATGTGCAACAACTTTGCTAAAGATTGTAGCATGATTAAATGTACAGATTACGATTAAATTGACTTTGAGTAACTTTCTGTAGCGCCACCTGTCGGAAATTATTCATACCAACTAAAAAGCCTTCGTCGGCTCATGCGCTACAACTTTGCTAAAGATCATAGCATGATCAAATGTACAGTTTACGATTTAATAAATTTTTAGTAATTTTCAGTGGCGCCATCTGTCGGAAATTAGTCTTTTCAACTTTAAAACCTTCGCCGGCTTATCCGCAACATCTTTGCTAAAGAGCATAACACAATTAAATTCACAGTTTACTATTCTATAAAGAACATACATACAGACAAACATTAATTTGTTTAAAATAATACTAATTTTTCCCCCTTTTTATTCCCTAATTTCTAAAAGTTCCATATGTATATTTGGTACTTTTTTGGTGCCAATTGAATTCGGTACATTTTTTTAAAACGCATTTAACATAATGTATAATGTTCCTATTCATATTACTTTGGAGATGTTAAGTTATCATTTTATCCCGTTTTTACCCATTTTGGCTCCAAAATCAAAAAAGTACCAAATACGTGTTTCATGTTTTTTTACATCTATTGATTGCAGTACCAAGTTTCTTTCTATATTCTTTAGTTTAAAATATAAGAGTGGGTTAAAAAGGTGCCAAAAAAACTATTTTCACCCTTTTTTACCCCCTATCGGACATAGTTTCAAAAAAGTACCAAACACCTGTCCGCTTATTTTCAAAGCTGTTTAAAACGTAATTTTAATTTTGTTTCTATACCTTTTACTTTAGGAGGCATAGCGTTTTCGATTTTTTCCCCTTTTTACCCGTTTTTACCCTCTTAGAGGTAAAAGTTCCAAAAGTTCCTTCTTCTTCGACCTATACATCAAAAAAGATACCCACTGTCCAAATTTTATCAAAATCGTTAGAGCCGTTTTCGAGATAGCCATTCTATATATATATATATATATATATATATATATATATATATATATATATATATATACAATTATTGCTCGTTTAAGAATATAAGATATATATATATATATATATATATATACATATATATATATATATATATATATATATATATACATATATAGATATATATATATATATATATATATATATATATATATATATATATATATATATATATATATATATATATATATATATATATATATATATATATACATATATATATATATATATATTATATATATATATATATATATTATATATATATATATATACATATATGTACAAACAATTATTGCTCGTTTAAGAATATAAGATATGCTACAGTCACTTACAGCTACCCCTTGTTTATTATTTCTTAAATTCTATGAAATTTTAAAAAAATTGTGGCAGTCAAGAGTCCACATCTCAATTCCGGTCCTGTAGTAAGAACCAGAAATATTCAACCCATTTAACCCAATTTTAGTAGATATGTCTTTAAAATTGCACTTGATCTTAAAATCAACACAGAGTCAATCGAAATACTACAAGTTGGTCTCACACCCATTTCAATATCCCCGTCGGACATTCAGTTAACTTTAAATTTACTTAAAGCTAACTATTTCTCAAGTAGTTGTGACTGACACATGATAAACGTTTGATTCAAATAAAAATAAAAAATATTTTGTAAGTCGCCCCGGATTTGAACCGAAGTCTCACGACTGCAAACCGCAGACGCTTCCATTGTGCCACATCGACATATCGACACATATGATACAAACATAAGACCAATGACATTGAAAGTTAATCGTGTATGTGGCTGCATATGAAAATCAATTTACAATTTCAGTCTTACAAATACTACATAATTAAATAGTATAAAAATTTAAAATTGTATCAAGTAGGATGCGGTAGTACCACGGTTAAAAATATATCAAAAAAGTATAATTGTACCATATTTGCCATCCCTAAACAGAGTGTAATTAGAAGTCGACTAAGGCAGAAAATTAATTTTCGACCCAACCTAATACACACATATTTGACCGCTCAATTGCTTTCCATTTGATCACACAATTAACTTAGTCAAAGCTGTGTAAATTTACAAAAACAATAGCAGCAACAAAAGAAAATCAAGGGCTTAATTATAGGCTGATTAATTATGTCTAATTACAAAGAACTCACACGCCCCGGATATTAAATCGAATTAATAAAATTTAAATTATGACAAAGAAAAGGGGACAACAAAAAAAAATGAAATTAAATGGAAAATACAAACCTGACGTTGAAGAATATAACAGAATTCATTGGCTGCATAACGATGACTTTCACTCATTTTGAAAGGCTAAGGATGAGAATGATTTCAATTGAATAAAAAAAACAACAACTTCAATTGTAAATGTCGGTTGGTTGGTTGGTTGGTTGGTTGCTTTAGTTGGTTTAGTTTCGTTGTTCCCTCGGTGGGTGGTTTGATTGGGTAGGGACTGGGTTTCTTTTATTTTTGTTGTTTTTATTGAAGGCGGGAGGGGGCAGGTCAATAATGATGACTGTGCTGATACTATAAATGTTGATCCTACGCTCTTTTATTTTAGAGTGCTGAAGGAGATAATATTGATGTTCATATACTTATATTGTTAATACTACAGCAACAACAACAAACAAGTCACGGAAGTAGAACAATAGTATATACATATATGGTGTCTTTAATGTTACCCAGTAAGAATGATATCAAATGTGTGTTACCAACATCAAATCATTATCAAACTCAAAAACAATTTGAAATCAATTTGATATCAAAGATTATTCTCTAACATGTTTAAACACGAAAATTAATTGTTTTGGAGCTTTAAAAAAAACTATAATCAAGGGACAAAGCACCTTATTCGATATCGATCATTAACTTTTATCTGATCCAGATTTGTGCTTACGCACCCACAGAGAAAAAAAGAGGATGACATAGGAAAATCCAAATATGATCAACTTGAGAAAATCTATGTTAGATGCCCCAATCATGACGTAAAAATAATTCTGGGTGACTTTAACGCAAAGATGAGATGGGAAGGCTGCTTTAAGCCTACTACTAGTAAATTCAGCCTTCATAGCGAAACGTCTGACAATGGTATGAGGTTTCCACACTTTAAAGTCCATAAAGCGACATGGTTTTTCCTGATCAAAAAGCAAAAAAAAATCAGATAGATCGTGTTTTAGTTGCAAAGACACTCTTCAAATGTATTGGATGTGCGCTCAATTCGAGAAGCTGATATGGAATCCGTTCTTTACCTTTTGTTGCGGCCAAGGTAAGAACACATCTGAGTGTGTCGAGGAACATACAAGCGAAAGCGCAAAGAAAGTTTGCCGTTACCAGCAACGAATAGCAGAAGGCGCGTGATGGCAAAATATTGGCTGTTCGATTAAAGCTGCTGCAAAATCAGTACTAGGGTTCCAAAACCCTCCGCAATGCCAATACTGAGAAAAATTAAGCCCACAAAGCAACTCTACAATCAGTAGTTACGCGTCAAACTTTAGAAGGATATATAGAGAAAATGAGGAAAGAGAAGCGCCTATTCAAAAGAAAAAACAAGAATTGAAGAAACGTGCGTTTGAAGAAATTGAGATGTATAAGAGTCAAAGGGAAATGCGTTAATTCTAACAAGTAGTTAAACACCAAACGGACGATTTTCGCAATTGCATTTGCTTCTGTAAGTATGCCCAAGAAAATCTGATAACAGATGCTAAAAACGTACAGAAACAATGGAAGGGTCACTTTTGTAAACTGCTGGTATCAAATGTAAGCGACCAAAATGACACGCCTGAAGAAATTAATGATGACGGCCTTACATGTCGACCACCCAGCCAGAATGAGGTTAGAATTACAAAAACTCGACTGAAAAAAAACAAAGCTGCGGGTGCCGATGATTTGCCAGCAGATCTTTTTAAAGCCGGAGGTGATGAACTCAATAGGACATAATTCCCAGCTTATCAATATCATATGGTTAGAAGAACGTATACCAGACGATTGGAGTCTCTCTTTGCCCAGTACACAAAAAGGAGATAAAACCGTATGTGCCAATTATGGTGGTGTAAGCCTCCTTTCAATTCCATATAAGATCATATCGACCATACAGCGTGAAAGGCCAAAGCCCAAAGTAAATAAAATAATTGGGATCTACTAATGTGGCTTAAGATCAGGTAAATCAACCATTGATCAGATCTTCGTGCCACGTCAAATCCTAGAGAAGACCCAAGAGAATTAAATACATAATCTCTTCGTTGACTACAAAGCTGCTTTTGACAGCCTAATACGAACGAAGGTGCTTAAAGCAATGTCTGAGTTTGGCATCTCAACGAATTTAATAGGATTATGCAGGATGTCATTAACTGATACAACTTCAACAGAATATAGGAGTCCTTAATAACCAAGCACGGATTCAGACAAGGCGATAGTTTGTCATACGATCTCTTCAATATTGTGTTAGAAAAAATCCAGCGGGATGTTGCAGTTAATGACTGGAACAACTTTTAACACAAAAAAAAAACACATGCTACTTGCGTTTGCAGATGGCATTAATATTATAGAACGAACATTGCGCGAGGTGACTGCCGCCTTTTCGAGTATCGAGAAGAAATATAATAAAATGGTTTTGGTTGCCAATTAATCAAAAATAAAGCTGATGGTTTCTAAAATCAGATAGTTCAGAAGAATTAAACCACATGTGATCGTTGAGTACCATAGCTTCGAGGTTGTGAATGAATTTGTTTACCTTGGTACCGCTGTCAATATAAACAACGACTAAAGTTTCGAAATCAAACATAGAATCATACTTCCCAACAGATACATGATGGAAAGTTATACGAGGCAACAACAAGTCAAAATTATTAATATTTACTACCGAAATTCGGAGTCAGTGGCCTCAACGTTAAGAGCGCTACGTACAATTTATGGTCGTCATAATCGTCCTAGCAGATCAACATCTAGTGAAAAAATTTGAATCCACAAGCACTCTGCAAAATGTTCCCGTACCAGTGACTATTGGTGCTGTTGAGGCTTCAGTTGAAGAAAGCCCAAATGTGTCTCTCACACGTCGTTCTCAAGCGTTGGGCATCTCTGTGACGTCGTTATGGAAAATTTTGCGGAAAGACCTTGGCTTACATCTTTACAAGATCAAATTGATGCAGGGACTGAAACCGCTTGATCAAAAGAGGCGTCATAAAAAGATCATAAAAGCTCAGCCCAATTTACGAACATGATTCGGATTTTCATCGAAAAATCATCTTCAGCGATGAGGCTCATTTCTGGCTGAATGGCTTCGTCAATAAACAAAATATGCATTATTGGTCAGGCAGCAATCCACACGTACTACATAAGTCATCATTTTCATCCCGAAAAAATTACGGTTTGGTGCGGTTTATGAGCCGGCGACGTCGATCGGCCGCACTTCTTCCGTGATGATCAAGAACAGCACGTTACTGTCAATGGGAATCGCTACGGTGCAATGGTAACCGAATATTTTTGACCCAAATTGGATGATATGGACTTGGAGGACATGTGGTTCCAACAGGACAGCGCCACAAGCCACACATCGAATGTCATAATCAATTTATTGATAACCAAGTATGGAGAACGTATTACCTCACGAAATAGTCCAGTGGATTGACCACCTGGATCGTGCGATTTGACGCCGTTAGACTATTTCCTGCCAATCTATGCCAATAAGCCAGTGACGATTGATGAACTTTGTACGAATATCGAACGTGAAATTGCCGCTGTTTCGGCCAAGCGTGCCCGTGGTGGAAATAAAAAAATCTTATTAAAATATTAGTTAGTTACACATTTGAAAAACCCTCGAGAATGAGGTAATGGTTTGATAACGATAGCATTTATAATGTTGAGAAAAACAACTCTTTTTTTTAAGAACGCTATTATATTCAAATGTTTTTCAAACATATGAAAAACATTTGAGAATGAGGTTTGATAATGGTTTGAGAAAAAAGGCATTCCTCATGTTGAGAACAAATATTCCTTTTTTAAAGAACGCTATTATTTTCAATTGTTTCTCAAGCGTTTAAACTTTAAAAAGTTCAACATATGAAAAACATTTTTTTTAAAGAACGCTATTATTTTCAAATGTTTCTCAAGCGTTTAAACTTTGAAAAGTTCCACATATGAAAACATTTGAGAATGAGGTTTGATAATGGTTTGAGAAAAAAGGCATTCCTCATGTTGAGAACAAATATTCCTATTTTTAAAGAACGCTGTTATTTTCAAATGTTTCTCAAGCGTTTAAACTTTGAAAAGTTCAACATATGAAAAACATTTGAGAATGAGGTTTGATAATTGTTTGAGAAAAAAAGGCATTCCTCATGTTGAGAATAAATATTCCTTTTTTTAAAGAACGCTATTATTTTCAAATGTTTCTCAAGCGTTTAAGCTTTGAAAAGTTCAACATATGAAAAACATTTACGAATGAGGTTTGATAATGGTTTGAGAAAAAAGGCATTCCTCATGTTAAGAATAAATATTCCTTTTTTTAAAGAACGCTATTATTTTCAAATATTTCTCAAGCGTTTAAACTTTAAAAAGTTCAACATATGAAAAACACTTGAGAATGAGGTTTGATAATGGTTTGAGAAAAAAAGCATTCCTCATGTTGAGAATAAATATTCCTTTTTTTAAAGAACGCTATTATTTTCAAATGTTTCTCAAGCGTTTAAGCTTTGAAAAGTTCCACATATGAAAACATTTGAGAATGAGGTTTGATAATGGTTTGAGAAAAAAGGCATTCCTCATGTTGAGAATAAATATTCCTTTTTTAAAGAACGCTATTATTTTCAAATGTATCTCAAGCGTTTAAACTCTGAAAAGTTCCACATATGAAAAACATTTGAGAATGAAGTTTGATAATGGTTTGAGAATAAAGACGCAATTATTTTCAAATGTATTTCAAATCATTATCAAACGTTTGAACTTTAAAAAGAGTTTTTTTTCAAATCATCCTAAATTTGAGAATAAACCTTCGTTCTTACTGGGTTGTTGGTGTAAAGTGGGACTATGTGTGGGAGCAGTAAAAAAATACAAAGTGGGATGACACAGCTGGATACCAGCAAACTTTAAGCGTTGTGGGCCACAAAACTAAAGCACTCACTTAGAAGTTTAATGTTTCCTCAAATCAAATTTTGAAGAAACTCAAAAAAAAAACGCATTTTTAAATTAACAATAATGAAGAGGCAACAACAGGAAGAAAATTTTTTTTATGTTTATGTTGTTGTCTGTAGATGCTGGCACTTAATTTTCTTTTATGAAAATTTAAGGTAACGAAGCGGAAATTTGCTTTTTTTATATTAATTCAACGAAAACAGTTGAAATAATAATGAAAATAATTTTCAACTTAAATAAAAACAGATGCACGACGTTTCAGAGAATATATTATAATTTTTGGGAATTTTCTTTTTTTTCAATTTTAGCTTTAATTTACTTTTTTTATTGAATAACTTTTAATTACTTTTGTACAGCACAATTTTTTCAAAATTTAATTTTTTTCTTAAAATTTCTTTAATTTTTCCCTTTTTTTTCATAAATTTTTTTAAAGAACAAATTTTGATTTTAAATATAAGAAAATTTTTTAAAACACTTTTTACTTTTTATAATGCAGAGCAATTTTTCGTTATCGTGAATAATTCGCTTCGACGTTTACTTTATAACTGATTGCACATACAGCCAGAAATTGTTGCGAAACTTCCGACACAAGGATATCTAAGGATATGTATGTAAGTAGTACAAGCTTTATTTTATTGTGTTTTTGTTTTAACTTTTTTTTTTCTTTCTTAATGCTTTTGTTTTTGTTTTAACTTTCACTTTCACTCCTCCTGTCTGTTAAATATTCCTGTAAATTTTATTGTGGTAGTCAATGATTCCACTTAAGTATTCAAATAAGACCTATTAGGATTTCATTTATCTCTTTCTTATTTTAAATATTTAAACACTTCAAAAAAATGAACTTCTCAAAAATATCCTTAAACTCCTTTAACCACTTTCATCTCTAAATAGATTTTATTTATTTTGTTATTTTTTTTTTTTTTGCCGTTAAACATTTATGCAATCAATTTATTTATTTGAGCTTTAAAATGTTTGTGGTTGTATTGTAGTTTTTCCTGTTTCTTCCTTTACTGTTATTAACATTTTCCTACACAGAAACACACACTTAACCTGTGCTATTAATTGAGAGAAAGAGAGATAAAAGCAACAACTGTCACTACTGCCTCTGCTACAACCAGCGTTACCGTTATGCGACTAAAGTCGCAATTTGCGACTTTTTAGGTGGCCTGCGACGCAAGCTGCGACTTTTCTTCCATGGCCCTTTTTTGCCACTTTTTCGAGTTTTGTGCGACTTTTGACACCTTTTTAGAAAATTATTTAAAATTTTTATTTTTAGTCCATATTCAATATCTCAACTAAAATTCCCTAAAATTATTGTAACTTAAGTATAAATGCCATCATTTTGGTCTCAGTTTGCTATCTAAAACCATTGAAAGCAATATATCGGGTGTTTTTTATTGAGGTATAGAACTTTAAGTTGGCATCACTTTTTTAACTGGCGGCCATTTTGTCAGCTGTCAAGTGATTAATATTTAGTTTGGTTTGCCATTTCATCATGAACAGGTTGACAAAAGAACAACGCTTGCAAATTTATTTCGAAAATAATGGTTCAGTTCGCGAAGTTTACCGCAAGCTCCGTCCATTTTATGGTCGACATAATCGTCCATCAGAGCAATTAATTCGGTTAACCATGGATCGTTTTCGCACTACGTTTACTCTATGTGATAATACGCATCCGCAGCGACGTCGAACAGTGCGCACCGAAGAAACAATTGCCGCTGTAGAGCAAAGTGTTGAAAAGGACCCGAATGAATCGATTCGCCACCGTGCACAGCAATTGGAGCTTTGTCCATCAACTTTATGGAAGATTTTGCGCAAAGATCTTGGCTTGCGACCTTACAAGATCCAGCTTGTGCAAGAATTAAAGCCGCGAGACCATGCAATGCGTCGTGATTTTGGTGTATGGGCCGAAAATGAGATTGATCTCGATGCTGATTTTCATCGCAAAATGAGGCTCATTTTTGGTTGAATGGCTACGTCAACAAGCAAAATTGCCGCATTTGGAGTGAAGAGAATCCACATGAGACCCTTGAGACGCCATTACATCCACAAAAACTGACTGTTTGGTGTGCTCTATGGGCTGGTGGAGTCATTGGGCCATACTTCTTCCGAAATAATGCTGGAGAGTCAGTTACCATAAATAGCCATGATAACCGACTATTTTGTTCCCCAATTGGATGGCATGAATGTGGATGAGTTGTGGTTCCAACAAGACGGCGCTACATGCCACACAGCGCACGTCACAATTGATTTATTGAAGGAAACATTCGATGAGCGCATAATTTCGCGGAATGGACATGTCAATTGGCCACCAAAATCGTGCGATTTGACACCACTGGATTATTTTCTTTGGGGATATGTGAAGTCGCTCGTCTACGCCAACAAACCAGAAACGTTAGGGGACTTGGAAGCCAACATTCGTGGCGTTATTGCCAACATAAGGCCCCATATGCTCGAAAAAGTAGTTGAAAATTGGACCTGTAGAATTGGCTTTATTCGAGCCAGCCGCGGCGGCCACATGCCCGAAATCATATTTAAACATTAATGTTATAAAATTATCCTTCCAATAAAGCCAAATTGATGGACATTAAAACGATTTTCTTGTGTTTTATTTCAATTCGAATTCAAAACACCCATTATATTTTACACGATTTTCAAAATCTTCATACAATTTTAGAAAAAATTATTTTTTGGTGCGCTTTTTGGAATTTTTAGTTTGGAATTTTTATACATATTTGTCGTATGTTATATCAACATGGAGAACATAATTGAGATATATATCAAACGATGCACAACTGAAAGATCTACCAATCCTAATCTATTTTTTAGGAATTCATTGAGGGGGCCGAAAAATATGCGAAAAAATTTAAAAGTGGCGAAAACGTGATTATATTTTGGCAGCCATTAAGTAGTATTTGAATGATGAAATTAAAATTTAGAGGGCAATGAATTCATCCCCCAAGTATGGTGTCTATATCATAAAATGACGACTGGGTCCAAATGAAACGAAAAAGGAAGACGAAATATGAAAAAAACATAAATGCTTCATTCGATTTCTTACGTTTTTGAAATTTGCATGCCAATTACGCTTAGAAGTGCAAACTTACGCTAAGATTTTGCGTTCAATATACCTGTAGACTTAGGAGTTCAAACTGTAATTAGATTTTCCGAACACTTAAGAGAACAAAAATTATTCGAGTTGAAAGTCGGTTTTATAGGAATTAAAACTGTTTGATTTTTGCCTATATATAATATCTTTTTAAGTATGAATTGTTTTATAGTCTTTTGTTCATTGTTAAAAAAAAATGTCATAAAAAAAGTGTGCGACTTTTTTTTATTGAAAGTGACTTTTTGTGCGACTTTTTTTGTAAAAAGCGACTATTTTTGCGACTTTTTCAAATTTGTCAGCGGTAACGCTGGCTACAACAGTATTCCTTTTATTTATTGTTGCCGGAAATAAAGTTTCTTTGTCTCAAAACTTTTTAATGTCAAATTCTTAAAATATACTGTTAAATGAGAGACAAAATTATGTTAACTAAAGCTTTTTGCTTATGCTTAAAAGCTTTATAAATGAACTTTAAAGTATCTGTTAAAAAGCTTTTAGTAACAGGCTGATTCATATATCATTGAAACAAAATAAATATTTGCGATAAAGAATATGAACCAAAATTTTAAAGTTTATTCTGCCATAGTACGAGGGGTACTATTTTTGTTTCGGGAATAGCAAGCATTTTTAAATAGTAACGCCTTTATTGTTTTCCGAAATATTTCTCTTGAGATACCTCCAAACTACGGTTTTTGAAAGCTTCGACTGCTTTATCGGCTCTTGTAAATCGTTGCCTACGAAGTTTACCTTTTATATTCGTGAACACGAAGAACTCATTGGGTGCCAAGTCCGGACTGTACGAAGGATGAATAATCATAAAAAACAAGAAAGGGTGTTATATTCGGCTATGCAGAATCTTATATACCCACCATCAATATCAATATATCTATGAGGGTGTAGCTAATTTAAAATGGTATTCTTGGTCAAATATTTGGACCAAATTCGGTTGCAGTAACTTTAGAGTTTTAAATTTTAAAGAATATACACTAGTCGACAAAATTATTTTGACATACCAGTTGTTTTTCTTTTTTTTTTATTTCCGGTCCTATGCAATTAAAAAACTAAATTAAAAATATAGAAAATAGTAAAAAATATTGTAATTTATTAGAAAACAAAAGACCTTTAATATTTTAAAAGTTTTGTATATTTTTTTTTTTTTTGAATTGAAACTAAAAAAGAAAATTTTAGGATGTAGCATAAGTATTTTGACATATTTTTACTGTCTGGTATTTATGTATATAAAGCTGTCATAGTTTATAACTTAATAGCTTCTGTGCCATTTTAGTGGTTTCCGGGAGTGGTTTTTATATGAAAGCTATGGTCAAATATGAACCGATTTCTATTATATTGATATTCTAACCAAAGTTGTTCTCTGTTCTAAATTAAGTTGTCATATCTATTACAATTGGAGTTTATTTATTAGATTAATGTGCATAATTCTGAAAATATCGAAAAAACTTTTGTAGAATTTTGTTCCTTTAGCTCTTTTCGTTAAGGACCTACCGCGCTTTTTTCTGGCGGACATTAACCCCCTTTTCTTTTTGTATTTTTGTGTTTCTTTTAGTTTTTTATATGGGAGCCCTTAAAAAATTTGAGATCAATCGGATAAAGGGAAAGCGTGCCCGTGACCCGTTCAAAATTTGCAAAATACCTGTTTGTACTTTGATTATCAATAAATTCATTAACACTTTAGAATAAGAAAATCCAAAGTAAGACATGATTTGTAATTCTGGCCTGAGTTTTGTCAATATATTTTAAAATTTAGTCCCGTTTTACACGAATCAGGTTAACTTAATCAGTTTTTCTTTAACTTTCTTTTAAACCTGCATTCACGTTTACATACGAACATTTTCTATATCAGTTTTCATTTTGTTTTCCTTAAATTTCATACAAATTTTCAAAATTTTCGTAAACTTGATATTACGATCAGGTTTGCTCAATTTTAATTCTGTCAGTTTTTTCTCGTACAAATTCAAGACTTGATGAGCCAAACCTGACTAATGTAAAAGTAGACTTACTTATATATATATTTTTTTTTATTAGAAAATTATATTTTTTTCTTAGCTCGGTTTGAAAACTTTATTCAACAAATATTATATATTATAAATTATCGTTCCAGTTTCATAAAACAATCAAATAAGAGAGTAAAACTCAGAAAAAATGGTGTAAATATCTTAAATCGTTTCTATTCTACTTTCACACTAGTCAGGTTTGGCTCATCAAGTCTTGTATGAGAAAAAGCTCACAGAATTAAAATTGATACATACGTGACCGAACTACCGAGTTTACGAAAATTTTGATCAAATAAAAACTGATAAAGAAAATGTTCGTGTGTGAACGTGAATGCAGGTTCAAAAGAAATTTCAAGGAAAACTGAACAGGTAAACCTGATATGTGTGAAACGGCACAAATTCTGTCAGTTTTTTTTTCATACAAACTTAAGACCTGATGAGCCTAACCTGTCTGGTGTGAATGTAGACATATATTTTCGAACTTTTGTCAAACATCAACTACTGTGTAAAATTAAACTAAACAGAACCCATGACAGAACCTATAATTTCTTGTCAAATAATTTAATTAAAACAATTACGAATCAATTACCTTTAAAAAAAATCAATCATGGCTCTTCAATCATACAAATTATTAAGCCGCCAGACTCTCTTGAAATTCCTCAGATATCAACCGCTCATCATAAGTCAACGTTCGTCTTCTTATGACAACACAAATTTAATGGCGGGCAAACGTGAGTATGTGGGCTTTGGCGTTAATGGTTCACCCATTTACGTCGATGTTCTCGAATATCCAATGCCAGCCATACGTTTTAAAGAACCCACGGCAGAAATATGTGGCCTCAGAAAGAAAGAGGAGGACGATTGGAAAAAATTGAGCAAAGATGAAATTAAAACTTTATATCGTTACAGTTTTTGCAAAACATTTTCCGAATTAAAAGCTCCCACAGGAGAATGGAAGCTACATCTTGGAGTTTCCTTGTGGGCATGCACTGTTTCGCTTCTCTTTACATACTTCATAAATGTTTTTCAACAGGATTTGCCTCCCACGTTTAAAGAGGATTCGCGTCAAGCTCAGTTAAAGAGAATAATTGCATTGGAAATGAATCCCATAAATGGTTTAAGTTCACGCTGGGACTATGATATTGGTGATTGGAAGTAAAAGGATCGGAAGGGAAGTGTTGGAATTATGCTATGATTTGAGTTTGGCTTTGAATTTTTAGAAAACTTGTGTAAATGTTATGTTAATAAATTTTTTTTTATATAAACAAGTCCATATAATTCCTTACGCCTCTAACGTCAGTGCATTGAAACATACATATCGTCATAGCAGGGCTCAGTGTTTCTTCTAAATTTCATAAAAATATACATACTGACATTTAGGGCTTTGAGAAGCCAAAATCTGAAATCTGGTAATTTAATCCTATGGAAGGTATCTGAAATAATGGACCGATTTCAGCCAACAGGTTTTAAAACTAATGATAGTGGAAATTTTTACTCAAAATTGTGACTCTGGGGTGTTACTGTGTATCTCGATTCGAAAGTAAAACTGTTCGAATTTGTATGCTTAAAGCATTGTGTTTCGAAAAGAATTTCTTTCGAATCGAGATACGGAGTAACCCCCCTTTACGTTTTAGAAAGTTGAGATGAAAGGACAGGCTAACTTAGGAAGTGAGTCTCAAGATAGAACTTGAACCAATATTTTATTGTTACATACAACAGCAGAAACTTAGTACGAAATTTATTTTTAAAAGAAACAGAGCGAAAAATTACTAGTTAATATTTTTTAAATTAGAAAAAACTATAGCATATCTTAAGGATTTAATAAAAATCTTTAGATTTAGGCTAATGATTTTGAGAATGGTATGAGGGCAGGTCAATAAGGTCTTATCTTTTTAAATAAAACATTGATTTATTTTTCAATATAGTAATTTAAGCTCTAAACTAAAGCCTCGACTTGCTTCGATCCAATTTGCATCGCTTTCTAAAAACTGGTATAATTCGATTTTCATTGTTGCAATTCCAACTTACTTTGCGTTTCAGCCGCGATTTGCGTCGTTTACCTTTGAGTCGTTTTGACTCCGATTTGCGTTGTTTAGATTTCGGTTTGCGACGAAACATACGAATTATTTTGTTA
The DNA here is from genome assembly GCA_933228675.1 of Stomorhina lunata. Taxonomy (NCBI): domain Eukaryota; kingdom Metazoa; phylum Arthropoda; class Insecta; order Diptera; family Rhiniidae; genus Stomorhina; species Stomorhina lunata. Next base: position 55,162,708 of record OW121744.1, read on the forward strand.
CTACAGTTTTACCCTTTTAACATTTGTTGTGTAGTATTTCATACTATTTTATAAGTCTTTAAGTTGCATGCAAAAAGGGAAATTCCCTTTTAAGTATTAGTTAATTGATGAGTGGCTCCAAGAATAGTTACATGTTTATATTAAGAGTTAAGTGTGCGATTTACCAGAAAGTTGAGGTTAGGTTTCAAAGGTGGTGTCAAATGAAACCTTCACTCGAAGACTTACTTTAATGACCTATATTTACAACCTGTTAAGATCAAAGGCCGAGCATGTTTTAGAATTATATGCGCTTCGGTCTTCTGTGCTATTCTCCAATTGTAGGCCAAGCTTTGAAAGATTATTTTCTACTTGGTGTTTCCATCGAAGTTTCGGATGTTCTCTTCGCGGCACTTGTTAGCCCGCTACTTTAACGGGTGTTAAGGTAGCTAACTATGTGATACCACGAGGAGATCATTGTCCACAGTTGAGATGAGGGATAGACAAAGATAAGTCTGGGCTTACCAAATAAAGACCAATCACAACTGCTGCTAGGTATTCAACATCCCCTATATCACTTTAAAAACTCTTGGGGTAAATTGTGATCCTTCAATGAAATAGATGAATAAGGAAAGAAGAATACTAGAGACTAGATAGTTGTTAGCTCATCTAAGCCATCTGAGTCCAGTTATAAAATCTACAAGATAACTGCTGTATGTCCTGAAGTTCATCATGAAATCAATTACCTAATTCCCTAAGCCTCTGATTTTGTAGCATTGGACAGCGACAATCAGCACCTGTTTAGCCTAAAATTTAAGGAACGGTAGCCTACTTGTATGACCATTTACATTTTTTTAAATGTAATATCAAGACCTAACAGAGTTTCGGTTACGCCTATATCCGGCTTAGGCCTTAAAGTCCAGATGTTCTGTAGGATACCATATTTTCCCAAAACATCGTGGTTTCCTTGATGATCGAAGACTTGATACCCATATAAAAGTGATTGATAGGGAGAACTATTCTGGCTCAAATCTTGGCCGAGGCTTGCGGCTTCATTGACATCGATGTAGAAATGACCCGGAACGAACACAGTTTAATCAAATATCTGAGTGATAGGCCTATTATATGTTAAGTCCTTTAATTACAGGTGGAACATAAGGCCTCAAAGTCCTATTAAGTCCAATCTACATTTTTAAGCTAAGTTGGAGGTGATTCTTTACCTTGTAGGGCCTTTAGGGCATCCTGGCAATTAAAATATATAGTTACCTCACTATTTTCAGTTACGGTAGCAGGGGTTAGCTCTGTGGCCTTCCATATGAGAAAAATGGAAGACATTGCACTCTACCGTAAGTCTAAACGATTTCTTGAAGTTTTGCTGCTTCAGAAAAACAACCGATCCGGTGCCGTTGTCCATTTTAGAATCATCTATGAAAATCAAATTGCATTAACGATCCTTTTATCAGGAATTATAACCACCGGTACCATGCTGAACAGTAGCTCCTTGACTAAATAGCCTGAATCCATGCCATGGAGATCTGTTAAACTCAGTAATCTGGCACACACTTCCCGGCCGTATTTGGACCCACATTTTGAGTATACCTGATTCATGTAGCCTCACTAGAATTCTGGTTGCTATATCCGCATTCGATCAAAAACTTTTTAGCAAATATTGTGTATCATACCTTAGGGATTTTTAAACTTATTTATTTTGCAAAAAGTTCAATAAAATTTGATATACAAACATATCCGTTTGTTTGTCAAAGATTTAGTGTAAATTAAATTCTTTTACAATCGGGGATCTCCTGAGAAATAAGATACAATAATATAATATTAAAATATAATATTATACTGTAAACACAATGACGACAGTAGGCTACACGAACACCGACTACAAAATTCGTTGGCTGTAATCGTCGACTCGTAGTCAGCTACTTATTTATTTTTGAGACGGCAGCCACATTTGAGATTTAGTAGAACCAGCTGTTTATGAGTGATCCCAATATCGCTTTTAAAGGATGGACAAAATAAAAATTTATATTTAAATAGAAATAGACATCAATTCATTTTAGTAATTAACCTCCGATATCAACGATTTCCCTGTACCTAATAGTATGTCTAAATCAAAAAATTCCCTATGTGATCTCTTAGAGTTTGAGAGTTATGGGCTTTTTAAATTTTAAGAATTATACGTCATAACTTTACAAGTTTATCAGGTATGTGATAGACAATTTTCGTTTTCAAATCGATCGATTTCAGACATATTTTTTAGCTAATTTTCGGTTATTTTCCCCAAAAAAATGAAAATTTTAGTTTTAATCCTTTTGACTGATATTTTATCTTTCATTTGTTTTGAATTTTTTGGGAAAATAACCGAAAATTATCTCAAAAATATATCTGAAATCGATCGATTTGAAAACGATCGTTTTCCATCACATACCTGTATATCCGATATCAAACAAAAGTTACTGAAGCTACTTAACTGATAATATATATAAGTTGTAGTAGTTCTGTGCGAACATATAAGCGTAAATTAATAATAACTGAATTATGGAATTTGAAATTAATTTCTGAAAATGCAAATTTTTGAGATATTTAAAAAAAAATTTGCAAACAAATTAAAAAAATAATTAGTGTTTCTGAATGATAACATTGTTTCCGAATTTCGGTTTTTATACCCACCATCACGGAATGACAATCTCAATATACCCCCATATATTGAGATTGTCATTCCGTTTGTAATTTCCTTAATATTGGCTCAAAAACTAAGAGGGATATATATTCTAAATCCTTATGAAATTTTAAAACGATTGAGCGACGTCCGTATATCTGTCTGTTGTCGACACGATGAAAGCTTAACGAAAGGATATAGGTCACTGAAATTTGGCAAAAATATTCTTCATTTCTTGGAAAATTTTTGGTATTGAAATCGGTCAAAATCGTTTCACATTTGACCACAGTCTAGTAAGTATAACCTAGTCTAGGTTAATAGCTTATTTGCTTATAACTGACAAATTATAACAGCTATGATAATAAAATTTGGTATATAAAAGTTCTCCATAGGCACTAGGTATCATATTAAATGTCATCGAAATCGGTTTACATTTAACCGTAGCTCCCATACAAAACACTTACGGAAACAGCCTAAATTCCACCATATATACCTTTGAATGCCAATATATGATAAACTGTAATAGCTATGTCTACTAAATTTGACACAAGAAAGTCTTAAGTCAATACCAGCCAGTGTGCCAAATTTTGTTACAATCGGTCACCATTTAACGATAGCTCCCATATAAAAAAAACATACGGAAACACAAAAAACTAAAAGAAAAAAGCGCGATAGCACCTTAACGAAAAAAGCTAGAGGGTCAACATTTTACAAAAGTATTTTTGATATCTTGAAAAATGTATGTATTGAAAATGGTCGAAATCGGTTAGAGATCCCATATAACCCCGCCCCGGGAATCACATTAATGCTGATAAATTGAATACAATTGTAATTGCTATGACGACTAAATTTACAATAGAAAATTTAAAGTTTTATGCAACTATTGGTCAGTATATCAAATTTTATTGAAATTAGTCCATATTTGACAATAGCATTCATATAAACACCACTCCCGAAAACCAAAGAAAAGGTAACAATGACCAGTTGAAAGCTATTTAATTAGAAACTATGACAGCTATGGCCTAAATTTTACAAGAATAAGCTGTATATTAGCAATCAATCAATATTAAGTCCAGACTTTATAACGGCGGATGCATTTGGAACTCCTAACAAATATATGGTAATACGGCAGTTACTATCAACGTGCTTTAACTAACTTATAAGCACAACGAAACGTATGTAGCAGCTTATTAATGTTATGTGACTATACCCGGTTATGAGACCGAATTATGTGCAAAGTAAATACACTAAGATACTTTTAAATGTTGAACTATAAAGCTATTGCAACCGAATTAAGTCCAAATATTTTACCAACAAGAGTAAAAATTGTTTTCGAATTCGATCCACATTTTGAATTAGCTGCGCCCTCGTAGAAATATGAGATAAATTTCGAAATTTAACACAACTGATGGTGGGTATATAATATTTGCCACTGCCAAATATAACACTCTTATTTGTTTTAACTTAGTTCAAGAAAATAAACAGTTTTCGAGTTACGCGAGATATAGCGTTTTTTTTATAACGCTATATCTCGAAAACTAGAGCTAACCTAAAAAACGGTTAGACGGTTTTTCCAACTAGCACAGTGTAATCATTCCCATTTGAATGCGTCTCTTCTAAATTTGACAGGTTGTAACTTGTAGCCTGTAGTTGTGATTGTGTTTATATCATTATGTTATATGTTATTAAGATTATCCTAAAAGTATGCTACACAAATGTTTCTGAAATATCTTGTGTTTTGATCAATATAATGCGGCGAATTAGCCCCTGGAGCGTAAACGCATTTCTATGCTATTTTGATCCATTATCTACACTTAGCATTGGCATTTTCGGTATGTATTCGAAATTCACTCAAACGATTTAGAATTCACGGTGAAATGTCTGTTTCATTTCAGAAATTTCAATCAAATATACCTATTGTATTTTAAGAATATATTTTAAATTTTCTTTAATTTTATTTAAACAAAATGTGTGAATATCCCTGTTTCTGCCCGAAGATTGAAAAAAAATATCGCGCTTTAACATTAACACTACTCGATTGTTGGCAACGGGAATACGACAAAAGACCGTATCGATGTTTTCAATTTAAACGTTTAGATCTCGAAAAACGTTTCGATAGAGATTTTGATGAAGAAAAAGATTTTCCAGTTATAGTAGAGTTTATAAAGACGCGTCAACTAGACTCTATAGAAATAGTGGGTATAAGTCTTATGAAAATTAACACCGCCCGTATCTATGATTTTGTGAACAGTTTAAGAAACTTAAACCAAATAAAACTAAAATTAATGGACTTGCCTTTGGAGTTCTTTCAATTGTTAGCCAATAACGCAGAGAATCTGAAGATGACAAAATTAAATTTTAAAGGTAAGAGGTAAACAAGATTTTTACTTAACTAAATCTCAAACTTTTGCTAAAATTTGTTATTGGTTTCAGAAACTCCCTTAAACGATGCGGCCCTTGATTATTTATATGATTTTATTCTTAAAACGAAAACCTTGCAAATTTTGCATATATCCTCCTGCAGCATAAATCAATATAATTTTGCCCGAATAGCAGATGCTATTCATAAGTCCACATCATTGAGATCCATTAATATCTCACATTTACTAGGTATTCATTTGGCCATAGATTCCGAGAAGATTGCCCATACTATATCATCCCTGATATGGCAGAATAAATTGCAAGAATTGAAACTGGAAAGCTGTGGTCTATTAGGTCATGATATGGAGACTATTGCCGAATATTTATATAGAAAATCCTCAAAATTGCATACATTAAGTGTGTCCTACAATAAAATCGGTGCAAATGGGGCTTTAGAAATTTTCAAAGCCATTACCAAGTCTAAAACAATGAAGCACTTAAGAATGAATGGCTGCGGTTTGGGAACACATGGCGGTGAAATAGTCTCAAAGTATTTAAGTTCCTCTTGGAACTTGCAGTCATTATCTTTTCAATATAACCAAATAGAAGCTGAAGCTATTAATATGATTCTGTTGACCCTGAAAAAATCTTGTAAATTGCAGAGATTGTACTTTTTTGGTAACAAGTTTAATGTTCGTAGCGGAGATATATTAAGAAGACTTTTGGATTCGGGAGTTGTACCACCAGAATGTATAGATGTAACTGTTACATTTGATGACCCTCTTGGATTCCATAGAGTTATACCATTTGTGTGTCGTTTGGATTGGCTAGTGGAAAAAGTATTTTAGGATTTGAATAAAATAATTGAAATTGGCCTTTAGGTTTTGTGAAATTTAAAAGAATTTTTTACAAAAAAAAACCAACTTTAGCATCTTATTCAAAACAAAAAATTAAGTTATAACAATCATATAAATCAAAAATGTTTAAACAAAATTCTCTACAAGTCTTTGATAATTTTATTAATTGTTTTTGAATAGTATATATATATATATATATATATATATATATATATATATATATAATTCCCCGACAACATTCCAATTGGAACAAGGGGTACTTCTCTCAGACAATGAGCTGCATCCGATTCTATTTTTAAACTCATTGAAAGGGACCTACGTTTTAACGCCGGCTCCGAACGGCGAATGCATTAGTTAGATAAGTTTTTCATAGCCTAATACTCAATAACCAGTGGCTAGCTGAGTTATGAGGTGAACCGCCGCTTTTTTGAAAATTTATTTTTTTCAAGTGAATCTGGCCGGGGATTGAACTTGGGCCTCTGGTATGCTAGGCGGATGTCTTACCTGCTATACCACGGCGGTTTTTGAATAGTATTAAATAAAAATGTCTTTCCTAGTTCCATCACAATGCAATGCATAAGTAGGTATCATCCCCTGAGAGTTAGTCATAATAAAAAAAACAAGAGTGTTGTATTCGGCTGTGCCGAGTCTTATATACCCTTTATCAAATTATGTTAAATTTCGAAACATATCTCACATATCTACGAGGGTGCAGCTAATTCAAAACGTAGACCGAATGTGGTATTGTTAGTAAAATATTTAGACTTAATTCGGTTGCAGTAGCTTTATAACATTTAAAAGTATCTACGAAGTTTCGCTAGTATTTTCTTTGTAGAACATTTAGTCTCATAACTATTCGTTTATCCATATATTTTGTTAGGAATTCCTAATGCATTTACCGTATATAAGGTATATACATTGATTGATAGCTATCTAATTTTAATGGTACAATCATGATATGCTGATTATACCTCCGAACCTTTTTGATTGTAGATATAACAAGTACGAGTGCTATATTCGGCTGTGCCGAATCTTATATACCCACCATTAAGTTGTACAAGAGTGCAGCTAATTCAAAACGTTGACCGAATGTGGTATTATTGGTAAAATATTTATACTAAATTCGGTTGCAGTTGTATAGTTAGTATAGTTCAACATTTAAAAGTATATAAAAGGTCTCCCTAGTATTTACTTTGGGCAAAATTTTGTCCCATAAATACTTTTCGTTGTGGTTAAGATTTAGTTAGGATAAACATAATGATAGTAACACGGCAGGTTCATATATTATGTTAGGAGTTCCTAATACATCTACCGTATATAAAGTCCGGACTTAACATTGATTGATTGCCATCTAACTTCGTACGTGCTGAATGTACCTCCAAATCTTTTTGATTGTAGATATAAAAATCAGTTACATCCAGTCTACTTTTGGAGTAAGAAAACTTCGCTAAGAGAGGAAAAACAACATAGTTATATACTGGAAGTTAAGGCTGCATATCTTGCTCTAAAAAAGTTTCGTCATTATCTTCTTGGCATACAATTTAAGCTGGTTACTGATTGCGCAGCGTTCAAGCAAACAATATCAAAAAAGGACATTCCAAGAGATGTAGCACAGTGGGTGATGTATATTCAGGATTTTACATATACCGTTGAACATCGATCAGGAAGTAGATTGAAACACGTGGACGCACTTAGTCGTTATCCTGTCGATATTTTTGTCGTATCAGATGTCTCAGCAAGAATTGGTAAACTTCAGCAGGAAGATGAAGGTATAAAGGCTATCTCCATAATACTTAATTCCGGCCCATACAATGATTATAAAAGAAAGGGTAGCTTAATATATAAAAGTGTTGATGGAAATGATCTACTTTTAGTTCCGAAGCAGTTAGAATTTGAGATTATTAAAAACGCACATGAACAATGTCATTTTTCAGTCCAGAAAACTATGCATCGCGTTCAACAACAGTTTTTTGTACCTCGTTTGGAGAAAAAAGTTAACCAGGTAATAGCCAACTGTATTAAATGTATAATATGTAACAAAAAGCTTGGAAAGCGTGAAGGTTTTTTAAATTGCATCGATAAAGGCGAAGTACCGTTACACACACTTCATTTAGACCATTTAGGTCCAATGGATGCAACAACAAAATTTTATAAACATATCTTTGCTGCAGTTGATGGTTTTTCAAAATTTGTGTGGCTGTTTCCTACCAAGTCTACAGGTACTGAAGAGGTGGTAAAGAATCTTAAAATCTGGTCGGACGTTTTTGGTTTCCCATCTAGAATAATAAGCGATAAAGGTCCAGCATTTACGTCAAATATTTTTGCAGAGTTTTGTAAGGAGAATAATATAGAACATATTTTAATAACAACTGGTGTTGCTCGAGCAAACGGTCAAATCGAAAGAGTTAACCGTTCCATAATTTCGATTATTGCTAAGCTGTCGTCGGAAGATACTTCAAAATGGTACAAATACGTTGGTCAAGTACAAAAAGCCATTAATTCCTGTGTTCACAGTACGACAAAATCATCTCCTTTTGAAGTCATGTTTGGTGTTAAGATGAATTCGGACGTCAATGACAACATTCTCAAACTTTTGGAAGAAGAGCTGATAACCGGTTTTCAAGAAGAGAGAGAAGCTTTGCGAATAGATGTTAAGCAGCAAATAGTTAACGCTCAGCAGCAGTACAAGAAAAATTATGATAAAAAATGCAAACATCAAAACGACTACAAAATTAATGACTTAGTTGCCATCAAACGTACACAGTTTGTTGCCGGAAAGAAGCTTGCCAGTGAATTTTTAGGACCATATAAAGTAACCAAGGTCAAAAGAAATAATCGCTATGATTTGGAGAAAGTAGGAGATACTGAGGGGCCCAAGAAAACTTCTTCAAGCTGCGACAACATGAAGTTGTGGAAATTTGCCGAAACCAATAATGATTTGTTATCATCTGGGTCAGATGAAGAGCAGGATGGCCGGGTGTAAACCGAGTGTCAGGTGTAAAGATGTCAAGTTGCCAAAAAGTCTGTTGTAATATTCAGTGAGCAGTTGCAGTTGTCAGTTGAGTTCTAAGTTGAACAGTCGCTAAGCCGTAGTCGCTAATAACATTTTTGTGCTTAATTGAAATCTAATTTAATATTATAACTTTTTCTAAAAATTATTAAACTTATACTTACTTTGTATTTAACAAATGAATTGTTAAAATAAACTATTTAAATTCATACAAATAAATAAACATTCTTACATATATAAGAACAATAGCCAAATGTTGACCGATTGTCACAAAATTTAATATACTGGCTGGTATTTACATAAAGTTTATTTGTGCAAAATTTAGTATCCATAGCTGTTACAGTTTATAATTTAATAGCTTTTAACTGACATCTGTGAAAGCTATGGTCAAATATGGACCGATTCCTATAAAATTTTACATACTGACCAAAAGTTGCATAAAAATTCTCTGTTCAAAATTTAGTTGTCATAGGTATTACAATTGTATTAAATTTATCAGCACTAATATGATTCTCGGAGCAGGGTTATTTGGGAGCTCTTACTAAATGTAAACCGATTTCGCCCATTTTCAGTACACAACTTAAATTACATATCAAAAATAGTTTTGTAAGACTTTGTCTCTTTAGCTCTTGTACTTAAAGAGCTATCGCGCTTTTATCTGACGAACAGACGGACATAAACCCCCTTTTATTTTTATATTTTTGTGTTTCCGAAAGTTTTTTATATGGGAGCTATGGTCAAATGGTGACCGACCGTAACAAAATTTGGCACACTGGCTGGCCAAAACTATTACAGTTTCTTATTTATTGGCATTTAAGTGTATTTCAGGTGGAATTTAGGCTGTTTCCGTAAGTGTTTTATATGGAAGCTATGGCTAAATGTGAACCGATTTCTATTTCTGTGTGTGAAGTTAAATTTAAAATTTAACTTTCCAAGACACAAACCCAAATAGTTAACAGAGCTATGTTAAGCACTTAAAAGGGGTACTGTTAATGGTAAGAAATTTAGCTATCACTTTAAAACCGATATTTATATACTAAAATCAGCTTTAAAAAAAATAAAAAAAATACTGATATAGACCATATTATCCCAGATTCAAAATCTTTACAAATGTTTGAGTAAACATTTTTTTACGCTTAATATGTCGAAAAAACCAAAAATAAAATTCTAAATGATATTTATGCACTTTTGTCCTTTTCTCGAAAATCTTAGGAGATGGGTTAATAAAATTTATTGGATACCATTTCAGAACGGACTTAAATAAATATCCAATGGTCAAAAGTGTTAACAGTCTGTTTTTTTCGGAATTATTAAGAAATTTGATTTTTAAATTCAAAAAGGACTTTAGTCCTTTTCTCGAAAATCTTAGGAGATGGACGGATAAAATTTACTGGATATCATTTGAGAACGGACCTAAATAAATATCCAATGGCCAAGAGTGTTATTAGTTTGTTTTTTTTTTCGGAATTATTAAGAAATTTGATTTTAAATTTAAAAAGGACTAAAGTCCTTTTTAAAATTTAAAAACCAAATTTCTTAATAATTCCGAAAAAAAAAACAAACTATTAACACTTTTGACCATTGGATATTTATTCAGGTCCGTTCTGAAATGATATCTAATAAATTTTATCCGCCCATCTCCTAAGATTTTCGAGAAAAGGACTAAAGTCCTTTTTAAAATTTAAAAACCAAATTTCTTAATAATTCCGAAAAAAAAAACAAACTGTTAACACTTTTGACCATTGGATATTTATTCAGGTCCGTTCTGAAATGATATCCAATAAATTTTATCCGCCCATCTCCTAAGATTTTCGAGAAAAGGACAAAAGTGCATAAATATCATTTAGAATTTTCTTTTTTTTTTTTTTTTTGACATATTAAGCGTAGAAAAAATGTTTTCTGAAACATTTGTAAATATTTTGAATCTGGGATAATATGGTATATAGCAGTATTTTTTTTTATATTTTTAAAGCTGATTTTAGTATATAAATATCGGTTTTAAAGTGATAGCTAAATTTTTTACCATTAACAGTATCCCTGTTAAGTGCTTAACATAGCTCTGTTAACTATTTGGGTTTGTGTCTTGGGAAGTTAAATTTAAAATTTAACTTCACACACATCATTTTAGAGACGTCATCTACATATAAGAAATGTCATTATAATTTTTTTTTGCTATTTTTTTCTATTTTTTTGTTGCTTAGTAGAATATATGATCGCAGTCTATGTGGTAGTCTATGATGTTATCATCATATATGTTAAAGTTTGTCATTTATTAGTAAATAAGCGACTAGCCTAGGCGAGGTTATAGGGAAGCTATAGTGAAATGTAAAATGATTTCGCCCAATTTCAATACCAACATTTTTTAAGAAATGAAGAATTTTTTTGCCATGTTTCAGTGACATAGCTCCTTTTGTTAAGGTCCTATCATGCTTTCAATAGACAGACAGGCAGACAGAAAGACAGACAGACAGACAGACAGACAGACAGACAAACAGAGAGACAGATAGACGGACAGACAATCGCTTAGAATTTTATAAGGATTTAGAATATATATCGCTTTTGTTTTTTTAGCCAATATTAAGGAAGTTACAAACAGAATGACTTAATATACCACCATTCTTTTTGATTTGGGTATAAAAAGGCAACCATATTAGATTTTCCCATGCGCAAATCAAGTTAAGGGATTGATATACATAGCGAGTCATTCATTTTTAATCTAGACAGATTAACTTCGGGGGTAAGTGTTCTCGAACGAGTATGAGTGACTGATCTTGCTGTCATCCTCAAATGAAGGAATTGGGTTAGAAGAAATTTTCAAATCACAAAGATAAAAAAAATGTTGACGATAGAACTGAATCCTAAAGCTTCAAAGGTTACAAGCTTCAAAGGTTACAATTTATGCCAAACTCGGTCAAATCAAAAACTCTATAATATGAAAATATTGCACTTGCAAACGTTAATTTGCTGTATGGTAATTTTCACAAGTCTTATAAAAAAGAAAACAACTAATGAGGACAATTATCCAATGAGAGAAAGCTAAGGCACATACACGTGCTCATAAAATGTATGTTTGATTGTGCGTTTATGTGTTTTTCATTGTTCTTTACAGGGATGGCAAACATGGTACAATTGTAACTTTTTTGATACATCTTTAACCTGATTGATACCGTGGTACAACATGACGATCAAATTTCTATCCCATTTGTCTTATATTTGTAACAGATAGAAATAAGTGTGAGACCAACTTGTAGTATTCGGATTAACTCTGAATTGATTTTAAGTTTAAGAGCAATTTTCTATTAAAATTGGGTTAAATAGGTTGATTATTTCAGGAACTTTTTACAGGACCGGAATCCCGAAATTGAGATGTGAGCTTATGGCCGCCACAATTTTTTTTTAATTTCAGAGAATTTAAACAATAATAAACAAAGGGTAGCTGTAAGTGGCTATATCATATTTTGTTTCAAATACTTCGTATTTGACTATACCTCCCATTCGAATTCTTCATTTAAAAATCATTTTAATATCCCTTGACAAACGGTCCATAGCTCTCATATTATAAGATATTTTTTTAAGCATTACAAAATCTTTTAAATATATTTTGACAGCCTTTTATCGGACATTAGTAGTTTATCGGTAAATTGTATAACTTTAATTAATTTCTATTCAGTTGGTGTTATAAAAGTGGATATAATACCATTCCCAGCAAAACTTTGGTAATGCCAAGTACTCTGATAACTGATTACCTTGTAACGACTACAACATACCATCCGAATAAATAATAAGTTATTACAGAAGTACTTATTTGTAATTAAGATGGTAATTTAAACTGAATGGCCCCGGTTCAAATCCCACCAAGGGCAACAATTTTTTTAGTTTTTTTTTTATTAAAGAGTCTTTTTAAATTATCTTCTGTAAAAAAAAGTTGTAAAACTAACTCACGTTAATGAATACCAAACACGATTCTAATTGGTCTTAACTTGGTAAGCCCAACTTATCTGGGTCATCCTTCATCTCAACTGTGGACACACACCTCCTCATGGTATCACCCGGGGAGCTAGTTTAACACCCATTAATATTGTGAGTTAACATGTTCCGAGAGTTGTCCCATAAGATCGATAAAAATGGGTTAGGATTACGGGCTAGTAACCCTCTCTTGAAAAAAAAAAATACAATGAAGAGGATAAAATTAGAATTGAAATGTCCCACTACCTAATGTTAGAGGAGGATGTCCGAAAATTCGATAGAAAGACCAAGTAGAGGAACATTTTTCAAAGCTTGGCCTATAAAATTGGAGAATATTCGCACAAGATCGAAATCCAAGGAATTCTAAAATATGCTCGGACTTTGACCTTAACAGGTTGTAACATTTAAGTAAGTAAGAGTCAATCTTATGTAAAAACTTATACAAAAAAGAAGATTTAAATTGTTTAAGTTGTAAAATAATTTTAAAAAAGTTTTAAAATAATTACAAAAAATCGTATAAAAATATTTTTCCAAAAATTACAACAAAGCAAAAAAAGCAGGGAAAAACAAAGTTATTTTCACATGATTTTGGATCTAAAAATAAAAATTGTTTATATTAATTATAAGCTGCTAAGTTTTCAACATATGAAGTAGCTCAGTGGAAGAGTCTCTGCCTTGCAGTCGGAGATTCTGGGTTCGAGCCCGCATGGGATCATAAAAAAAATTTTGTATTTCGTTTAAAAATATATGTTTTTAATAAAACAACAACAAAAAAGTTGTTGCTGTTGTTGTTGTTGCTTTCAAATTGCTTACCCAAGTCATTACTTTTCTGCAATTGGTAAGTACTTGCCTCCAATGACATCCCCATGTTAGTGTAATGACTTAAACAGCGAATGAGTAAGTAGTTCGTCTTCAATAGTTTAACTGTTTAACTCATTATTTGGTAATGAAAAGTTTTACTGGGATTTATATTACTTGATTTTTTCAATTGGAAAATATTAACACATTTTCATTACTCGAAATTCATGTTTTACGGACATTTTTTTAATAGAACTTTTATTGTGAACGTTAATTGTTAAATTTTAATAAATTTTCGGATCAAAATGGATCAAATAAGATCCATTATAAAGTTTTGAATTTGATACCAATCAAAGGAATGAAGCCGACATGTTAAATTTTTAATATAACACATTCTGTATAAAAAATGTTACCATTATGATCATATTTGGAACAAAATCAAGAAAGCCGTTTTCCATCCCTGGTTCTTTATCCACTTGAATTTAACTTTTGACAGAAGATAAATGTATGGAGTGCAATATCTTTATGTTTGACAGTGTTCGGTCAAATGCTTTAAAGATATCTATTAAGACTACTTTCCTTCCACTTATTCGATCAATTGAAAGGGACCTGTTGTTCAAATAGTATTTCCATTAGATCGACTTCCAAAATTTAGACTGTTCATTACTTATTAGGTAATTGGATTCAATATACAAATATAGCTTAGAAGGTGGTGATTCAGAATACTTTCCAAAACTTTGCTAAACGTGGAATATAAGGCAGTAGGATCGCTTTTTTGGGTATTGACTTATTTTGATGTACGTTGGCAATTTTTCAGCAATTAGACAAAATACCGGACCACAATGACATTTAAAATAGATTCCGCAAATTATGAGACAGAAAAAGATGCCCATTTTTTAAGACCATTAGAGGTATACAGTCTGAACCAGGAGGTTTGTTTACATTTAACTTAGACAACACTTTTTTAAGTTTAAAGACATCTGTATATTAGCAGAAATTTCTAAAAATAGCCAATTGCAAAAATAACAAGTAAGAGTGTTATATTCGGCTGTGCCGAATCTTATATACCCACCATCAGGTTGTGTTAAATTTATAAACATATCTCATATATCTACGAGGGTGCAGCAAATTCAAAACGTGGACCAAATTGGAAAAAAGTTGTTACGCTAGTTGGTATTCCTGGTAAAATATTTGGAATAACTTCGGTTGCAGTAGCTTTATAGTTCAACATTCAAAAGTATGTAAGTGGTTTCCCTAGTATTTATTTACTTCGAACAAAATTCGTTATTACAACCGGGTATGGTTTTACATTAATAAGTTGTTAAATACTTTTCCTTTAGCTTAACATTTAGTTAGGATAAAGAAGTTGATAGTAATACGACTGGTCCATATATACCATATACAAATCTTAATATGCAGCTTGTACCTCCGAATCTTTTTAATTGTAGATATAAAAAGGGGATGTATATATATATATAAGAATTATAGCCAAATGTTGACCGATTATAACAAAATTTTACACACTGGTTGGTATTTATATAAAGTTTGCTTTTGCAAAATTTAGTGGCAATAGCTGTCACAGTTTCTAATTTAATAGCTTTTAACTGGTCCTTGCTAAATATTTTTTTGGTTTCCGGGAGTGTATTTTATATGAGAGTTTGATATACTGACCAATAGTTGTATAAAACTTCTCTATACTAAATTTA
Source organism: Stomorhina lunata (assembly GCA_933228675.1). Taxonomy (NCBI): domain Eukaryota; kingdom Metazoa; phylum Arthropoda; class Insecta; order Diptera; family Rhiniidae; genus Stomorhina; species Stomorhina lunata. Next base: position 55,178,050 of record OW121744.1, read on the forward strand.
GTCGTCATAGCTATTACAATTGTATTCAATTTATCAGCATTCATGTGTTTCCCGGGGCGGGGTTATATGGGAGCTCTAACTAAATGTGATGCCCATTTTCAGTATACAATCTTTCTTACATATCAGAAATACTTTTGTAAAATTTTGTCTCTCTAGCTTTTGTAGTTAAGGAGCTGTCGCGCTTTTATCTGACGGACAGACGGACATAAATCTCCTTTTCTTTTTGCATTTTTGTGTTTCTGTAAGTTTTTTATATAGGAGCTATGGTCAAATGGTGACCGATGGTAACAAAATTTTGCACACTGGCTGGCATTCACATAAGACCTCCTTTTGTGAAATTTTGTTGCTATAGCCCTTTCAGTTAAGGCGCTATCGCGCTTTTATCTAACGGACAGACGGACATAAACCCCCTTTTCTTTTTGTATTTTTGTGTTTCCGTAAGTTTTTTATACGGGAGCTAGGTCAAATGGTGACCGATTGTGACAAAATTTTGCACACTGGCTGGTATTCACATAAGACTTATTTGTGCTAAATTTGGTGGTCAAAGCTATTACAGTTTATCATTTATTGGCATTTAAGTGAATTTCAGGTGGAATTTAGGCTGTTTCCGTATGTTTTTTATATGGGAGCTATTGTTAAATGTGAACCGATTTCGATGAAATTTTATATGCTGCCTAGTGCTTATGGAAAACTTCTAGATACCAAATTTTGTCATCATAGCTATTATAATTTGTCAGTTATTAGCAAATAAGCGACTAGCCTAGACAAGGTTATACGGGAGCTATGGTCAAATGTTAACCGATTTTGCCCAATTTCAATACCAAAATTTTCTCATAAATGAAGAATGTTTTTGCTAAGTTTCAGTGAGCTAACTCCTTTCGTTTAGGCGTTATCGTGATTTCAACAGACAGACAGACGGACATCGCTGAATCGTCTTAGAATTTCATAAGGATTCAGAATATATATCGTTTTTGATTTTTGAGCCAATATTAAGGAAATTACAAACGGAATGACAATCTCAATATACCCCCCATTCTTTTTGATGGTGGGTATAAAAACAATACAAAAACCTTAAAAGACTAAAATCCTTACACTTTTATTTTCATTACAACCGAATAATAAAACCATTAAGGTATAATGTGACCATTCCATATATTGGCAACGACAGTAAATAATTGTCGACCAGACCATTTAAGTCTGTCATTGAAAGAAAATATTTCAATTCGAAAATAACTTTATATTATGGAACTAAATGATTCAATTTTGTATCTTAAGATACTAGAATTCTTCTATAAATAGGACAATTAAATGGATAATTTTGTTAACATATTTATTAATAGAATGAAATTGTTATGGCACGTGCCCCTTGGGATCATATGTCTCACAGCGTGTGTACATTTCGCATCTTCATCATAAACAGATGGATGGGGGACTGTAGAACTACTTATGTAGATATGTCATTTTATGTCAAGTCAATCATAATGAAGTAATAATGTTGTTTATTTTAAAACTTGTAATGAGAATTATGATGAATTAAGTTTATGTTGATTACTCTGTGATCACTCATTTTTCATACCAAAATCTGGTTTTATTGAAATTTTTTATATAAAAGCTTTAAACTTGATTTTCTCGTTAATTATGATAGATAGAGCAAAATTAATGAAATTTTGTGATCACTCATATTTCATACCAAAATTTGTGTGGGGTTTATATAACTCAAGCGGCTGACGATTGAGTGAAATTTACATGTATTTTGTTTTTGTTACAATATCAAAACACATGTAAATTTCAATCAATCGTCGGCCGCTTGAGTTATATAAACCGCACCATTATTTTTTTAAGTTTTTTTTATATAAAAAACTTCAAACTAGATTTTCTCGTTAATAATAACAGATAAAGCGAAAATAATGAAACTCTGTGATCATTTATATTTCCTACCAAAATTTGATTTTTTTGAGTTTTTTATATAAAAAACTTTAAACTTGATTTTCTCGTTAATTATGATAGATAATGAAATTCTGTGATCACTCATATTTTGTACCAAAATTTGATTTTTTGAGTTTTTTTTATATAAAAAACTTTAAACATGATTTTCTTGTTAATTATAATAGATAGAGCAAAAGTAATGAAATTCTGTGATCACTCATTTTTCATACCAAAATCTGATTTTATTGAAATTTTTTATATAAAAGCTTTAAACTTGATTTTCTCGTTAATTATGATAGATAGAGCAAAATTAATGAAATTTTGTGATCACTCATATTTCATACCAAAATTTTTGTGGGGTTTATATAACTCAAGCGGCTGACGATTGAGTGAAATTTACATGTATTTTGTTTTTGTTACAATATCAAAACACATGTAAATTTCACTCAATCGTCGGCCGCTTGAGTTATATAAACCGCACCAATATTTTTTTAAGTTTTTTTATATAAAAAACTTTAAACTAGATTTTCATCGTTAATTATGACAGATAAAGCAAAAATAATAACACTCTGTGATCACTTATATTTCCTACCAAAATTTGATTTTTTTGAGTTTTTTATGTAAAAAACTTTAAACTTGATTTTCTCGTTAATTATGATAGATAATGAAATTCTGTGATCACTCATATTTTATACCAAAATTAGATTTTTTGAGTTTTTTTATATAAAAAACTTTAAACTTGATTTTCTTGTTAATTATAATAGATAGAGCAAAAGTAATGAAATTCTGTGATCACTCATTTTTCATACCAAAATTTGATTTTTTTGAGTTTTTTTTTATATAAAAACTTTAAACTTGATTTTCTCGTTAATTATAACACAGCACAACAAAATAAAAAAAATTTCATGTGCTCTTAAAACCACTATACAATTTTGATGTATCATGACTACCTTTGCACTGGCCATTACATGTCCTTGCGTATATCAAGCAAACAACGAAAATTTTGTGAAAATGAGCGAATTCACTAAATTGTGAATAAATTCGAAAAAAATCAATCGATTTTTATGGTCGATATCTCATTTTGTTGCTATTATATGTCGCTATGCGATAAAGTAATAAATCTGGAAGTTTTTTGCCGTTTTCGATTTTTCATGATTTTTTTAAAACGAAAATTTTTGCCATTTTTACGTAAAAAATATATTTTTTTCTTAAGTTTTTTATTATAACTCCGATACTATTGATCCGATTGAAACGCGATATATAGACGAATTAAAGGCTATGTAAATCTTAATTTTTCTTTTATTTTAATAATATCGGACTAGTAGTTTTTGAGTAGTCATTAATTATTTGAAGAAACGTCTAAAAAAATTGCAATTTAAAAAAAAAAATTAAAAAAAAAAAATCTTGCCATAGAATTTAAAAATTTTACCATTTTTGTACTATGGTAGCCATGATACATCAAATGTATATAGTGGTTACTCGAGCACATTTTTGCTGTTGACCAGTGTAATAGATAGAGCAAAAATAATGAAATTCTGTGATCACTCATTTTTCATATAAAAATGTGATATGTTTGAGTTTTTTATATGAAAAACTTTAACCTTGACTTTCTCGTTAACTATGATAGATAGAGCAAAAATAATGAAATTCTGTGATCACTTTATTCATACAAAAATTTGTTTTTTTAGACTTTTTATATGCAAAACTCGATAATAACTGTTGATAGAGCCAAAATAACGAAATGTGAGCTTGAGACTCATATTTCCATGCGTTCGATGTTCTTTAAAAAATGTGTCAATTATTACATTTCTTTTTTATACCCACCATAGCTCCCGAATAACCTCGCCTACGCTAATCGCTTATTTGCAAATAAATAACAAACTATAATAGCTATGATGATAAAATTAGGTATGTGGAAATTCTGCATAAGCCCTAGACAGCGTATTTCATCGAAATCGGTTCACATTTAGTCATAGCTCCCATACAAAAAACTTACGGAAACAGGCAAAATTTCACCTAAAATACACTTAAATGTCAATAAATCTATAAAAGATATAACCACTAAATTTAGCACGAGGAGGTCTTTTGTCAATGCCAACGAGTGTGCAAAATTTTGTCATAATCGGTCACCATTTGACCATAGCTCCCATATAAAAAACTTACGGAAACACAAAAATACAAAAAGAAAAGGGGGTTTATGTCCGTCTGTCCGTCAGATAAAAGCGAGATAGCGCCTTAACGAAAAGGGCTACAGCAACAAAATTTTACAAAAGCAAGTCTTATATAAATGCCAGCCAGTATGCAAATTGTGTGCTGAAAATGGGTAAAATCGGTTCACATTTAGTTAGAGCTCCCATATAACCCTGCCCCGGAAATCACATTTATTATCTTATATTCTTAAACGAGCAATAATTGTATATATATATATATATATATATATATATATATATATATATATATATATATATATATATATATATATATATATATATATATATATATATATATATATAGAATGGCTATCTCGAAAACGGCTCTAACGATTTTGATAAAATTTGGACAGTGGGTATCTTTTTTGATGTATAGATCGAAGAAGAAGGGACTTGTGGAACTTTTACCTCTAAGAAGGAAAAAACGGGTAAAAAGGGGAAAAAATCGAAAACGCTATGTCTCCTAAAGTAATAGGTAAAGAAACAAAATTAAAATTACGTTTTAAACAGCTTTGAAAATAAGCGGACAGGTGTTTGGTACTTTTTTGAAACTATGTCCGATAGGGAGTAAAAAGGGTGAAAATAGTTTTTTTGGCACCTTTTTAACTCACTCTTATATTTTAAACTAAAGAATATAGAAAGAAACTTGGTACTGCAATCAATAGATGTAAAAAAACATGAAACACGTATTTGGTACTTTTTTGATTTTGGAGCCAAAATGGGTAAAAAAGGGATAAAATGATAACTTAACATCTCCAAAGTAATATGAATAGGAACATTATACATTATGTTAAATGCGTTTTAAAAAAATGTACCGAATTCAATTGGCACCAAAAAAGTACCAAATATACATATGGAACTTTTAGAAATTAGGGAATAAAAAGGGGGAAAAATTAGTATTATTTTAAACAAATGAATGTTTGTCTGTATGTATGTTCTTTATAGAATAGTAAACTGTGAATTTGCTTGTGTTATGTTCTTTAGCGAAGATGTTGCGGATAAGCCGGCGAAGGTTTTAAAGTTGATAAGACTAATTTCCGACAGATGGCGCCACTGAAAATTACTAAAAATTAATTAAATCGTAAACTGTACATTTGATCATGCTATGATCTTTAGCAAAGTTGTAGCGCATGAGCCGACGAAGGCTTTTTAGTTGGTATGAATAATTTCCGACAGGTGGCGCTACAGAAACTTACTCAAAGTCAATTTAATCGTAATCTGTACATTTAATCATGCTATAATCTTCAGCAAAGTTGTTACGGATAAGCCGAAGAAGTTTTATGAATTGGAATAAGCAAAGTCCGACAGGTGGCGCCACAGAAAACTACTCAAAATGAATTAAATCGTAAACTGTGCATTTGATCAGACTATAATCTTTAGCAAAGTTGTTGCGCATGAGTCGACAGAGGTTTCTGTTGATATGAATAATTTCCAAAATTATTCAAAATGAGTTAAACTGTAAACTATGCAAACTATGTGTTGGTCGGACAAAATAAATCAAATAATTCAAAATTAACTGAATATTTCTACAACGTCTTTCCTCTGAATTTATTTTAGCACTTTATAATATAAAATATACCGGTATGTGATGGACATTTTTCGTTTTCAAATCGATCGATTTTAGACATATTTTTTAGCTAATTTTCGGTTATTTCCCCCAAAAAAATGAAAATTTTGGCTTTAATATTTTTGACTGATATTTTATCTTTCATTTGGTTTGCATTTTTTGGGAAAATAACCGAAAATTATCTCAAAAATATATCTGAAATCGATCGATTTGAAAACGATCGTTTTCTATCACATACCTGATATAAAAACTTTAAAATTTTCCTCAAAATGCTTATCATAAAGCTCCGAGCAAGGCTCGATCTACCAGGTACTGCTGATAAATTGAATAAAATTGTAAAATCTGTGACTACTAAATTTAGAACAGAGAAGTTTTATGCAACTTTTAGTCAGTATGTCAAATTTTATAGGAATCAGTCCATTTTTGACCATAGCTTTCATATAAAAACCGCTCCCGGTAACCACTAAAATGCCACAAACGCCAGTTAAAACCTATTAAATTATAAACTATATCAGCTATGGCCACTAAATTCTGCACAAATAAACTTTATCAGCCATACCAGCCAGTCAACATTTTGAATTAGCTGCACTTTCGTACAACTTAATGGTGGGTAAACAAGATTCGGTACAGCCGAATATAACACTCTCACTTGTTAAGTTTTGAATATATATGATAAACCCTGTAGTTTATATGGGAGAAATTTGTTGCAAGGGTTTATCATTCGAGTCAATATAATAGGAATTACAAACGGAATAACAATCCTAATATACCTAAAATCAGTTTTCATTTTTTTTTTTTTTTTTTTGAATAATCTATTATCAAGTACTTTTTAATTTAATGCATCAAAAACAACTTGATTTTTCTTAAATGTTTATGTTTTTTGTTTTTTTTTTTAAATCGGGAGGAAATTTTGGGTATTTGTCATTCTTTAAATTAATTTGCATTGCATTAATATTAATGAAATTTTTATTCATATACGGAAATTTGATGTCTCGCCATCAAGGACGTCAAAATACATAAATAAACCAAACAAAACAACTCATAATCAAAAACTGAAAATCGCCAAAAAAAAATGCTTAAATAATTTTTCCAAAATTGCATTTATAAACAAATTGTCAAAAGCAAAAAAAACTGGCATCAAGTAAACATTTAAAGTGTCTCTTAATAAAATACAATAATAAATGATATTATTTACTATACGATGATATTTTTTTTTTTTTTTGCATATTGTTACGTGTGTCTCGACAAAATTTAATTTGTAATTGAAATTTTTTTTCTTTTGAAAAGTGTCTCGCAGTTAATTTTGAAAAAAAATTGTAGTCACTTATTTTGATAGAAAAATTGTCTAAATGTATATTTAAGTTTGTATATAAGTTTGTTTCTTTCATTTTGAAAACAATTCTACTTTGTGAATTTTAATACCCTATATTATTGTAGATAACCATTAAAGAGAATAGCTAAAAAGGTATTTGTCATTCTAACCTAAGGTTTGCAAAAAACCGTGAAAATTAGAAACCGCGGTTTCGGTTTTAAAACACCAAAAACCGGCCGGTTTCGGTTCGGTTTCGGTTTTTTAAATAAAACTATTTCAAGAATTAAAAAAAACGAGCTCGAGGTCTTTGTTTTATAGTTTTATTTATCTATTATTCTCCTCCAATATTTCGATATCCTTTGGATATCATTATAAATTACTATTTTTGTTACACAGTGTACATTAATCACACATAGATTGGAGGAGAATAATAAATAAATAAAACTATAAAACAAAGACCTCGAGCTCGTTTTTTTTAATTCTTAAAAAAATTTAACAATGAAAAGGTCGAATAAATGAAATCAAAGAAATTAATTAAAACTACCCAGCAAAACTTTGGTAATGGCAAGTACTCTGATAACTGGTTACCTTGTAACGACTACAACATACCATCCGAATAAATAATAAGTTATTAGCGAAGTACTTATTTGTAATTAAGATGGTAATTTAAACTGAATGGCCCCGGTTCAAATCCCACCAAGGGCAACAATTTTTTTTAGTTTTTTTTTTATTAAAAGAGTCTTTTTAAATGATTTTTGAATTTTAAGAACTTAAATATTATCTTCTGTAAAAAAAATTTGTAAAACTAACTCACGTTAATGAAAAAATACCATCATGAGTCAATTTTGATTATGTAGGGGATGTTGAATAGCAAACACGATTCTAATTGGTCTTAACTTGGTAAGCCCAATTTATCTGGGTCATCCTTCATCTCAACTGTGGACACACACCTCCTCATGGTATCACCCGGGGAGCTAGTTTAACACCCATTAACATTGTGAGTTAACATGTTCCGAGAGTTGTCCCATAAGATCGATAAAAATGGGTTAGGATTACGGGCTAGTAACCCTCTCTTGAAAAAAAATACAATGAAGAGGATAAAATTAGAATTGAAATGTCCCACTACCTAATGTTAGAATAGGATGTCCGAAACTTCGATAGAAAGACCAAGTAGAGGAACATTTTTCAAAGCTTGGCCTATAAAATTGGAGAATATTCGCACAAGATCGAAATCCATGGAATTCTAAAACATGCTCGGACTTTGACCTTAACAGGTTGTAACATTTAAGTAAGTAAGAGTCAATCTTATGTAAAAACTTATACAAAAAAGAAGATTTAAATTGTTTAAGTTTTAAAATAATTTTAAAAAAGTTTTAAAATAATTATAAAAAATCGTATAAAAATATTTTTTCAAAAATTACAACAAAGCAAAAAAAGCAAGGAAAAACAAAGTTACTTTCACATGATTTTGGATCTAAAAATAAAAATTGTTTATATTAATTATAAGCTGCTAAGTTTTCAACATATGAAGTAGCTCAGTGGAAGAGTCTCTGCCTAGCAGTCGGAGGGTCTGGGTTCGAGCCCCCATGGGATCATAAAAAAAATTTTGTATTTCGTTTAAAAATATATGTTTTTAATAAAACAACAACAAAAAAGTTGTTGCTGTTGTTGTTGTTGCTTTCAAATTGCTTACCCAAGTCAATACTTTTCTGCAATTGGTAAGTACTTGCCTCCAATGACATCCCCATGTTAATGTAATGACTTAAACACCGAATGAGTAAGTAGTTCGTGTTCAATAGTTTAACTGTTTAACTCATTATTTGGTAATGAAAAGTTTTACTGGGATATTTCAGTTTAAATTTCTAGGAAAATTTAGATAACTTCATTAAAACATATTATAATTTAATACTAAAATTCAGGAAAATAATTCAGTTTTTTTAAATATGAGGGATTTCTTAAATAAGTCTTGTTTCTTTTGGAGAAACTGCAGAGCCCCTTTAGCGTGAATAATATTGGCATCCGAGCGACAAATTGATTCAATAGTAATTTTTACAAATAGCAACTATTTTAAAGAATTTACAATTTCAAAGTCGATAGAATGAAGCAAATCTAAGGTCGACAGCATTTCTAAACTCTCATGAATACTTTGTTTTAGAAGCAGAAATCTAAGAGTAAACTTAATTTTTAATTTTTAACGCTTGTTTGTAAAATATTATAACGAACTGTCGAATTTTTGAAATACCGAACAGTTTTCCTTACAGCCTCTAGGTTCAAATGTATATGGGCAATCAGTTTTAAATGAGTCAAAGTTTCATCGTCGCCGTCTTCAAAATTGATTTTCAGATACAAATTTGATATTGGCTGCTGCTCCATCTATAGTACATGCTACGATGTTTGTATCAAGTGAAATATTAAACTCCATTAGCCTTTGTCTAAATGGTTTCTTGCGTTTGCTTGAAATTACACGTTCCTAAAATACGGCCCAGGTTATCAAATTTACCATGAGAATCGTGAATATTTACTTTCATATACCGTCTTCCCCTTACACCTGTCCATTCGTCCATTGGAAACACCTTTTGCTTGTTTCATTCTTCTGCTTCATTAAACAGACAAATTACGTGCAAATTTATGACAAGCTAATGTTATTTCCGAATAATACCAACAAAGAATTATGAAAAATAAATAGCTAAAACCGCGTTTTTTTCTACGATTTTCGGTTTCGGTTTTGAGGCACAAAAAACCGAGGTTTCGGTTTTGGTTAAAACCGAACTGCAAACCCTATTCTAACCCTACTTATTTGAAATTTTAATTATTACAGCATCCTCTATCGGAGCACGATGGCTCGGAATCAAAATCAATTTCAATGGCCAAAACCTATAATTATTCATGACTTAGATTTTTAAAATTTGTACGGCTTTAGAAAGGAAACATATCAAAACTAAGGTATAACTTTTAAAGGACCAAAAAGGAACGAAAATCGAAACCATCCAAAGATAGGCGAAAGCGTTTTCTTTTAGCCTATATGTGGAGCCGCGGAACAAAAGGTTCTTTTTGCATCATTCAAAATTTTTGGGAAATTAAATTTTTTGTTACTTCGCACTTTAAAAAATCAATGAACCGCGAAATATATTTAAGTTAGCTACTTACCAGTAGGTGAATCTTTGTGCTCTAAATCACCACATTAAATCTTAAAAGTCTCTTTAAATAAGCACTTTTATTTTGGAGAAGAACCTTTTGTTAAAAAAAAGTGAAAAAGTACCTTTTGATACAAAAAAAAAATTAAAAATATGAAAAAATAATTTTTGTTATGCAACGAAATTAAACCATAGCTCCCCCCCCAGAAGTAATCTACGTAATACAAAAACATGCAGTATTTTATATTTTAGCATTTTGACCAAATTTGGTAATATATTCTTAATATTCTGTCATTTTTCAATGGAAAATGAAAAACTCTATATTATGACATTTGACCCCGGGAAAGAAAGTGTTCAACTTTTACAATATTAAAATAACAATGCCGTTTACATTATAAATAGTCTGGGGAAAATATTCACTAATACTTTTATTAATGGTACATTGGTACAGTTTAAACATTGGTACAGTTTAACAAGCATATAAAGAGTGTTCTAAAAAAATATGCATTTACTATTTTAGACAAAATTTATCCATAGTGCAAGAAATAATTTATTTTTTGATCAAGTTAGTTTCTATAGATATGTCAGATACTATTATTTTATAAATTATTAATTTTGAATAGTTATTTCAATCAAAATGGACTGCGAAAAAAAGTTCGTGAAAATATAATTAAAACTTTTCAAAAAAATCCGTCATGGACTTTTAAAAAAATAGCTAAAAATTTGAAGGTTGACCCTCGAACGGTTTCTAATGCCATCAGACGGTATAAGGAAAACCTGAGCATTGAAAGAAAACCTGGATCAGGGAGGAAAAAAGGTCCTACAGATATTGGTAAGGCAAAAGAAGTCGAGCGACTCTTTCGAAGAGCGCCTAACACTTCTTTAAGAAAAGGAGCTCGTACGGTGAAATGTTCTACGAATTTTGCACATAGAGTCAAAGCTTATGCTGGACTGAAGACATACAAAGTCCAAAAGGTTCCAGATCGCAATGCTATAAAGAACTTAGAAGCAAAAAAACGAGCAAAAAAATTGAAGTCTGATTTTATAAAAAAATACACCTGTTGTGTGATGGATGATGAAACATACGTACTGGCAGACTTTTCTCAACTTCCTGGTCAAGATTTTTATGTTGCTGATAAACGGGGCAATGTTTACTCAAGTTATTAACAACAAATTCACAATTTCGCGGAACTCTTCGATTATATACGGACCTCATTTTTTTGGTTTTTATTCTGCCATTTGTTTATTTTATGATACTGAGAAGCAAATGTATTATTTGTAATATTTTTTAAACAAAATTAAAAAAAAAAATTAACTGATTTAAATAAATTTTTTAGCTGCATATCCTTAGGCGAGTCGTCAAGAAAACGCATTTTCTGGGAAAAATTGCAATTTTTTTGAAACCACTTCTTAGATTTTTAATATTGATGACTTAAAATAAAGCTTCTTTAGTTCTCTTTTATAATCCAGTAAAAAAATAATTTGGGCAAAACCGAAAATACTCTTTTTTTTCCTATTCCTAAAAGTTTACCACTTTGTGGGCGGAAAAAATTTGTGTAGCATGTTTCTGTATTACTTAGAACATTTCTAGAGAAGTAAAGGTTCAATTGCGCACTTTCACAAAATAAGGTGCACCCTGAACTACACGAATAAGGGAACAAATATGTAACTTACTATGGAAAAAGAACCTTTTGTTAAAAAAAAAAGTAGAAAAGAACCTTTTATTTAGTAAAACTTTATTTAATGTCCATTTAATTACACTGTGTGTAATTTTTTAGGTCATGGAAAAATAACCACATACGGACACCACCACGAGATAGAGGATCAAAAAAAAGAAGACACGTGTCTTTCAGTTTTGTCAAATGTCCTCCCCTTTTTTGTGGGCGGGGCCCTAAAGATTTTGGGCCTCTTTGCCTTTTTTGCAAAAAAGTGGTCATCTTCTCAGGCTCATATCTTCCAAACCGTTAGGAATTTCGATTTACTGTTTGAGGCAAAGTTGTAGCCATTGTCATGAGGAATAAAAATTGTGAACGCATTAAATCAAAAAACGCCATCTTAGAAATCAAAATCGCAAAAAACTTAAAAAAAAACGATTTTTTTTAGGCTTTTTTTACATGTTCAGGTTCATACGTAGCAAACCGTTCAAAATTTAAGAAAATAATATACTACAAAAATGTAGCTAAGACCTCACTTAACAACTTTGTAGAACATACAAACATCCTAGGAATGATCCTTAACACAGTAAGGGTAGCGCTAAGGAAACCATAAAAATTAAAAATTTCCCAAAAAAATGATATTTTCAATGCTTATTTTTTTTTACTTCAACAATTAAAAATATAACCATATACAAATACAACTACGTGATAAAAGACAAAAAAGACCATATATTCTAGTTTTGCCCCAAGTCATGGAGTTTTTTCAGAGGCCCCCAAAGATTTGAGGTCTTGGTGTCATTAAAAAAGTAATCATTTTCTCAGGCGCATATTTTGCAAACCGAGTGGAATTTTCATTTTCTCTTTAAGGCAAAGATATTGTATAACCCTTGTAAAGAACAAAAATTGTGAACACATAAAATGAAAAAAACGTCATTTAAAAAAATCAATTTTTTTACCTTTTTTCCCATGTTTAAGTCCATATGTAGCAAACCGTTCGAAATTCAAGAAAACAATAAGCTACAAAAATGTACATAAGATCTAATTAAACAACTTTTTAGAACATTCAATTTCTAATACAAAAATAATTTAATTTCATTTGATTTAATTTCATTTCGTATGTGTAAAATTTTTTTATTTTAATTTTTTTTGTTGTTATTTCAACATTAATATACAATGGCATATATCACAAAAATAAGATAAATAAATATGGAAATAAATAAAATAAATAAATATTTGTGTCATGTTTATAAAGTTGATGGCCCTGGACTTGTAAATAGCACTCTCTTAAGTTGTGGATCCAATTCGTCGTCCGAATCATCCGAATCTGACTCTGATTCAGAACTTAGGGTGCGCACGGGTACGTTGCTTCCAGACTGCTCTCCATCATAAGCTTTTTCTTCTTGAAATACTTCATTGACATCATACAGGGTAATCTTGTGGCTCCACCAACATACCTGAAATAAAAACAAAAATCAAAAAAGGAATACAAAGCAATGCATCAATATATTTGATATTACCTCTCCAAGCAATGCGTCTAGTTTTTTGCCTTTGTACCGTTTTTCCATGGGCATTGTGGTTTGATGAAACCGTTCTCCTTGCTCATCGGATTCAGTAGACAGTTGCTTCATAAAATCGTCAAAATGAAAATGAAGAAAGTGCAGCTTTAATGTCATCGATGCGCCGATTTTCTCAAAATAATACAGCATTTCTTTCACCCATTCTCTTGCTTCCGGCTCAGCGTCTCGATCCCCTCCCAAGACTCTGGTGCATACACGTTGAAGATAAATCCATGCCATTGAATGATTTTCATCAAGCGCTGACTCAAAATTTGTCTTGAAAAGCTTTATAATGTCTGGGCCATTAAGTACTCCTATCAAACGATAAAAAAAGAAACAGAAAAGAAAAGTAAATATACAATAAGGTGGAAAATATAGGATTTAGTTTACTACAATACATACCTTTCTTAATTTTGTCATCGCTACGCTTTGGGAAAACACTTTTCAAATAGTCAAATGCATTTGGACAATTTATAACAGCCACTTCGATGAATTTTTTAACAATTCCCAATTTAATGTGGAGCGGTGGCAGCAAGATATCATGAGTATTGTCAATCAAAGGTGCATTTTTCAGTCTATGTTCTTTCATTTGTTCCTCCACATTTCCTCTTGGTGTCCACGAATTACATTCGAATTGATTCAGAGATCGCGAATCCCAATTACAACGAAAACAAAAGAATTTGGGAAAGCCGCCTTTATCAATGATCCCTTGCATAATGTTGATGACCTTCAAATCACAGCAAATCTTCCATTTATTTTCGTAGTATTTGATTTTTTCCATAATATTTTTCAATGTTTCGTAGTTTTCTTCCATGTTGACACCGATTGCTAGCGGAATGCAAGGTTTTCGGTTCGACATATGCAATAACACTGCCTTCAAGCTTGAAACAGAACTATCAATAAATAATCTCCACTCACTAGCGATGTAGTTTATTCCCATTTTTACCACCAAAGCTTTTATATCGTTGCAGTAAGCGAACGAATTGTCATTATGTAGAGTGTAGAAGTTCTGAAATTCAGCTTGCCGTTTCCGGTATGCCGAAGAGTTAACGTTAGCAAGTGTTAATTTTCTTTGCTTTAAAAACGCTGTCAAAAATATGGCAAGCAGCTGCGATAATCCCAATATGGCCACAATGAAATCCATTTCCATTTGTGTTATTAGTTGTGGTCCATCTCTTCCTTGTTGAGGCTCATAATCGGCGTCAAACGGATCTTCATAAGTAACACCACCTTCAGTATTCATTCCTGTAAATTCTGTCCTGAGATCTGTACTTGGTGGCCTTGGCGGTACAAAATTTTCAGGTGCAAGCACTGGTAGTGTAGCTGTTGCAGTTGCTTTATAAATTTTATTCTTCTCACCATGTCGATTCATTCCACGTGTGTAATTTACGCATGCATAGCAAATGTTTACATCATGAGCACCTGGGCGATAAATCCAGTTTACCGGTTTACAATACTTCATACTAAATTTTGCTCCACTCAACCATGCCATGAGATTGTTATAGCATTGGCGACACACTATATTAGGTGTGTAATTTTCACTGGTCAAGTCTACTTCGTCGAAAAACAACGTATATGCTCTTCTGAATTCGCTAGTTAGAAGATTCTTTTCTTTTCCATATTTGTTTTTCTAATTTGATGACCGCAAACGTAGCAAAATAAATTAATTTTTTCACACTGCATATTGAAATCGTATAACTTTCACCGCTGAGCTCTCGTTTACGTCGTGTTTTGTAATGCCTCGGTGCGAACATCATATCACTTATATATTGCGTCCAGGGTTTCATGATTGTTTCTTGAATGAACGGTTTGCTACCTATGGACCTGGTTAGGTAAAAAATCGATTTTTGGTTTTTTATGGCAAGAGCTGATTTTTTTACTTTTTTAATTTTTCCTAAGCGCTACCTAGCCTAAAAAGTAGTTCACTTTTGCGGTTACCAAGGCGCTACCTAAACGATATTGAGGATCATTCATATAATGTTCGTATGAATGATTCAAAAAAGTTGTCCAATAAAAATGTATCTTTTCTAGGTGACTGTTTCTTGAATTTTTAACCTGTCCATAACCAGGTAAAAAATCAATTTTTAAAAATTTTGTGATCTTGAAGATTAATTTTTTATATGTTGAGAATTTTTCTTTTTTATGACAAGAGCTAATTTTTGAATTTTTCACTTTTGTCGTTACTTAAGCGCTACCTAAATGCTGTTAAATGGTGGTGAATTGGGCCAAAACTGGAAGATATGGGCTTTCTTGTCTTTCATCACGTAGCGGTATTTGTACTATATATGGTTATATTTTTTCTTGTTGAAGTAAAAAAAAAACATTAAAAATAACATTTTTTCGGGAAATTTTTAATTTTTATGGTTACCTTAGCGCTACCTTTACTGTGTTAAGGATCATTCCTAGGATGTTTGTATGTTCTACAAAGTTTTTAAGTGAGGTCTTAGCTTTATTTTTGTTGTATATTGTTTTCTTAAATTTTGAACGGTTTGCTACGTAGGAACCTGAACATGTGAAAAAAGCCTAAAAAAAATCGATTTTTTTTAGTTTTTTTGCGATTTTGATATTCAAGATGGCGTTTTTTTGATTTTTTGTGTTCACTGTTTTTATTCCTCATGACAATAGCTACAACTTTGTTTCAAAAAGTAAATCAAAATTCCTAACGGTTTGGAAGATATGAGCCTGAGAAGATGACCACTTTATTGCAAAAATGACAAAGAGGCCCAAATTTTTAAGGCCCCGCCCACAAAAAAGGGGAGGACATTTGACAAAACTGAAAGACACGTGTCTTCTTTTTTTTGATCCTCTATCTCGTGGTGGTGTCCGTATGTGGTTATTTTTTTTCATGTTGCACCGTGTTACTAAATAAAAAAAATATTATGGTTTCTCAATTGTATTTGAAAGATTTCAACCTAAATACTACAAAAATAACAAAAAACCAAAATGTAAAAAGTATGCAAAAAGAACCTTTTGTTCCGCGACTCCACATATATACTTTTGCACCCGCCCGAACCCGACCGTCGAACACTTTTTTTATTTGAATGAAAATACTAAAATTTTTTTACGAACAAAATTCTACTTGAATTTCTATCTAGTAAATTGCCATAAATACAAATTGCACATAGTAAAACGTAGCACAGTGGGATGGTGGAAAAATGTAATGGAAATAATTCCACAACTTGTAAGGGGAGATTTTAAAATAATTTTATGTGCGTTTAGCAGAAGTTTTGGTGAGCTGGAAAGAGTAGATTTTGTTGGGGCGGAACAATCGACCCCCAAAGTAGTGCACCTCAGACTTATAAATCACATAAAACGATATGTAAATATAATATCGAGTCCTTAGATTTAAATAATCGTAAGCGACATTCCTTTAAATATCTCTTAAACTATTAGAGATTGCGTAGTACAGTAAGCATATTTTCTTTCTTTTTTAAGTAGTTTTCGAATGTGTAAAAACCTTTTCGATAGGTTTATATTTACGAAAGTTATACGGACCAATAGGTTTTACATACAATGTAGAGGCCACTCCAACTATACATTGGCCGATTTCTGCATATTGGGCCACAATCTGTCCAGGAGCTTAAATATTATTGAAGTAAAACTAAAAAACTTCACATACAATACTTTGCACCATAACTTGTAAACCATTTGGAAAAAATTTAATTAGTTTGTATAAGTAGCAAACTAACAAAGAACAAAAATGTTATGTACCAAAACATTTCATGTTTTTTTTTTTAATTAAGATTTTTTTGTCGCTTACTATTAATTTTTTTATGTCGCTTACGATCATTTTAATCTAAGGACTCGATATTATTCACAACCGATGTGAAAAATCATACTATATAACACCCTAAGGATAACAAAATAATATATTATCAAAGATAGACTTGTGGCCCAAATTTGAGAAAATCGGTTATGTGGAAGTGAGTCGAAAATGAGCACATTTGAAACGGAATTACTAACATGAATCAAGAAAAACAGATCGAAAATTGAACTTTATGTTTAAATTTCTTAACAACCGCCGTACAGTTTTTAATAAAGCCTAAACTTGATTAAGATGTTATCTATTGACTGAAAAAAGAACTACTAAAAAATCTTTATTAGTTAAAATGTTTTGGCCAATGAAAAACGATTCTCAACCACTGTGCGGCGTATTAATGCAGCCGATGAGAAAAAAAATATTATTGTCTGTAAAACAAAAAACTTAGATAGTACGCCTACCTTATAACAGATGGCGCAATATCACTGTTATAAAACTGATCATGTCCGCAGATCTTTCAGATACCATTATAGTGACGATAGAACAGAACACATTACGAAGATGCTTTAAAGCATTGTTGGGCAAAGTCTCTCTTATTTTGTATTTTGCTACCGCAAGGGTAAGCGGTCCACATTTGACCCTAGCCCTCATATAAGTCGAAATGACGGAAACAGTTTAAATATATAAGTTTTGAAAAAAAATGTTTGAATGATGGCAAAATTTAGCAAATATTTGTCTTTTTAATGGAAAAAGAACACCTTTGACCTTAGTGGAGAAGGGTATCGTATGGTCGGGCTTGACCGACTGTAGCGGTTTCTTTCTTGTTTTTTATGATTTTAGTTAAATTTGACACATTTAAGAAAATATGAGTAATAGGCGTGTCCCTGACAACTGCTTTAAGATTTTTTTTTTGAGTTTTGTAATTTTTGTCGATTTTTAAATATTGAAGTATTTATGGGTAGAAGGCGTGTCCTAAGACCGATTTTGTTAAGATTTTGCACACAAATATACCTATTTGGCATCAAGTTATATGGCAACGGTTTTATGTATTTTTCAGATTGTGATTTTTCGATTCTTTCATATTTAAGGATTTGTGCATCCTTGGCGTATTCTTAGGTCGATTTTGTCGAAAGTTTGCAAACAATTTTACCATTTCTATGATCTAATATAGCACCAAATTTATTTATCTAAAGTACTTCATATAGAAGATATTTTTAATTTTGTGAATTCCATTTATTTTTTGTCGGTAAAAAAAAGTGGTCAAAATCGAGCACAGTGTTATTAAATAATCCCTGATCCCTTTTTTCTTCAAACCAAACGCCAAAAGATCATATTTTTTGTTTTAATAAAAAACACTTAATATTACCGAAAACAATTATTTTCACGCTTATTTATTAAAATTCGCTAATTATTACTTAATATTCCGTAATCTCGCTATGAAAATTTTCAGAAAATTCAAATTTTGACATTTATCCGCGGTGAAGAAAGGGTTAATCTCGTCCAATATTAAAAATCCCCTTTAGCATAAACGAATAATAATATTAATTATCTTTTTTGTTAAAATTGACAAATAAAATTTACCGAGCATTTACTCGAATTTGGCCCAAAAATGTACATATTCGCGAAATTCTTCAATGTGAAATCGCAATTACGGCGAAACGGTTCAAGATATACACCTAATTTTTGGTTTTATTCTCCCATTATTTGTCTGTTTAACACACTGGAGAGCAAATTCTAAATTTGTAATATTTGTCGAACAAAATTTTCAAAAAATTAAAAAATGATTTTTGAAACCGACTTGAGAAAAATGTATCTTTTTCCAACATGAAATAAACAAAGTAAATTTGATTATATTTAAACGAAACTGAACTATTTACTAGTAACAAGCCATTAAATTATAAATCATGTCTAATTTTGCAATTTCTTTATTTACAACATACAATTTTTGGTGCATATCCTTAGGCGCGTTTTCAAGGACATGAATTTTCGGGGGAAAACTGCAATAACTTTTAAACTACCTCATGGATTTTCGTCTTTCCCGATTTTAAATACAGCTGTGTAAGTTCTCTTTAATATTCTATTATTTTTTCTTGTAAAAATTATTGATTTCGCAAAAACAAAAAATAACCCATTTTTTCCCATACAAATGGGCTCTTAAACTTTGGACTCGATGCGCGCCCGTAGAACGTTGTCCGATTTGGCTCAAATTTTCAGATCTAATCTTTTAGACCTAGTATCACAATATTCCGTAGAAAAAGTTATAAAATTCGAAAAATAATTTTCCTTCATACAAAAAATTGTCACCCTAATGTGTCTGTATGTTTGTATCTAATTTATATTAGGAATAGTCAAACAAAGGTAATGCATATATTGGAACTTTCTTGAGATTTTTTGATTTTTTTTTTTTTGGTTGTGAAAAGTAATTTAGTAGACAATTTTTGATAATATCTAAATTCAAATTTTTGAGTGATCATTTGAGTCTTACAATATACAAAATTTTAGTGTATTATAGACATAATGCAAGTTTTTACTGCTCCCACCCGATCTCAGTTGCAATTTATCTGCAATATATGAATATACATAAAAGTCTTCTTTTCTCTAAGTGCATCCCATCATACATTCTCAAATTGATTGCATCTGTTTATTATGCATTTTTGAAAAAAAAAAAAAAAATCAAATCTTTTTGGCAACATTGATTGACTGTAATTTGAAACACTTTCAGTTTCATTACTTATGCATTGAATTTTTCCCAAAAAATAAAATTATATGTTTTTTTGTTAACGTAATTTTTGTCATCTTCTACTGTTTACTTGTCTGCCCATTTACTGGATTCCAATATCTGAAGATCTTTTCTTTTTTCATCATTTCTTTTTTTAATATAGCTTCAAGAACAACGTCATTAAAATTAAGAACTAAAAATTAAATACAAGAAATTGTGCATTAAATGATGTTCCAGCAAGTATTAAAATATGCATGTTCTTGTCGAGCCTTTGTAATAAGAATGATCTAACTCAACATATTCAGTTGAAAAGGCGGATTTGTTTTATGAGCTATTGAAATCGGGTCAGACAGGGGACCTGTAACGAAGATTCATTTGAACAAGGAAACAAGTAAGAGTGTTATATTCGGATGTGCAGAATCTTTTATACCCACCATCATATTGTGTTAAATTTGGAAACATATTTATCTCATATATCTATGAGGGTGAAGCTAATTCTAAATTTGAACCAAATTCGAAAAAATTTGTTACTCTAATTGGTATTATTGGTAAAATCTTTGGACTAAATTCGGTACAGTAGCTTTATAGTTTAACATTTTAAAGTATCTAAGTGGTTTCCTGATATTTGTACTTTGCACAAAATTTGGTTTCATAACCAGGTAAAGTTTTACCAAAGACTTTATAATATAAAGATGTTGCACTTCCATACATTGATTTTCCGTTTGGTCGTTTTGAAAACTCCATAAAAAGTCTGGACTTAACATTGATTGATAGCTATCTAATTTAGTATATGCAATCTTAGTTTACTGAATGTACCCCTAAATCTTTTTGATTGTAGACGACCGATCGCAAAACTGTATATAATGGCTGGTACTTATATATAGCTAATTTATGCAAAATTTAGTAGCCATAGCTGCCATAGTTTCTAATTTAAAAGCTTTTAAATGGAATTTGTTAAATTTTTTTTGGTTTCCGGGAGTGGTTTTTATATGAAAGCTATAGTCAAATATGGACCGATTCCTATAAAATTCGATATACTGACCATGGTTGCATAAAACTTCTCTATTCTAAATTTAGTCGTCATAACTATTACAATTGTATTCAATTTACCAGCATTAATGTTATATGGGAGCTCTAACTAAATGTGAACCGATTTCGTTTATTTTCAATACACAATTTGTTTAAGATATCGAAAATACTTTTGTAAAATTTTGTAACTCTAGCTCTTTTCGTTAGGGCGCTTTTGTTTGACGGACATAAACCCCCTTTTCTTTTTGTATTTTTGTGTTTCCGTAAGTCTTTTATATGGGAGCTATGATCAAATGGTGATCAATTGTAACAAATTTTGTCACACTGGCTGGTATAGACATGTGACTTTCTTGTGCTAAATTTAGTGGCCATAGCTATATAGTATAGTATAGTTTGTCATTTATTGGCATTTAGGTGTATTTATGGTGGAATTTAGGCTATTTCCGTAAGTGTTTTGTATGGGAGCTATGGTTAAATGTGAACCGATTTCGATAAAATTTTATATGCTGCCTAGTTCTTATGTAAAACTTCTATATACCTAATTCTATGATCATAGCTATTATAATTAGTCTTTTATTAGCAAGTAAGCAATTAGCTTAGATGAGGTTATACGAGAGATATGATCAAATGAAATGAAGAAAATTTTTTCCAAGTTTCAGTGACCTAGCTCTTTTTGTTTAGGCGTTATCGTGCTTTCAACAGACAGACGGACAGACAGTCAGACAGACAGACAGACAGACAGACAGACAGACAGACAGACAGACAGACAGACAGACAGACAGACAGACAGACAGACAGACGGACAGACAGACAGACGGACTTCGCTCAATCGTCTTAGAATTTCATAAGGATTTAGAGTATTTAGAGTATATATCGCTTTTGATTTTTGAGCCCGCAAAGAGTCGGCGCAAACATAACAGAACATAAAAATAGTCGGCAGAGTTGCCGTTTTTTTATACTTTAAACTAAATTAGGTATTTTTTTCAATGTGTAGTTCTAATGTTTTAAAAAAAAAGTTTCTACTCTATTTTTTTTTAATATTTTTAACAAAAATTTTTCTATAGAAATTTTTTTTTATCAAAAATTTTTCTATAGAAAATTTTTTTATAAAAAATTTTTCTTTAAAAAATTTTTTTATCAGAATTTTTTCTATAGAAAATTTTTTTATCAAAAATTTTTCTATAGAAAATTTTTTTATCAAAAATTTTTCTATAGAAAATTTTTTTATCAAAACTTTTTCTATTCAAAATATGTTTATAAAAAATTTTTCCATAGAAAATTTTTTTATCAAAAATTTTTCTATAGAAAATTTTTTTATCAAAAATTTTTCTATAGAAAATTTTTTTATCAAAAATTTTTCTATAGAAAATTTTTTTATCAAAAATTTTTCTATAAAAAAATTTTTTATCAAAAATTTTTCTATAGAAAATTTTTTATCAAAAATTTTTCTATAGAAAATTTTTTATCAAAAATTTTTCTATAGAAAATTTTTTTATCAAAAATTTTTTTATAGAAAATTTTTTTATCAAAAATTTTTCTATAGAAAATTTTTTTTATTAAAAATTTTTCTATAGAAAATTTTTCCATAGAAAATTTTTTTTATCAAAAATTTTTCCATAGAAAATTTTTTTATCAAAAATTTTTCTATAGAAAATTTTGTTTATTAAAAATTTTTCTATAGAAAACTTTTTTATCAAAAATTTTTCCATAGAAAATTTTTTTATCAAAAATTTTTCAAATTTGCATTAACGTAAAAGAATAAAAAAAAACTTGTCAAAACAAAAATCTTTTTTTTATCAAAAATTTTTCTATAGAAAATTTTTTATCAAAAATTTTTCTATAGAAAATTTTTTATCAAAAATTTTTCTATAGAAAATTTTTTTATCAAAAATTTTTCTATAGAAAATTTATTATCAAAAATTTTTCTATAGAAATTTTTTTTATCAAAAATGTTTCTATAGAATATTTTTTTATCAAAAATTTTTCTATAGAAAATTTTTTTATCAAAAATTTTTCTATAGAAAATTTTTTTAGCAAAAATTTTTCTATAGAAAATTTTTTACCAAAATTTTTTCAACAAAAACTTGTCAAAACAAAAATCTTCTTTTATCAAAAATTTATCTATAGAAAATTTTTTATCAAAAATTCTTCTATAGAAAATTTTTTTTATCAAAAATTTTTCTATAGAAAATTTTTTTATCAAAAATTTTTCTATAGAAAATTTTTTTATCAAAAATTTTTCTATAGAAAATTTTTTTATCAAAAATTTTTCTATAGAAAATTTTTTTATCAAAAATTTTTCTATAGAAAATTTTTTTATCAAAAATTTTTCTATAGAAAATTTTTTTATCAAAAATTTTTCTATAGAAAATTTTTTTATTAAAAATTTTTCTATAGAACATTTTTTTATAAAAAATTTTTCAATAGAAAATTTTTTTATAAAAAATTATTCTATAGAAAATTTTTAATTGAAAAATTAGGATTTATCAGGCTTGAGTTCATTTTTAATTTTCAAATTATTAATTTGAAAATTTGAAAGTAATAATGTGGAGAAAAACTGAAAAAATTATTTTTGAACGCGGCTAGTGGATTGCAATTTCTGTCCCGCCACAGGACGTCATCAGCACTTAGCGCCCTCGACCAAAGTCGAGTTATCAAATTGCAGAGATAATCATCAATTTAACTCATTGAGTTTGATCGAACATCACTACGTTTAATTGATTGTGTATTCTCCTATTACTTGTTTTGCTCGATCTTTGCACTTGCCGTTGGCATGTAGAGAAGAACAAGACTTTTTGGTTTGATGCTATTTATAGAATAGTAACAGTGTTCACATATGTAAGTAAATTACATGAATGTATGTGTATGTAAATGCAACGTGCCCTTTGCTTTTAATTATTTGGGAATTAATTATTCGAACTTTAAATTGAATTAATTGAAAAATTAGGATTTATCAGGCTTGAGTTCATTTTTTCAGTTTTTCTCCACATTATTACTTTCAAGCCTGATAAATCCTAATTTTTCAATTAATTCAATTTAAAGTTCGAATAATTAATTCCCAGAAAATTTTTTTATCAAAAATTTTTCTATAGAAAATTTCTTTCTTCTTCTAAATTTTGTTATCATACAAAGATTTTCTCATATATACTCATATATATATATAAGGTTTTCCGTCATTTTGACTTACATATATTGAAGTTGATGTCGGACTAAAATCGTTAAATAGACTCAGGCAGTCATTCTAAGTCTATTGGTATACTTAAAGTGGGTCTAAGACCGATATTAACATGCATCAGCACAAACTTATTATACCCTTTCCACCTATGACAAAGAACGGTATAACTAGTATATCTTTAAATATTTTATTAAATGTGAGATATCTCTGATATTTTTGAACCGATTTTAATAAATTTTAATAGGATTTTGTCATAAATATTAGTATAATTGTCGTAGATCAAAACATGGACAAACCATTGCTTCTTCTAGTATGAGAAGCAGAAAGAAAGAGAGAGACTATTTCACATCTTATTTATTATTCTGAAATTCAAATTATTTTAGTTATGACTCTTTTGCAGCAAACAAACGATATGTATTTATTTTTTATAAACATACACGAAAAATCACAGGATACGAGTACAAGTACTTTGACAATAGTGTTGCATGTCTTTCACAGCGAAGGTAAGTAGATAAAGATGACGAAGAAGTTATGTAGGTTTGATAGGTTGATTATTACTTTGGAACTGATTGACGGACGGACGTCTGGCCCTGTTAAAATATTCCACATCTTACAGCTGCAGGCCATCAACAATATTTATGATGATTTTTTGGTAGCTACTGTTTTCAATTTAAAGACTTTACTCGCAAAATGGGTGGTGTGTTATGTTCATACAAGACTTTGGAACGTTTGCTCAGGCATATGAGAAGAAAATAAATTGTTATATCGAAACACCCAAACTTACTCAGATGTGTTCCCGTACAAAATTTTCAATACAAATTGTTGTTTTTTAAGTAATACTCTCTACGGAATATTGTGACACTAGGTCTAAAAGTTTAGATCTGAAAATTTGAGCCAAATCGGACAACTTTCTATGGGCGCGCATGGGTTATTTTTTTGGGTTATTTTTTTGTTTTTGCGAAATTCAGACCAAAAATAAAAAATTTTTACAAGAAAAAATTATAAAATATTAAAGAGAACTAACACAGTTTTATTTCAAATCGTGAAAGACGAAAATTCATGAGGTAGTTTAAATGTTATTGCAGTTTTCCCCCGAAAATGCATGTCCTTGAAAGAGCGCCTAAGGATATGCACCAAAAATTGTATGTTGTAAATAAAGAAATTCCAAAGTTAGACATGATTAATCATTAAATGGCTTGTTACTAGTAAATAGTTCATTTTTGTTTAAATATACTCAAGTTTACATGGTTTATTTCATGTTGGAAAATGATACACTTTTCTCAGGTCGGTTTCAAAAATCATTTTTTAATTTTTTGAAAATTTTGTTCAACAAATATTACAAATTTATAATTTACTCTCTAGTGTGTTAAAACAGACAAATGGGAGAATAAAACCCAAAAAAAATGAGGTCGATATCTTGAACCGTTTCGCCGTACCTGCGATTTCACATTGAAAAATTTCGCGAAAATGTAAATTTTTGGGCGAAATTTGAGTAAATGGTCGGTAAATTTTTCTTGTATTCAATTTTAACAAAATAGATAATTAATATTATTGCTTCATTTATGGAAAACCTATGCTAAAGCGTTTTTTATTATTAGACGAGATTAACCCCTTCTTCACCGCGGTCAAATGTCAAAATTTGAATTTTCTGAAAATTTTCATTTTCAAAAAATTAAAAAATGGTTTTTGAAACCGACCTGAGAAAAATGTACCATTTTCCAACATGAAATAAACCAAGTTAATTTGATTATATTTAAACAAAAATGAACTATTTACTAGTAACAAGCCATTAAATGATAAATCATGTCTTTGGAATTTGGAGTTTCTTTATTTACAACATACAATTTTTGGTGCATATCCTTAGGCGCGTTTTCAAGGACATGAATTTTCGGGGGAAAACTGCAATAACTTTCAAACTACCTCATGAATTTTCGTGTTTCACGATTTGAAATAAAGCTGTGTTAGTTCTCTTTAATATTCTATTATTATTTCTTGTAAAAATGATTAATTTTTGGTCTAAATTTCGCAAAAGCAAAAAAATAACAAATTTTTCCCCATACAAATGGACTCTTAAACTTTTGACTCGATGCGTGCCCATACAACGTTGTCCGATTTGGCTCAAATTTTCAGATCTAAACTTTTAGACCTAGTGTCACAATATTCCGTAGAAAAAGTTATAAAACTCGAAAAATCATTTTCCTTCATACAAAAAATTGTCACCCTAATATATACTTATCTATATAATAGAACTAACCAAAATAAGTAACTGTATTTAAGCCATATTCGGTTTTTGATAAAAATTACACCATAAAAGAAAACACACCGCTAATAAAAGTTGTAGTGCTAATTTTTTTATCTTAGTCCTAGTACAAGGCCTATTTTCGATAATATTTATAAGACTGATAAAGTAACACCACAATCTAAATAAAAGCATTGAGAGTTGTTTAGATGTCAAAATTTCTCATGTAGGTACATACAATTTGTATGAAACAAAGCAGCGCTAACGCTTAGCGGTTGAATAATCTGATTTTGACAAGGCGCTAGGTAGTGAAGTTGGCTGCAAATGAAAATGAGACTGACAGTTTAAATATCGGATAATCGCAATAAGATTCTAAAACTTAAATGCGTTGAATACCAACATTAAGACACCTCTAGCAAGTATTTAGCGAAATCTGAAGGGTGTTTTTAATTCGTCTTAATACTTTTTTTAATTACACATTAAGGCATTAAAAAACCAAAAGTTTTATATTGTCTGCTGTAACTTTTACTGCCTAAATAACTTGTGGCCAAGAAAATATATGGACAAATTTTAAAATAATTTTAGGGAAGTATACGCTTCAGACCAAAAGGTATGCTACAATTTTTTATTACTTCCAAAAAATATGATTTTCGAGGTCATTTAATATGAATTGATTTCGCCGAACACTCCTGTGAAATTTAATACAGTTGCATTTGTAGCTTATTTTAATCAAACGCAGCTGCCATCTTTCAGAAAGCCACAATCTCTCTCTCTCTAACTTTCAATCTCCAAATTTCTTTAATTGTTTCGGATATAGTGACCTCAACCTCGGAACATTTGGCATCTTCCGTGCTTGTACGATCACATCGAAATTCAGTAAACACTTCGTTATCATGGAAATGAATGGTGTCTTCTTCTTCTGTTATCCTTGACTCCCAGTGGATCATAGGGCCTCAACCATCCTTTTATATCGAACTCTATTGCGAGATGTTAGACATATATCATTCCAAGAATAGTTTGCTGCTTGGAACCCCGCTTCAATTGACCTTCTCCACGTTCTAGCAGGTGTACCAACACGACGGCCGCTTCCTTGTGGATTCCAACGACCAATGTTGGTATTTGGCCTTCGAAGTGTGTGGCCTATCCACCGCCATTTCCATTGACATACCTCTATAGGAGAAGGGGTTTGGTTTGTAGCGTTTAGTAGATCTTCATTTCTTATGCGATTTGGCCACCATATATTAAGGATTTGCCGCAAGCATTTGTATGCAAAGGTTTGTAGGCGCTTATCGATGGCATTTGTGCGTTTCCAAGTTTCACAGCCGTAATACAGTCCCCTTAATATCTATCAAGCTTAATCTTGGTTTGATTGAAAGTTTTTTTCACATTGCCTTCTTAAAACGCGAAATAGTCTGCTATCAACAGCAGCCAACCATAACCTAATGAAGCATCTGATGCAAATATACCATATATTAGTTGACGCATCGTACTCATTATATGTAATAGATGTGCGTACACTTCGAGCAGCCTTTGAGGAGCCATAAGTACAACTCGATCATTAAGATGTGAAGAACGTCTCAGTGTGTCGCGGAACATACAGACAGCAGTACAAGGAAAGTTTGACGTCACCAAGCTACAATCTCATCAAATTGCCATCGATTACTCGCAACGAACAGCTCAATTACTCAGAGAAGCTATTCCCGGTTCAAATGACATCTGCATGCTATGACAACATATTGGCTACTCCTTAAAACTTCTGAAAAATCTGTGTTAGGGTTTCGAAACCCTCTTCATGGAAACTCTTGGTATAACGAGGAGTGCCGCAATACAGGCTACAGGGCAACTATACAATCAGTAGTAACGCGTCAAACTTCAGAAAGATATCGCGGGAAAAATTGGAAAGAGAAACGCTTAATCCGAAGAAAAAATAAAGAAATGGAGAGACGTGTGTTTGAAAAAAATTGAGATGTATATTGAGATGTGCGTAAATTTTACCAAAAGGTTTTAAGGCCAGATGTGATGAGTTGATAAAGAGCATAGCCCAGCTTATAAAAACCATATGGTTAGAAGAACTCGTGCCGGACGATTGAAGTCTCAGTGTTCATTGTCAAGTGTTCAGAAAATACCGTATGTGGCAATTATAGAGGTAAAAGCCTCCTTCAAATTGGATATACGATCTATCGTTTATACCGTGTGGAAGGTTAAAGCCCAAAGTTAATGAAATAATTTAAATCTGCCAATGTGGCTTTAGATCAGGTAAATCTACCACTGACCACATCTTCACGCTTCGTCAAATCCTGGAGAAGACCCAAAAGAACAAATGAATACTTATCATCTATTTGTTGACTACATTTGACAGCCCAATACGAAGGAAGTTATTTAAAGAAATGTCTAAGCTTAGCATCCCTATGAAAATAACGAGGTTATGCAGAATGACATTAACTAATCCAACCTCATTAGTTAAAATAGGTAAGAAGCTATGGGAGTATTTGTAGCTAAATGCGAGTTCAGGCAAGGCGATTGTTTATCATACGATCTCTTCAATATTGCGCGATGCAAATGACATTAATATCCTGGATTGCAAATTTCGTGACAACTGCCTTCTCAGGTATCAAGAAAGAATTTTATAAATGAGTCAAAGCTGATATTTTTACAAGCAGACAGTCCACAAGAAAAGGGCTACATGTATTCGTTGAGATCTATAACTCGCACAGGCAGATGAACTATTCTTGAAGTTTTTGAGAGAAAGGATCTACGTAGAATTTTTGGACCAGTCTGCGTCAACAATGAACACCGACATCGAATGTACGATAAGCTATATGAGTTATACGCTGACATCGACAAAGTAAAACGTATTAAACAGCACCGGCCGTGTTGGCTAAGAGATGTTATGCGAATGGATAAAAAATACTCCGGTATGAAAAGTGTTTGAAAGTAATCCCGAGAGTACTCGGGACCTTAACAGGTTATAAATACAGGCCATATAAATGAGTAAATATTCTCTCAGTAGTATTATTACTCGACGAAGAAGATAAATAAGTTCGCGCACATCTCCTTACTCTGTCAAGACGGCGAAATAAAGGGATATCGGCATTTTTCAACATTGAGATCAACACCTCTACTTGCAAAAGACATGTCAGCTATCAAAACATCGAATTTATGACACATCCTCCGTAGAAACCTGACTTGGTACTCAAAACTTATTCTTGTTTTCGAATATCAAAGGTTAACTGCAGGGTCAACGATTTAAGAATGGCGAAGAAGCAATTGAAGCTTTCAAAAAACATGTTTTGGAAGTGTCTCAAGAAAAATTTAAAAAATGTTATACCAAATAGTTTCAACGAATATAAAAATATGACATGCATTATGACCTGGTGCATCTGTAATTTCAGAGGCTGACCTCTTTTGTCTTTCCAATTATAGGATGTTATATTTGCAGAATCTTGGGATTTAATACAAGACCTTACATAATCTAGGATTAATACCAATATAGATTATCCAATCGAGTCCAAAGAATATCTAAAATTTGCCCTAGAAACGCAACATGTGAACATCTTCTTCTGTTATTCTTGACTCCCAGTGGAGCATAGGGCCTCAGTCATCCTTTTATATCGAACTCTATTGCGAGATGCTAGGCATACATCATTCCATAAATAGTTTGCTGCTTGCAACTCATCAATTAATCTTCTCCACGTTCTAGCAGGTGCACTAACACGACGGCCGCTATCTGTGGATTATAACGGCCTTCGAATTGTGTGGTCTATTCACCGTCATTTCCGTTGATATACCTATGTAGAATCAGGGATTTGTTTTGTCGCGTTAAGTATATCTATATTTCTTATGCGATTCGGCCACCATATATTAAGGATTTGCAGCAAACATTTGTTAGCATAGGTTTGTAGGCGCTTGTCAATGGCATTTGTGCGTTTCCAAGATTCAAAACCATAATGCAAGATGGACTTGACAATCAAGGTGCATATTCGTAACTTAGTTGTTGTTGATATTTGCCGAGATTTCCAAATAGCTCGGAAAATGCCGAATGCCGATTTTGCCTTATTATTAAGCTATTCAATATCCTCGTCGTCGCCACCTTTTGTAGATACCAAACTGCCAAGATAATTGAAGGTACCTACACATTCAATAACCTCGTTATTCTCGTGCGCCATAGCCTCCAGGCATAATCTTTGTTTAGGAAAGATTGATTTCCAGTCTAGCTTCCCGAGATTCAACAGTGGTAGCAATAGTGTTTTCTTAAAGTTGACCTGAGCTTTGATTAAGAAGACATACATCATCAGCGTATTCCAAGTCCTAGAGTTGCTTAAAGGGTATCCATTGGATACCGTGGAAGTAACTTCGAACGAATTAAACAATTTACCTTTATGTAGGACCCGACATTTGAGAATTTTCATTGGCGTGTTACGATTTTCTGACACTGTCGAAGGTTTATGAAGGCGTCGATAAACGCTAGGTAAATGGGGGTGCGGAATTCATTACATTACTCTAGTACTATTCTTATTGTGTTGATTAGCTCAACACAAGATCGATTCACTCTGAACCCAAACTAATTTTCGCGGAGTGAAGAGAAAATTGCATAGAATATGAACACTAGCTGTTATGTTTTTGGTGATTAAAAATGCATATCCTGCACTAAGAAACCATTCCCTTTCCTTAAATAATGACCACAAAAATGTTTTTGAATGAAACTTCGTGCAGACATAAAATAAGAAGAGAAAAAGAACAATAAATAAATGCATATTTCTATACTTAGTCCCATGTCTTTTTGGTAGTCATCATGTCTGTGTCTGTGTCTGCGTCTGTGAAGGCATAAAAATGCATTAAGTGCATCATCGTCGTCGTCATCATCATCATCACTTTAAGCAGTTTATTTTTTCTTCTTCAATTTTTTGCATGTTTTCTTTTTCGTAAACTCATAGCGTCTGCAAGGATATTTGCATAAATGCAGTTTGCAACATTAAAATATTAGCAAGGCATGAGGCATGCATCATGTTTGTATGTATGTCGGTCTGAAGAATGTATGCAACTATAAGGATGTTTTTGTGTCTGTGGTGTCTATAGATATGTATGAGCAGTTGTAATGTTTCATTTACAAGTCAGACTGTCTGGCTTGTTTAGATGTGGTCTGGCTGATTCTGGATTGATCTGTTGGCTGTGCCTTTGGCCTACTAAGCCCTGTATGCTTAAAGCATACAACATACGTAAGTACATATATCGAATATTAGTTTTAGTCGTCATCTTCATTATCATTGTTATTATTGTTGCTGTCGACGTCGCATCGTTGTCGACAACGTCTCCTTGGTCGTCTGGAGTCTTAAAAGACAAGCAGTCTAGCCACAGGTTTCAATGTCTGTCTCTAACTTCAACTGTGTACCAGACTAAAACAGACCAAAGGCTAAATATTTGTTTGTATGTCATGTCTGGTCTATATTTGTTCATCGTGTTTGTATTTACAGAATTTAAAGGAGTTACTTACAAAAATTTAACTGAAAAATTTCCTATAAATTTTTTTTAAAAATTTCCCATAAAA
This sequence comes from Stomorhina lunata, assembly GCA_933228675.1. NCBI lineage: Eukaryota > Metazoa > Arthropoda > Insecta > Diptera > Rhiniidae > Stomorhina > Stomorhina lunata. The sequence goes on from OW121744.1 coordinate 55,209,877, forward strand.
ATAATTAGTTTTTGGAAAATTTTCGAAAATTTTGAAAAAAAAATTTCCTATAATTTTTGAAAAATTTCTTATAAAAATACGAAATTTTTGAAAAATTTCCTATAAAAATAGGAAATTTTTGAAAAATTTCCTATAAAAATAGGAAATTTTTGAAAAATTTCCTATAAAAATAGGAAATTTTTGAAAAATTTCCTATAAAAATAGGAAATTTTTGAAAAATTTCCTATAAAAATAGGAAATTTTTGAAAAATTTCCTATAAAAATAGGAAATTTTTGAAAAATTTCCTATAAAAATAGGAAATTTTTGAAAAATTTCCTATAAAAATAGGAAATTTTTGAAAAATTTCCTATAAAAATAGGAAATTTTTGAAAAATTTCCTATAAAAATAGGAAATTTTTGAAAAATTTCCTATAAAAATAGGAAATTTTTGAAAAATTTCCTATAAAAATAGGAAATTTTTGAAAAATTTCCTATAAAAATAGGAAAATTTTGAAAAATTTCCTATAAAAATAGGAAATTTTTGAAAAATTTCCTATAAAAATAGGAAATTTTTGAAAAATTTCCTATACAAATAGGAAATTTTTGAAAAATTTCCTATAAAAATAGGAAATTTTTGAAAAATTTCCTATAAAAATAGGAAATTTTTGAAAAATTTCCTATAAAAATAGGAAATTTTTGAAAAATTTCCTATAAAAATAGGAAATTTGTGAAAAATTTCCTATAAAAACAGGAAATTTTTGAAAAATTTCCTATGAAAATAGGAAATTTTTGAAAAATTTCCTATGAAAATAGGAAATTTTTGAAAAATTTCCTATGAAAATAGGAAATTTTTGAAAAATTTCCTATAAAAATAGGAAATTTTTGAAAAATTTCCTATAAAAATAGGAAATTTTTGAAAAATTTCCTATAAAAATAGGAAATTTTTGAAAAATTTCCTATAAAAATAGGAAATTTTTGAAAAATTTCCTATAAAAATAGGAAATTTTTGAAAAATTTCCTATAAAAATAGGAAATTTTTGAAAAATTTCCTATAAAAATAGGAAATTTTTGAAAAATTTCCTATAAAAATAGGAAATTTTTGAAAAATTTCCTATAAAAATAGGAAATTTTTGAAAAATTTCCTATAAAAATAGGAAATTTTTGAAAAATTTCCTATAAAAATAAGAAATTTTTGAAAAATTTCGTATAAAAAGAAGAAATTTTTGAAAAATTTCCTATAAAAATAGGAAATTTTTGAAAAAATTCCTATAAAAATAGGAAATTTTTGAAAAAATTCCTATAAAAATAGGAAATTTTTGAAAAATTTCCTATAAAAATTGGAAATTTTTGAAAAATTTCCTATAAAAATAGGAAATTTTTGAAAAATTTCCTATAAAAATAGGAAATTTTTGAAAAATTTCCTATAAAAATAGGAAATTTTTGAAAAATTTCCTATAAAAATAGGAAATTTTTGAAAAATTTCCTATAAAAATAGGAAATTTTTGAAAAATTTCCTATAAAAATAAAAAATTTTTGAAAAATTTCCTATAAAAATAGGAAATTTTTGAAAAATTTCCTATAAAAATAGGAAATTTTTGAAAAATTTCCTATAAAAATAGGAAATTTTTGAAAAATTTCCTATAAAAATAGGAAATTTTTGAAAAATTTCCTATGAAAATAGGAAATTTTTGAAAAATTTCCTATAAAAATAGGAAATTTTTGAAAAATTTCCTATAAAAATAGGAAATTTTTGAAAAATTTCCTATAAAAATAGGAAATTTTTGAAAAATTTCCTATAAAAATAGGAAATTTTTGAAAAATTTCCTATAAAAATAGGAAAATTTTGAAAAATTTCCTATAAAAATAGGAAATTTTTGAAAAATTTCCTATAAAAATAGGAAATTTTTGAAAAATTTCCTATACAAATAGGAAATTTTTGAAAAATTTCCTATAAAAATAGGAAATTTTTGAAAAATTTCCTATAAAAATAGGAAATTTTTGAAAAATTTCCTATAAAAATAGGAAATTTTTGAAAAATTTCCTATAAAAATAGGAAATTTGTGAAAAATTTCCTATAAAAACAGGAAATTTTTGAAAAATTTCCTATGAAAATAGGAAATTTTTGAAAAATTTCCTATGAAAATAGGAAATTTTTGAAAAATTTCCTATGAAAATAGGAAATTTTTGAAAAATTTCCTATAAAAATAGGAAATTTTTGAAAAATTTCCTATAAAAATAGGAAATTTTTGAAAAATTTCCTATAAAAATAGGAAATTTTTGAAAAATTTCCTATAAAAATAGGAAATTTTTGAAAAATTTCCTATAAAAATAGGAAATTTTTGAAAAATTTCCTATAAAAATAGGAAATTTTTGAAAAATTTCCTATAAAAATAGGAAATTTTTGAAAAATTTCCTATAAAAATAGGAAATTTTTGAAAAATTTCCTATAAAAATAGGAAATTTTTGAAAAATTTCCTATAAAAATAAGAAATTTTTGAAAAATTTCGTATAAAAAGAAGAAATTTTTGAAAAATTTCCTATAAAAATAGGAAATTTTTGAAAAAATTCCTATAAAAATAGGAAATTTTTGAAAAAATTCCTATAAAAATAGGAAATTTTTGAAAAATTTCCTATAAAAATTGGAAATTTTTGAAAAATTTCCTATAAAAATAGGAAATTTTTGAAAAATTTCCTATAAAAATAGGAAATTTTTGAAAAATTTCCTATAAAAATAGGAAATTTTTGAAAAATTTCCTATAAAAATAGGAAATTTTTGAAAAATTTCCTATAAAAATAGGAAATTTTTGAAAAATTTCCTATAAAAATAAAAAATTTTTGAAAAATTTCCTATAAAAATAGGAAATTTTTGAAAAATTTCCTATAAAAATAGGAAATTTTTGAAAAATTTCCTATAAAAATAGGAAATTTTTGAAAAATTTCCTATAAAAATAGGAAATTTTTGAAAAATTTCCTATGAAAATAGGAAATTTTTGAAAAATTTCCTATAAAAATAGGAAATTTTTGAAAAATTTCCTATAAAAATAGGAAATTTTTGAAAAATTTCCTATAAAAATAGGAAATTTTTGAAAAATTTCCAATAAAAATAGGAAATTTTTGAAAAATTTCCAATAAAAATAGGAAATTTTTGAAAAATTTCCTGTAAAAATAGGAAATTTTTGAAAAATTTCCTATAAAAATAGGAAATTTTTGAAAAATTTCCTATAAAAATAGGAAATTTTTGAAAAATTTCCTATAAAAATAGGAAATTTTTGAAAAATTTCCTATAAAAATAGGAAATTTTTGAAAAATTTCCTATAAAAATAGGAAATTTTTGAAAAATTTCCTATAAAAATAGGAAATTTTTGAAAAATTTCCTATAAAAATAGGAAATTTTTGAAAAATTTCCTATAAAAATAGGAAATTTTTGAAAAATTTCCTATAAAAATAGGAAATTTTTGAAAAATTTCCTATAAAAATAGGAAATTTTTGAAAAATTTCCTATAAAAATAGGAAATTTTTGAAAAATTTCCTATAAAAATAGGAAATTTTTGAAAAATTTCCTATAAAAATAGGAAATTTTTGAAAAATTTCCTATAAAAATAGGAAATTTTTGAAAAATTTCCTATAAAAATAGGAAATTTTTGAAAAATTTCCTATAAAAATAGGAAATTTTTGAAAAATTTCCTATAAAAATAGGAAATTTTTGAAAAATTTCCTATAAAAATAGGAAATTTTTGAAAAATTTCCTATAAAAATAGGAAATTTTTGAAAAATTTCCTATAAAAATAGGAAATTTTTGAAAAATTTCCTATAAAAATAGGAAATTTTTGAAAAATTTCCTATAAAAATAGGAAATTTTTGAAAAATTTCCTATAAAAATAGGAAATTTTTGAAAAATTTCCTATAAAAATAGGAAATTTTTGAAAAATTTCCTATAAAAATAGGAAATTTTTGAAAAATTTCCTATAAAAATAGGTAATTTTTGAAAAATTTCCTATAAAAATAGGAAATTTTTGAAAAATTTCCTATAAAAATAGGAAATTTTTGAAAAATTTCCTATAAAAATAGGAAATTTTTGAAAAATTTCCTATAAAAATAGGAAATTTTTGAAAAATTTCCTATAAAAATAGGAAATTTTTGAAAAATTTCCTATAAAAATAGGAAATTTTTGAAAAATTTCCTATAAAAATAGGAAATTTTTGAAAAATTTCCTATAAAAATAGGAAATTTTTGAAAAATTTCCTATAAAAATAGGAAATTTTTGAAAAATTTCCTATAAAAATAGGAAATTTTTGAAAAATTTCCTATAAAAATAGGAAATTTTTCAAAAATTTCCTATTTTTATAGGAAATTTTTGAAAAATTTCCTATAAAAATTTCCTATAAAAATTTCCTTTAAAAATAGGAAATTTTTGAAAATTTTTCTATAAAAATAGGAGATTTTTGAAAAATTTCCTATAAAAATAGGAAATTTTTGAAAATTTTCCTATAAAAATAGGAAATTTTTGAAAAATTGCCTTTAAAAATAGGAAATTTGGGAAAAATTTCCTTTAAAAATAGGAAATTTTTGAAAAATTTCCTATAAAAATAGGAAATTTTTAAAAAATTTCCTATAAAAATAGGAAATTTTTAAAAAATTTCCTATAAAAATAGGAAATTTTTGAAAAATTTCCTATAAAAATAGGAAATTTTTGAAAAATTTCCTATAAAAATAGGAAATTTTTAAAAAATTTCCTATAAAAATAGGAAATTTTTGAAAAATTTCCTATAAAAATAGGAAATTTTTGAAAAATTTCCTATAAAAATAGGAAATTTTTGAAAAATTTCCTATAAAAATAGGAAATTTTTGAAAAATTTCCTATAAAAATAGGAAATTTTTGAAAAATTTCCTATAAAAATAGGAAATTTTTGAAAAATTTCCTATAAAAATAGGAAATTTTTGAAAAATTTCCTATAAAAATAGGAAATTTTTGAAAAATTTCCTATAAAAATAGGAAATTTTTGAAAAATTTCCTATAAAAATAGGAAATTTTTGAAAAATTTCCTATAAAAATAGGAAATTTTTGAAAAATTTCCTATAAAAATAGGAAATTTTTGAAAAATTTCCTATAAAAATAGGAAATTTTTGAAAAATTTCCTATAAAAATAGGAAATTTTTGAAAAATTTCCTATAAAAATAGGAAATTTTTGAAAAATTTCCTATAAAAATAGGAAATTTTTGAAAAATTTCCTATAAAAATAGGAAATTTTTGAAAAATTTCCTATAAAAATAGGAAATTTTTGAAAAATTTCCTATAAAAATAGGAAATTTTTGAAAAATTTCCTATAAAAATAGGAAATTTTTGAAAAATTTCCTATAAAAATAGGAAATTTTTGAAAAATTTCCTATAAAAATAGGAAATTTTTGAAAAATTTCCTATAAAAATAGGAAATTTTTGAAAAATTTCCTATAAAAATAGGAAATTTTTGAAAAATTTCCTATAAAAATAGGAAATTTTTGAAAAATTTCCTATAAAAATAGGAAATTTTTGAAAAATTTCCTATAAAAATAGGAAATTTTTGAAAAATTTCCTATGAAAATAGGAAATTTTTGAAAAATTTCCTATAAAAATAGGAAATTTTTGAAAAATTTCCTATAAAACAGGAAATTTTTGAAAAATTTCCAATAAAAATAGGAAATTTTTGAAAAATTTCCAATAAAAATAGGAAATTTTTGAAAAATTTCCAATAAAAATAGGAAATTTTTGAAAAATTTCCAATAAAAATAGGAAATTTTTGAAAAATTTCCTGTAAAAATAGGAAATTTTTGAAAAATTTCCTGTAAAAATAGGAAATTTTTGAAAAATTTCCTATAAAAATAGGAAATTTTTGAAAAATTTCCTATAAAAATAGGAAATTTTTGAAAAATTTCCTATAAAAATAGGAAATTTTTGAAAAATTTCTTATAAAAATAGGAAATTTTTGAAAAATTTCCTATAAAAATAGGAAATTTTTGAAAAATTTCCTATAAAAATAGGAAATTTTTGAAAAATTTCCTATAAAAATAGGAAATTTTTGAAAAATTTCCTATAAAAATAGGAAATTTTTGAAAAATTTCCTATAAAAATAGGAAATTTTTGAATAATTTCCTATAAAAATAGGAAATTTTTAAAAAATTTCCTATAAAAATAGGAAATTTTTAAAAAATTTCCTATAAAAATAGGAAATTTTTGAAAAATTTCCTATAAAAATAGGAAATTTTTGAAAAATTTCCTATAAAAATAGGAAATTTTTGAAAAATTTCCTATAAAAATAGGAAATTTTTAAAAATTTCCTATAAAAATAGGAAATTTTTGAAAAATTTCCTATAAAAATAGGAAATTTTTGAAAAATTTCCTATAAAAATAGGAAATTTTTGAAAAATTTCCTATAAAAATAGGAAATTTTTGAAAAATTTCCTATAAAAATAGGTAATTTTTGAAAAATTTCCTATAAAAATAGGAAATTTTTGAAAAATTTCCTATAAAAATAGGAAATTTTTGAAAAATTTCCTATAAAAATAGGAAATTTTTGAAAAATTTCCTATAAAAATAGGAAATTTTTGAAAAATTTCCTATAAAAATAGGAAATTTTTGAAAAATTTCCTATAAAAATAGGAAATTTTTGAAAAATTTCCTATAAAAATAGGAAATTTTTGAAAAATTTCCTATAAAAATAGGAAATTTTTGAAAAATTTCCTATAAAAATAGGAAATTTTTGAAAAATTTCCTATAAAAATAGGAAATTTTTGAAAAATTTCCTATAAAAATAGGAAATTTTTGAAAAATTTCCTATAAAAATAGGAAATTTTTGAAAAATTTCCTATAAAAATAGGAAATTTTTAAAAAATTTCCTATAAAAATAGGAAATTTTTGAAAAATTTCCTATAAAAATAGGAAATTTTTGAAAAATTTCCTATAAAAATAGGAAATTTTTGAAAAATTTCCTATAAAAATAGGAAATTTTTGAAAAATTTCCTATAAAAATAGGAAATTTTTGAAAAATTTCCTATAAAAATAGGAAATTTTTGAAAAATTTCCTATAAAAATAGGAAATTTTTGAAAAATTTCCTATAAAAATAGGAAATTTTTGAAAAATTTCCTATAAAGATAGGAAATTTTTGAAAAATTTCCTATAAAAATAGGAAATTTTTGAAAAATTTCCTATAAAAATAGGAAATTTTTGAAAAATTTCCTATAAAAATAGGAAATTTTTGAAAAATTTCCTATAAAAATAGGAAATTTTTGAAAAATTTCCTATAAAAATAGGAAATTTTTGAAAAATTTCCTATAAAAATAGGAAATTTTTGAAAAATTTCCTATAAAAATAGGAAATTTTTGAAAAATTTCCTATAAAAATAGGAAATTTTTGAAAAATTTCCTATAAAAATTTCCTTTAAAAATAGGAAATTTTTGAAAATTTTTCTATAAAAATAGGAGATTTTTGAAAAATTTCCTATAAAAATAGGAAATTTTTGAAAATTTTCCTGTAAAAATAGGAAATTTTTGAAAAATTTCCTATAAAAATAGGAAATTTTTGAAAAATTTCCTATAAAAATAGGAAATTTTTGAAAAATTTCCTATAAAAATAGGAAATTTTTGAAAAATTTCCTATAAAAATAGGAAATTTTTGAAAAATTTCCTATAAAAATAGGAAATTTTTGAAAAATTTCCTATAAAAATAGGAAATTTTTGAAAAATTTCCTATAAAAATAGGAAATTTTTGAAAAATTTCCTATAAAAATAGGAAATTTTTGAAAAATTTCCTATAAAAATAGGAAATTTTTGAAAAATTTCCTATAAAAATAGGAAATTTTTGAAAAATTTCCTATAAAAATAGGAAATTTTTGAAAAATTTCCTATAAAAATAGGAAATTTTTGAAAAATTTCCTATAAAAATAGGAAATTTTTGAAAAATTTCCTATAAAAATAAGAAATTTTTGAAAAATTTCCTATAAAAATAGGAAATTTTTGAAAAATTTCCTATAAAAATAGGAAATTTTTGAAAAATTTCCTATAAAAATAGGAAATTTTTGAAAAATTTCCTATAAAAATAGGAAATTTTTGAAAAATTTCCTATAAAAATAGGAAATTTTTGAAAAATTTCCTATAAAAATAGGAAATTTTTGAAAAATTTCCTATAAAAATAGGAAATTTTTGAAAAATTTCCTATAAAAATAGGAAATTTTTGAAAAATTTCCTATAAAAATAGGAAATTTTTGAAAAATTTCCTATAAAAATAGGAAATTTTTGAAAAATTTCCTATAAAAATAGGAAATTTTTGAAAAATTTCCTATAAAAATAGGAAATTTTTGAAAAATTTCCTATAAAAATAGGAAATTTTTGAAAAATTTCCTATAAAAATAGGAAATTTTTGAAAAATTTCCTATAAAAATAGGAAATTTTTGAAAAATTTCCTATAAAAATAGGAAATTTTTGAAAAATTTCCTATAAAAATAGGAAATTTTTGAAAAATTTCCTATAAAAATAGGAAATTTTTGAAAAATTTCCTATAAAAATAGGAAATTTTTGAAAAATTTCCTATAAAAATAGGAAATTTTTGAAAAATTTCCTATAAAAATAGGAAATTTTTGAAAAATTTCCTATAAAAATAGGAAATTTTTGAAAAATTTCCTATAAAAATAGGAAATTTTTGAAAAATTTCCTATAAAAATAGGAAATTTTTGAAAAATTTCCTATAAAAATAGGAAATTTTTGAAAAATTTCCTATAAAAATAGGAAATTTTTGAAAAATTTCCTATAAAAATAGGAAATTTTTGAAAAATTTCCTATAAAAATAGGAAATTTTTGAAAAATTTCCTATAAAAATAGGAAATTTTTGAAAAATTTCCTATAAAAATAGGAAATTTTTGAAAAATTTCCTATAAAAATAGGAAATTTTTGAAAAATTTCCTATAAAAATAGGAAATTTTTGAAAAATTTCCTATAAAAATAGGAAATTTTTGAAAAATTTCCTATAAAAATAGGAAATTTTTGAAAAATTTCTTATAAAAATATTAAATTTTTGAAAAATTTCCTATAAAAATAGGAAATTTTTGAAAAATTTCCTAAAAAAATAGGAAATTTTTGAAAAATTTCCTATAAAAATAGGAAATTTTTGAAAAATTTCCTATAAAAATAGGAAATTTTTGAAAAATTTCCTATAAAAATAGGGAATTTTTGAAAAATTTCCTATAAAAATAGGAAATTTTTGAAAAATTTCCTATAAAAATAGGAAATTTTTGAAAAATTTCCTATAAAAATAGGAAATTTTTGAAAAATTTCCTATAAAAATAGGAAATTTTTGAAAAATTTCCTATAAAAATACGAAATTTTTGAAAAATTTCCTATAAAAATTTCCTATAAAAATTTCCTTTAAAAATAGGAAATTTTTGAAAAATTTCCTATAAAAATAGGAAATTTTTGAAAAATTTCCTATAAAAATAGGAAATTTTTGAAAAATTTCCTATAAAAATAGGAAATTTTTGAAAATTTTCCTGTAAAAATAGGAAATTTTTGAAAAATTGCCTTTAAAAATAGGAAATTTGGGAAAAATTTCCTTTAAAAATAGGAAATTTTTGAAAAATTTCCTTTAAAAGTAGAAAATTTTTGAAAATTTTCCTTTAAAAGTAGAAAATTTTTGAAAATTTTCCTTTAAAAGTAGAAAATTTTTGAAAATTTTCCTTTAAAAATAGGAAATTTTTGAAAAATTTGCTATAAAAATAGGAAATTTTTGAAAAATTTCCTATAAAAATAGGAAATTTTTGAAAAATTTTCTATAAAAATAGGAAATTTTTGAAAAATTTTCTATAAAAATAGGAAATTTTTGAAAAATTTCCTATAAAAATAATAAATTTTTGAAAAGTTTCCTATAAAAATAGGAAATTTTTGAAAAGTTTCCTATAAAAATAGGAAATTTTTGAAAAATTTCCTATAAAAACAGTAAATTTTTTTAAAATTCCTATTAAAATAGTAAATTTTTGAAAATGTTTGAAAAATTTCCTATAAAAATATGAAATTTTTTTTAAATTTCCTATAAAAATAATAAAATTGTGCATCACAT